>CM024587.1:24488478-25163478 GCA_014182565.1 Eucalyptus marginata
GATACAATATTCCCGGAAGGTGTGATCCTAGTACGGGACACCTTCCTTAGAGCTTTTAACAATCAGTATTTTTTGCCTGGGAACAAAAGATGGAGAAGTTTCAGCGTCTCCGCCAAGGGAGTATGATAGTTAACCAATACGGGGTCAAGTTCGGTGAACTTTCTCAGTATGCGCCGAGATTAGTTGAGGACCCAGAAGAAAAGGCCCGAAGATTAAAAAATGGTCTTCGTTTTGAACTGAAGCAATCTCTACTACCGTTAAATCTGAAGGAATATCGAGAAGTCTATTGTCGAGCCCAAATGATAGAGAGAGTTTTAAATGAGCAAGCTGCCTCGTCAGGATCAAGGTTTAGCTCTCACAGAGAAGGAATTCGTCAAGAAAAGAAGCCCGTGATAGGAGGTAGATTCCAGATTCCGCCCAATAGAGAGGGTGGAATTGGAAAGGTAAGGTCTAGCCAAAATGGCGTGTCGCTTGTGTGGAAGGTGACACGGATCCGCTCCATGCCATTCTAGACCAGGTACTTGTTTTGGGTGTGGCTAGCCAGGTCACATAGCTAGGAACTGTCCCAGAAGACAGGCAAGACTACATTAGTTATCGCCACTACCACAGATGGGTCAAAACCGAGAAATTGCACCGCAGAATGAGCTGCACGGTGGATTAAACAGGCTGCCAGCTCAAAGATGAATTGAGTCATGCACCGATCAGGAAGGGCAGTGTTTCTAGAACAATTTCATCAGAGTAGCGCAGCAAAATTTTGGTTCAGTTTATAGAACCTCAGTTGTTGTAATGAAGTCATAGAAATGAGAATCACTGGCTATAGTTGTACTTAAATATTCTGCCTATCTATAACTTTGATACCATATATAAAAAGGTTGGCTCGAGGAGCTTTTGTTGTAGTGAATCGTTGTCGCAATGTGATGCAGTTTGACCTGTTGACAGAAGAAAATTTCAAATTTGTTAGAAATTGAGGGGGACCCTCGATCCCTTTGACCTCGTCGCAAGAGGCAACCCGTTTGTTAGACGGGGGTTGCCAAGGTTATTGGGCGACTGTCGTGGAGACGATAGTTGAGGAGCACGAGAGATAGTTGAGGACAATACTTTAGACTCTGCGAAATCATGGATTGTACGCCAAATTCAGCAAGTACGAGTTTTGGTAGACTTGTATTGCTTTCCTTAGGTCATGTGATTTCAGGCAAAGAAATCTCCATAAACCCGACCAAGATTGAAGCAGTAATCAGCTGGTCGAGACCAACAACAGTGTCAAAGATCATAAGCTTTTTGGGTTTAGCCAAATACTACAGAAGGTTTGTGGAGGGATTATCATCTTTAGCATCGCCTTTGACAAGACTCCTGAAGAAAGTAGAGAAATTCGTGTGGACAGATAAGTGCGAGCATAGTTTCCAAGAGCTGAAAGAAAAACTGAATACCGCACCTGTGCTGACCATTCCATCTGGTCTTGGAGGATACGAGATCTATAGTGATATGTCGTTCAGAAGACTGGGTTGCGTGCTAATGCAACATGGTAAGGTTGTTGCATACGCGTCCCATAAGTTGAGCTCTCATGAACTGAACTACCCAACGCACGACTTAGGACTCACAACAATTATTTTTGCTCTAAAGAATTGAAGGCATTTGGGATGGAGAAAGATTCCAGGTCTTCACTGACTATCAAAGTCTCAAGTGCTTATTCTTTCAGAATGAGTTGAATATGAGATAGCGTTGTGAATTAGAACTTTTGAGGGACTAGGATTGTGATATTTTGTATTACCCTAGAAAGGCGAATTAAGTCCCCGATGCGCCGAGTTAGGAGTCTTCAATTGTGCGTATGATGGTTAAGGAATAGACTCTACTTGTGAAAGCTCAAGATTCGGTCTTCAAATTTGAGGTAGGCTACCTTCTAAAATCTTCTAGCCATCCTCAAAATTGAGCCGAATGCTCAGATTAGAATCAAGGCACAGCTTTGTAAGCCAAGAGGACTCTTGTAACCTCTTGAGACCCTAGAGTAGAAATGAGTGCACATCACGATGGACTTTGTGACAGACTCACTAGGAAGTCAGAGAGGTAATGATTCCATTTGGATAGTGGTCGATAGACTGAGGAAGTCGGCTCACTTTATCATCGTATAGAAGGATCTTGATTTGAATAGGGATACAGAAGTGTATGTGCGACAGATAGTTCGCCTACATGGAGTGCCGTCAGCGATTATATCAGATTCAGACTCAAGGTTCCCAATTTCAGCAGAACAATTAGATGTGCATTTTGACGCGTTGCATAGCAGAGCGTGTAAAGCGCCAATGTATTGGGATGAAGTCAAGGAAAGAAAGATCACAGACCCAGAGTCAGTTTAGCAATCAGTGATTGCAGTTGCCGTGATCATAAACAAATTAAAAACCGCTCAGAGCCGCCATAAAAGTTGTATCGTTGAGCATCAAAGGCCCCTAGAGTTCCAAATTGGTGATTACACCTTTCTGAAGGTGCTACCAATAAGGGATACCTTAAACTGAGGTACGTAGGTGTGGCATCCTAAAACTCCATGGCAACCTCTAGATGCCTTACAACCTATGGAAGGGCGATGGATGTATCAATGACCTATGTTGTGGTCTTTAGACCAAAAGAAGTGTAGTAGATTACTGGCCAAGCACCTAATGGGTGAATATTTTGTCGAAAACATGTTCCATGCCCATGTGAGATCAAGATTTATTTTATGAGGAAATTATGTCTTTGGCCATAAATTTTATAAGTTGGATTTTATTAATCTATGTTACAAAGTATTATAGCCTTTTTAAATTAGTAACTTAGTACTCTGTATAAATAAGGATCAAGCTGTTTTTTTTTAAGGGTAATCTTGAGTCAATTAAGCTTGGGTCTTAGGCCCAAGAGTGTTGGGCCTAAGATGGGCCAAAATGGCTGGCCCATAGGCCCATGAGGGGCCGTCGACTACACAAAGAAGGGGGGGGGGGAGACTCGTTTGCATGCCTTCCCCCATTTCTCCTAAGAAGATGGCCAAGTGTCAAGCCATGCAAGATTAATGATGGCTAATGATGGAGGGAAGGAAATTAGGAGGGAAAAGTGACCGGTTGGAGCAAAAGGAACCGAGAGAGAGAGGTGTGTCGCATGGTAGAGAGAGAGGAGAGAAAGAGAGGAAGGAGAGGAAAGGAAGAACGGAAGAAAGGAAGAGAGGAAGGAGGAGGGTCGTCCGTCGATCGTCCGCCTTGCTCGCTGCCGTGTCTCGCCGTTGTGCTCGCCGTTTGCTCGGTTTGGAGGCAAGTGGAATGCCTTGATCTACTCTTGCATACTGTGCTTAGTGTGTGTGTGATTGATTGGTGATGATTTTCAGAGGTATAGAATGTGAAAAATTGAAGTTATAAGAGTGGTGCTCTAGTCTAGTGTGCTGTTCTTGAGAAAAACAGCTTGACCTAGGATGTTCTAGTGACTTGCATGTGATGTTCTAGTTGAAGTTTGGCTTCGACCTCTAAATGAAAGTTGTAAAGGACTTCTTGGAGTATAACATACTCAAATTTGGGACAAAGAAAACAAGTATAAGTAGGTGAAACCGTTGTTCTTTGGAAAGACTAGATCTGGAAATTTTGGTACCGACCCTTGATGAATGCATGGACGGTAAGGCAATCTTTTTGTTGAAATTTTGTGACATCCCGAATTTTTCAATTTTATTTTTAGTAAATTGAGACGGGCATTTCATCTGCACGCATATAGTTCATTTCCTTGAGTTGGCCACTCATGTGAAAACCAGTCTATCAGGTGAAGCCGGTAAGAAATTCTAATGCATCAGACTCGAGAATTTGACCAGAAAACGACCTCTCGACCGAGCTAATTGCAAGGGTCATTATGGCACAGTTAAAAATCGATTAGAAGCCGGAGATAGGTCGGCTCGACATAGGCATGTGATCGAGTGTGGGTGATTCCACCAGATCATACTGTTCTTGTCAGTCGGCACTGGACCGACTTTTTTGTCGATTGGGTCCCCTGTGTTCGTATTTGAAACCTTGAGATTTTCACGACAACCGAGGGTTGCCAATGTGTCAAAGATGTACATTGTGGCTTGAGATTTATCAACCACAAGTCGAGTGCATAAAAATTTCTAAAAGCTAACCGGTAAGTCAGGACGCGCTAATATCGTGCCAGAATGAAATTAACCGTGAAATTGTGACTGAATTAAGAAATTGGAAGTCTTGGGGTGTCACATACCTTATGAGGATCATGTATTAATTTTATGGATTTTAATTGGGCTCAATTGGACGAGAATTGATTGGATTTGAGAAATTAAAGGTACGAGATTTTAGGCCCCGGAAAAAATGGAATTGGACCATTGGACTAAGGTTGTGGAGAGTTAGTGGGACATGACATCATGATGATGTCATGGTGATGTCATTTTATGGGTTAAAGAAAGACAAAAAGAAAAGAAAAAGCCCACCCCTCTCTCCTCTCTCTTTCTTCTTCTTCTTCTTCTTCTTCTTTCTTTCCCCCGGTAGCTTTTCTTCCTCCATTGTTGTTCTGCAATTTCTTCAAAACCAGCAGCCAAGGAGTTTGGAAGGGGGGGGGACCAGCCAGCCGCCGCCGGACCGGACCGCCGCCGCCGGACCGCCGCGCGCGCGCCCGCGCCCGCGCCCGCGCCCGCGCCCGTGCCCCGCCCGCCCCGCGCGCTGCCAGCGCCGCCCAGCCCTCCGCCGCCCCCTTCGCCGCCCCTTCGCCGCCGCCCGTCGCCGCCAGCTCGCCGCCGCCGCCGCTCCCCCGCCTCCTCCGCGCCCGAGACGCCCCTTCCTCCCCCTCCGTTCGGCCATAAACGGAGCCGAAATTCCAGCTTAGATCTGGAATTTCGGGCCTCCCTTTGGCCGCCTTCCCGGCCCCGGTTGCTCGGCCCGCCTTGAGGAAAGTCGATCCCCGCCTCGGCCCGTCGTTTTGGCGTGCTCGGCTCGCTAATCCGGTGAGTTTAACTCACTAAACCTTGATTAGAGGGTTAATAATACCCTAAGTGTGCTTAGCCTAGGTTAATTAGGTTTAGGTGGTTAGTTTAATTTATTTAATTGTGATTTGGATTAAGGGATTTAATTAGTGTTAAGTGTGTTTAGTTTAAAGTTAAATGGATTTATTTAATTTAAGCTTGATGTGACTTATTGGGTTTTACTTTTGATTTATTTTTTATGTTTCGAAATTCTGGAAAATAGAATAATATATTATATTCCGAAAATCATTAAAATATTATTATTTATTAAAAAAAAACTCGAAAAATTGTTTTTGGCCCCAATTGCTTAGAATTTCAGGCCGATCGTCGCTGTGCTCTTAGAATTTGAAATTGATGAACGGAAGTGGCAAAATTGAGTGTCGACTATTATTATTATTTAAAAAAAAAAAAAAAAAAACTCGAAAAATTATTTTTGGCCTCACCGCTGCTTAGAATTTCGTGCTGATCGATTGCTTTGCATTTAGAATTTGAATTTGATGAATGGATGTGGTAAATTGAGTGTTGATTGTGATAAATAGGGTTTTTAGCAATAAAAACCTAAGTGTTGGATTTTGATGCAGAACTTTGATTGTTATGGTTTACTATTGAAATTGAAGTATGTGATTGAATTGTGGAATGTCCGGAAGTCAGAAATTTGATTGTCGTGTGTTGGTTAATGAGGAACTGTCCTGAGCTGTTGAGCTAAACGTGCCCCTATATGGGATGCCCGCGCAATGGATGCCGGTCGCAGTAGAGGCTAGGCCGACTGGACCGATGCTCCTTCGGGAATGCCGTCGACGTAGTGACGAAGCCGCGCTCCACGGGGGGAGGTGATGCCTGACATAAGTGTCAGTAGATAGCTGAATGGCGAGTAGATTATGCCCTTGTGTGGCGGTGAATAATTGGAATGTGTGCCGAGTGCGATTGTGATTTGTTTGAAAGTGATGCCGTTCCAATTATTTAAATTCTTATTATTACTTGAGATTGTGTGATATAAATTGTGCTAACCTGCAGGGAGGAATTGAGACGAGGTAAGTCGTCTATGTGAGGGGCTAGTCCACCCCGGTGTATTTGCTTTCTAATAGGGGTTTAGGGGTTGAACTTGCCGAGACGATGTCTCACCCCGTTGTGCCAAAATTTTTCAGACCGTAGATGGAGGAATCACCGCCCTTGAGACTGTCCAATTGAAGTGGGATCGAAGAACGAGTCCGACTAGTAGTCCTTAGGACCGTTTATTCTTTTTGGTGGACGATCCTTTTTTTGTGAACAGCCCCTTTTTTGGTATATATGTAAACCTTGGGAGGTTATTTGTTTATGGAAGTATGTTTGGTTGTGATTGTAATTATTTCCTCGCTTCCTATCTCATGAGTTTTTGTCGGGGTTAGATAACACGTTCCGCATGCGCATAATGAATTAATTGGGTCGGCGACACTACCTGGGAATGTCGCATTTGTATGACCAAGGTGGGATGTTCACGTGTCTCGGGGTTCGGGGCGTGACATCCCCGTTTAAGTGGACGAGCATGGTTGGTGTATGGAGTGATAAGGTGCGATGAGTCATGGGATAGTTAGTAGGAAAGACTTTTATTATGCTAATGCATGTGATTGATAGCTGCTTGTTAACTTGTTGGTGAGGTCACTCAGATTCTAATGTGGTATTGGAATTTGCAAACAGGTATCTATATTGAGCTTGTACCATGAGTGACCGAGAACCGGGCCGCTAGGAAGAGAGCAAAGAGCCCCGTGTTTCTGGTGGGCCATCGATGAGAATCGGTGCCCGTGGTGCCCTGGGAGAGCGCCGCCGAGGCCAACGGAGTGGTGCAAAGATCGCCTTCGCCGATGCCTGGGTAGAAACCCCGAGGATCCTAGGTTCGGGGGATCATGAGGATGTTGGAGATGGGGTGACAGGATGGATCGGCGGGCCGCCGCCGCCCGCCGCTACCGCCGCCATCAATGCCGCTAACGCCGCCAATGTACGCCGCCGCCGCGCCGCAACCGCCGCCGCCCTGCCACAACCCGCCGCCGCGCCGCTGATGAGCCCGAGGTAGACCCCGATGAAGTTCCACCGGGAACATGGCCACCGGGAGGCCTATGCATAAGCCGGTGGAGCAGCCTCCCGAAGTTGGATCCACCGACGTTCACAGGAGTGGGAGATCCCGAAGCTGCAGCACTATGGGCTCAAGAGTTGGAGAATGCCTTTGACCTCCTGATGTGCACCGAGACAGAGAAGGTCGTTCTGGCAGCCTATCAGTTGAAGGGGATTGCTGGTACTTGGTGGAAGACTACCAAAGGGATAGCATTCCCTGGAGGCGTGGTTCTAGAGTGGAACGCCTTTCGCGAGATCTTTTATGAGAGGTACTTTTCTGAGTGTGCCAGGGAGGTGAAGATGGCGGAGTTCCAGCGCCTTCGCCAAGGCACCATGACGGTTGATCAGTATGAAGCGAAGTTCGCTGAGCTGTCGCAGTATGCCCCTGATCTAGTTCAGAGACCAGCAGACCGGGCTCGAAGGTTTAGAGATGGGCTCCGACATGAGATAAAGGACTTGGTGGTGCCATTAGATCTGAGGGAGTACAATGCCATTTACAGGCGAGCCCAGCTGATCGAGAAGAACCATAATGAGAGAGCCGCCACATCTGGGTCGCGGTTTAATTCGAACGGGGAAGGTAATCGGTTTGGGAAGAGGCCGATGTCTGGAGGAAGATACCCTGTTCCACCCAACAGGCAGGGTGGGATAAGAAAGCCAGCGCCGAGACCGAATGGCGTGTGTCATCTATGTGGAAGACGACATGGTACAGGTCCGTGCCCTCCTAGGACGGGTGCTTGTTATGAGTGTGGCCAGCAGGGTCACATCGCGAGGTTTTGTCCTAGGAGACCGATGGGACAACATCAGTTGCCGCCGCCGCCACCATCGGGTCAGAACAGAGGAGCCGCGCCGCAGATGATGCAGCAGGGTGGATTGACCCGACCTCCAGCTTAGGGAAGGACGTATGCTATCACTAGAGGACAGGCGGAGGATGCGCCCAATGTGATCACAGGTACGGTCTTGCTGAATGACCAACCCGCTTTATGCTTTATTTGATCCTAGAGCTACCCATTCGTTTATAGCCGAAAGATATGTTAAGTTAGTAGAATTAATTCCTAAGTTGTTGGGGTCGGTGATTAGCATATCTACGCCATTGAAAAATAAAGTGTTAGCTTCAATAGGTTGTCTTGGTTGCAAGTTAGTGATTGGTGGGCGAGAGGGTAGGATAGATTTGATAGTCCCGGCCATGTATGATTTTGATGTGATAATTGGCATGGATTGGCTCACCAAGCAACGAGCTAAGTTAGACCGTTATCACAAGGCGGTTCAGCCAACCCGTTAGGGGTGAGAGCTTTGAATTTATTGGGAGTCGAGGAGGACCATCGATTTCCTTGATTTCATCGCTCGAGGCGACCCGTTTGCTAGACGGGGTTGCCAAGGTTACTTTTAGCGACTATCGTGGGATACGACAGTGGAGGAATTGAAGATAGAAGATATCGCAGTGGTGCAAGAATTTCCAGACGTGTTCCCAAAAGAGTTACCAGGCTTGCCACCAGAAAGGGAAGTATAGTTTGTGATTGAGTTAGCTCCCTGGACCGAGCCGATCTCCAAAGCTCCTTACCGGATGGCCTTGTCAGAACTTAAAGAATTGAAGGTGCAGATGCAGGAATTGCTGGATAAGGGATTCATTCGTCCTAGTGCATCACCATGGGAGCACCCGCCTGTTCGTGAAGAAGAAGGATGGTTCATTGCGCCTATGCATCGATTATCGACAACTCAATCGATGACAATCAAGAACAAGTATCCGTTGCCGAGGATCGATGATTTGTTTGATCAGCTTCAAGGAGCGTCGATATTTTCTAAGATCGACTTGAGGACAGGGTATCATCGGTTGAGGATCGGGAAAAGGAAGACATACCGAAGTCGGCGTTTCGCACTCGATACAACACTATGAGTTCACCGTGATGCCGTTTGGGTTGACGAACGCCCCAACCGCTTTCATGGACTTGATGAACCGTGTGTTCAGGGAGTACTTGGATCAGTTTGTAATTGTTTTCATCGACGACATCCTAGTATACTCGAAGAGCACCAAGGATCATGAAAGGCACTTAAGGGTGGTACTTCAGACTTTGAGAGATCATGAGCTGTACGCCAAATTCAGCAAGTGCGAGTTTTGGCTAACTCGTGTGGCTTTCCTAGGTCATGTCATATCCGGAGAAGGAATCTCAGTGGATCCAGCCAAGATTGAAGCAGTAATTAACTGGCCGAGACCGACTACAAGGACGAGATCGAAGCTTTAGCGGGTTTAGCCAGGTATTACGACGGTTTGTAGAGGGGTTTTCATTGTTGGCATCGCCGTTGACAAAACTGCTGAAGAAGGAAGAGAAGTTTGTGTGGTCAGATAAGTGCGAAAGTAGTTTCCAAGAGCTTAAGCAGAGGCTGACCACCGCACCTGTGCTTACTATTCCATCTGGTCCAGGAGGATTCGAGATCTACAGTGATGCGTTGTTTAGAGGACTGGGTTGCGTGTTGATGCAGCATGGCAAGGTTGTTGCATATGCGTCCCGTCGTTAGAGAACTCATGAGCTGAATTATCCGACGCATGACTTAGAACTCGCAGCAATCATCTTTGCCTTGAAGATTTGGAGGCATTACCTTTGTGGAGAAAGATTCCAAATCTTCACTGACCATTAGAGTCTCAAGTACCTATTCTCCCAGAAGGAGTTGAATATGAGACAACGCCGATGGATGGAGCTCCTGAAGGACTATGACTGTGAGATTTTGTATCACCCTGGAAAGGCGAACAAGGTCGCCGATGCACTAAGTAGGAAGTCTTCAGTTGCACAGTTGGTACTTAAGGAGTGGAGTCTACTTGAGAGAGCACGGGATTCGAGCTTCAAATTCGAGGTTGGCCACCTTTCAAACCTTATGGCCACCCTCGAATTGAGCCGAAGTGCGTCGAATCGAACGCTTCGGCGGACAGAGATCCGATGTCCGTAAAATCCTGCAGGAAGATACAGAGAAAAGGAAGCTGACTTTCAGATTTCTGAAGATGGAACATTGAGATTCCGAGGGCGATTAGTTGTACCTGATGATGTGGAGCTCAGGGAGGAGATCTTATCAGAAGCGCATCGTAGCAGTTACAGCATTCATCCCGGTAGCACCAAGATGTATCAGAATCTACGTCAACATTATTGGTGGTCAGGGATGAAGGCGGACATCGCCAAGCATGTGGCCAAGTGTTTGACATGTCAGCAAGTCAAAGCTCAGCATTGTAAACCAGGAGGACTTCTCCAACCTCTCGAGATTCCCGAGTGGAAATGGGAGCACATCACGATGGACTTTGTGACGGGTTTACCGAGGAGCCAGAGAGGAAATGACTCGATTTGGGTAGTGGTCGACAGGTTGACAAAGTCGGCTCACTTCATTGCAGTACGAAAGGACTTGAGTTTGGATAGACATGCAGACTTGTATGTTCGCCACATAGTTCGTATGCATGGAGTGCCGGTCACAATCACTTCAGACAGAGACCCGAGGTTCACTGCCGTCTTTTGGAAGAGCTTGCAAAGTGCTTTAGGTACCAAGTTGCGATGCAGACGGCTATCATCCTCGGACAGATGGCCGATGAGAGGACTATTCAAACCCTCGAAGACATGTTTGCGGGGCTTGTGTTTTGGACTTCAAAGGAAGCCGGGAAGAACAAACTTCATCTAGTTGAGTTTGCCTACAACAACATTACTAGCAAGAGTATTCGATGGCTCCTTTTTGAAGCGTTGTATGGCGAGCGTGCGTAACGCCGTGTGTTGGGATGAAGTCGGGAAAGAAAGATCACAGCCCGAGTTGGTTCAGCCAGTGGGGAGGCGATTGCAGTTATCAGAAATAGGTTAAAGACCGCTTAGAGCCGTCAGAAGAGCTATGTAGATAAGCGTCGAAGGCCATTGGAGTTCCAAGTTGGTGACCACGTTTTCCTGAAGGTGTCACCAATGAGAGGTACTTCCCACTTTGGCAGAAAGGGTAAGCTGAGTCCGAGGTACGTAGGTCCCTTTGAGATTTTGGAAAGAATAGGGACTTTGGCGTATCGTCTTGCACTACCTCCGAGGTTGGCACAAGTGCATGACGTCTTTCACGTGTCGATGTTGAGGAAGTATGAGCCTGATCCGACACACGTTCTAAATTTCGAAGAAATAGACGTGGATGACAGGATGTCATACGTGGAAAGCCCGGTTCAGATAGTGGATCGCAAGGAGCATGTCCTGCGCACCAAGACCATCCCGTTGGTCAAAGTGGTCTGGCAACACCACGGCACTGAAGGAGCAACTTGGGAGACCGAAGAGTCGATGAGACAATTGTACCCCCACCTTTTTGCTTAAAGTGTTGTAATGGTTTAAATTTCGAGAACGAAATTTTTATAAGAGGGGAAGAGTTGTGACATCCCGAATTTTTCAATTTTATTTTTAGTAAATTGAGACGGGCATTTCATCTGCACGCATATAGTTCATTTCCTTGAGTTGGCCACTCATGTGAAAACCGCCTATCGGGTGAAGCCGGTAAGAGATTCTAATGCATCGACTCGAGAATTTGACCAGAAACGACTTTCGACCGAGCTAATCTACAAGGGTCATTATGGCACGCTTAAAAATCGATTAGAAGCCTGGAGATAGGTCGGCTCGACATAGGCATGTGATCGAGTGTGGGTGATTTCCACCGATCGGGATCATACTGTTCTTGTCGGTCCCAAGACTGGACCGACTTTTTTTGTCGATTGGGTCCCCTGTGTTCATATTTGAAACCTTGAGATTTTCACGACAACCGAGGGTCACCAATGTGTCAAAGATGTACATTGTGGCTTGGGATTTATCAACCACAAGTCGAGTGCATAAAAATTTCTAAAAGCTAACCGGTAAGTTAGGACGCGCTAATATCGTGCCATAATGAAATTAACCGTGAAATTGTGACTGAATTAAGAAATTGGAAGTCTTGGGGTGTCACATACCTTATGAGGATCATGTATTAATTTTATGGATTTTAATTGGGCTCAATTGGACGAGAATTGATTGGATTTGAGAAATTAAAGGTACGAGATTTTAGGCCCCGGCGGAAAATGGAATTGGACCCATTGGACTAAGGTTGTGGAGAGTTAGTGGGGCATGACATCATGATGATGTCATGGTGATGTCATTTTATGGGTTAAAGAAAGACAAAAAGAAAAGAAAAAGCCCACCCCTCTCTCTCTCTCTCTCTTTCTTCTTCTTCTTCTTCTTCTTCTTCTTTCCCCCGTAGCTTTTCTTCCTCCATTGTTGTGCTGCAATTTCTTGAAAACCAGCAACCAAGGAGTTTGGAAGGGGGAGGGGACCAGCCAGCTGCCGCCGGACCGCCGCCGCCGCCGCCGCCGCCGCGCCCGCCCGCCCACGCGCCGCGCGCCCGCCCCACGCCCCCCGCGCCCGCGCCGCGCGCCGCCAGCCCCTTCGCCGCCCCTTCGCCGCCCTACGCCGCCCCGCCGCCGCCGCCGCTCCCCGCCTCCTCCGCGCCCGAGACGCCGCCCCTCCTCTCCCCTTCGTTCGGCCATGAACGGAGCCGAAATTCCAGCTTAGATCTGGAATTTCGGGCCTCTTTTGGCCGCCTTCCCGGCCCCGTTGCTCGGCCCGCCTTGAGGAAAGTCGATCCCCGCCTCGCCCCGTCGTTTTGGCGTGCTCGGCGCTAATCCGGTGAGTTTAACTCACTAAACCTTGATTAGAGGGTTAATAATACCCTAAGTGTGCTTAGCCTAGGTTAATTAGGTTTAGGTGGTTAGTTTAATTTATTTAATTGTGATTTGGATTAAGAGATTTAATTAGTGTTAAGTGTGTTTAGTTTAAAGTTAAATGGTTTATTTAATTTAAGCTTTGATGTGACTTATTGGTTTTACTTTTGATTTATTTTTTATGTTTCGAAATTCTGGAAAATAGAATAATATATTATATTCCGAAAATCATTAAAATATTATTATTTATTAAAAAAAAAAACTCGAAAATTATTTTTGGCCCCAATTGCTTAGAATTTCGGCCGATCGTCGCTGTGCTCTTAGAATTTGAAATTGATGAACGGAAGTGGCAAAATTGAGTGTCGACTATTATTATTATTTAAAAAAAAAAAACTCGAAAAATTATTTTTGGCCTCAATTGCTTAGAATTTCGTGCTGATCGTTGCTGTGCATTTAGAATTTGAATTTGATGAATGGATGTGGTAAATTGAGTGTTGATTGTGATAAATAGGGTTTTTAGCAATAAAAACCTAAGTGTTGGATTTTGATGCAGAACTTTGATTGTTATGGTTTACTATTGAAATTGAAGTATGTGATTGAATTGTGGAATGTCCTAAGTCAGAAATTTGATTGTCGTGTGTTGGTTAATGAGGAACCGTTAAGTGTTGAGCTAAACGTGCCCCTATATGGGATGCCCGCGCAATGGATGCCGGTCGCAGTAGAGGCTAGGCCGACTGGACCGATGCTCCTTCGGGAATGCCATCGACGTAGTGACGAAGCCGCGCTCCACGGGGGGAGGCGATGCCTGACATGAGTGTCAGTAGATAGCTGAATGGCGAGTAGGCTATGCCCTTGTGTGGCGGTGAATAATTGGAATGTGTGCCGTGTGCGATTGTGACTTGTTTGAAAGTGATGCCGTTCCAATTATTTAAATTCTTATTATTACTTGAGATTGTGTGATATAAATTGTGCTAACCTGCAGGGAGGAATTGAGACGAGGTAAGTCGTCTATGTGAGGGGCTAGTCCACCCTGAGTGTATTTGCTTTCTAATAGGGGTTTAGGGGGTTGAACTTGCTGAGACGATGTCTCACCCCGTTGTGGGCCAAAATTTTTCAGGACCGTAGATGGAGGAATCCCTGCCCTTGGAGACTGTCCAGATTGAAGTGGGATCGAAGAACGTGTCCGACTAGTAGTCCTAGGACCGTTTATTCTTTTTGGTGGACTGATCCCTTTTTTGTGAACAGGCCCCTTTTTGGTATATATGTAAACCTTGGGAGGTTATTTGTTTATGGAAGTATGTCTGTTTATGATTGTAATTATTTCCTGCCTTCCTATCTCATGAGTTTTTGTCAGGGGTTAATTAATACGTTCCGCATGAGCATAATGAATTAATTGGGTCGGCGACACTACCTGGGAATGTCGCATTTGTATGACCAAGGTGGGATGTTCACGTGTCTCGGGGTTCACGGCGTGACAAATTTCACTTCAATTTCTTAAAAAAAGTTGTAAAGGACATCCTGAGGTTTAACATATCAAAAATTTAGAGAAAACAAACAAGAATAGGTAGGTGAAATTGTGGTCCTTTGGAGATGGTTAGATTTGGAAATTTCGGTACTAAGAACAAGGGTTTTAACCGTCTATATTTAATTACCTAGGACAAATCTGACTTCGATGTCTTCATGAAGTATCTACCTTATGGTATTGGCTATCACATAGTCGAATTTAGTAATTTTTTAAGGTCATTTGAGTATTTAATCGGAAATGTTTCTAAAACTGTGCAATCTGATGTGTTCGGACTTTGTAAGTTGCAATGCGTGGACTATATCGTTTTGTATGAGGTTCTTTTGGAAAAGTGTTCTGCATGAAATATCTCTCTTTATGTCTTGCCTAAAACATATTCAAATTTCGTAATTTTTGAAGTTCATTTTCCTATTTAACCAAAAATATTTCAAAAACAGTGCAAGTTGAACTGTTAGAATAGTAGTGCTGTGATGCATGGTCTATACCGAATTATATATGGATCTTTTGGTGTAGTGTTCTTCATGAAATATCTGCATATATGTCTTGACTATCACATGTTCAAATTTAATAATTTTTTAAGGTCGTTTGGGTATTTAATTAAAAAAATTTTCTAAAACTGTGCAAGCTGGATTGTGCAAATTTCAAAAGCTGTAATGCATGGACTATTATGTTTTGTATGGAATTCTGGTGGTGTTGTGTTTTTCATGAAATAAATGCCTCTAGAGATTGTCTATGATGTATTAAATTCTTAGAAATTATTAGAGCCAATCACTAAATTTTAAGAAGTGCAAATTAAAAGAACACATTCCGTTTCTAAAATAATAGCAATAATCCATGAGTTTGCCTTATGAATTATATTGTTTTTTTTTAAGTGATTGAATCTTGCTGCACATGTGATGATATTTGGCATTACATATAAAATCAAAAGCTGAAATTGACCTTGTTGCCATCACATCATGTGCCATGTTGATATTGAGACACAATTGTGAACATGAATTATGATAAATAAGGATACCGTCGGAGGTGTGAGCCAACGATGCCCCGGGAGTGTCGAGATGCCTGGAGGTGAGTGCCGGATGCCCAGAGGTGTGTGCCGGATGTCCTCGGGAGTTTCGAGATGCCCGGAGGTGTGTGCCAGATGCCTGGAGGTGTGTGCCGGAGGTTCCTCGTGATGCCGGGTTGGGTGCGAGCGATAAAATGTGGGATGCAATTACTAATCCCGGGAAAGAAAAAAATGTGGTAATCCAATTGAAAGATAAAAGCTGAAATTGAATCATGCATGATATGGTGACATGTATGCATGGCAGTATGATGTAATATGTATAAGTGCATGGTGGTATGTGCACATAGTATGGTGACATGTATGCATGGCAGTATGATGTTATATGTACAAGTGCATGGTGGTATATGCACATGACATGGTGACTTATATACATGGCTGTTTTGATATAATGTGCATGGTTGAAAGGTGAGGTATGTTTAAAATGTATGAACTATATGTATTCTATCATGACGTTATGATTGTTCCGATTGACACACTGAGTAGTTTAATTGATCTTTTACCTGCTGAGTGGTTGTACTCACTCCTTCGGAGACTAACATTTCAGATTAGAAAGATGCCTCTCCCTCCGGTCACGCGCGGTACCTTTTACGGCCTTCCATCTGACGTGGAGGTCGAGTGTATGGAGCATATTTGTGTCACCATCCCTAGTTTGGTGTTCTTACGAGTTCGGGTGCTGGTGATGTATGACGTGGGCCTAGCTGGGGGCTCGGTCATCCAGGAGTTCTTGTCCGTCCACGTCCGTCGTGACGGAGTGATGCTGGGGATGTTGCCGCCGCCATCGCCCGATGCACCAAGGTGGGTGTGATGGCCCGCGTGAGGAGTGGGAGCTGACACTTTTTGGAGATAGCCGACACTTGTAGATGGAGGGTTATACGTGATCGATATAGAGGGTCGAGATCTCTCTTTTGAGTTGTAGCCAAGTTTAGTGAAAAGCCTTGGCTTTTTGGTTGTACTGACCCGAGATGTCCATCATAAAAATGTAAATAAAAGTAGCTCAGCTTTATGTTCTCCTTCGACGAGTAGTTGGTATGCATTGTATCATCGTTACGAGAGTAGAGGGATGGTGAGACTCGTCTTTATTTTCGCTATGAGCTGCGCTAAATTCTTTCAAAAAAAAAAAAATGCCTATGAACTACGGTTCTTCTTTAACCCCTTTAATCAAAGATATGTAACTGGTATTAAATAGGTAGAGCGATAGGTATCTGTGGCGACCTTAGTTGTTTGGGGGTGCCACAATAGGTCCCTTGAGATTCTGAAAAGAATCAGGATCCTAATGTATCATCTTGCATTGCCACCAAGGTAGGCGCAAGTGCATGATATCTTTCACATGTGGAGGTTGAGGACGTATGAGCCTGACCCGACCCACGTGCTAAATCTTGAAGAATTAAACGTAGACGACAGAGTGTCGTACATGGCAAGCCCAGTTCATATTGTGGTTCAGAACAGATTCTATATACCAAGATGGTCCCCTTGGTCAAAGTGGTCTGACGACATCACGGGACTGACGAAGCAACCGAGGAAAGTGAGACTTGATGAGACGATGATACCCCCACCTTTTTGTTTAAGGATTGGTAAAGGTTTAAATTTCGAGAACGAAATTTTTATAAGAGGGGAAGAGTTGTGACATCTTGATTTTTGAGGTTCTAATTTCGATTGGATAAGTTGGGCTTTTCATGGACGCGCCTATAGTGCTTTTCTCTGAGATGGCTACTTATGAGATAACTAGACTATCTGGGGAAGTCATTAAGATATTTTAATGCAATAGACTTGAAGATTCAACTAGGAATCGGCTGCTCGACCGTGCTCATCTGTAGAGATCATTACGACACAGATATAAATCGATTAGAAATCAGAGCTAGATCGGTTCGACTGAGATATGTGGTTAAATGTGGGTGATCCCACTAAATTGCAAAATTCTCGTCGACCAAAACTAGACTGATTTTTCTATCGTTTTGGTACCTTGTGTCCGTATTTGAATTCTCGAGATTTTCACGACAACCGAGAGTTGCCAATGTGTCGAAGGGGTTCATTGTGGTTCGAAGAAAATCGACCACAGGTCATTTATACTAAAAATTTCTAAACATTACCCAGTAGCCTATGTTACGCTACAATCGCGCCGAATGAAAATTAACCGCGAATTTGAGTCCAATTTAAGAAATTAAAGTTTCTATCATGTCACCATAAATTCTAGAAGCGTCGACTCAGTCTCAGAAATTTTTTTTGAAGCCCGAGACTTTTTGAGAAAAAGTTGTCCTATGGCCGTTTTTGTCCGGAAAAAGCCGAGAATCGTTTTTGATCGCGCAATTGGGATGCAAGATGGATCAATTGGTGAGGAAAAATACTAAATTGAATATTGACTCGACAACGGAATTTATTAAAGCCATATGGGATTGAATTGAAGAGGAAATCAAGTCCAATTGAGAGGGATTTGTAACAAATTCATATGCCCCCCTTTGCCCACACCTTTGGACCCTCTCAAGCTTCTAGATGAAGGCCTTGGTGGCTGACTAGGGGATGCATGACAAACCAGAATTTCTGTTCCGTAAACAATTTTTCTATTCCGTAAACAGTTCGAATATAAATCCGTTTGATAAACTTATTCCGTTTTTACTATTTCTGGAATAGATTTCTATTCCGAAATAGGTTTGGAATAGAAATCGAAGTAGAATTTTTCTACTTCTCTATTTCTGGAACAAAAATGAGAAATATAAAATTTTCTCATCGATCGTCAACCGCCCTTTATCCATTGCCGCTGACCACCGTCCGTCGTTGCCACCGTCCGTCACCACTATCCGCCGCCGTCCGAAAGGAAGAAATTTTATGTCATTATCAAACGAATTTTTATTTTTAGAATAGAAATTTTGTGTCGTTATCAAACGGTTATTTTTGCTTAGAAACTCTTCTAGAAATAGAAATAGAAAAATCTATTTCTGTCCCAAACCATTTCGAACATAATGGTTGTCATGCACGCCCTTAGTGTCCAAGGAAGCCATACTTGGCTAAGGGTGAGCCAAAGGGGATAATTGAATGGAAAAACTAGCCATGGTGGCCCCCTCTTGCCTCCTCTCTTCCTCACCAAGCAACTGGCCAACCTCCTCTCCATTCCTCTCCATTTTGACGCCCCTCAGCCCGTAGAGAAGCCTCGGAGACAGCTAGCAAGCCACCACACCGCCATCGTCGCCGGAAGCCGCCCCTCTGCCCAAGCGTGTGCCTAGCGCAAGTTGCACCTTGCCGCCTCCCTTATGCCGTCCAGCAACCTTGTCCGCCTCTATCCAAGCACCCAGGTGGCTATCCAGCCACCGTGAGTGGCTGTCCAGCCACCGTGAGTGGCTGTGGAAGCCCGCCGGAGCCACTGTTCAGCCCATCAAGAGCTGTGAAGCCTTCCTCGAGCCTTGCCGCCCATTTCAGCTTTGTTTCCTCTGTTTTTGCAACCCAAAACAGAAGCTTTCTCAATGGGTTTTACAACAGCTTGTAGGCTCGTTTTGGTGGTGTTCCGGGTCTTGAAACTTAGGCCTGCTTTGGAGAAAGTCGACCCCCGTCGCATTCCTGTCAAATCAAACCGAACGGTTCAATAAACAAGTGAGTTTGCTCACTAAACCTTGCTTAGTAGGTTAATGATGTTTAGGGGTTGATTAGATTAGATTAAGCATGATTATGTGGATATGTTATATTAGATTAGTTAATTTAATTATTTGCTTATGCATATTAGGTGGTTAGTTAGTGCAATTAGCGAGTAAACTAGCGAGTAAACACATTCTAGTATTTATTGAACAAACCTCGGAAATTTTCCAGATCCGTTTCAATGTCCAATTAGGCATTATGGGCCTAAGTTGGATTTATTGCTATTTAATAATTAATTTTCGTAATTATTTAATTATTTATTTATTTTCCGGAAATTAGACCGGGATAGTCGGTGATCGGAATTTTATGCTGGTTATTGTGGTGCAATCTGTTTATTTATTTGAGCTCTAATTTATGTTGAATTGATTTAATTGTGATTTTGGGATATAATCCTAAATTGGTTTAATTTCAAAAATTGATTGTAAATTAACCGAGCGTCGGTTTACAACGCCAAAAATATTTTGGTGAACCATATAAAATTGTGAGATTTATGGAAAGGAAAATATTATATTTTTGCTAAAACCGACCGTGTACCCGCACACGATTATTTTATCAGGTACCCTTAATATGAGGGAATTAGGCCAAGATATGTTATTAATTGAGGGATTCAATAGTGGAATGCCACGTCCTTGGCCATAAGTAATTAATTGTGTGATGGTTTATAGTCGTAATTGAATGACTATTGAAAGTTGAGAGGACGCATGCTGTGCGTGTTGTTGTTGGGTTAGGTCAAGGAAATCACCTCATAGAGGTTGTGTCGCTGAGCCGTAATTCAGCATTACCACCTAATCTTGGTTGTGCCGCTGAGCCATAATTCAGCATTACCACCTAATCTGGGTTGTGCTTGCTGAGCCGTAATTCAGCATTACCACCGAACTTGGAATCGGTTGTGCCCGCTGAGCCATAATTCAGCATTACCGCCAAAGTTTTAGTAGGCTGTGCCCGCTAAGCCGTAATTCAGCATTACCGCTAAAGATTTAGTAGGTCGTGCTCGCTGAGCCATAATTCAGCGTTGGGGTTGAGTATTTGAGATGACCGTGTAGGTCGTGCTCGTTGAGCCGTAATTCAGCATTGGGATTGAGTAATTGAGATGACTGAGGAATGGTCTGATTGACATGTAATCGACTGAGTCGATTGATCGATGATTCAATTGGAGTTGGTAGCCATTACTAATTGGCTTGACTTATAAATAGTCTGGATGACATGAAATCGACAAGTTCGATTAACCGGTGATTTGATCGGCTTGATGATTTAATTGCAATTCTTGCTTTGATGTATATCGGTAATTCTTGCTCGTGTGAGCAGTGATTAAATTGTGATTCTTACTCGTGTGAGTAATGATTGGTTTGGACGTTCCAAATTGGTGTGTGAATTTGCTGTATACACCTAGTTGTGATAAGAACTGTGCTGACCTGCAGGAAGGAACTGAGGCCAAGGTAAGCCCATGTGGTTGTATGATCGTGTGGTTAGGACGCCCTAGGCATATTTCCCTCCTAATCGGGGTTTAAAGTATGAACTTGCTGAAATTTATATCTCACCCCATCGTGGGCCTCATTTTTCAGGATCGTAGGGTGGAAGGCCTAGAGCCGAGCTGAGGTGATCTGAAGTATAGGTAAGATAGAACAGTTCCTTTTTAGAGTCGATCTTTTGAAGTCTTGTGATGGTAGACTTTTGTAGATGACTCAATTGGTTTATATCAGCATGTTTTGTTTTTGAATCTGATGTCTTGCTGTCGCAACCCAATTTTTCAGGTGCACCACCTAAAACTAGGTTAATGGACTGCTAAGTCTTTAAGCTTAGCTCGGCTCTCCCAAGCCCATACCAAATCGCGACTTAAGGTTTTAACATATTTAACATGCAAATGGTTATTATTTAGGAGTCGCTACTAATCGGTTTATGATAGGTCGATTAGACACCTAAGTAAAATAATGAGAGAATTATTTTACTCCTACGAACCAGAGACTAAGGGTACGAGGACTTGGTTACACTAGACTATCCTAGTGCTCTTTCGGTACCTTTCTCTTTTTTTTTTTTTTTTAATTTTCAAAACAAAATGTTTGGCAGGCAGCTTGGATTTATTTTAATTTACTTTCCTAACATGTGAGACGATCATGCGGGTGCGCATACCACCAATTTAACTCTCAAGAAATCAATTAAATAATGCAAAACTTACCTAATAGCAACGAAAGCAACTGCAATGTTAGATCAGAATTCACATCGATAATTATAAATATGATTTCTAATTAACGCGTAATTTTAATTTTTGTTTTCACTTTATTTAATGAAAGTCATGCGATGCATGCTAATAATCTAATTTGACATGGCAACATGATCTAAACTATATGACATGAAGAAATGCAATAATTAAATGCAATCTAAATGACATGCAACATGCAATTTAATATGCGAGCTATATGTCACGCGACATTTATTAAATGACTTAGTCTAATGACGACGAAGTTCTAATTAAATGAACCTAATAAAATTTAAATGACGTGCATTTGATATTTCTATTTTTTAAAATGCAATCTATCCTGAAAATTGAAATTAACTTATGCAAAGACAAATTTTGTATTTTTTTTTCATGAAATTCGAAATTTAAGAAAAATGCAAAAATGATCTAGCTATATTAAAATTATATCTAATTTAAACTAAGGATTAAGTCATATTAAATCCTAATTTAAACTAAGACATTATCTTAATCTAACATGCAATTTTATCTAATATGCAATGATCATGAGCATGCCTTAATTCTACATGACATATGCATGATATTTTTTATTTTTTATTTTTTTATAAAATTCGAAATTTAACATTGCCACATAATTAAACATGCAACTTAAATTAAACAAAAACTAAAATCCTAAATGAATGCATTTTTCTTTTTTTTTTTTATATATTTTTCGAACTGAAATCCCTATCCTAGATATGCAAGATAACAAGAAATATTCTAAAACAAACTGAATCTTAATTCAAATATTTTTTTGATTTTTCTTAGTGGTTTTCCAAAACAAGCGATTATCAACTAAACCTTAAATCTAAACAAACAAGATATTCAACAAATAAATGATTAAAATAAATGAAAAAAATAACATGTTATCTCACGAGTCAAATTAACGATTACTTTTAACCCCGAACATCAAAAGGAAATCAAAATAATTAAAAATCTAATCCGAAATCTTACGGATCAAATTAATAATTATATTGATTCAACAATTAATATCCTATCAACAAACCCCCAAAAATTAATATAATTAAAAAAATGACTCGACATCTTACGGGTCAAATTAATAATTACAATAACTTTAGGGAAAACCCCCTCAAATAATGCCTACAATAAAACAAAACTCAATTCCCAATATTCCAATTGGTACAATAATAGCAAAACTTAAAACCCGGAAAAGAACCAAACATTTTCAGGCGATCTTAAAATTAGACATGCAGAAAGCTTATGATCGAGTTGAGTGGGACTTTCTTGCTGATTATCTTCAATGTTTAGGGTTTCACACCAAATGGGTCAGGTTAGTGATGCAATGTGTCACCACGGTCTCTTATAGTATTAAGTTTAATGGAGACTCATTACCATATTTTCATCCTACCCGGGGTTTACGGCAAGGAGATCCCCTATCTCCATATTTATTCATCCTCTTAGCCAACCTTTTGTCCACTCTTCTTCATACAGCTGTTCATTCTGGCACTCTCAAAGGCATTACCCTCAATAGGCACTGCCCTACTCTTTCCCATCTTTTCTTTGCGGACGATGCAATATTTTTCCTGCATGGGACTACTCTAGAGGCTCAAAATTTGTCAAATCTTCTACATCAATACTGTGTAGCTACTGGCCAGGCCATTAACAGGAACAAATCTGGCTTATACTGCAGTAGAGGATGCCCTTTTACTTTACAGCAAAATCTTGCAGCAGCTCTTCGGGTTCCTCTTATCCACAAAATTGGCAAGTATTTGGGCATCCCCTCCGATTGGGGAGTATCAAAAAAGGATATGTTTGCTTGGCTTTTGGATCGAGTTAACACTAAACTCGAAGGCTGGAAAGAACACTTTATCTCAAAAGGGGGCAAGGAAATTTTGTTAAAGACGGTGGTTCAAGCACTTCCACACTATGCCATGACCATCTTCAGAATCCCTACTTCCATCTGCCGGTCTATTGAGCGCAGAATCGCCAAATTCTGGTGGCAAACTAACAGTACCAGATCTGGAATTCATTGGCGAGCATGGGAGTCTCTCAAGACAAAGAAGCAAGAGGGCGGTCTTGGCTTTCGGGATCTTCTTACCCTGAATAAAGCCCTTTTGGGCAAACAAGCCTGGCGACTCTTCCAGAATCCTTCATCTCTTTGGGGAAAACTATTTAAGGGTCTCTATTATCCTTCCACCACCTTTTGGCACGCAGGTCACAAATCTTCTTCTTCTTGGGGATGGAAAAGTTTACTTATCGGGAGAGATGCAATCATTCCTAAGCTTCGGTGGTCTGTCGGTGATGGAACAACGATCAATATCCGAGAAGACACTTGGCTATCTACTGGAGTTATTGGTGGACCAGCACCTCGAGCTGAACCATCAACCGTTGCTGCCTTTATCTGTCCCACCAGGCGAATGTGGAATATCCCTCTGCTACAGCAACACTTTGATCAGATCAGGGTTACTGAAATCAGCCATATTCCCTTAAGTCATACTCTAACCACAGACCGCCTTATTTGGATAGGCACAGCATCCGGTCAATTCTCAGTTAAATCAGCATACCACTTTCTTAGACAATCCCTTCAACCCAACAACTCCAATACAGCATCCTCCTCTTACCAACCATCTCCCAACTTATGGCGTCACATCTGGAAGCTTCAAACCCCTCCTCGCATTCGAGTGTTCCTCTGGTCATTGTGTCATAACGCCCTTCCCACTAAAGCAAACCTATTCCGGCGACATATCCTACCCGATCCCCTCTGTTCTTTATGTTCTATGCACACACCAGAAACTATTGAGCACATCCTACTTCATTGCCCTTGGACTCAGCTGATTTGGTCTCATCCAAGCATACATATTGATCATCTAGCATTCAGGGGACATAGAATAGACGCATGGCTAGATGACATTTTAGCTACTCAGTCTGACTTACCTTCGCATGAGCTTGTCGCCTCTATTCTCTGGCAGTTATGGAAGGCTCGGAACCACTTCATCTTCCGGCATCAAAGGACAGCTCCTGATCAACTAGTAGCTCGGGCGATTGTTGAAGCTTCTTCGCACACCCACCTTTTGCAGTACTCGCATCCCACGGCTCCAGACTTGCTCAGCCCTAATCGACTCTGGACTCCCCCCGCTCCCCACGAAATTAAGGCCAATATTGATGGGGCTTTCTTCTCCACTGAACACCCAAGTGCAATCGCGTGCCTTCTTCGCGACAGTTCGGGCGTCTTGCTCGATGGATTTGCCGGTCTTGTTCCATCCTCTTCCCCCCTGCAATGCGAAATCTAGGCTTTTATCTCCACTCTTACATACCTGCTTGAACAAGGCAAGGAAGAGCATCACCTGATTGTGGAGTCCGATTGCTTGCAACTGGTGGAAATCCTCCATGATCGCCGTTCACCACCATGGGAGATTCGGTCGCTCGTTTCTGACGCTGTGGCGCTCCGTTCGTCCTTCCCTCTCCTGCGCCTCCAGCACTGCCGACGAGAGGCCAATGCAGCAGCCGATTGGGCCGCCAAGGCCCGAGCCCGTTCTTCACTTTCTTCCTCTTGGGCTTCAACCATTCCTCCTGACTTGTTGACCCTGCTTTGTATAGACGCTCTTTCAATAGGCTGTAATTTTCGCCCTCCGTGATCAATCGAAAGCCTCTCTGTTTATGACCAAAAAAAAAAAAAATAGAATAAATGACAGTTAAAAGTAAATAAAATAAATGAAAGATAAAAGTAAAAAATAAATAAATCATAAAAAATAAATAAACAACCTAAGGAAAAAGGGGGCAGCAGATCGTCGGTCCGGCAAGGAACTCCTGGCGATGGCACGACAAGCAAGACGTCCGATGAGGGACTCTCGATGAAGCAGGGCACCGGTATGGGGGTGTCGCGCGGCGCGACGCTTGCTGTCGGGCACCGGAGAGAGGCTGGTGCGGCGATTTGGGGCTCCGGTGGGCGAGGCGAGCTGCTGAGGCGGAGGTCCGAGCGGCATGCAGGGGTCGGCGCGGATCGGGAGTAGCAGGGGATGGAGTGGCTCGGCAAGGGAGGCTTGGCGTCGACTCGGCTCGGGCGAAGCGAACTCGAATGGGTCGAGTTGCGATCTCGGCGGCGGTAAGTGTGCGATTGATCGGAGGGTGGAGCCGCAATGTCGGAAGAAGACTCCACGGGCGTCGAGTTGGAAGGGCAGCAGTTCAGCTTGGGCGAAGGCGCAGCGGAGACCGGCAAAGAGCGATCGGCGTGGGATTTTGGCAGGCGAAGCGGCGAAGGCAGTGGTGCGGTCGATTTGGGGCTCCAAGCTTGAGCAGATCTGGGCGGAGGAGGGGCGCTTGTTTCAATTTTCAGCTCCTAAGCGGCGATCGGCGGAAGCGCAGGTGCTCGCGGCCTGGGGCCGGCAGGGCGGAGGCGGCGATGCGCCGGTGTGGCCGGATCTCGGGCGACGGCGGATCGTTGAGGGGTTCGCTCGGAGACATAGTGGCGCGGCGGCCGGCAGCAATCGGCTGCGGCTTCGAGTGCTGGCTCGCGAGCGGAGGAGCGGCGGTGGCTATCGGCCGAACGTGGGCGGCGCAGGGACGCGGCGGCATGGGCTACAACCGTGCGGCGTAGGGCTTCGGGTGGCTGGGTGATGTGGGTCTCCGGTGTGGGTGAGCAGCGGGGGAAGGAGACAGTGAATAGTCACTGTCCCCTTTTTACTGTTCCCCCTTTTGCTTTTTGCTTTTTTCACTTTTCAAAAGCAAAAGCTTCTTTTTGACTTTTCCCTTCTTTGATTTCCAAAATCCCCCAGAAACCGAACAAAAACCCCCATTCGATGAACTTCATACACTCCTTTTATAAGCAAAACAAAATGAAATCCTTTTTGCAAATATTTTATCTCACGAAGATTGCCTATAACCTCTCGATTGTGAAAATCTTTATCTCATGAATATTTTCACCCAATTTCATTATCTATTGATAAAGATAAGATTATAATGCGATTTTCTTAATTTCCAAAAATCATAATAATATCGCATCAAATCCTAATTTTTCACAAGATAATTGATTAAAAAAACAATGGGCTTGGGTTAATTTGTTCCTTTCGCAGGCCTAGCCCGGTCTGCCGAAATAGAGCTCAAAAACATAAATTTGAATCCATCCACCACCGGTCCAATAAAATGTAAAAATAAATGCACCTAAATCTATACGCTATGCAATTAATATTTTTTTCGGGCATAAAATTAACCCCTAATTTTTATGCAATAAATAAATAATTTGGTACTAAAACTTAGGTGTCAACACCTGCTTTTCTATCCCGAGATGGTTACTGTTAAGGGATTTGTTATTCGCTTCCGCATGTGCAATAAAATGAAAGGGTCGGCGACTCATCCTGAGAAGTCACAAAATTTTATCGACCACTGGAGATGGGCACGCGCTTGAGGATCGGGGCGTGACATGTAGTCTTGCATGCTCTGTTACAATTCTGAAGATGTGCTGTAAGATGTGGAATAAGCATGAATTAGATGGATAAGTGATCTGGTGCGTGCAAGTTCCTTGTCAATTTCACAAGTTCAGATGGCAATTGTATGATTAAATTGGTGAGATGTATGCTTGATATTGCCATGAGAGTCTTGGCATGATTATTGACTTGGAGAAGTCCGATGTTAATTGAAGTTTAATTCCATGATTCTTGTAAAGCTCGGGGCATCTATTTTTTGTAATATTAAATATTTTGAAGAATATTGACTTCGTCTAAAGGTGATCCAGTGGACAACAGAATGATGATATTCTCTCCCTCTCCTTCAACGCTTACCATGCAAGGCTTATTTGGAAGAGCTGCTACTTAAACCTTACACATCCTTCAAGTGCGTTTGTGCCAACATACTGGGCACAACACCAATTGCGAGCTACTCATTCATAATGTCCTTTCCTTCCTCAGAGTTTTCTCTAGCCACTGCTGTTCAGAATGATATTTCAAAGATATGTTTCTCATTTAATTGGAATGTTCATGATAGACTAATAGTCATTTGCATCAACAGCACTAAAGGAGCACGACAAGAGATTATTGGATGGAAGATTGTCACTAGTGACAAAACTATTGTCGGTGACTAAGCTTCCCTCCCCCATAGAATGTGCAAGAGCAACCCTCACGGGGGAGGGAAGTTTAGTCACCAGCAATAATTTGGTCACCCATCCGATCACCGAAGTTCCGAGGTCCAAAATGCCACACTCTCAAACTTTGGTCATAATTGCCTGCTTCGACGATTTCATTCCTTGATGTTGCTTCTGTTATCTCCTTACTCATATCCGAGGCCAATCGCTATAGCTAATCGTTCTTCATTCAACCAAACTGCATATGCTCTATTTTCCGTTGCTTTATGTACAAAGCAGAGGCTGGGAGCTATTGCTATCGTCTGTGTGATAATGGATTATGATTGAGGATGTACTAATGATTTGAACTTGCTGCATTTCCTTTGCAATGATTTGGATGTGAATCGTTGCTTTACTCTTGCATCTAAGCTCTTTGGCCGAAATGTATACCACATGTTTGATAAAATTCCTATATTAAATTAGTGTGTATTTTGATTCAGGTCTTGACAGAGAATTTCATTCATTACGAGGTTTTTGATCGATTTTGGTCATACTAGCCTAGTTGAGTTCTGTTTCTTCATCGAAAATCATAGGTATTCAATTTTGAAGTTGCTTTGGATCTACTGCAACCTTGCCAATACATTTTGATTTGCAAATGTTGTGGCCCTGAGCTGATGTCAATTGATCCTACATTTGATGCTATTCCACTCAAGTAAGAATGTGCAGTGATATAAGATTGTGTTATGGTGAAATTCATGTTTGCTTGGAGAAGATATTATGTCATGCATGAATTAAATTCTACTGGATTTCGATCCTTGGACGCTGTCCATGTCTTGATATCCCTGATTTGATGTGCATTTGGTTCCAACTTGAGGCTAGTTTGGTTATGGCATCATGTATGTTCATGCTAGGAAAATACTATGGTGAATCTCATGCCAATTCTGCGAGGATTATAGTCGTGATTGCTTTGTTTAAATTCGGTATTAATTTGGCCTTGGATTGATGCCATTTTGATCAAGTAGACTCATATGCACTTGTAGGAAGATATGGCTTCAATTTCATATCAATTAGTCATCAAACAATCATGATTTGTGGTCTTGTATGCTCTGTGACAATTCTGATCAGGTGCTAGAAGTTGTAAATTAAGCACGAATTAGATGGATTTTCTCTTAGTTTGGTTGTCTTTTTTATTGCCCATGGATAAGTGATTTCTCATGTTCAAGCTCCTTGTCAATTTCACATGTTCATATGGCGCTAGTTAGATGTCCCACTGGATACATATTAGCTAAGGGTTTCAACTCCTAGGGGTCAAATCATCACTCGCGAATACTTATGTCGGTCTAATTCCCTAAAAAAGCACAAACTTCATGTTGACTCCCAAGTCTAACTTAGGTTTTTTTTTGTCTAAAAAAAAATTCACCGACTTTCACTTGAATCCAGAATTTGACCCTCGATAAATTGCCCGCCAAAACCACCATTAGAGGTCGGACGGGGCAGTCAACAATAAATCCATGTCAGCTAACTACTCTCCAAAATGATGCTTTGTTGGTCTTAGAATTTGGTAAAAGCGAAGCAATTAGAGCTCAATTCTTCAATTCTGCCGTCAGGAGCCTTCAAATTCTTGTGTTCAGGAGTCTTCAATTCGTCGAACAACTCACGCTTGAGAGAGTTGGTTGGTTGATCTTTTAATAAACCAATTATGTACTCTATTGGTCTCGTGATCCCAAGGACTGGGGCTCGACCAAAGACATCATCTTCTGCAGGATCATTCTCAGCAAATCGCCCACATTCAAGGTATTTGATTGATTCTAATTGTGGTTCTTCTCAATCGTAGATGGACAGCTATCTTCTTCAATGTCAAAGCTCGTTTCAATCCATGGTTGTGCGCCTCGTGCGTTATTCTTGCTGAAAGATGCGAGCCACATGTCCTGTTTGGGTTGGCAAATGTGTGCAGAAGAATTACATTCACATATTGTATTCACATTTTGCCTATACGAAAACTTGATTGAATGTTGATTTTTCAGCATTGCACTGTTTGTTGTGCATAATTAAACATTGCTGCTGCAGCAACATATTTGACAGACATTATCAGAATGTATGACTGCTAGAATGATCAGATCCTTCTTCATTCATTCGATCCATTCATTTTGTACTTCCAGCTCTGTGAAGATGAGAAAGTGCCTATACATATTGGATGCGAGTCCTCTGAGTCATCGATAAGGTATTACACATCCAACATTGTGCAGTAAAATGAGCATCGATATGTTATATATGTGGCTTTGATTGATGAGGCAAAAAATGTCACTTTTTGCTCTCGTAATTAACTTCTCCATTGTTCAGCCAGGATTTTTCATAGTCTCACTGTCTCCAGATAGTGAAACCTTGCTTCATAAACAATAAATTGAGATGGATTCATGTGTCTATGCGTGAAGTTAAGATTTGCACATGAAACTATGTTGCTGTTAGTTGCGGATGCTTGTTATGGCGTCATAGATGATTGAGTCTTGCTTTGTAACTTACCCACAAATTTCTTTACTAATGATAGCTTTCTTGTTGTCAACTTAGATCCAGGCAGTTGTTTTCATGGCCTAAAGAACCCACATCTTATTAATTAAAAAAATTCTACATGTGGATCAGTTTAGATCCTGGCAGTTGAATGTAAAGACTAAATGAGAACATTGAAGAGAAAGAAGGCTTTTGACTGTTATTAATGCAGAATGTCTTCTCGAGGAATTTCGCACTCTTGTTTTTTCACAAACCGAACTTCTATTCTTGAAAAATCTTTTTTGCAATGAAGACTATGTATGAACTCAACTCACCTCAATAGTAACTAGGACGCAGCGCTTCCACCATGGTCTCCTGCAAAGCTGTGGCCTTACTGTTCAACATTCACGTCGAGTGCATCAATGCTACATGGGTCTTGCTGTGGTCCCTCGCCCGGAAGCTGGATTGCTGGCATAGGGGGAGCGAGCTTTATGTCCGATGGCAAGCTATGTAGCGAGGGATGGTCAGCGGTTCCTCGGTACTAGATAGGCAACTACTTTTCATCCAATGCGGATGCGCTTCCATAGAGGATAATAGTGTGAAACAGCTGAACAGCTAAACAGCTCTAGCATTTTGGAGACGGTGGGGCCGAAGAAATGGTGAAGTTAGCGCACTTATTCTTAATCAGCGGAGTACAAGATTCTTCAAATTGTATGGCCAGTCTGCGGGCCGGCAATTGTGCTCTTGCGTCCAACAGCACTTTGACCGCCTTGAAGACTCTCCAACGGCTACTTTGAAAATTGCAATTCTATAAAATTGAAAAAGAAAAAAACGAAAAAGATTCAAAGCTTGCCGAAGGATTTTATTACCAACTTGTTTAGATTCTGCAAGCGTGGTTCATAAACTACCGAAATTATGAAGAATTTTACCAACATATGAATGGATTAGTAAATTACCAACTTCTTCTAAATTTCACTGGTACATTATCAACATTGTAGGGGATTTAGTAATAAATTAGCAAATTACGTATTTTTTTAAAAAAAAAAATTAGAAATGTGGTTTGTAGGTCATTAAAAAGTAATTAATTTACTTATATCAGATTTATTTGTAAGTATCTCCTAGCCTAATTAGTTAGGATCTCATCTAGAAATCCGAGAGGTAAGGGGCTCAAAGCCCTCAATCTTTATCTTGTCCCACGAATTGAGGCGTGCTTCAATTCCACCTAGGGATGCCAAATTTGAATCCTTCAGCATGTACTCAATTCGGGCTTACTTGATGTCAAGGGTGGCTTTCCTTCTGGCATCTCATGAGGATCTATTAATTTCTTTCGTTGAACAATATATTTCAATTTTTTATCCTGAATTATTTATATTTCAGTATAGTATTTGTATATCCCGGATGCATATGCAATATATACATTTTTAACTAGATATTTTATTATATCCACAATCAATACAAAACAGCCTCTATTGCAGTACTACAATATTTACACATGTATGATGACTATTCGATTATGTCGGGTTATTTAAATTTTGGAGTATATGTTTAAGTATATTTTATATACCATCGAGTAAATCTATTTTTATTTTGGGTGATTGACCTAATTAAGAGGGTTGCTTTTTTAAGAATATTTGCTGCTGTTAATCGTAAAACAATTTGTACAAATTTGGGACTAAATATATAATTGTGTATGGTCATGCACACACTAACGTGAAGCTTTCAAGCTTTTTCAGCAATTCCTTTTTAATTTCTATTTTCCAAGGTATCATATACTTGAATAAAAAGATATTCTTTACTTGAATAATATTAACGCTCACGTATATGAAGTCACCCTGCTTTCTGACATTTGTAGTGTATATGTATACTTACACACATATACACTTGTACTAATTGGTCTCATTAATGAGGTGTAATAATCAATGAAATTGAGTTTTTTTAAGGACTATTAAAAAGGAATTGATCCATGTATGCTGACCGTGTCTTGATATCTCTGATTTGGTGTGCTTTTGATTTCAACTTGAGGCAAGTTTGGTTATGGGATCATATATGTTCATGCTAGGAAAGTAAAATGGTGAATCTCGTGCCAATTTTGTGAGAATTATATTCATAACCAAACTTGAATATGCTAGAGTCGAAGTATTGCATGCTGACCGTGATTGCTTTGTTTGAATTTGGTATTAATTTGGTCTTGGATCGATGCCATTTTGATCAAGTAGACTCATATGCGCTTGTAGGAAGATATGGCTTCAATTTCATGTCAATTAGTCATCAAATCATCACGGTTTGCCGTCTTGTATGCTCTGTCACAATTCTGAACGTGTGCTGGAATTTGTGGAATAAGCATGAATTAGATGGATTTGTCTTATTTTGGTTACCTTTTTTTTTAATTGCCAATGGATAATTGATATGGCGTTTGCAACTTGTCAATTTCACATGTCTGGATGGCAATTGCACGATTAAATTGATGAGATGTATGCTTGATATTGACATGAGAGTCTTGGCTTGATAAATGTTTAGTAGACTCCGATGTTAATTGAAGTTTAGTTCATGATTTTTGCGATTTCAAAGCAAACCCTATACTAGTTTTAGAGCTCGGGCAGCTACTTTTTTTGTAATATTGAATATTTTGAAAAATACCGTCTTCGTCTAATGGTGTCCAGTAGACTAGCCAATTCGAGGAAATCTCTCGACAAAACTGGTCACTAAGGCCCCCTCAAAATATTTCATGGATGATACTCGCCAACAAAATTCCAATTATCTCTCTCTCCTTCGACGCTTACCATTCAAGGCTTATTTATAAGAGCTAGTGCTTAGATCTAATTGATCCTTGAAATGCGTTTGTGCCAACATACTGTGTGCAACGCCAATTGCAATCTACTCATTCATGATGTCCTTTCCTTCCTCGGAGTGTTCACTGGCCACTGCCATTTAGAATGATGTTTCAAAGATACGATTGTTGTTTTTCTCCCTCCCCACAGAATTCACAAAAGTAACCCTCAAGCAAGGCAGCCGCCTCGAAACTTACAGCAACAACTTGAGGGTTGCATTTGCGAATTCTACTGGGGAGGGAAGATTAGTCACCAGCACTACCAGCACCCTACGCTTGAAATCCATCAGGACCCTTCCCACAAGTTCCACCAGGAGAAAGTGCATAGTTCAGATTGTCTATCCTGTAAACCATTCTGCACTGGAGGTGCAGAGCTCCATCTATCTCCTTGAAGCAAGTCTATCTGTTTGTTGATAGCAATTGTTGTTATGACCTTGTTGACTATAGTTTAGCTGATATGAAGGCACCGGATCTCTCCTCTGTCCTTGATAAGGATCCCTTCCGCCGGCAGCATAATCCATATTGCTCATTGGCATCAGGTTTCTTCTTTCACCCCGTCCCGAGGTCCATAATTTTGCTGAGGAGAAGATAGCCATATAGACGGTTCCCTTGTCTATTTGCCATTTGACCTCCTTGCCAGTAATATATAGGTTGGTCATAGTTTCTATTGTGATCTCACATTCTACCACCTGGCCTCCCATACTGAATTGGAGGTGATGTATGAGTAATTACTCCATTTTCATACTTGTCACCTAATTATTTAGTAAGTTCAACAAAACAACAAGCGTTGCAGGGTCACAAATCATAGACACATTGGAAAGTTGAGGTTATGGAATTGGAGTATGAATGAATTAAATGTCTGAAAAAGATTTGTGGCAGAGATGTAGAGTAGATGAAATTCCCTATGGTGTCCAGTCATTCCTTTATATCAATGTAGGGATCAGGTAATATACAAAGAACTCCAGGTAGATCTGTTTACAGCTCAATATGTCAATGCACAACTGTGACACCCCTCGACGGCCCCCAAACCGTTAGGGTCGCCACAGTTCGATTACCATTTTCTTGCTTGACCTGAAGGTCTATCAATCCTGGGGGTTTATATCTTTTAAGTCGGTTCCTGCGCAATTTATATGGCGGAAACACATCCATCAACTCCCTTCCCTATATTCAGAAAACGATGCACACCAACTAAACATTTTATAAGTTAAAGCCGAACACCTTTATTTACATAAAACAGATGGACATCTTTCGTCGGTACATCAAAATGCCAAGGTCTTCTATACTCGGCTATACTTCAAAAGATGACCGACATCTTTTGCAACAGTCATGTACTTAAAATCCATCGTTCAGTGTCGGCGTCCAAAAGTTCCTTCCTTTGCTATCCTCCTCCTTGAGGTCATATCTATCCACTCGATCCATCTACCGGTGGCAGTGGCAGCAGAGGTATCTTGTCTAGTCTGAAATGTTAGTCCCCAAACGGGGTGAGTACAACCGCTCAGCAGTAAAAATCCATCAAACTACACAATGCAACAAGCAAGACAATCAAGATATCACAAGTAAAGCACATATCATCCATGCTATCAAGCATACATCACCATGCAGTCGTGCATATATCACCATGCAGTCATGCATATCTCACTATGCCATCGTGCATATCTCACCATGCCATCATGCATATACCACCATGCAATCATGCTTGTATTTCCATGAGGTTCATTCCATGCCATATGCACATGCATACGCATGATTCATATCATCCATGCTATCATGTATACATCCCCATGAGATCCATTCAAGCCTTCATGATTGCATTCTCAATGTCAAATAGCATCAATTTACTTTTATAAGCAGATCATGCATCATGCCATTTGCATACACCCATGCACATGATTCAATTTTTTTTTAAGGATCTCATCATTTTTCTTCTAGGGACCAATGTTTGCATCCCTCATTTATCGCTCGCACCCAACCTGGCATCGCGAGGAGCCTCCGGCACACACCTCCGGGCATCTCGCATCCCAACTAGCATCACGAGGAATTTCCCCCGGCACACACCTCCAAGGCTTCCGGGATTACGTACCGACATACCACCAGGCATTCCCCCTGGAATTACGTATCGTATACCACCGGGCATCTCGAAACTCCCAAGGATCCTCCAGCATTCAGCCATTTCAGGCCACCGGGCATCCACAAGGCATCGACTCATCAATCCTTTGGGCATCCCGACACTCCCGGGGCATCGTTGGCTCACACCTCCGACGGCCTTCTCATCATCGCAATGCATATTTCCATATATCTCATTTTTTAAATTCACATTTGATTGCAAAAATGCCAAGGGTTGAAATCAGCCTTTTTAAAATCATATGATATGCATTGGAAAAATATCATTTGATGCAATAGTTTGAAAACTTCATTGAATTCATAAAAATCCATCAATCTTTTGATGTCATATGATATGCATGAACGTCACCACATCATTGCACAAATAACAACCCAAAATATCACAATTTATATAACAAATCAAATAATCTATAAATAGAACAGTTTTCAGCTTTAAACAGAATGTGTTCTGCTTGTGAAAAATTCTGGAAAATTTGTAAACGATGAAAATAAATTCTGAAAATTTAATACATTGTAGATAAGGTCTAAAGAAACACTTTTCGTGAAGAACACCCTATCAAACAAAGCTTCACAGAAAACGTATAGGTCCATGCATCACAGAAAAAGGGATTTTTAGCCTTAACCATGCACAGTTTCGAAAACAATTTCGATTGAACCCCTAAATGAACTCAGAAAATTCTGAAATTTGGACAGGTACAAGTTTCATGAAGAAATCGAAGTCCAATTCGTTCTGAATTAAAAGTTAAAATCGATTTACTTTTCCTGTTCTCAGTACCGTTTTCCAGATCTACTCGTGTTGAAGAAAAATCGTTTCCTTAGTCATTACTGGTCCATTTATTCTGAAATTTCAGTATGTTGTTTCTCAAGATGTTATCTACAAATCTTATCAAGAGCACGAAGTCGAATTCGAACTGGAACATTTTATAAAATTCACAGAATCGTAAGAGGTCAAAGAGCAGTTTTCCAGATCTAGTATTTTCGAAGAAAAAGGGTTTTACCACTCAATACTCGTCCATTTCGTCTCAAATTTTAGTATGTTAACCATCAAGAAGTCCTCTACAACTTTTATTAAGAAGTCGAAGTGAAATTCCAAGTATAACATTGCATGCAACTCACGAACTCACCAAGGGACAAACTGTTTCTTCAGAAAACAGAATACAAGACTTAGAACACAGCTTCTTCATCTTCAAAAATAGTCACCTCTACTTCATTCGAATTTCACCATGCATCACACATCATCACAGCAAGTAAACCACAGCAAACAAAGTGTAGGCTAACGGACTTTACTTGCCTCAATTCCTACGATGCTAATGGCGAGGGGTTCGGTGTGGTGGTGCGACTCAACAGCAGCGAGCGGCGTCGATGGCGGCGGCATGCACAAACACGGCAGAGGGTGGTCCTTCTTTCCCCTCACTCTTGCTCGCTGCACGCTTGCAAACTCTCTCACTCACTCACTGCACTCACCCGCTCATTGATCTCTCTCTCTCCCTCTGACTGGTTTCGAACGAAGCTCTCCCTCACTCTCTCGACTAATCCGCCCTTTTGTTCCTCACTTTGTTGACAATTTAGTCAACTGCATGGGGTTCTTTCGGTGGCTGCAGGAACCGAAGACAGCTGGGGTGTACGTGGCCTCCTGCATGCGGATCTCGCCTCTTGCCGAGCCAACACAACTTCTCCGTGGGCTTCTTCTTCGCTGGCAATCAAGTGGGGAAGCCACGTGGCCTTTTGGTCAACAATTCCTTCAATGGTTGACCGGTTGCACGATTCTTCACGTGCGGAAAGAAGGGGCTGCATGCTGATTAAAATTTGTTTCTTTACTTGCTAAGTTCGTACAATGAAGAGACGTGCACGATCCTCATGCATGGTCCAACTTCTCCAAAATCAAACTTTTAATTTCAGCTAATGCGTGGGTTGAATTATAACTACTTACGTGGCTACATGGGGTCGCGACAATGTATATAGGAGGTTCGGTCCAAGAGATACAATAACGTGGCCGTTGGTGAGATTGTTCATATGGCCATTCAAAGACGAATTTCTTTTTCTCCAAAAGTAAATATTTCGGGACGTTGAGTGGCGATGAAACTAGGCCAAATGTGGTACCGATGATACTCCCGTCGATTACTCACGGCTATTGCATATTTGAGGGTTGTCGAAATTTCTGGATGCCACAACAATGATGATGCGATTACTAATCATTTATTGATTGCAATGGGAAACTTATCAAGACACTTGCCTCTGATTGCTCTGATTCTGCTTCAGTCATCACAGCCTGAAACCCTAGATTGGTGATCATGCTACATGCACAAATTCTCCTTTTTGCTTCCTCCAAACTGAAACACGAGTATCAAATGTCATCTCAACTTTGCAATGTAGATCATGTCATGGTTGACTTGGGACATAGATCTCATGATCAGGAAATAACATATCCATGTTATTACAATGCTAAATGTAAACATTAGCTTGATTATCGCAAATGTGGGGTTGTGCATGTGAATTTTTAAAGACGGTGTCAAAATCACTATAGAGCCGGTGCCAGGACAGTTGTATTGACCATTAATTGGTCCAACCAGCCAATGAAAACCGTTACCGCTCTTGGATGGAACAGGGGCAAGGCCTCATACTTTAGAATAAACATTATCAAAAATAGCACTAGAGCTAAAAGTACTCGTAGGAAAAGGCAGAGTAGATTGCTTTGCTAAAGGACAAATAGAACAAGAGGTAAAGCACCAGAGGGGACAGGACCAAGAACTCCTTGTTGTTGAAGGATAGAAAGGCGAGATGAGAAAGCGTGCCCAAGACGCTGATGCCATCATGCAAGATCCACAGTAGCCGGCACAGGATGAGGAGAGGAAGTAAATGTGGATAGTAGGTGGAGAGACTGCATAGTGTACAACCCGTCATTCCTACTATCCTTGCCAATCATCCTGCCACTCAAACGATCCTGCACAAAGCAAGAGCGATCAATAAAACCCACAATACAACCAACATTAGTAAGCTGGCCGACAGACAATAAATTGAGCACTAGAGAACGAACATGCAACACATCAGGAACAAGGAAAGCCTGAGGGCAAACAAGAGTCCCCTGCTGGGCAGCCATAAGTGGAGAACGATTAGCTGTAAAGAACCGTGCGAGAGACTTGATCTTAGAAAGCTCAGTAAGATAGGCAGTGGAAGCAAACATGTGTCTAGTAGCTCCTAAGTGAAGAATCCAAGCAATAGAAGAGCCACCTGATGAGGAAGCAACGGCCGCAGAAAAATCGACAGGAGCAACATTAACCAAAAGGCCAGAACTGGACGACTGAGAGTTAAGCTGCAGCTACTGTAAGTGGGCTAATTAAGCGTCAAGGGCAGCAAATCGCTCATTCACAAAAGGAGAAGCGAGAGAAACATGCCAATCCAAAATAGGAGCGGGTGGAATCCGAGGAGAGCGCTGGGCATCGGGCCACTTCCTATTACAGTGGGACTCGATATGACCGCGGCGATGACAGTACACTAAACAAACTGTTGACAACCCTAATGATGATGTAGGTCGAGGAGTAGCAACGAGAATCGCAGTGGGATCAGGCACCGTAGAAGATGAGAGAAGACCCAATCAGGTTTCCTCAGAGTGAAGTTCCTTGACTGCATCAAGCAGAGAGGGTGGAGGATTCCAACAAAGAATCTAACTACAAGCACCCTCAAAAGTAGGCCAGAGTTTCATAAGAAAATCATAAAGTCGCAAGCAATCCTGAATCTATAGCTGAGAAGACTGACATGTGGCACAACTAGAACATGTGGAACATAAAGTGGGAGACAAAACGTCAAGCTGACTCCAAAGCGACTTCAAATAATTATAAAACTCACGGATAGATCGAATGCCCTAAGTAGCAACAAAAATTTCCTACTGTAGCTGGTGGACACAAACAGAGCCAGTTTGAGTAAACATGTCAGCGAGCTAATCCCAAAGATTCTTCACACCCGTGACATGAGAAAATTGCGGGCGAAGGGCATGATCAAGAGAGCCAAATATAATGGCCTAAGCCCTTCGATTAGCAACAGTCCATGCTCGAATGTCAGATTCACACTAAGCAATCACTTTAAAAGTGAGTTTGGATTGCTCGGCGTCCTTGAGTTTGGTAGGACAGACATGAACGCCCTCAACATGCTCAAATAAGTCAAGATAAACAAGTGCAGCTATAGCTGATGGCCGCCAAAGAGCGTTATTGGAGCCATCGAGTTTGACATCAATTCGGTCACTCGAATCACCCATATCAAATCCAATAGCACAGAAAAAGACCAAAACTCTAATAACGACAACGTGTGAGAGCACGCGTGTTGAGATTTCATTGGGTGGTGAAGTGTGACATATGAGAGGCAACCGGCGATGAGATGATGAATGGGCTATCGTCAAATCAAGGAAACCACAAGAACGCAATGGCAAAGAGTCCTGAGCTTCAAACAGCAACGTCAAACCGTGGTGAACTTGACTGCTAGTGATGCAGCAGTGCTCAAAGGCGTAGTGACGACATACGTCACACCAGAGAAACAAAAGTCTAGAACAATTGCTCTGATATCATGATAGAAGAAGATTTAGGAAAAAGCTCTATATAGCATTAAGGCACACGGTTAGAATAAATAGATACCATGAAACCTAATCTATAAAATATTTTAAGAAAACAATCCCAGAGAATATACAAAGAATAATTCTATAATTCATAGAATATATGTAGAATCTCTAAAATAATGTAACAGATATTTCGTGTAATTCTATTTTAAAATCAAATTTGAATACAAAAAAAAAAAGAAAAAAAAAAAAAAACGATACTTAATAAAATTCAAATATTCAAAAGTAATCACCAAAACCAACCACACTTGCATTGGAATGAGTTGTGTTCGTTGTTAATTTGATGGTGAAGTAAATTAAGCTCCACGCAAATCAACATTTTGGGAAAGCAAAAGCGATATATGTATTTCATTTGTGCACATAAGCATTACGAAGATGACACGCGAATCATTGGTTTCACTATATTTTAAGTGGAAAATTCGAGAATAAGAAAGAGGAGAGGAATATAGATGAGAAAGACAGAGAGATGGCTCAATCCCGCACGATACTCCCTGAATTTCGCAGAGAGTGATAAATGTCTTTTCTCATTGTTTCTCTTGAGAAAACTGAACAGATAGTGATATAGAATGGATAAGTGTTGTCCTCACGTTAAATCTGAAATGTAATCTAAGAATCCTTCGTTTGGTGGAAAATAATTTCTAATAATAAGTTTTCCAGATTTTCCTGCGTTTGTTTCATGAAAATAAATTGATTGGGAAAAACATTTTCCATGAAAAGAAAAAAAGTCTTTCAAAATAGGGAAAAATACTTTCCACTTTTCAAATAAAGAAAATATTTTCCTCATTTATTCTCTCTTATTTCACATCCCTACTAACCTCAACCTTTTTTTTTTATTTCTTTATTTTTAAAAAATTGATTTTTTTTCTTTTTTTTTCTTTTCCCTTTCTTTTTCTTCGACTAGTTGCCAACCATGGTGACCAGCCATGAAAGAGCCTTGAGCTTGCTGATGAGCTCAAGCTCACTGATTTAGCTAGGCCCAAGGTCGGCAAGTTCAAAGCTCGCTAGATCGGCGCACACTCACTAGTCGGGCGAGCCTCGAGCTTGCCGGCCTTGGGTCTCGTTGGATCGGCAAGCTAGAGGGTCTCGCTCACCAATCAAGCGAGCTCCGAGTTCACCGGCCTTGGGCCTCGAGCCTGAACTCGTCGACAAGCTTGAGGTTGCCTTATGACTAGTCGCCGGCGATCGCCAAAGAAGAAGAAAGGGGAAAAGAAAAAAAAAAAAAGTAGACAGAAAATTAAAAATATATATATTATTAAAATGAGTGCACAAGGAAAATCATATTAAAATTTTTAAACCGAATTGCAGAAAATATTTTCTAGTTCATTTTCAAGTTTTACCCGAGCACCGTCAAATATTATAATTTTCCTAGAGAACATTTTCTAGATACGTCACATTTTTCGTGAAACAAATGGAGTATGAGAAAAATAGACAAATCCAATGGAGTAATTTCTAATATGATATTCATTGATTAGAGAATCAAGACTTTGACCATATAATTATAATAGGTCGTGCCATTTGTCACGAAATTCCCAAAGCAAATTAGAATATAAAAATGTGAGTGCTTCTGAGTAGGGGTGACCTTGGACCAACCTTGGAATGGCCCAATCCAACCGGTCCTAATCCAGTTCTTGGGGGAATTGGGTTGGTTCTTGATCCGGAGATCCCTAAACCCTGCACTGTGTGAGTTGATTTTCGGTCCTGAGAGTTTAAGGCTAATCCAACCTAGACCAACCTTATACATAATATATATTTTATATTTTATATCTAATGTATTATATATTATATGCTTTTGTCTACTCTTAATTCTAGCGCCTCCTTTGTTCTCTTTGCAATTTAATTTGTCATGTAAATTAGAAAGTAAAAAGAAACCTAACCCTAATTTGACCCCCACCAAAAATAAACTTTTCACTCACCTTGGCCTCGCTCACTTACCTTGGCTTTTTGCTCACCACTCGCCTTGTGGCTCATCTCTCTTCACTTGCCTCACTTACCTTGTCGCTCGCCTCTATTCACTTGTCTTGCATGTTCGTTTTATGGTTTGTTGCTTTTAGCAATTATAAATTTCTATTATTACCATATCTTATATTTATGCTTGATGTATAGTGGTGTTCATAGTTTAGTTGCTCAATGTCGCATTGTTAATAGATGTGTAATTTGAAATAGTAAATTTGCCCTTTTAAGAAATATAAAAAACAAAACAAAAAATAGTCGGTTGGTCCTAAGATGACTCTAGAATCAAACCGGACCTATAGGATCGATTCGGTCCTCGGTCACAAGCTCAATAGGGTCGGTCTTTAGTCTCGGAAATTGAGGACCAATACTATGTAAGTTGGTCCCTGGGTTAGGCACTGGACCGGCTTAACCCAGACCATGCTCACCCCTACTTCCGAGTTCTATGTTTGATCCGAGCTCTCTTCTTGACTCGGCAAAATAAAACTAACAACAGTAGGGATCTGGAATCTTTCACAAAATCTCTTGAGCATCTCGCCCGTGACAATTGTGTATGATATTTATTCACATATACAACTAATCAATCAAGGAAATAACGGATCCATATATGATTGTAAAACACCGATCAATAAATACAGCGGAATTAAAGTGTACTTGTATGAGCCATTGCTTCACTTGCAAAAAAGTAGATCACTCTAATTGTGACATCCTGAAATTCGAGCCCTTTGAGGAATGAATGGATGTGAATTTAGTCAATGCATTGTTGGTTGATCTCACTCGGAATTGATCACTCTTGAGATATTGACCTTGAAGGGAAATGCTATTAAGGACAGAACTCGTACGACTAAAGGACTCGACCTGGGAAAACGACTTGACGGTGAGACTTGCGTGAGGATGATCCTGTAGATAGGCAGGCCGATTCAAAGGACGACTAGAAGTTGATTCGCGGACAGAACATAATGGAACGACGGGTGATTCCGTTTACTGTTATCGAATCCGCGAACGACCCTATGTCGATCCTCAGCAATCGTGTACTTCAAATAAGAATCTATCCTCTCGTAATTTCATGCGCCAAGGACGTCCATGCGTCGAGATGTCTTGAACGTGGTTTGGCACGAGTCGGTTACACGTGAATCCTCTAAGCCGCCCGTCGGGCCCGAGTTGTAACCGAAATGGCATTGGGCGAAATTGACATGGCTTGAGAACTAAAGATTGGGCTTCAAATTATCGGGAATGTCCGGGACAAACATTAGATGAAGCTGCTTCAACAATCGACGGAGCTAGTGAAGCCGAGCAATTGGAAAAGGGATTTTCGGACCGAGAAAGTAAGCCCGTGAGGACGTGGGCAGGGCCAAGCCAGTATGGGCCTTAGGCCCAAGTTGGGATAGCCACCATATGGGCCTAAGACAATCAAAAGAGCCATTGGACCTAAACCAATTATTCATCTTCTAAGCCCATGGGCCAAGCCTTAACCATTTAAAAGCCCAATAAATTCCCAAGCCCACTCCTATTCATGGCCAAGCCCATTTCTTAGACCCATCCACCAATTTCAGCCCAAGGTCATATTTGTAATTTGTGCGAGGTGAAATGACCAAAATGCCCCTAGAGCTTGTGGATAAGGGCAAAAAGAGAAGAGAGAGAAGAAGATGATGTCATGCATGGGGAATTGAAGTAGCCATTTAATGGCCTTAATGAGGAGTGCTTTCAGCCTTCACTTCACTCTCTCTCCCCCTCCTTCAGCCTCCAAGTCGACGGAGCTCTTTCTCCCTCGTTCTCCCTCTCTTCCAGGTTTACGCTCCAGCTGACCCTTCGGTGAAGAATCAAGTAAAAAGTGGTCTTCCCAGTTGAATCAGAGAACGAGCCACCTATCACCGTGACCGGGAGAGACAGACCGTTCCAACGAGCCCAATTTAGTCCCGAACGGAGCCGCCGTCCGTCCTGTACGGCCGTAGCAAGCCGCCGGTCGCCAGTCCGTCGATCCGCCTGCAGCCTGGACTGTTTCGACTTTACAGCCCGTTTATTTCCATTCCAGCCATTCCTCCACCCATCCCAACCTCCAGCAAGACCCCCAAGACCTCCTGGTGCCGACGGTTGTCGGCCACCCCCTCGCCCGAGCTCCGGCCAAGCCGTTCAACTCGGTTTCTCCTCCCGGGGGCTGTTTTTAGTGTTTTCGGTGGGAGTCCGAGCCGTGGTTGCTGTGTTGAGCTTAGGACCACCTTGGATCGTCGTGGTAGAGGTTCCGGTGTGTAGCCACCGTCGTCGCCGCCGCGTCGGTGTCTCCGGCCCGCTTAACGGGTGAGTTTAGCTCCTAATCCTTCGATTAGTGCCTAAACTTGCTTAGGGTTTGTTTAGTTAGATTTAATTCTAGTTTAAGTGATTTAATTAAGTTTTATTAGTCCTAAGATAGGTGGTTATATTAATGGATTCGATTATTTTAGCTTAATCTTGTTTTATTTGCTTAATGTGGTTTATGTGGTTAATTAAGCATGTTTATCTTAATTGATTGGATTCCTTAATTTAATCATTATTTTAATGAGTTTTGAATATAATTTATTGTTGATTGAATTCTGGGAAATTACTATTCACGCGACACTATTCACAAAATACTGTTCACGTGAACTGTTCACGAGACTGTTCATGTGCACTGTTCACGTGCACTGTTCATCCAGAATGCGAAAAGTTGTCTAAATTCATGTGTGTTGATTTTATGAAGTGAATGGATGTGTAAATGCATGGGCATCCGCATGAATTGATTGTTGAATGGTGTAATTGTGTGACGATTGTAAAATATAGGTATTTTAATTAGAAAATACCGGGCGTCGGGTTTACAACGCCAAAATGGATTTGTGGGCTGTTAAAGTTAGTGGGACCGTGATGACCACTTAACCTAAATTATGCCATTGGGGTCGAGTTCTGCCACCGAATTTGGAATCGGTCACGCCCGTTGGGCCGTAATTTGCCACCCGATAAGGGTCGCGCCTGATAAGGCCGTAACCTGCCACCTATTAAAGGTCGCGCCCACTGGGCCGTAATTTGCCACCTAAAGATAGGTTGTGTCCTTTGGACCGTAAATTGTTGCCAAGAAATTTGGTAGACCGTGCTCGTGGAGCCGTGAGTAAGATTTGAGACTGAATAAGGGAGACGACCGGGGAATGGTCAGGATAGTATACTATATCATCCTACGGGCTCTGATATGTCAGTTTAGCGAGAGCAGTATACTAGTGTACTATATCAACCTACGGGTGATATGTCAGCTTAGCGCGAGCAGTACACTTTATCAGCTTAGAGTGAGCAGTCCTGGACCATGGTCGGACTTATAGATAGTATTGATTGTACCGACCGAGGAAAAGGTCGTGGTGACATGTAATCGACTGAGTCGATTGATCGATGACTCGATCTGAATTGATACATTGATGTGTGAAATTGTTATATGCATTAATTATATGCATGAGTGAATCACATCGTTTATGGTATGCACACATGAATCGATAATGTGCAGGGTGTGGCAATGGCCATGTGAGATCGCTTATGATGCGACTCGTGTGTGATTGATGAACTGCATCATCTAATGGTCATGTGCTTTGTGTGTATCATGCTGAGTTATAACGTGCAGGGTATGGCATACCAGGTAAGGTTGTATGCGAATCGACTGTTGGTTGTTGCTTGTGGTGGGGTAGTTCTTGATAGATACCTCGAGTCGAGTTGGTGTACTAACCGGGGCTTAGGGGTGGAACTCGCCGAGATTTATATCTCACCTGGTTATTGAATAACCATTTTCGGGTCCCTAGTGTGAAGAGCCAGGAGCTTGAAGCGGAAGGGTCAAGAGCATAGGTGGCTCAGTAGTTCTTTTTGACATAGACCTTCTGTATAAGCTTGAAGTGTTTATAAAAGTGTATTTGATTTGAAATTGGTTGTCCTGCTTTTCTATCCCATGTATGTCGTTGTCAGGGGATTAGTTAATTTGCTTCCGCATGTGCAATAAATTGAAAAGGGTCGGCGACAAGTCCTGGGAACGTCGCAAAATTTTATCGACCACCGAGGGATGTGCGCGTGCTCGAGGTTCGGGGCGTGACACTAATAATGAGAGATCTATCGAAATGCCAGATCTTCCTCTCTATAACCTATTTCGATATAGCAGCTTTTAATGGGATTAAAGCAATTGATAGATATAACCTACCCTTTTATAGGCTAGAGAGGAAACCTAGCAAACCCCAATCAACAGCGTGTCAATTAGGCCATTCCCACTACGGGCTTCAGTTAAATACAATTGCCTACACTTTGTTGCTCAACTAGGCTCGTTATCAATGGATGCCAATACCAAATTAAATCAGATCACTTTAGGGTTCAACAAATATTGGAATATCCATTAACCCGATTATTTAAAATAGAAAATCAATTAATTAATGTAAGCCCATATTATAGGAAATTTCCAACAAATTGTTCATAATTTTTTGAATTTGCAAGCCAATTATTCCCCCCCCCCCTAGTTCTTTTTTCTGGAACAGCAAAAGAAAAGGGTTTGTTTTACTAAAGCATGTTAATTTCGTGCTAATATATTGGCTAAGTATATTGTATCATATCACATTCTAATTTTCTTTCCAAATTTCTTATCCACCTGTGTCAGAGGGTCATGTCCCATATTACCTCGTTTTAGAGGATGAATTTTAATTCTTACAAGGGATTAGATTAATTTGATTCTAGAACATGTAATAGATTGATAGGATGATGTTGATGTTACATTGACCTCTTGCAATTATGGTTTTCTCTAATTTTTTTTTGTCAAAAGAAAATTATATTCATTACTCAAAAGAATGTAGAAGTACATAATCTTCATGATAAAGAAAATCAAAATAAATCATTAATATCGAAAAACAAAACCAAATCTAGAACACAAGGAGGATCGATGGAGCAAAGGACTTCAGTTTGAACCTACTGAACGTGACCAAAATGGAATTAGAGTGCAGGTACATGTTGTGTTGCAAAAGACTTCAGAATTGAAAAGAAGAAGGAAATTGTGAAAATACGGATGTTTGTTGGAGAAGCATTGGACGTGAGCAAAAGGACGTGAGTTACCTTCTACAAATTGAAGTTGGTTTCAACGTAAAGAAATTTTGATACAGACGATCTTATCCATCCTCAATTTGAAGGTTTTAACTATTTGATCTCTTACTAACCATAAAAGTAAGGATAGATGAGGCCGTTTACAAAAATTCCTTTTTACGGTTACAAATGTACGCTAAAATACTCTTTTTTGAGTGTAAAAAAAAAAAATTCCCTCAACACGCCATCCTCTTCAGGCAATTCCAATTGCAGTTTCACTTGCACCGATGTACACGGGGCAACACATATTCCAAGAACTACTTTCCAAACCTATAAATTAATTTTTTTTTTTTTTTAAAAAAGAAGCAACGTGTAGAGGACTTGGACTTTGTTTCGACAGAAAATTCGGCGGGTTTAACGCTGTATATTTTGAATTTGGTTCTTATCATGCTTCCATCACAATGCTGAAGACTTGAAACTTAATAACATCGATGAGAAGAATGACCAAAACAAATGTAACATATTGAAGAGTTGGCACGAAAAGGACAGGAAAGGTGACGTCCAGCTCTTTTTCCACGAAGAGTAGGTAGTAAAGTTACGTATGACTGGGTGCAACGACTTGACCAATTGAAGTCTTTGTTTAATGTTTTTTTCTTTAGCTAGCTTCCAAGCTGTGGTTCGGTGGCTTTTAAATAGAGTCGACAAAAAAAAAGAAGGGTTTTTGACATCTGTTTGAAACGTGCTATTGCATTGACTAATTCGATCAGTCGCATTTGTTTCCCTGGAAGCTGGGCTAACACTCAGCAGGGATACCCTTATCTTGCAGGGCATGATAGAGAAAATATATGAAATTAGCAGAGCATCCGGTTCTCGAAAACTCAAGAACATGTCCAATTGAGCTTCAGATGTGCCGTAGCTAATAAAAACTCAAGAAAACAATTTTGTATCATTTGTTTATTTGCTGCTGGTTGCACATGAATTTCAAGCAAACTTAAGCTGCTAAGGGACAAATTGATGAAGGTTCTAAAGGCATAGAAGAAGCTGTCGTCCTCAACGTCGTAGCCCGGGGGTACATGCACATTGGAGATTTGAAAATGTTTGAAACTCTGTTGGAGATGGTAATCTTTGTTTCCATTATGTACTGTTATATTTGTCGTTTAGGTGTACGTGGGCTGCAAGAACATGGAATGATTTCTTAGCTGTCTTCTTTAAGAGTCAAAGATAAAAATAATGAGGAAGAAAATACTGTGTAACATGATAGGCTTTACAGGTAGAGTATATTAGGGGTGATCGGTTCCCGGTTTGGTCCGGTTCCACCTTGGAACCGGGAACCGGACCGGGAGCATTGGGTCCCAAAATTGGGAACTGTGGACCGGAACATTTGGTCCTAGGACCGGGAACTGGACCGGACCATTGGTTCCGGTCCGATCCGGTCCAACAAAATCAACTCTACTTTTTTGCACTAAAGAGAGACCATGCTCTAGACCGGCCCAATCAATCCAATTCGATTTCCAATTCGATTCTCGGGACCGGTCCGATCAATCCAATTCGGTTCTTGGGCGATTCAACGAAACTAATTACACATGTTTCCACGTGCAAAATATTCGAACTTCACTCGTGTGAATGTCAATCACACTTCATGTGTTTCACACTTAACCTTAACCATGAAGGCCATGAACAATTTGGCTAAAGGTTGTGCTTGGCTTAGATTTTATAGACAATCTCTCTTTTGCTCTTTGAATGTTTAGTTGATGTGGGACTCTTGGAGGCTTGAAGTGTCTTGGGGTCTCTTGGAGCCTTAATCCCACATCGAGTAGAAGATGAAACTAACAGGTAGATTTTCTCTTGGCCACATAAGGGGTTGCTACCTCAATTGCAATTTTGGTTGCAATAAATTATGATGTTTACATATTTTATATATTATATATATATAAAATATATATATATAAAAAAATTTGGTTCATATATATATTATATATAAAAAAAAATTGGTTCGGCCCGGTTCTCACCTTGGAACCAAGAACCGAACCGACTGGCCACCGGTTCCAAGATTAAGAACCGGGAACTGAACCGACCGGCCACCAGTTCTAAGATTAGGAATCGGGAACTGGACCGCTGACTGTGGGAATCGCCCAAAACCGGCCGGTTTGGTCCGGTCCGACCGGTTCCCAGTTCGGGCGATTCCTGTTGCACCACCCTTGAGTATATAAGGTAACAAGATATTATAAAATCGATTAAAATCAATTAGGATCAATAAAAAATATGCTTATCAATAAAGGATATGCATAATCAAGAGAGATAATGCACAATGTTGAGAGATACAAAAAATTAAGTAAGATCAAGAAAGATATAGAAAATCTTTTACTATCTTTCAATGATATCTAATATCCCCTCAAACTCAATGTGACTAAGAAAAAGTCAAGTGGAGTTTAGAGAAAGATCCATAAATGCCCAGGTACATGTGCCTTTGAGAAGACATCACCAATTTGATCAATCAATGAAGTAGAAATGAGGCGAACAATGCTGTCAAGCATATAATTTTGTATAAAATGATAGTCAATATCAATGTGTTTGTATGATCATGGAAACATCATCATGTACTATTTGGATAGCACTACGATCGTTTCGATAAAATAATATTCTACTATTATGACAGACTTCCACATCTTGTAGTAATTGTCGCAACCCTAACAATTATGATGTCATATCAGCAATAATAAGATATTTTGCTTCCATACTAGATCCAGCGACAGTAGTGTGTTTCAATCTGTGCCATGGGACACGTGAGTTGCTTATCGAGGAGTGGTGATTGAGATGGTTATTGAGCCAATCAGCATTAAAATAAATTGTTAATCATAAGAAAGAGTAAGTAGAAAAGTGAAGAATTGTAGCGAAGTAAGCCATATGTGTCGTGGTCATGAATTGGCTAACAATCTAAACAACTTCAGTGATGTTAGGGTGACTAACACTGAAATTTACAAGACTACAAACTAATTGTTGATAGATTGTAGGATATGCAAGAGGAGTCAAATCTTTATTATCAAACTCTCTTCTTCTTTTTTTAATAAATGTTCAATTTTATCTTCTTTTGACAATGCATCCGATAACATATATTAGAGGATCGAGTGGTTTAGACCAACTTATATTGATCTACTCTAATATAGATTCCCACCTCTTCAAGATCAAAACATTCCCACAAATCATTGAGTATTATTATTGCCTTCCCTCTTTTGCTTAAACAACTGAACAACATTGGCGCTCATTTCCTCACATCCTTTTCTTGTATTGTGCCTAAACTTAGTGCCTCCCAAATGCTGTCTTGCAACTTTCCTGTGTTAAAATTTAATGAAATAGTCATCTACAACACATTGTGATAGTTTGCTTCTTCGAGTAGTCTATTATGCATGTGCACCATAATAGTCATTTTACCAACTCCCTCTATCCCATAAATGCTAATCAAGATACTTGATTTAAACAAGCAAATTGGATAGTCTAGATTGGATATCCCCGTTCCTTTTCTTTGTTGTTGTAATACTAACGCAGGAACGGCAGGATCTTGTGAATTAAGTCATTGCGAAAAAAATACCAAATAATTAAACAAGGAATAATAGGATACTAGAGATTTACATGGTTTGATCTGAGTATCGATACCTACATTCATGGCAAGAGCCAGCAACAAATAATCCACTATAATTATAGAATCAAAGTTACAATCATTCACATGCTTGAGTGTTTCTCATACTTAAATTTAAGCTTCAAATCCAAAGTGTTTACAAATAAACAACTCAATTTGATGTAAACTCATAGCACAAATCACTAGTGTTCAATAACTCTTGACGATCATATGGCTGAACCCAAAAGTAGACTATTTGCTCATCCTTTTGTGCAAGTTCTCGAGGAGTTTTCGCTTTGCAGCTTCTTATTCTCTGCCGCTCATCTCTTTCTTTTTCAAGAAGACCTACTATTTAGTTACTCAAAAACAGAATAAAAGAAACCCTTGCTCTTGTCCTCTTGTGATAATTACCTTTCTACCTCATAAAATGATATATATATATATATATGTCGGCCCATCTTTTGTCTTGTAATGTCCATTATTTTTCCTCTTGTTGAAGATGTCTTCCATCGTATGAGATTTGATCGGTCCAACATTGCATATTTTAAAATTTTCTTTTTCTTTAACAAGCCGATTGATATTAGTAAGTTATTCAAACTTGAGACATAATTTAATAATTCTCCAATGGCTCGATGTTTAAAGCCAAGTTATAGTATTCATCTTCCATACTACTCTCCCAATGCCCGACGGGTGCTCACTCTTCACAAACACTAATTGTGCTTAAGCAAAGCTTGAGTTTCACTAAAGAAATAGGCTTAGTCATCATGTCTACTGGGTTTTCAACTATAGTAATCATTTTCACAATAACATTACCATTTGCTAAGACATCTCGGATAAAGTGGTATCTACTGTTAATATGTTTCGTTCACTCGCGATAAACTAAATTATATGCCAAATATAACGCACATTGGTTATTGCAGTGTATATCAATACTTTTTTGTTCTAGTTCAAAGTCTGAGAGCAAACTTCATAATCATATCGCCTTTTTCGCTATAAAAGTTAATGCCATGTACTCTGCCTCAATTGAAAACAAGGCATTGTGATTTTGTAAGGACGTGTTCCAACACACTACACTACCTACTAGCATAAACACGAACCCCGCTAAGGACCTGCAATCATCCAAGTCACCAGCGTGATTCGAATCCATATAACCAATGGTTTTACTGCCATTGTTGTCCCTCCTGTACACTATACTCACATATGTTGTCTCCTTCAAATATTTGAGGATCTACTTCACATCTTCCCAATAAGTTTTACTAGGATGTTCCATATAGCGACTAATTGCGCTCATAGTTTGTGAAATATCGACCTAGTGTATATCACATATAATACTATCCACGGTACTAAAGTAAGGAACATGGGACATATGATTATCCTCCTCCTCAGTTTGTAGTCAAAATTTATCTGAAAGTTTGAAGTGTTTTGCTAAAAGTGTACTTACAAATTTTATCGATTGTATGTTAAAACGTGCCATAATCTTCTCAATATATTTCTTTTGATATAGACGTAAAGTCTTGTAGCCCCATCACATAAAATCTCTATACACAATATTTTTTTTGCAACACCTAAATCTTTCATCTTAAACTCAACACTTAACTATCTCTTCAGAACATCAATATCAAACATATTCTTAACTTCTATCAACATGTCATCAACATATAAGAGTAGAAATTAAAGAACCATTCTCCAATATGCTAAACTAAACACAGCTATTTATCTAACTTTTCAAATAATCTTGACTAGTCATGAAAGCATCATAAGGCTTATACCATAGCCTAAGAGATTATTTCAGCCCATACAAAATTTTTTTAGCAAGCAAACATGATCTAAAGACCCATTTACTTCTAACAATATTTTGACTCTTGGGTACTTTAACCAGCTCTTATGTCTAATTCCAATGGAGTGATTTCATCCCTTCACTCATAACTCCTAACCATTATAACGACTCACTACTAGACATCGCCTTAAAATAAGACGAAGGCTTATCTATCTCCACCTCGTCACCTATAGTCAATGCATCTGCAATATCTGTATAATCATAACATATCGGTGATTTAATTTGCCTTCTCTATCAGTATGCAACTATATTGTGATGTGACTGTGCCAATTGTTTACTATCACCGACTTCAAGAACTACAGTCTCATTTGCAGTCTCAACTTCTGTTACTTTCGAGGTCTCGAAGTCTCTATCTAAATCTCCACCTCACTAATGACACCATGATCTATTTGCTTTGTTGGTTGTGTCTCGACTCCTCTGTTGAAGTATTGCAGTCTCATCAAAGATTATATCTCTACTGATTATAAAACTAGGTGATCTGGGATTAGTATACCACAGCCAATAGCCTTTCACCCATGTACATAACCCAAAAATGTGCACTTCTTTGCCTTCGGCTTAAGCTTACTATCACTCGCAAAAGCATATGCAGGACATCCGGATACTTATAATCCAAAGTGATCAATAGGTTTCTTCGACCATACTCTCTTAGGAGTTTTCCACTCAATAGCAGATGATGGAGATCGATTAAGTAGATAACATGCTATATTCATTGCTCTAGCCCAAAATTCCTTACTAACTCTTGTATGCGAAGCATGCCTCAAGCTCACACAAGCAAAGTTCCGATCTTCTACTCTGCTACACCATTCTGCTATGGTGTCCCGAATGCTGTGTGATGTCTCACAATCCCCTTTCTCTTGCAAAATTCAGTAAAATCTTTAATACAGAACTTCATGCCATTATTGGTTCTTAGACACTTGATCCATTTATCCAACTATTTCTCTATCAATGCCTTAAATTTCTTGAACCGATCGAACACATTGTATTTATGCTTCAAAAAGTATACTCATACCTCGAATAGTCGTCGATAAATGTCAACATATATTGAGTACCTCCTTTCGAAGAAACCGGAGATGGGCCACAAACGTTTGAATGAATGTATTGAACTACCTACTTGGTTGAATGAACAAACTATAATAAACTTAATTTAGTGTTGTTTCCCAAAGATATAGTGCTTACATAAGTCCAGCTTTCCTTGTCCCCTAACCCTTCAACAACCCTCCTTCACTCAGTATCGTCATACCTATCTCACTCATGTGCCCTAAATGCATATGCCATAATTGAGTCAAGTTAGAGTTTGACTCACCTAATAAAACTACAGCAGTTTCAGTCATAGATGATAGAGAGTATTCACTTTCTTTCTTTCATCACTATCATGGCGTCTTGAGAGATATTAAGTACTCCACCTTTCGCAGTGTACCTATACCCAATGTCATCAAGTGTCCCTAGAGAAATAAAGTTCTTATTGATCTCCAATATGTGCCTCACGTATGTCAATGAGCACAACATCCCATCGTGCATTCAAATACAAATTGTCCATATCTCCACAGCCTTGCAGGCTACGTTATTCCCCAAAAGAATTGTACTACCATCTGCAGTCTTGTAAACTAATTCTTATGAGTTGTCGTATGATAAGAATACCCTGAATCTAGCACCCATTTGTCTCCTGAAGAACTAGTAATCACACATAAAACAGCCTTTGCATCACTAATACTCTATTTAGCAACGTTCGCCACATTGCATGTGGCATTCTGCCTATCAGTTTTGTTCCTCCGTTTCAAACAATCTCTCCTAATGTGACCCTCCACATGACACTCAAATCTAGCACCCATTTGTCTCTTGAAGAACTAGTAATCACACATAAAACAGCCTTTGCATCACTAATACTCTATTTAGCAACGTTCGCCACATTGCATGTGGCATTCTGCCTATCAGTTTTGTTCCTCCGTTTCAAACAATCTCTCCTAATGTGACCCTCCACATGACACTCAAAGCTTCATGCGTCTTTTGGACTTTCTATGGCATAATTTCGACCTGCTTTTACGCTCTATTATTACTAAGCACTCAATGTTGATCTCTACCTCGAATCGCTAGTCCCTACACTACTCCCTGCATCAGACTGTCATTTGAAACTTTTTTTGCCACTCCCTAGAGAATAAAGTGGAATTTACCTCTTTTGAGGTAATCGTAATACATACCTGCAATAGTGAATTAGTAAAGTGCTTTCATGACTCTGGTAAATAAGCTAATAACAATATGCCCCGTTCTTCATTGTTAAATATCTTACCGAAGTTCCTCAAATCCATCATGAGTTTATTGAATTCGTCCCGATGGGATCCAATAAAAGTACCTTCAGTATATCTAAACTAAAACATCATCTTCAACATGAACAAGTGATTATTCAAACCCTTAGAGTGCCTGAAGTTTTGCCTATAATGTGCGGCATCCTTCTTCTCGGCTACCTCTATTAACACCTCATTTGGCAAATTTAACAGGATTGTGCTCTTTGCTTTCTCCATTAGCTCTACCATATTAGAGGCTCTCATTATAATCAACAACTCATCTTCATTATCCAATACCTTAGCTAAACCTTTGGTTATCAATAGCGCACACATCTTGACACTCCATAACCTAAAGTTGTTCCTCCGGTTAAACTTCTCAATCTCAACTTTAACCTCAGACGTAATTGCAATAACAGAATTTCCAAGTAATGATCAAACAAGTAACAATGGCAAATCACAATTAAGGAATCTGATCCCAAGCTCTGATACCAATTGTTGTAATATTAACAGAAAAACGATAGTATCTTGTGAATTAAGTCAATGTGAAAAAAAAAAAAAAAACCAGAGAATTAAATGAGGAATAATAGGGCACTAAAGATTTATGAAGAGAGCTAGCACCAAAGTAATGCACTATAATCGGATAATCAGAGTTATAATTGCTTACATGTTCGAGTGTTTCTCACATCTAAATTTAAGTCTAAACCTAAAGTGTTTATAAATAAATGACTCAATTTGATGTAAACTCACGGCACAAATTACTGGTGTTCAAGAACTCTCCACGACCGTATGGCTGAACCCATAAGCACACTATACGCTCATCCATTTGCGCGAGTTCTCAAAGAGTCTTGGCTTCTGTTTCTCTGCGGCTCGTCTCTTTCTTTTTCAAGAAGACCTACTGGTCGGCCACTCAAAAACAGAATAAAAGAAACCCTTGCTCCTGTCCACTTGTGACATTTACCTTTTTACCCACAAAATGATATATATAAATTGCAGAATATGTGAGCCCATCTTTTCTCTCCTAGCGTCCAATATATTTGCCTCTTGTTAAACACGCCTTCCACCGTACAAGATTTGATCGGTCCAACCTTGCATAATTTAAGATTTTCTTTTTGATATCTGTTTATTGAAACTCGACACATAATTTAACATTTGTTTATGTATCTTTTACTTTTTTTGCTTCTTTTCATCTTCCCCATTTTGCCTTTGTCATCTGTTCAGTACCCACCCAAACAGCTCATTGTGCACGACGCCACGACCCCAAGCAACCAGCCAGGACCACTGGTCACGACGCCCAGCCGAGCCTCTGCAGCTGGCCGCAGTCCGTGCATCGCGACAACCAAGCAGAAACAGAAGCTGACAAAGAATAGACAAGGGGAGCTGGCGATCTTGAGCAAAGCAACGACGGCGGGACAGGGTGAGACAGCGGCACTGGCGTAGAGGCGTGGTTTGCGGCATGTGAGCAATGGCGGTGCATCTGGATCCGGTGTGGTGGAGGTGCTAAACTGATTCAGATGTAACAGTACAAGAAAAGAAACACAATATCAAAGGATTGCCTCAGCAAATGTTCCTCCTGTAGTGAGAACAGGCATTAGACGAATCGAACGCTGGGATCTTATGATTTATGTCCAAACGGTAGACTGCAGATGGCAAAGTATTCGCTGGTCTCCTAAAAAGAAATATGTCTTCCAACGCACACCGCTCAACTACTTCACCAGCATGCTGCGTAGCACATACAGTTCAGAATAAGAGACATGTTGCATTACTTTTTAATGGCCTTTTGATGGAACTACAACATAAGGTTCTTTAATGGTCCACCATCCATTTTATCGAGGTTAAAAAGTCATTATCTCATATCATCATCAAGTTACTAGGTTAAGACGGTTGTTGTCATGAGATAATTATTGAAAATATTATCGTTCGATCTCGTATATATATTTCTTTTAACTGCACCACAAATGGATTCAACAATATTTTTAAAGAAAATTGGAATATACATAGTCAGTGGAAAGAAAACTTTATGCAACGGCCTTCTACATCCTTAATTTGAAGGTTTCAATTGTTTAACCTATTATGTCCATCTTTGTTCAAATTTACTGAGGTCTTTATTTAATGATTATTTATTTATTTTTTCGCGGTACAAGTTGGAATCTTAAGGTACCGGCTGCGACGACTTCATCAATTGAAGTCTTCCTTTCATATTTTTCCTTGGAATGACTTCCAAGCAACGTTAAGCAGCTTTCAAATAAAGTCGACCTAAAAAAACGTTCAAGACTTTTAAGACATTTAGGACGTTTAAAACTTGTGTCTCATATATATAAAGGGCAAATACTTCCTCAGTTCCTCGTTCACATCTCTCTTCTTCTCGAAAATGTCATCTTAAGGTCTTTGTTAGAATTATGATCTCGCAAGGACCGGAAGGACTGGATGATGCTCGCGCCAACTCCGAACGTGTTAAACTGAGCTCTAAATGTGCCCAGGTTTGTGGATCCCGTTTCTGATCGTATCCTTTTTCTTTTTATCGTAGCTTCATCTACTACCGTCAAAGATTTCACATACTTGCACAATCACACAAGATTTTACAGACTTGGGATGAACGATTTACGGTGAACTAATTGTTTACTCAACTTGAAAGATATCATCTTATGGCACATGAAAATCTTTGCTGCATAAAGAAAGATTAAAGTTGAATTACGTGAAATATATCTCACGCTTCGCATGGATAATATTTGAGCATAAAAATTAAAAGACTGCTGGGTTATAAATCAGGTGGTGGAGTGGCGATGGAGAAATTGAACGATATTTGTCAAGGGAGGGAGGCGGAGGGAGTGAAAAGTTAGGGTTGTGGTGGTGGCGCAGTGCTGCCGTCAGTGGCTGGTGGTCGACTCGTGTAGAGGGAAGAAACAGCTCTTCAGCCGGAGCACGGATAGAGTAGAGTTCGTGGGGAGTGGGGAAAGGAAGGACGAAGGAACCGGGGGAGCGAGAAAGAGAGAGTCGTGAGGGGGTTGGCCAGAGGAATAAACCCTGGGATGGTGCAGGGAAAGGGTTGTACCCGATTGAATATGCTTAGCCCTCTAGGGGTAGGGGAGACACCACTAGATGGGCAATATTTTACTCCCACGAATCTTTGGAACGATGAGTTACAAATATGATTACTATCCATATTGTCAATTAATGAGTTTACATGCGTGTTATGTCAATCACTCGCATCTTATCAATCAAAGGCGCGATTGCCCTTTGATGTCTGGGCCCCAACCCTTTCTTTGATCTGAAGGATGTCTCCCAAGTACCGGGTCTCCGGACATCTCACCTTTGATACCAACCTAATTTTTCAAAAAAAAAAAAAAGTTATTCAAAAAGTTGTAAACGTATTATACGATGGTTAATTTAGTCTTAAATCTTTTGATAATTTATTAATTTAGTTATAAATCTTTTGATGATTTATCAATTTAATCCCAAACTTATTAACAATTTATCAATGTAATTATTCCAACTAACTATCCAAATAATAGGTTTAAGACTAAATTGACAAATCTTCAAAAGGTTTAGGACTAAATTTATGCAATTGAAAGGTTTAGGATTAAGTTGGCAAATCAATAAATGATTTAGGACTAAATTGACATAATTGAAATATTTATGACTAAATTGGCTGCCTTACAATAGGTTTATGACTTTTTGCATAATTATCCCTAAATTCTCTAAGTCTCAACTCAAGTTAGTAACCTTCAATTTTGCCCCAAACTCAAGATATGAAGATAACGATACAAACCTGTTAAAAAGAACCAAATGGGTTCACTACTAAAAAAACTTGGAACCCCACCGGACTTAATTTCAGTTCTCGATTTTGAGTGTAGAACTTGCTGATTCTACCCGAGAATTAAACAGCCCAAGTCAGTTCCCAAATAGAACGGTCAGGAAATTTTTTCGAAACAAATTGCTTCATTACGTTTGACAACTAAAAATTTAAGAAACACAAATGGCCCACGGACCACAGTCGACAGCCCACTCACTAACACTTTCTCAGCATCTCGCCTCACTCTCACAATGTGTTTGGTTGTGAAAATGGCTAATTATATTACAGGTGTCAAGTTCACAACTTATTACATATATAGCTATTGTAACAGTCATGCTATTAATAATACAATATCATTTAATACAATCACATACTATATGATTAAGTCCTTAATCATAATCATAAATGCATTATTTGGATGAAACCTTAGAACTTTTGGACATCACTCCCTCTCATTTTGTCTCTCTCTCGGTATCTCTTTCCAATCGATGTCAGATCGCCACAAAGTATCATGTGAATTCATCGCCATGCGCCCGATGAAGTCCAAACTCCTATAATGAACATGTCAGGCACACAAAGTGTTATGTTCATCATGCTAATGAAAGTAGATTTACTCGAAAACTATGCAAAATTTGGAATTGCAGTCTTGAATGGACTCTAAAATAAAAATATGTGTATCATGGACGACAAAAGTTCATAAACTATTCACAGGGATTTAATATACGTATCACCCAGTCGCAGAAACACTAGAACTTTAAGTAGATTCATCTTAATCTTTCTTCTTCATATCCTAGTCTCGCTGTTAATACCACATGTTCACGTCTCAGCAATAGCTGTTTAGCATGTTTTCCGAAACCATTGTCTAACTTTCTTCTTGAATTTTGTTCATGTACTAAATGATTTTACACACAGATAATCTAAATGAATGGGGTCATTAATTACATGAAATATGATTTTAGCGGTGCTTAAATTTTCTATTATTAGTATGTCCAATCCAAAAACTTAAAATATTAGGTGGAAGACTGTTATTAAGCGATGCAGGACAATTTTAACACCATCTTTCACATGCAAATAGGACTAGACGTGGCATGTAAATTTGACTACGGGAAGTGAACACATGTACACAAAATGGAAAGTGGTGGCAATATAGACGAAAAAAGAGATGGATGTAATATTTTGTACATTGCTAAATGGATAGTACAATACCCTTTAGACTTATATAAATTACAATCAGCTTAATTTTAGTAGTCTAATATAATATGACGCCTATCGTTATTAAGCTCATATTCATGTACTCCTACTAGCCAGAGATCTTTTTTTTTTCTTCTGTAAACCTAAGGCCTAAGGGGCTATCTGAGGTTGATTTCGACTTCACATGTCTCAATCCCGTGTATCTACGGGTGCTCCATAGCAAAGAAAACAAGTGCTTTGTTTCTTTGAGGATGGATGAATTGTGGTGGGGAGTATGACCATCTCCGCTCGCCTTGGTAGACTTGACTAGCCTTTGCTTTTGACTGAAACAAATGAAGATCGATAGGGCAGAGAAATGAGAGGACCTCGAAAAAGTTCCCTTGGAAGACATATTATAAATGTTTTGGCAAGAAAAAGAGGAGCTCTCGATGTCACGCTCCTAAATTGGAGGGTTGGGCTTTGTCAAAGTTTGTGGGCTGCAAACTTTGCGGGTCATCGTCTGAATCACTTGACTTTTGCTGCAATATTTGTTTCGGGAAGCCGTGATAAATGGGGTGTTGGAAGCCTTAATTCAAGCTGGAGACCTTCTAGATAAGAAGAGGAAGAGTTGGTGGCCTGTCTTTGGATGAGCTAGTTTGCTTGGAGCCTTTGGAGGGGTGCATCACCATTTCCGCCCGCCTTGGTAGACTTGACTAGTCTTTGCTTTTGACTGGAACAGACGAAGATCGATGGGGCAGAGAAATGAGAGGATCTTGAAATAGTTCCCTTGGAAGACATTATAATAAATGCTTTCGTAAGAAAAAGGGGAACACTTGATATCGCGCTTCTTAATTGGAGGGTTGAAGGCAAGGTGTGCTGTGTTTAAACCATAGTTAGATATAAGTGAGTCTCGAATTGCTTATTGCAATTTTCTCGTCTTGTCACTACCATGTTAACGAATCCAACAGGGACAAAAACAGAAAGTACTTTAACTCTTGCACAAGAACAAAGCCAACATATCTTACAAGGCCCTTCTATCACGTTTTTACAATTATGCAATAAATCTTACAAGGTGACAATCGTAAAAATTATGGCGACGACCTCCAATTATTCAACATGATAAAGACATCAGAACACGCAGTCAGATAAAGAGCAGAAAAAATTGCAATCTTGGATCATCAAGGGATATCACAGAAATTAGCAACGCGGTCTCAATCCCCTGCACGGTGCTGAGACGTGATACACTCACCTCGTCTCGGAGGACCACTATATTGAACTGAAGCTGAGCTTCAAAATCGCATTGTCGAATGGACAGGTGACGCCGTGTGATGGGAGATGAGAGTAAGGATCGGGCGCCGGGCAGTCCTTCCCGGAGGGAAACCCGAGCCCTGGGTTGCACCCAACAATCGATCCCGAGTCGTCGGAGATCATTAGGTTCTTGGGGCATGTATGCAGGGGAATCACGCAGGTGAAGGTGGGACAGCCGGAGCATTGGAATTTTCCGTCGAATCCTACGTTGTAGCCCATCGCTGTGGTTGGTTTCAGGGTCCCGTTGTCGTAAGCAAGCATGGTTGCGATCGGCCGGTCCTCCAAGGTACACCCTCCCTGTCCACAGTCCCCGGTGATACACTTCATGAGACGGCCGGAACTGTCCAACGAGCAACCGGTGGCGCCAAAGAGACGCCAAGGGCGGTCCTGCGTGATGTTAATCCGGGTGGTGCTGTTCGGGGCTAGTGGAGGGTAATCCTGGTTTGGTGGACCGGAACTGGGATTACGATAAACCAACCTCAAGTGAAGCACCTTGCCGGTGTTGTTCTCGACTAGGACTTGCAGAGGATCAGCCAAAGCGGGGGACATCGCCACGCCTGCGGATGACGCGTTTTAGAAAATGAGAAGAAAATAAAGGTTTCCCAAAGAATAAGTCCACATCGAAAGAGCAAACTCACAGCTGCAGATGAGCAGCAGCGGAATTATTGTAGCCCGCGACATGGTCTCTATTGAAGTTTTCCTTGAAGTGTTCTCAGAGGGCACAGGGAGACGGAGGGAGGGGCGAGGCGGGGCGGGTACACACGACTCTGAGAGTGAGAGAGAGAGAGAGAGAGAGAGGCTGCGAAAGCAGAGAATGAGAAAAGAGAGAAGGTTGGAGGAGAAAAGGAGGTAGGGAGGAGCAGGAGGAGCAGGGGACGCAGGAGCTGGTGATGTTTTACTGGATACAGCCTAGCAGTTTTGGGGGAAACGCTATCCATTTAGCATTTTTTCTAAACTGGACATGGGCAACCTACAAGTGGAGGCTAGATCTTTCCCGGCTCACATCTCTTGCGTCTGACGTCCGATTCGTGTGATTATTGCGCTGTTGGAACGAGCGCACAGAAAGCTTTCCAATGAGCCCAATATTGCTAGGTAAAATCCCGAAATCACGGAGCCGGTATTCTTATCCAAAGGCTCGGGTCCATGAATCAAGCGCCGTTTCGAAGACTTACCATTGTAAAAATGCCGGATAAGAAATCCAACATAATAATGGAATAAATCTGAGATTGGATAAAAAAATTTAAGAGTTAACTTAATATTTCATGTTATCTTGCAATGGTGGAACGAAGGAGTGATGCATCTGGATATTGCTTTGCTGGCCATTGCATGAGGACCACTATCAAAATAGCTGATCAGTGTCACTTCGGACCATCACACGGTCGCCGTCACCTTTGACCATGTCAGTTGACTTTGACCACATCAGTTGGCGATTTTGTTACGACGAATGAGGGTGAAAAGGAGTTTAAAGACAATCGTCGTGCAAGGTTTGCATAAATCATCCTTTCCACCACATGCTTATCGCATACATCCTTCATGTCAAAACTGACCTTTCACGCATTACTCACGAGTCGACTTTTCTCCTACTAATCGGCAAAAAAACAGCTAGCACACCATCGACTTCTAAGGGAAACACGCTGTCGAGCATCGAGTTCCACTTGCTGTGTATCAGGAAAGTCACAACAGCATCGTGGTGGAGAGCCTCCTCTTGCCGGCCCCCTCACGCTACACCCCTTTTTCACTGTCGCCTCTCATAGCTCGTTCGGGATGGTGCTACAGCTTTCTTCAGCGATGGACTCCAGCTACACAACCCACAGGAAGTGCCACCCGCTGTTAACGAGGCCTTACTGTTTAATCGATTTTAACTCAATATAAGCGAACATAGCAGGGCTGCTGTAAATCCTTACGATGAGGCGCGAATAAGGTGACTATCAGCACAACACGTACTCATATCGTTCGCTCAACATTTAGCTATCATCTCAGTTTCTCTCAACGTGTCATCCAATGAAAGCATACATGATCATTACTTATAATTATCGCATCTCACATCGCAACTACTCAACTACTCTCCTCCTTTTTGTCATAATAAAAAAGATCAGCAGATAAGCACATGATAAACATAGATATCCATTCATCAAACCAGTAGAGAAAATCATAAAACATCCCAAAAAAAAAAAAAAAAAAAAAAAATGCACTAGGGATGTCGAGTCCTAAAAGTTCTAGGATCAACGCGATCTCTTCTTGGTGGAGGGAGGAGTTCGGGAGGTAGTAGCAAAGGGTTCTGGGAATGGGTGAACTGGATTGTAGCATTGAAGATTGAGAATTGATTGCTCAAGATGCACGAGAGTGCTCCACCAGGGCATGTCCCTAGTGGTCCCAACTGGAATTCGTCTGCCGGTGATGGGGGGACACTATCACTGATTCCCGAGCTTCCATCCTTCAGGACATAAGGAAAGCTCTGGATGATGAGAAGCTAAAAGTGACCACGGGCCTGGAGGCGTAAGGAAGACTATGCTGTTAGAGGAAGTCAAGAAGAAACTCAGGAAAGACGGGAAACCGTTCCACGTGAATGTCAAAACGAAAGTATCGCAGACTGTGAACTCGAAGAAAATCCAAGATGATGCCGCTTACACCTTTAATCTAAAGCTAAAGGATGAGCCAAGCGAAGTAGGAAGAAGAGATCTTTGGTGTCAGTGATTACAGAGGGATTTAAGTGAGAAGATTCTCACAATATTGGATGATCTGTGAAATAAACTTGATTTAAAGGCAATCGAAATTCCTTCGCTAGACAATGGTAAGGGATGCAAGTTGCTGCTAACATCAAGATTTAAACATGTACTGGAGCAAAATATGCATGCCGATCAAACATTTCTTCGTGAAGGTTTAAACAACAACAAAGCTTTCAATTTATTTAAAAAGACGTTCAGCGACAAGCTCAGCTCAAAGATGAGGAATTGAAACAAATAGCTGCTTAAGTGGTCAATAAGCTCGTAGGTTTACCTCTCTTGATTATCTCAGTAGCAAGCACTTTGAAATATAGCCATGTGTCCGTAGGAAAAACGAGTTTAGAAAAATAGATGTGTCAAATATAGAAACTATATGAAGGGAAGCTTTGATCAATGGATGTGCAAGGATGAAATACCATTTTACTCTTGTAATGCTAGACTTGCTGAGTTGAAAAGTTTGACAAAGATAGCTTCTTTGGAAATATCAATCCATGATCCCACCATACTCTTGGAGGATGATGACCTGCCATTGGAGAACTTGATCAAATTTTGAAGCAACATAGGAAATGTATAAGGGAGGACATTTGAAGGTTTGAGAACGATGAAGTTCAAATTGGAAGGGTGCTATAGTATTCTTTCAAAAGAATGGATTCAGAAAAATCTGTAGAGAACTCAATACTTGCATTTGGACAGATTATTCTTTCAAAAGAATGGATTCAGAAAAATCTGTAGAGAACTCTATACTTGCATTTGGACAGATTGAAAGAGTTCAAGAAGAGCACTCATTAGTTGTACACCCAATGACTTCGAGAACTGAAGCGTCTCGACATTGACAACAGCCCTTCAATTAAGTACATCGTCAATTCATATGATGGTCTCCCTCTCACCACTGTTCATCAAAAATCTTATTAATCCGGAGAAGATATCCAATGGCCCTGTCACACGACAATGCTTCAAGAAATTGGAAGCTGTGCATATTAAAAATTGCCATCGATTGAAAAAATTGTGGTTTTAGTCAGAGATGCAAAGACTTGTACATTGGAAGAACTTCAGGTACGCAGATGTGAGTCAACGCAAGCCATTATAATAGATGGTGCACGAAAAGTAGAAGTTGCTGCTAATGAAATAATTGAGTTGCCTAATGTATGTTGTCTGGCTTTGCATTGGTTACCAAATATGATGAGGTTTTACAATGGAGCTAAGGGTGCTCCAATTCAGGTAACTTTTTTTCATTTTTTTTCCTATGCCAGTCCGTGTTATTGAATGGGTATAAATTTCCTTAATTATTGATCTCGCAAACGATATCTAGATCATCTATTATAGGGGAATTTAGGATAAGATGATTATTGTTTTCACTCAACATCAGTGCGTATAGCATTAAATTTGATTATTTGTGCATATTGATTCACAAATAAATATTCCATTGAAAGAAAACAGAGACCATACATTTTTATTCACATTCAACTTTAGCCAGAGGGAAGCCACTTTCTACAATGGTTTTTCTTTTTCAATTTGTTTCAATGTTAGATAATTGGGCTAATTACTTACCTGGGCTCTAACATGGGTTTGTACTAGGACTAATTTATTACTAATTTAACATTTTTAATGAGAAAAAAAAAATTGAACAGAACGAGAATTAATGAACGAATGAATGAAATTCAACAATTTCAAAATGAAGAAAGTGAGAGATTAAATAAATGGGAGGCGAATGACGAGCCTGTAAGCAAAAAAGTCCTCATAATTCATGTCCCACCTACATGCAAGTTGCAATTGACCCCAACACATCATGCCAACATCATCATGTTGACATCATTATGCTTTTGTCATCCCTTTGCTCAGCTATTTCATCATAACCAAGAAAGTCCACATAATTCATGTCCCACCTCATGCAAGTTGCAATTGACTCCCACACGTCATGTCAACGTCATCATGTTGACAAGCAAGGAAATGGCCAACCACGATGGGGCGAGGGTTGACTAGAGTTATTGGACCCTGACCAGTGGCCAGTAACCTAAGCCCGTCGCCAGCTTCAGGTGATGGTGGGGCAGGGCGACAACAAGAGCCATGGAGGCCCTCACTGATTTGCTGCCCTTCCTTTTTTTTAATTAATTAATTATTATTTATGTTGAAAATCAAATTTTGGGGACAAAACGATGTCATTTTGGGACAAGCTAACCATGTTAGCGTCATGTGGATAATTTTTTTTAAAAATAATTGCCACCTTAGCAAAAAAAAATCGCCACAATCATATTTTGGCTAGAATTTCTAGCTGTTAGCATTTAAGTATCACTTTCTACTCTATACGTTATTGGTGATTAGTGGAGGAGAACTTAATGAACTCAAGTCTTTGGGCACAATTAAAGACAGATGGCATCATCAACCAAGTCGCTTGTTCACATGCTCCAGAGCAAAATGTATTTATATTTATTTAACATTACAAATCCTTTTTTGACAAAAGATCCCCATCCTTACTTGTCTTAACAAAAAAATTATATCGCTTAAATATTTTCAGCCTTTCCTCTCTTATTTCGAACCTTGTAACTTTTTAAAGGTAGCATGTAACTCCACAATATTCCGGTGGAGCCAACAATTTTAGTACTAAAGCAGATATTAATATTCTCAACCTTTCCTTGCAAACTAGCCACCAGTTCAGTCATGTTTACCTTCATTCTTTTTTCTATATGAATAAAACATAATATGTCGTGCATAATGGAGTCAATTTTCTAAGAATTCATAAACATTTTTATTTTCCCATTCTCGCAGGATAGTTTTAACTATTTACTACTCTAGATTTGGATATTTTTAGATGTGATGTTTATAATTATATTAATATCTTTAAAAAAAAATCCTCTTGAAATATTCTCAGTCATTAAATCTGAATGCACTTAATGAGCAAAGAGCACTTTTATTAACATATATAACCAAGAGATTTTTTTATACTTTTACTTTTCTCTTGACAAAAACTCTTCAAAAATAATTTGAAAAAGAAGAATGTTTTTTATTTAAATATGAATGAATTTAATATGATTAACGTCAATTTTAGTATATATATTAGATTTTTGGGCTCTTTCAAAAAAATCACAAATTAGATTTCATCGAGTTTACTAACTTAAAATACACTTTTATTAATATTATTTATCAAAACATCCCACAGGTTTCAAATCGACATCGCGCATGCGGAACGTGTTATCTAACCCCGACAAAAACTCACGGATAGGAAAGCGAAATAAATATAATCCATACTTCCACAAACAAATAACGATCTCACCGCCCTCGGATCCCTCATCATCACGAGGAGAGAAAAGGGGAAAAGAGTTTAAATAATCGAGTTTAACACGGGTACTTGATCACGAGAGCGCGGCTTCTCTCGACGGCATTCCTCGAAGGAGCATGAAAGTCCGGTCGGCCCGGCCTGCTTGCATCAAGGCATCCATTGCGCGGGCATCCCATATAGGGGGCACGTCTAGCTCAACAGCTCGGGACGGTTCCTCATTAACCAACACACAACAATCATTACGACTTCCGACATTCCACAATTCAATCACATACTCCAATTTCAATAGTAAATCATAACAATCAAATTTCGCATCAAAATCAACACTTGGGTTTTTATGACTAAAAACCCTATTTATCCCAATCAACACTCAATTTATCACATCCATTCGATCGATCGCAAGACGAAATTCTAAAGAATTGAGGTCAAAAATAATTTTTCGAGTTTTTTTTTAATAATAATAGTCAACACTCAATTTTGCCACGTTCGTTCATCAAATTCAGATTCTAAGAAAGACAAAGGACGATCGGCGCGAAATTCTAAGAATGGGGTCAAAATAATTTTTCGAGTTTTTTTTTATAAATAATAATATTTTAATGATTTTCGGAATATAATATATTATTCTATTTTCCAGAATTTCGAAACATAAAAAATAAATCAAAAATAAAACCATTTAAGTCACATCAAGGCTTATAATAAATAAACCTACTTAACCTTAAACTAAACACACTTAAAACTAATTAAACCTCTTAATCCAAATCACACTTAAATAAACTAAACTAACCACCTAAACACAATTAACTTAGGCTAAGCACACTTAGGGCATCATTAACCCTCTAATCAAGATTTAGTGAGCTAAACTCACCGGATTAGCGAGCCGAGCACGCCAAAACGACGGGGCCGACGCGAGGATCGACTTTCCTCAAGGCGGGCCGAGCAACCGGGGTCGGGAAGACGGCCAAAGAGGGGCCCGAGATTCCAGATCTAAGCTGGAATTTCAGGGTTCGTCCATGGCCGAATGGGGGAGGAAGGAGGGTGGCTCGGCGCGGGACAGCGAGGGGGAAAGAAAGCGGCGGCGGCGAGCTGGCGGCGACGGGCGGTGGCGAAGGGGCGGCGAAGGGGCTGGGCGGCGCGGCACGCAGGCGTCGCGGCGCGCAGCGCGCAGGCGGCGGCGGCAGTCCGGTGGCGGCGGCGGCGGTCCGGCGGTGGCTGGTCCCCCCCCTCCCAAGCTTCTCTTGGCTGCTGGTTTTGAAGCTCAAAATGCAGAAAAAAATGGAGGAAGAAACCTACGGGAGGAAGAAGAAGAAGAAGAAGAAGAGAAAGAGGGAGGAGAGAGAAGGGGGCTTTTCTTTTCTTTTTTTTCTTTAATCCACAAAAAGCCCACCATATGTGATGTCATGCCCCACTAAGTTCAAACCTCCACAATCTTGGTCAATGGGTCGATTTCCAATTTCATTTTAAAAAATCTCGTATGTTTGAATTTCTCAAATCCAATCAATTCTCATCCAAATTGAGCAATTAAAATCCATAAAATTAATACATGATCCTCATAAGGTATGTGGCGACACCCCGCACTTCCAATTTCTTAATTCAGTCACAATTTCACGGTTAATTTCACTTTGGCACGATATTAGCGCGTCCGACCTGGGTTAGCTTTTAGAAATTTTTATGCGGTCGACCTGTGGTTGATAAATCTCAAGCCACAATGTACATCTTTTGCATTGGCGACTACCGGTTGTCGTGAAAATCTCGAGGTTTGAAATACGGACGCGGGGGCCCCATCGACGAAAAGTCGGCCCGGTGCTTGATCGACAAAATAGTGTGATGTGGAATCTCCCACACTCGATCACATGCCTCTGCCGTCGAGCCGACCTTCTCAAAAGATTTTTAAACGTCATCACCTCGCCTTTTGGATCGATGGCCTCTCATGGGTTCTCTCCATGAGATCGCAAAATGCTCTCTCTAAAAAAATAAATTGAAAAAATTCGTTGGATTCTCAATTAGTTCATGGGAGCATATTGATCACGAGTTCCCTCATGGATCACGTTTCAAAAGACGTCATCACCTCGCCTTTTGGATCAAGCCTCTCGTGGGTTCTCTCCATGAGATCGCGAGCTCTCTCAAGTTCGTTGGATTCTCAATTAGTTCATGAGCAGCCTTGTCGCCTCAATTGGTCGGCACATGGAGCCTTGAAACTTTGCCATTTTCATCTCTCTGGCAGTTTCTAAAAAGTATTTACCATTAAAAGCCTCAAGAAAGGCATTCCACTCCGAGATGACACCTTCTGGGAACACTGCTCCTTGGGTGATTCTCCACCAAGTATTTGCAACTCCCTCTAGTTGGTAAGTTGCTAGGACTACCTTTTCAATTTCATTGCACATCAATAGTGCAAAAGCCTTATCTAGTTTTTGGATCCATAAAGTAGCAGCTTGATCCCGGGCTTGCTGTCCCATCAATTCTCTCATGGCATCCAAGGCCTGGTCGATCTTGATGGTTACTTGATCACCTGGGGCTGCTACCCACTAGCGCTAGCCTGTGCTAGCGCTATACCTCTGCCGCCTCGGGTACCAACCCTGGTCGGCGTTCTACCTTGAGTCACGGCCCTAACGGTCCTCTTGGTAGGAGTTCTTTGCTTCTGATCACTTATAGCTTAGCTTTATCTACTAAAGCCTGCTTCCAATTCCACACCGAATTAGAAACAGAGTAATCTAAAACACAAGTAAGTCTATCACTCAACTATCACAAACATGCACCAGCATGAATTTAAAAGCCTTTCCTACTACTATCCCATGAACCATTGCTCCTTATCACTCCAATCTTAAACTCCACTCTAATACCACTAAATTGGGATGTCACGTCCCGATCCTCCGAGCACGTACCCATCCCTGCTTGGTCGATATAATAGCGATGTCCCATGACGCATTGCCGACCCATTCATTTTAATATATGTATGCGGAAGTAGATATAAATCCCCAAACAATAAAACAATGGGATATAAAAGTAGAGCTATATTTTTCACATCTGAAAAACCTCAACCTCACTTTTATACAAAGCAAACCTCATAGTATATATTACAATACTTTTAACAAAGTCAAATCTATCACACATAGGTTCACGACTCAGGGTTTGCAAAATAGGGAGGGGGTCTCAATCCTCATTCAGGTCATAATTCGGATCCTCCTCGGGGTCCTCCTCTGGCTCCTCCTCTAGGTCCGTCCCCTCCGGGTCCTCTTCCGGTTCTTCTTCAGGGTCCTCCTCTTCAGGCTCCTCCTCAAGTTCCTCCTCTTGCTCGACAATCTCCCCTTCCTCCTCGCTCCAACTGGAGTCCATGGCCAAGTATGCAAGAGTGTCATAATCGCCTTCCAGTTTAGGATCCTTGGCATCGATCACCACCCCATCCTTGGGATCTGCAGTCCCCTTCCCGAACGCTACCTCTAAGACGTACAAAGGTACATCGCCCTCCGGTATAGAACCCTCTCTTCGCCCATCATCGTAATGACAATACCACAATCGATACTCATGAGGCACCTTATCGGGTTTGTTCACGTCAACCCAGACGGTTGACATAATCAGTACGTACTCCAATCTTTTGGGGTGGTGCTATATAGAGATGTGGTAACCTATCTCTGTAATCTCCTCAGGGATGCCAAAGTGTACGGGAGGAGGTGAAGGTGCTGCCATCTAGGGGTCTGAAATGTTATCCCACAATAGGGTGAGACGACGTCTCAATAAGTTCTATCCCCTAAGACTTGATTAGAAGGCCAATACACCATAAGGGCTGCCTATGCACAACACGGGTCAGAGGACTTACCTTGGCCTCAAATTCCACCTACAAATCAACATAATTCGAATAGGCACTCGATCAATCACCATAGATCAAAACATCGATCAATCGACCTAGTCGATTACATGTCACCACGACCTTCCCCGGTCGGTACATTCAATATTACTTATTCTCCAAGATGACCTATCCAATCACCGAGCTAATGCAATACATTGTCTTTCTCCGAGATGACATATCGAATCATCGAGCCGACAAAGTATATTATTTATTCTCCAAGATGACATATTAAGTCACCGAGCCGGTATAACACAATGTCTTTCTCCGAGGCGACATACCAAGTCACCGAGCCAAGAAAATATAATGTCTTTCTCCGAGACGACATGCTTAGTCATTGAGCCGACATAATATAACGCCTTTCTCCGAGATGACATCCTTAGTCATCGAGCCAGCGTGATATATTGCATAATCAATTTCCCATTTTTATCATGCCCGATAAAAATACACGTGTGTGGATACACGGCCGGCCTTAACTAAAATACAAGGTTTTCACTTTTGAACCTCCCACTATTTTCAACAGTCCCAAAATAGATTTTTGGCTGTAGACCGACACCCGGTAATTTTCCTATTAATTATTAAAATTATTCATTTTTGGAATAAAATACTCACCAACACAATTTCACTCAATTTGCACAATCAGATACTCAAATAAATCAACAGAGAACACCGCTGTAATCAGCATAAAATTCCGGTTACCGGCTATCCCTGTCTAATTTCTGGAAAATAATTAATTAATTAATTAATTACGAAAATTAATTAGTAAATAGCAATAAATCCAACTTAGGCCCGTAATGCCCAATTGGACGTCAAAAGGGACCCAAAAAAATTATAAGGTTCATTCAATAAATACTAGAACCTATTTACTTGCTAATTGCTACAACTAACCATCTAACATGCATCAGTAAATCTCTAATTTAATTACTCAAATCTAATCTATCCACCTAATCACACTTAATTAAACATAATCAACCCCTAAGCATCATTAACCTACTAAGCGAGGATTAGTGAGTTAAACTCACTTGTTTGACGAGCGATTCGGTGCAAATCAAAAGGAACATCACGGGGCTCGACTTTCCTCAAGGTGGGCCAAGCTTTTGAGGCCCGGAACCTCAAAACGGGCCATTAAGCTGCTAGAAACCTTTGTTGGTTCAGTTTCTGCTTTTGTTTTTGCTGGACAGAGGAAAACCAAGGCTAAACGACAAAGAAACGGGCCGATCGGAACTCTGGCGAGCAGGTGGTTGGCAACCGGTGGCTCTCGGGGGTCTAGGGGGTCTTGTTGGAGGTTGGGATGGGCAAAGGAAGGGCTGGAATAGGAGAAAAATGAAGAAAAAAGCGAAACAAGTGGACCAGCGGGCGGACCGACGAACTACCGACCGGCGGCTTACGGCGGCCATACAGGATGGCCGGTGGCTCCGTTCAGGGTGAGGTCAGGCTCTTTGGAACGGTCTGGATGTGCTGGTCACGGTGATGGGTGGATCGTTGGTTAATTCGTCCGGAAAGACCACTTTCAACTCAGATGTTTGGCGAAAAGTCAACTAGAGTAGAAACCGGAATAAAGGAAAACAGAGGAGGAAAACGGTCCGGTGGGCGTGCGGCTTGGTTGAACGGAAAGGGGGCTTGCTTCTCTAGTTTTCTCAAGCTTCTAAGCACCCTCAACAATGGAGAAAGCAAGTGGATTGAGGAAGAAGAAGGCTGCTGCAAGAGGGGGGCCACTTGACTTGTTTTTCCACCAAATTCTCCCATTGACTCAACCACATCCATGTTTGGCTTCCTTGGCCACAATCCAACCACCCATGCTCCCCATCTAGAAGCTTGAAATGGTCCAAAAGTTATGGGGGTGGGGGACATACGAATTTCATGGGTTTTGGCATCAAATGGACAATAATTGCTTCTCAATTCAATCCGATTTGGCCCTCATAATTTCAATTAGCACCTCAATGATCAAATCGATATTTCCTCACCAATTGATCCCACTTGCTTCCCAATTTCGCAATAAAAAAACGATCCCCTGCGTTTTCGGAATAAAAACAGCCCTAGGACGACTTTTTCCCAAAAAGTCTCAAGTTGCATAAATATCTTCTGAGACTGAGTCAACGCTCCTAAAATTTATTGTGACATGACAAAACTTTCAATTTCTGAAATCAGATTCAAATTCTCGGTTAATTTCAATCCGACACGTTTTTAGCGTGACCTAGGCTATCGAATAACTTTCAAAACTTTTTAGTGCAAATGACCCGTGGTCGATTTTCTTCAGCCACAATGAACCCCTTCGACACATTGGCAACTCTTGGTAGTCGTGAAAATCTCGAGATTTCAAATACTAACACAGGGTACCAAAACGATAGAAAAATCAAACTAGTGCTAATCAATGAGAATTTTGCAATTTAGTGGGATCACCCACATTTCTTAGTCGAACCGACCTATCTCTGATCTCTAATCAATTTACGTTTGTGCCATAATGATCTCGGCAGATGAACACGGTCAAGCAGCCGATTCCTGGTCGAATTCTCAAATCTATTTGCCTTAAAATCCTTAATAACTTCCCTAGATAGTTTAGTTATTTCGAGAGTGATCAGCTCTGAGAACAACCCTATAGGCGCATCGATGAAATGCCCGATTAATTTAATTGAAAGTAGAAGTGAAAAATCCAGGATGTCACAATAGCCTTGTTGAAAAAATGCGATGTGTGTTTCCCGACTTGAAGATATTCATGTTGTCTCAACTAGGGTTGCTCGAGGAGCCTATACACCAACATGATGTGAGAGATTGCTATGGACTAGATTTCACAAGCATGGAGCAGCTCCAAGTGCTATATCTTCGCTTCATACATACCACCAATTTACGTTCCTCAATTGGCACCCTCAGGAACCTCCACTCATTATACTTAGACTATTGCATTGTGGACGATGTGGCAATTCTTGGCAAGCTCAAAACATTACAGATTCTCAGCTTGGCAAGATCTCAAATTTCTAAGCTACCTAAAGAAATTGGGGAACTTAGGAATCTAAGATCGTTGAATCTATATGATTGTGACTTGCTTATGATAATCCAGCCCGGTGCCCTGAAAGGCTTAGTCAACTTGGAAGAGTTATATATGAGGGGAAGCTTTAGTTGATGGATAGTCGATGATGAAATACCAACGGAATCGTATAATGGTAGGCTTGCTGAGTTGAAGAGCTTGAGAAAGCTAGCCTCTCTAGAAATAATGATTCGTGATCCCATCATACTCTTAAAGGATGATGACTTGCCATTTGGGACCTTGATCAAATTTTGGATCAACATAGGAAATGCTTACGGAAGGGGATTTCGTGGTTTGAGAACCATGAAACTCCAATTGGAAGGATGCGATGGTATTCTCTCAAAAGAATGGGTTCATAAAACTCTGCATAAAACTCAACACTTATATTTGGACGGATTGGGAGAGTTCAAGAAGAATGCTCACGAGTTGTGCATTCGAGGATTTAAACAACGGAAGCATCTCGACATTCAGAATAGCCCCTCAATCAAGTACATCGTCAGTTCATTAAATGACTTTCTCATTGCATTTACGGATTTAGAGTCTTTGTTCCTTGAAAATCTTATTAATTTGGAGAAGATATGCAATGGCCCTGTCACACCAAATTGCTTCAGCAAATTGAAAGTTGTGTGTATCAAAAAGTGCCACCAATTGAAAAATTTTGTGGTTCCTCTCAGAGATGCAAAGACATGTACATTTGGAAGAGATCAAAATATGTGAATGTGACTCATTACAAGCCATTATCACAGATGATGCAAGAAAAGTAGCCGTTGTTGTTGATGACATGATTGAGTTACCTAATGTACGACGTCTAGATTTGCATAAGTTACCAAAAATGACGAGCTTTTGCACTAGAGCTAGGGTGCTCCAATTTAGGTAACTTTTTCATTTTCTGGGTATAAATTTCTTTAATTCTTAATCTTGTAAACAATACCTAGATTATACTATTATAGGGGGATTTAGGATAAGATGATATTGGTGTTCACCAAGCCTTAGTGAATATTGCATTAATTTTGATTATTTGTACATCTTGAAACACATATAAAAAATCCTTTCAAAGAAAACACAGACCATACATTTTTATTCACATTCAACTGTAGCTAGGGGAAGCCTTTTTCTACGAATTTTTTTTTCAATTTATTTTAGTGTTAGATAATTGCACTAATTATTTGGGCTTTAGCATGGGTTTGTACTATGACTAATTTATTACTTATTTAACATTTTTAATAAGAAAAAAACATTATATAGAATGAATCTTAAACAAATGCACGAAATTCAACAATTTCAAAATGAAGAAAGTGAGAGAATAAATAAATAAAAGGCGAACTAGTAGCCACGTAACAAAGAAAGTCCACATAATTCATGTTTCACCTACACGCAAGTTAGCAATTGATTCTAACACTCATGCCAACCTCACCATGTCAACGTCGTTCTGCTTCTGTCATCCTTTGTCTCAATTAAGTTTTTGACATTCTTAAGAGACATCAAACTCATTCATATATTTAAGTTTCTTTTGTTTCGCTGAAAATTCATTGTTGCTGAAAAATGTCTTCATAGCGATTCATTTTTCTTGTTTTCTTGTTTTTGGTACTGCTGAAAACACAATAACTAACCCAAATAAATCATATTTACCTATTCATAATGAAAAGCAATAAGTTAAGAAATAATTTATTAAAAATTTAACTCCTACATGAATTTGCCTTTAATTTTGAAGGTCAAAATAGAAAAACAAAAGAAAATATAACAATTACGATGACAGTTGTTTTGAAGATCAGTAGATGATTTCAAAAAAAAAAAAAAAAAAGAGAAAAAAATTATGGTCATAGCTTTGAAGATCAGCCAAATCAAAGCTAACAACTATGATGACACGCGGGAGCAGCATGGTAGTGGTGAGGATATCCTCCTGAAAATGATTTTGCTTTTTACGGAAGAGAAATTCATTTTCTTGGATTTTAGCCTGAGAGTTTCAGTCATTTTCCCATATTCAAACACAAGAAAATTCTAAAAGCATTTTTCTGAAAATAGATTTACTTGTAACTTACCTTTAATGAGTTTGATTGTGGTGCTTCGTTAGGTTTCATTGCCTTGCTTGGAATCCCTAGTAATGGTTGGACTCCTTGGCCTAGAAAAGATACTCTACAATGATCCCTCAAAAAAATACAGTGGTTTGAAAACGCTAAAGATAGAAGAATCTAAATCCACATTGAGTATTCTCAAAGATTGGATACTGAAGCTGCCAAATTTGGAGTCAATGGAAATTGCGGGCTCTCCATTAGCAGAAGTAGTTTTCGACCTGGAGGAGCTGAAAGTCAATGGAGAAGTCAAGATTCTCTCTCGGGTAAGTACATTGACATTATCTAAGTTGCCAAACCTATGGCACATGTTGAAACAAGATGTACAATTACAAGGAATATCGATATTTCGAAACTTGAAGGAGCTCTCTGTCTGTGAAACGGGGCTGTCATTTCTCTTTTCGGTGTCTGTCTAAATGTCTTAGAGAAATTGAAGACATTAAAGTGGAGGACTGTCCAAATATGAAGACGGTGATTGTGGATGAAGAAGGAACAGATGATATTATAGAGCTACCACTATTGAAGCGACTATCTATAACGTGCTGTCCCACAGAGAAATTCTTCTCATATCCTCATGGAAAGAAAGAGTCACTAACCACTACTTTAGATTCGCAAGATGCTTATTTCAATTCCTTCTTTGATCAAAAAGTACAAATCCCTTCTCTTGAGATTATACCCATAATAGCCATAGGCACATGCTTTGCAAGGCAAGTAATCAAATCTCTTTGAAGATCTTTATTTGGTTTTATTAATTAAAATGTGTTCATAATTTATAACAATATTTGTAAGATAGAGGCCACTAATGGAAAATTCATTCTTCCACCGCATTAGATAGATTGTGGGGATTAGGCCAATTTCACAAATTTTTCATAGCTACAATCGGACACATAGCTCTTATGAGCAAGTTAGTTTACCAAGCTTGGAGGAGTTAAAGCTTGAGTCAAAAGGATGCTTCAAAGGAATATGGCACAATGAACTTATGGAAAATTCCTTCTGCAATTAGCCACCCTCTTTATTGGATATTGCTCTAAGCTACACAACGTCTTCCCTTCCACAATTATAGGGAGATTGCACAACCTAACAATTGTTGAGATTGAAAACTGTCCCTCTCTGGAATCATTGTTTGATTGTGGGTCCACGGAAGCAAACATTGTGCAAACAATTGTATTGCTCTCCAAATCAGAAGTAAAGACGGTGAGGGAAGCGGAAAGTTGAAATGTACAATGAAGAGTGACTCCCAAATGATTTTGAGTTTTCCTAGTCTTAAAAAAGTCCGTGTTTGCAATTGCTCCAACCTAAGATATCTCTTCCCCATTTGTAGGGCCACAACTCTAGAGAAACTCAGAGCCTATGGATTAGCAATTGTGAACAGATGAAGAATGTGGTTCCTAAGGAGACAGCCAAAGGGGACGATGAATCATCACAACCATTGTTCAATGAGATGGTTTGCTCCATCCCTTACCATGATCATTTGTATTCTTGCATTTCATATTTTAGAATGAACAATATAATAATTTGTCCTATTTATCCTCCTTTCTCACATTAAACTCTTGCAGGCTAGATTCCCCAATATAAGAAAACTACAAATTGAAGGTGCCCGGTGCAAAGAGCTATGGAACAATCAAATTCCCTATGATTCCTTTTGCAAACTGGAATTTCTTCGATTGGAGCACTGTGACAATCTCCTATGTATTGCCCCATCCCACATGTGGAAGAGACTGCAGCTTTGTCTCGACTTCCTAGAAGTGAGATCATGCCGTTTGGTCGAGATCATATACAAAAGAGATGGGACATATACAAAGAGTGGCAAATTGAGGAGGTTGGCTTTGCATGATCTCGAAAACCTGAGGCACATTTGGCAGTCCGATGGTCTCCCAAACGTCCCATTCCCAAACTTGAGATACGTAAAGATTGTGAGGTGCTCTCGTTTGGAAATTCTTTTCACAACCTTCACGGCGAAATTTCTCGGGCAAATCGAAGAGCTAATAGTAGAGTCATGTGAAGATATAAAACTAATTGCTAGCCATGAAGAATGTGAAGAAGTGGCCGGTACGACAATCACCTTCTCCGAGTTAACTGCTCTTAGACTTTTCGAGTTGCCGAAAATCAGGAGAATCCTAGCTGAGAAATACTCTGGGTAATTCCCATCCTTGCAAGTCTTTTGTATGGTGAGCTGTGGAATGGCGCCGGACCCGATGTCTTGATGACTGGGAAAGGTACCAAGCCCGCAAGTGGTTTGACTTCATGAAATATGGGTTTGAAGAATAATCGTTTGGGACTTCTGCAACGGAAAATGGTGTTTGGCAATATAGAATAACACGTCCGGTAATATGATATCATGTTTCCGCGTTATCTTGTATAGTTCCTACAAAGTCTCTTGACTATATCCTTCAATAATCATTGTTCTAGTTTGTCTCCTATCCCTTGGATCTAAGGCCGTGCTGAGCAAGGTCACTTGTTCATTCCGACTGAGAATGTAGAGTTGCTATCAATGCACGATTCTAATAAAATGACTGTCTATGGAGACACGGTCTCTTAACTAACTAGCATGTGAGGTTCAAGATCATGGTTTGGAAGACCAAGAGGTATAAGGTAATAGTGGGTGCTAGTGAGTCCCAGTTACTTCCTCGAAATTTCTAAAGAGTCTTTCATGGACTTTGGTTAGTGTTTGGATTAGAAATGATTTATTTAATGGAAGTGCATTGTTTCCAATTTGTATCCTTCATTACATTGAGTTCTTCGACAAAACGAGTACATTATTAAGCAAATGACATATTCAAATATTTTTCATCAAAAATGACTATCAAGAACAAAATAATTCTTTTTTTTTCTAAAGAGTCTTTCATGGACAGTATTCAAATTTATAAAATAATTTTCATCAAAAATGACTATCAAGAATGAAATAATTCTTTTTTTATTCGAGAAATGAATATTTTCTTATTTTCGCTAACTATTTACTTTGAAAATTTTGAGATGTGATGTTCATGATTAGTCTTTTAGAAAGTTACTCTTGAAATTTTCTCGTTCATAAGGTCAATTTTACTTGTTATTAACAAGAAATTTTGCCCTAAACTCATTAATAGTGAAGGCATTTATTAAGCAAAAAGCACTTCTAATATAATATATTACCAAGAGATTCTCTGCCTATACTTTTACTCTTCTCTTGACAAAGCTCTTCAAATTTTATTTGGAAAAGAAAAAAGCCATTTTATTAAATATGAATGCATTTAATGTGCAAAAATCAATTTTACTGTTTTATATATACCAGATTTCAGGCTAAATCAAGAATTTCACAAAATAGATAAACTCCATACATACGAGTTTACCAAGTTAAGTACACTTCTAATAATTTTGTCTCATAAGAAAGATCAAAACAGGTTTCTTCTCTCTCGATCGAAATCACTGGCTAACAAGGCATCATCGCGTGGCCCTCAACAGAATTCACTTGCTCTCTTCCTTTCTCTCTCTACATCTAACGATCTGAGTCGATTCCCTTTCGAGATCAGGCTCGGCGTGCTCTGCAGAGTGGGGCCAGAGCACAAACAGAGCCACCTTCGCACACGCAAAAGGAGCTCCACAAATCCTCTCTAGCCCGGTTGAATGGACTCGCGTGATTTTTGAGCATTCATAAGTCACTCCCGCTCGGAGATTTCTTTGGAATCCTTGCCTCTCGCTTCGTTGCTGATCGTCACCGCTTCCCGATCGCCAACAGTTCGGTCTGTAATGCCGAAGTTCTCAAACTTTGATCACGACTGCCTGCTTCGGCGATTCTAATCCTGGATGTTGCTTCTGTTATCTCCTTACTCATGTCCGATGTCGATCGCTATAGCTAATCATTCTTCATTCAACTAAACCACATTTGCTCTGTTTTCCGTTGCTTCTCATACGAAGCAGAGGCTGAGTGCTATTGTTACCGTCTGTGCGAAAACGGCTTCGATTGAGGGTGTATTGATGATCGAACTTGCCGACTGCCTTTGTGATGATTTGGATGCGAATCACCTGTTTGATGAAATTCTTGAACTTAGTCAGTTTGTATTTTGATTCAAGTCTTGACTGAGAATTTCCTTCATTGCTAGATTATTGATTGATTTCGGTCATATAAGCGTATATGAGGTCTGTTTCTTCATTAAAAATCATAGGTATTCAATTTTAAACTTGCTTTGGATCTGCTACAACCTGTCAATACATGCTGATTCGTAACTATTGCAGCCCTGAGCTGATGTCATTTGGTCCTTGATATTGATGTCATTCCACTCAAGTAAGCATGTGTAGTGAATTTCATGTTCCCTTGAAAGGAATTTATGTCATGAATGAATTAAATTCTACTGGAAACCGATCCTTCTATGCTGACTGTGTCTTGATATCCATGATTTAGTGTGCATTTGATTCCAATTTGAGGCACATGGGATCGTATATACTAATGCTAGGAAAGCATTGTAGTGAATCTCATGCCAATTTTTCGAGAATTGGGGTCATCACCAAACTTGAATATGTTAGAATCGAAGTATTGCATGCTGACCGTGATTACTTTGCGTAAATTGGGCATTAATTTTCCCCTAGATTGATGCCATTTTGATCAAGTAGACTTATATGCGCTTGTAGGAAGATATGGCTTCATTTTCATGTTGATTAATCATCAAAAGATCACAATTTGCTGTCTCATATCCTCTGTTACAATTATGAATGTCTGCTGGAAGTTGTGGAATAAGTATGAATTAGATGGATAAGTGATATGGTGTGTGCAGGTTCCTTGTCAATTTCACATGTTCGGATGGCAGTTGCATGATTAAATTGATGTATGTATGCTTGATATTGCCATGAGAGCCTTGGCCTGATTACTGAATTAGAGAACTCCGATGTTAATTGAACTTTAATTCCATGATTCTTGCAATTCAAAGCTCAGGGCATCTATTTTTTGTAATATTAAATAATTTGAAGAATACTGACTTCGTTTAAAGGTGATATGGTAGACTAGCCAGATTTGAGGAAATCTCTCAACAAAACTGGTCACCGAGGCCCAATCAAAATATTGCGTGGATGACACTTGCCAACAGAATTCCAATATTCTCTCCCTCTCCTTTGACACTTACCATTTAAGGCTTATTTATAAGAGCTATTATTTAAGGCTTATTTATAAGAGCTCTTGCTTAAACCTGATTGATCCTTCAAGTGTGTGCATTGTGCCAATATACTGTGCACAACACCAATTGCAACCTATTGACGCTACTGGAAATATCTTCAGGGAAGCTAGAACTCACATTTGGTCATGAATTCCAATTTAGCAGATGAGGGAATATATCTCTCTGTCCTTTCCTTCCTCGAAGTTCGCTGGCCACTGCTGTTTAGAATGATGTTTCAAAGATATGTTTCTCATTTCATTGGAATGCTCATGATAGACTGATAGTCATCTGTGTCAACAGCACTAAAGGAGCACAACAGAAGATTATCGCTGGTGGGGGTAGGGAAGCTTGGTCACCAGCAATAATTTAGTCACCTATCCGATTGCCAACAGTTCCAAGGACTGAAATGCCACAGTACTCAAACTTCGGTCATAATTGCCCGCTTCGATGATTCCATTCCTTGATGTTGCTTTTGTTATCTCCTTACTCATATCCGAGGTCAATCGCTACAGCTAATCATTCTTCATTCAACCAAACTGCATATGCTCTGTTTTCTGTTGCTTTATGTAGGAAGCAAAGGCTGGGAGCTGTTGCCACCGTCTATGTGAAAATGGACTGTGATTGAGGTTCTATTAATGATTTGAACTTGCTGCATTTCCTTTGCAATGATTTGGATGTGAATCATTGCTCTACTTTTGCATCTAAGCTCCCTAGCCCAAATCTATACCGCCTGTTTGATGAAATTCGTGAACAAAATAAGTGTGTATTTTTTTTTTTTTTTTTGGTAAGGAAAATAAGTGTGTATTTGATTCAGGTCTTGACCCAGAATTTCATTCATTACTAGGTTTTTGATCAATTTTGGTCATATCAGCCTAGTTGTGTTATGTTTCTTCATCGAAAATCATAGGCATTCCATTTTGAACTTGCTTTGGATTTGCTGGAACCTTGTCAATACATGCCGATTCACAATTGTTGCGGCCCTGAGCTAATGTCCATTGATCCTTCATTCGATGCTATTCCACTTAAGTAAGCATGTGCAGTGACATAAGATTGTGTTATGGTGAATTTCATGTTTGCTTGGAAAAGATATTATGTCATGGATGAATCAAATTCTACTGGAAATCGATCCTTGGATGTTGACCATGTCTTGATATCCCATGATTGGGTGTGCATTTAATTCAAAATTGAGGCTAGTTTGGTTATGGGATCGTATATGTTCATGCTAGGAAAGTAATATGGTGAATCTCATGCCAACTTGAGGCTAGTTTGGTCATGGATTGATGCCATTTTGATCAAGTAGACTCATACGTGCTTGTGGGAAGATATGGCTTCAATTTCATGGCAATTTGTCATCAAACAATCACAATTTGCAGTCTCGTGTGCTCTGTTACAATTCCGATTGCGTGCTGGAAGTCGTGGATTAAGCACAGATTAGATGGATTTTGTCTTAGCTTGGTTGTCTTTTTTATTGCCCGTGGGCAAGTGATATCACATGTTCAAGTTCCTTGTCAATTTCACATGTTCAGATGGCGCTAGTTGGCTGTTAGTGCCGCTAGAATGAAATCAAGGACTGCATATCACTACAGATACATATTAACAAAGGGTCTTAACTCCTAGGTGTCAACACTCACTTGTGAATATTCACATAGGCTTAATTCCCTAAAAAGCACAAACTTTAGGTCAACTCCCTGTTCTGACTTGAACTTTTTTTTTTGTCTAGAAAAAATCAACTTCCACTTAAGTCCCAAATTTTGCCCCTATTTGATTGCCATCCAAAATCACTGTTGAAGGTCCGACGTGGCAGTCAGTTGTAAATCCATGTCAGCTAACTACTCACCAAAATGATGCTTTGTTGTTCTTAAAATTTGGGAAAAATCAAAGCAATTAGAGCTGGATTCTTCAATTCTGCAAACAAGAGTCTTCAAATTCTGCATTCGGGAATCTTCGAATCTTCGAACAGACTCACACTCGAGAGAGTTGGTTTATTGAGCTTTTAATAAACCAATTCTGAACTCTACTGGGCTTGTGATCCTAAGGACCGGTGCTCGACCAAAGATAGCATCTTCTGCAGGATCATTCTCAGTGAATTGCCCGCATTCAAGGTATTTGATTGATTTTGATTCTGGTTCTTCTGAATCGAGGATGGATAGCTATCTTCTTCAATGTCAAAGCTCATTTCAATTCATGGTTTTGCATCTCATGCGTTATTCTTGCAGAAAAATGTGAGCTTGACGTCCTGCTAGGGTTGGCGATTGTGTGCAGAAGAATTACATCCACATACTGTTCTCATATTTTGCCTATCCCAAAACTTAATGGAATGTTGATTCTTCCGCATTGCATTGTTTGTTGTGCATAATTAAGCATTGCTGATGCAGCTATGTGTTCGACAAACATTTTCAGAATGTATGACAGATGACAGGTAGAATGATCAGATCCTTCTTCATTCATTTTTTTTTTTTTTTTTGGTAAAAATCCTTCTTCATTCATTTGATCTATTCATTTTGTACTTTCAGCTCTGTGAAGATGAAAAGTGCCTATGAATATTGATTCTAGTCTTCTGAGCCATGGGTAAGGTGTTACTCATCCATCATTCTGCAGTAGATGACCCCTTGAAATTATTGTTCTTAAACAAGCATAAACTGATGGGGCAAAGATGTCTTTTTTGCTTTCGTGATTGACTTCTCCGTTGTTTAGCCAGGACTTCTTAGTCTCATCTATTGTGTAACCTTGCTTCATAAACAATCAATTGAGATGAATTAATGTGTCTATACGTGAAGTTAAGATTTGCACATGAAACTACGTTGCAGTTAGAAGCAGATGCTGCCATCTGGTTCTAACTTTAACAACCTACATGCTTGGTTATAGCATCCAAGATGATTGAGTCTTGTTTTGTAACTTGACGCCAATCTTCCTTACTGATGACAACTTTCTTGTTGTCAGCTTGGATCCTAGTAGTTGTTCTCATGGCTTAAAGAACCCACATCTTAGTTAAAAAAAATTCTATTTGCGGATCAGCATTGATCCTGGCAGTTGAATGTAGAGACTAAAAAGGAGCATTGAAGAGAAAGAGAGCTTTGGACTGTTATTAATGGAGAATATCTACTCGAGAAATTTCGCACTATTGTTTTTTCACAAACCAACTTTTATTCTTTGAAAAATCTTTTTGCGACGTAAAACTATGTATGAGCTCACTCACCTCAATTGTACTTGGGACGCAGTGCTTTGTCCACGATCTCCTGCAAATCTGTGGTTTTCATATCCGGCGGGCCTTACTGTTCAACAACCAAGTCGAGTACATTAATGCCACACGGGACATGCTGTGGTCCCTCGCCCGGAAGCTGGATCGTTGGCATAGGAGGAGCGGGGCTTATAGCCGATGGCAAGCTAAGTAGCAGGGACAATCGGTGGTTCCTGAGTGCCAGATAGGCAGCTACTTTTTGTCCAGCGTGGATGCACTTTCATGGAGAAAAAGATTGCGAGATGGCTTGATTGTTCTAGCATTTTGGAGGCGGTAGGGCCCAAAAGGCAATATCAATATAAAGAAATGGTGGAGGCGGTCCACTTATTTTCAATCGAAAATTGTATGGCCAGTTGCGGGCCGGGGATTTTGCTCTTCCGTCCAACAGCACCTTGACCATCTCTTCAACGGCTACTTTGAAAATTGCAATTCTATAAAAAAAAAAAAAGATTCAAAGCTTGCTGAAGGATTCGGTTTCCGACTTCTTGATATTTTACAAGCTTGGTCATAAACTACCAATACTCTGAAGTATTTTGCCAACATACGAATGGATTAATAAATTACCAACTTCTTATCAACATTGTAAGGGATTTAGTAATATCCATATAAATTAGATTTATCAATGTCAAAATAAATTAGAAAATTATGTATTTTTAAAAAAAAATTTAGACGTGGTTCATAAGTTTTTAACGATGTTATTAATTTACTTAGGTCAGATTAATTTGTAAGTAACCTCTTAGCCTAGTTGGTCCGGATCTCACCCTGAGATCTGGGAGGTAAGGGGCTTAATGCCCCTAATATTTATCTTGTCATTTATCTTGTCCCTCGAATTGAGGCGTGCGTTCACTGTTGCTTTGATTCCACCCTTAAATGCATGTACTCAATTTGGGCTTACTCGGACGTCAATGGTGGCTTTCCTCCTGCCGCCCCATGAGGATATGTTAATTCTTTCGTTGATCAATATACTTCAATTTTTGTCCTAAATAATCTATTTTTCAGTATAGAATTTGCATATCATGGATATACATGTAATTTATACCTTTTTAACTATAATTTTTATTATATCCACAATCAATACAAAACAGCTTCTATTGTGACACTACGAATTAGGAGGGTTGCTTTTTTAAGTTATTTAAATTTCAGAGTACATGTGTAAGTATATTTTATATACCATTGATTATAATTATTTTTGTTTTGTATGACTAACCGAATTAGGAGGGTTGCTTTTTTAAGAATATTGGCTGCTGTTAGTCGTAAAACAATTTGTATGAATTTGGGACTAAATATATAATTGTGTATGGTCATGCACACATTAACATGACACTTTCAAGCTTTTTCAGCAATTCCTTTTTAATTTCTATTTTACTAGGTATCATATACTTGAATAAAAATATATTCTTTATATGATTAATATTAGCATTTTACCATGTTCACATATTACATATATGAAGTCGCCCTACCAATTCAATCATATATGTAATTCAAAACATATGCATTGTCGCAAGATTAATAGATAAATGTCTATTTTATATTAATAAGGTGTCTAGAACTCTCTGAGCATTCAACTAATCTCCATTTGGTGTGATGGTCCCTCCATCTCACACACATTGGGTAATCACCGGAGACTCACAAAGTGTGCTCATGGGAGTGGCCACAAGAGAATGTCCAATTGTTGTGATTTGATCAAAAGCTTTGACAAGAAAGATAAACACACTTGCCACTTGAACAACCTCTTGGGGTTAAAACATAAGTATTGCTTAGTTTTCTTGGAATAAAACTAAACAAATCTCATATAAAGTGAAATTTCTTGATCTTTTCCTTATAAAAGAGTTCTTCATTTCCCAAATGATAATCGTCATTGTGACCATGGTTTTACACTATCTACTTTTGAAATTTTTTAAGTTGCCACACTTGATTTACGTGTGGGTTGAGCCCTTCTTATTCTTTATAACTCTGGGAAGGGCTGGAGAATTTTTCTTCTACACTAGAAAATAGTACTTATTTAAATTCTAACAGTAATCTCACATTATACATTGGTTTTACCATGTAAAAGAAAGAATTAAGATGTAACCCATGCGTTGTTACGGGAGTGAAAAACTAGTTTCCTTAAAGTTTAGATTCAAATGATGAGGCATTATTACTGAAAATTTTATTTGTGTTGTTGCTTCGTCCTCCAAATTGACTTACACACTAGTTTATATTTAGCAATCACTCCAGATTGACTTACATACTAGTTTATATTCAGTAGTCACTAGAGTTTGATCCATCTTTTTTGTTGAAGCTGGTCCAGTTGAGCTTTGGTTCTCTTCTTACAGCAACCAATGAACTCGTCACCTAGGAGTCTCAAAAAATTCCTCTGGTACATTAAGAGAAGATGCATTGATGCTCTCTTTATATCATAATGCTTATTGAGGGGAAGATGGAACTTCATGGAGTTCATTGGTTAAATAGCGATCATGTGGCAATTTTCAACAGAAAGTCTCGTAAAAATTTACAATTCTAGGAAATACATATGCACTAGACTTTTTCCACAGGATTTCAATGTTAAAAATCTCCAATTAAATTCCCTAATTGTGTAAAGCAAAGTGAGTCAAGTTAGGAAAGATTAGGAAAACACAAAGCTTGTCCTTCCACCACCACAAAAGATCAACATTGTTTTTCTCGAATTTTTCAAATGTAGTTCCCATCATCCTTGTTGAGATATACATCTGCCTCACCAGCAATCGACACCGAAGTGCTTGAGGCTTGCCCTTTTCTTTGGGGGCACATGTGGCCCGAGAGCACGGGTCCAAACTGTCACGGCCCATTAGCCATCCTAACTAAAATCTATCTATTTGGGTTCATGTACACTAGGAAGAACCTTAGAATATTTTCAGATGGTTGAGGATCCTTCGCTCAAGGGTTGTCGGTACATTCTTAGATATTTTTGGAGCTTCAATTAAGATTACTAAAAATAAGGTAGAAAAGGAATCAAATGAGCACATGCATTATTAGACAAGGACAACCTAGATAGCTTGTCCCCTTCCTTGAGACAGGCTCACATGTGACTTTTGTCAGTCCGTGCAGCTTCGTTGTGCCCTTCCAACTCTTACTTGGATTTTTCTAGACTGGACAACGTGTGAAAAGAGAGAAAAGATGGTACGCTGGAGCTGGGTCCTCAGACGTGAGGCCTGACACGGTAACAAGCTTTAAATTGCCATATGACGAGGTGTCAAGTCGTACTCTCATATGCATAAAGGGTTGACATAGCACGAAGCTTCAATAATTGCAAAGAGCGCGTTTGTTAATGATTCTATTTTCGAAAATAAATTCGATTAAAAATATTTTTTTATTTTGTTTTTAAGCAGTTCTAAAGATTTTAAGCTTTTTAGAATCATCCAAAATTTCGATTACTGGAATAAAATTGCGTTTCGTATCACGTCATCGATTATGCTCCAAATTAATTTCTTTTAATTTTTAAATAATTTGTATACTTTTTTCCTTTTTTTCTTTTTTTTTTTTTTTTTCTTTTTTCTTCTATTCTTCTTATTCTTCTTCTTCAGGCCAGTTGCTGGACCAGCGATCGACTAGATAAGGGTCGGCGACCTCACTGGAGTGTCGTCAGCCCTTGTCGATTGAGCCTCGCCGCCCGGTTAGGCTAGGCTCGCCGCCCGCCTCGCCGAGCCTCGCCGGTGGCCGCCGGCCTCGCCGGGGCTGGGCAAGGCCCACCTACTGCGACCCACCGGCCACCGGCGAGGCCCGCTTGGCCACCGGTGGGGCTGGGCGTCGCGAGGCTTGCCTCCAGCGAGCTCGCCGGATCGGTACCGACAACCGACGGCGATGGACGGTGGTGACCGGCAACGACAGCAGCGGACAATGGCGACAGTGATGGACAGAAACCGCGCAATTGAAGAAGAAGAAAAGAGAAGAAAATAATTGGTTTTGATTTTTTTTTCCCCATTCTGGAACAAGAATCACATTTTTTTTTTTTAAATTCTTGATTCTACTCCCAATATGTTCCTAGGAAAAAATTTGTTCCCGAGAACAAAAAATCAGAATTTGGCCTTGTTTGGATGGTTACCAAACAGGGCCTAAGTGACTGACGATGGCCAAAGAATACTTAACTCTACCCCGGTTAAACTCTTAACCTCGCTTTGTCCTATCTTTGACCTGTCTGTGACCTCCTCGTATGCGTTTTAAAGAGAGAGAGAGAGCAACATCGGAGCACAATCAAGCCGTGGCATTTTATTTTATTTTTTGGCGATTTCGTAGATGTTGTAGATGATTAGATGACACACTATATAGCCTATGCAGGGAAAAGTGCCAAAAAAGTCCTAAACCTTTTGTGTTTGTGCCGATTTAATCCTAAACCTTTTTTTTGGTGCCGATTTAGTCCTAAACATTTTTACATTGTGCCAATTCAGTCCTTTCCGCCCAATTTTAGCCGGATTTTGCTGACTGGACGCTGGCCGACGTGGTACGATCGTGGACAACTTTTAATAATACTTTAATTTTTTTGAATTTTTCTTTTTATTTTTCTTTTCTTCCTCCAACCAGTTGCCAAACCTCACCGGCCACCTTGCCAGTGGTCGCGAGGGCGGCCTATCGCTGGGCGGCGAGGCTCACCCACTCAGCGCGAGGCCGCCCTCGAGGCCTGGGCGGCGAGGCTCGCCCTTGCCAGCCATGGGCGAGGCTCAACCCTCTCCAGATCTGGTGAGGGCGAGCCTCACCGCCCAAGCCTCAAAGGCGGCCACCGGCGAGGTGGCCAACGAGGTCGACCTTGACCTCACCGGCCGTCACCTCTGGCCGGTCGCTGAGGTTCGGCGACCAGCTGGAGGAAGAAGGGGAGAAGAAAAAAAAAAAAAAAATAAAAATAAAAAAATTTTTCAAAAATATTAAAAACTTTTATTAGAACTTGTCTACAAAGATCGCCGATTAGGCTATGTCAACCTTAGCATCAAGTCAAGAAAAAATCCAGCCAAAATTGGCCGGAAATAATCGACCGAATTGACAACGTAAAAGTTTATTTACACTAAATTCCATAAAAAAAAAAAAAAGATTTATGACTTTTTTTAAGACTTTTTCCCAACCTGCGCATTGATGATTGGCCAAGAGATGCAAGCAATAGTCATTTCCATATTTTGGTAACTTAACATTTGCTTATGATCTCTAATAATCCGTACGCTAGTATTAAAAGTGGACTCTAATGCTAATATTGACGCCGACGGAGTGAGCACGCCACCATCAGCCATGGAAAGAATAGGAAAAACACAATAGTTTGGCCTTCCACCATACCAAAAGGTCGTAATTGTCTTTCTCGACTTTTTCAATGTAGTTGCCGTCATCTTCATCGAGATATTCATTCACCTCACTAGCAACCGACACCAGAGTGCCCGAGGGTTGCCCCTTTTCGGCCTAGGAGCATCGGCGCGCCAACCATCCTAATTGAGATCAATGTCAGTTCATGCACATTCGGAGGGACCTAACAATTCTTTTCAAAGCAGGGGATCCTTCGCTGAAAGCTTTGCCAACACCTTGGTAGATATTTTTGGAGCTTCAATTTGTCTTATTCAAACATCTGTCACATGTCTCACCTCGTAATGACAGAATCTAGAAAATGCAATATATATTATGGGCCCCACTGAACTCGTCGATTCAAGGGAAGGCACTCAATTTTGCGTTTCCTTTATTTCCTCCCTTTTTTTGGAGGAAAATGTCTTGCGGATTCACTGGAAAAATCTTGCTCTACCGTTCCTTTCTATTCCTTGGATCTTTATTGCCTCCCATCTTTTCACCCAATTCCTAAAACCACTTCATTCCATGGAATAGCCCGATTAGGTTTGTTATGGAACTTGCTCTCAAAAGCAAAATTGAATGTCATGGCTAATATATTGAAATTTTTTACTACATCCACAGTCAATGGAATAGTAGGATACGTTTGCTAACTATTTTATTTCCAAGAATAATTTTTGATAAAAAAATAATTCTTTTTTATTTGGTAACTACCCAAATCTTTTTTTTTTCACGGAATAAAATTACATTTGATACCATTCTCAAAATTTCTAATCTAAATAATTTTCTTTTAATTTTTAAATAATTTTATTACTTTTTTTTTTCTTTCTATTCTTCTTCAAGCTTTGGTCGATCGTCGAGCCAGACGAGAGCCGATGACCTCTCGTTGAAGCGTTGCCAGCCCTCGACAAGGTTGTGCTTCATCGATTGAACCTCACCAACAACTATGTGAGGCTCAAATCTGCGAGGCTGAGCTTACCTAGCCGCCGGCGAGGCTCAAACTCATCAGGCCACCGCAAGGTCAACCTTGCCTTGATTGGGCGACCCTGACCTCACAGTGGCCCAACTAGATCGAGCCCTGTCAGCGGATGTTCAACCTCGCCCAGCCAAGGCTCATTAGTGGCCAGGAAAGGTCAAGGCGAGGCTCGTTTGGCCGAACCTCACCTAATTGGTCGTATGCGACAACGATGGTGGACAGCGATGGTGGTAGTGGAAGAAGATGAAGAGAGGAGGGAGGATAACAAGAAAAAAAGAAGAAGAGAAAATAAGGAAAAGAAATTTGAGTTCACTTGATTCTGAAATTATTTTTGAAAACAAAAAAACAATTTTTTTCACTCCTTAATTCTTTTTTCAAATTTATTATTGAGAATAAAAAATTTACCAAATAAATTTCTATTATAATATCCCAAAAATAACTTAGTTCATATAGCGACACTACAATTATTATACGTGCACGATGACTATTCGATTTTATTAGGTTATTTAAAATTTAAAATTATATTTATAAATATGTTTTCTCATCGATTAAAGCTATTTTAGTTTTGGGTGGTCGACCGATTGCTTCGTTGTAGAATATTTATTGCTGTTTTTCGTAAAGCAATTTGTACGAAGGACACGTTAACTTGAAGTTGGTAAGGACGATGTGCAGAAAGAGAGGACAGGTAGACTGGGGCCCCCAGGCGTGAGGTTGACATAACAAGCAGCTTTAACAATTGTAACGTGACCCACGATGTACCAAGCCGTACTCTTCATCTGCAGCATGAATGAGGTTGACATTACATGAAGGTTTAACAATTGCCGAGTGACCGATGATGGCCAAAAAGTAACTTGACTCAATCTTGGTTAACCCTTCAGCTCACTTTGTCCTATCTTCCTCCTTGTCTGCGTTTTAGAGAGAGAGAGAGAGAGAGAGCAGCAGCACCAGAGCGACGATGGTAGACGTGTCAGGGAGGGAGAGACGAAAGGATTTGGGAGTTTGCAATGAGAAGCGTCGGCTTCGTGATGAATTGTTCACGTTACTTACTTTTTGCAGAGAATTGATCAGAAGTAGGTTCATCACGTGGAGGTTATTAGCAAAGAGAGGTTACAGAGAGAGAGAGGGGCAGTCAAGCTCAACCATGGAATTAGCGACAGATCCATATAATCCATTATATGGGGTTAATGATCCCCTTAACGTACGTATAATTATTACTAGTACACTTCATATTCCCTGCATCCGCTGTCGAGGTGTAATCAATCAATAAAATTGGGTTTTTTTTAGAACTTTTGAGGTGAGTTTTTGAAAAATAAATGATGATTATAATTAGTAATTTCTATACAAAAAATGAAAAGGCCATATTCCACGAACATCTCCATTCTCAAAATGGAGTTGTGTATGTAGCTCAAAACCTATATGTATTCACAAGATTAATAGATAGGTGTTTATATTAATGGAGTATCTAAGATTTTTTTAGTATCTGACGAATCTCCACTAGGTGTGGCAGTCCCTCCATTTCATACACACTAGATAATTATTGGAGATGCATAATTTTTTATATTACATTCTTTGTAAAATCTGTTATTTGCATTCATCTTTTTTTTTTCTCAATTTCCATTCAAAGTCCCAGCTTATCGTTCTAAATTTGGAAGCTGAGCTCCCCTTCCTTTTTTTTTTTTTTTTTTTTTTAACTCCTGGGAAGGTTTAGTGGATATTTTTTCTATACTAGAAACTATTACTTATCTAAATTCTAACCTTAATCTCACATCATATATGTATTTTTTTCTCAAAACTCTAGACTAAAATTAAACGTGGCTTGAAATGAGAGGTATGATTGGCAGAAATCTCGTAGGGAGGCTAAAAATACCTAAGAAGTTGAAACGAAAGAGTAGATGAAACAACAATTAAGAACATTGAAGAAACTTGATTACATTTTTATGTAATAGATGAAGCAATGATCATAACAACTTAAAGTGGAAGAACACAAATATTTGTTTACGAAGTAGAATAATAATAGGATTGGAACCTGACGATATGATATTAGGAAGAAAATAAAATTTTAAATCATGCCTTAGGAAGAATGTAGGTCTCATTAATGTAAAACTGGTCCGACCACCTTGAGTCCGCTCATTTCCTTTGTTCCTCCCACATTTAATAGGAAATATTTTGTGGGCCCACGAGAATTTTTCCTTCCATTCTCTTCACTAGATCAATCAACATGGACAGTTCAATCAATGTGTGGTTTTCTCTAATATTGTATTTAAAAAAAGGAATAATGAATAATTTCTTCTAAGGAGAGATGAAATGAGGTGAAAATTGTCAGAATAATTTCCACATATTCCAATCTCGAACCAAGGGGCTTTAGTGCTTATGTTAAGCCTTAGGTTTGGGGGGAACCAAATTTGAATCGGAAAAGGACAATGATTATCCACGTGGCATATGCATGAAGGATTTATATTACATAATTAAGTAAACTAATATTACTGGGAACCGGGTATGTAAGGTTGACAATGATAAGACAAGCACATGCATTAGGCAAGGACAAGGCAGAGAGCATGTACCCTTTCTTGAGACGGGCTTAAATCTCTTTTGTCGATTGGTGCAGAGCTGTGCCCTTCCAACTCTTACTTGGATTTTTCTGGACTGGACAACGTGTAAAAAGAGAGATAGGACGGTACGGTGGAGCTGGGTCCCTGGACGGAGGTTTGACATAACAAGAAGCTTTAAATTATCATGAGACCCACGATGCACCAAGTCGTCCTCCCATCTGCAGAAGAGGTTGACATAACACGAAGCTGTAATAATTGCGGAGTGACCGACGATGACCAAAGAGTAACTCTACCCTTGTTAAGACTCTTAACCGCCCATTGTTCTGTCTTCCTCCTCCTCGTCTGCGTCTTAGGGGGAGAGGGGGAGAGAGAGAAAGAGAGAGCAACTTGTGTGGACGTGTCTGGTTGATACCTGATAGGGAAGGAGAGAGACACGTAAGGAGTTGGAGTTAGCAGAGAATTGTTCACTTCTACAAAGAACTGGAAAGAGGGTCATTGGGTTGAGATTATTGGCAAAGAGAGGTCAGAGAGAGAGAGAGATAATTACGTACAAATACACTTCATATTCCCTGAATCCGTTAACAAGATATAATCAATCAATGATATCGGGTTGCTTTAGGACTCTTAAAGTGAGGTTCCATGAAATAAAATTATTATTGTAATTAGTAACTTCTATACAAAAAAAATGAAGATGTATCTTCCATGAAGCTTCAGTTCCTCGCAATGGAGTACCTAAATGCACAAGATTAATAAATGTCTCTTGGATATCAATAGAGTGTTCATGGCTTTTTGACTATCCGACTAATTCTCATTAAGTGCAATGGTCCTTCAATCCATGCATATGTGAAAATTACTAGAGATAAGCAATTTTTATATTACATTTATTTTTATCTCAATTGGCAGCTTGACTTCTAAATTTGGGAGCTGAGCTTCCATTCCTTTTTTTTCCTTTTAAATTCTCCTGGGAAGGTTTTGTGAATGTTTTCTCTATACTAGAAACTATAACTTATCTATTTCTAAACTTAATCTCACATTATATATGTTTTTTTTTTCATGTCAGAAAAGAACTAAGATGTAATCCTTGCATAGTTATGAGGCCGAAAAATAGTTTGATTAAAGTTTAGATTTAATTGATGAGGCATGATTATTTAATATCTAACGGCAGGAGTTTTAGGGCGCGGGCTTGGAAGAACTTTTGGTTGACGATTACATCATAATTATCTTAAATAACAATAGGGAAATTGAGAATAACTCTTGTGGATCTTGTCTTTGTTGCATTTTGTCAATCAAATAAGGCGTGACGGAGACGCAATACTTTTTGACGATCGTCATCAATGAATCCTCCGGTACACTTTCTTATCTAGAAAAGCATGGTGAAATTGAAGAAATTACGAATTATTCTGTGCAGATGCCCACAAGGACACCTAATCTGTCGTGCTTGAGGAATGTACAATCCTTCGAATATCTTATTTAGAAAGAGTTGTTGAGGTTTAAGGTTTAGGGGAATCGAGATCTTTGTTGCATTCAATTGAAAGATTACATTTCCTATGCAAGCTGAAGAAGCTAAGGTGTGTTGAACCGAAACGCTGTCCTAAGCTAAGACCCATGAAAGGCGGCAATGGCTTACGGTCTTTAAAGTACTTGGAGACCAAAGGTTATGGACCTCTCAAAATGTGTTGCCCAATGTGTCGAGATCTACCAAGATAGAGACAGAAGTGTAACAACTGTAGTAGTTATTGTGGTAAGAAAACACCGTGATATGTGATGTGGTTGTGGTAGACTTGTAATATTTTAACTAATCTTTAGGTGTCATGGACTCTAGTTCTTCATCTTAGGAATTATTTTGTATGGCTTATGAATGCATTAAAAACTCAGGATATCAATAACTCGACCTATTCAAATTTGTGAGTAATGCTACCTGAGTATTGAATGATGAATTAGGATTTTGGTCTTGTTTCATCGAAGTTCAGATATCCAAAATTGAATTAAATAATGGACTGCTGTCATTAAAGTAAATACACATTGATAAGGGGTCTCGACTATTAGAGATCAACGTCTGCTTGCGTACTATCAGTAGTATGAGTTAAGTATCTCAACTCAAATTATATTTTGCACTAACATTATAGCTTGTCATTGGCTCAGGGTCATCAATCCATAATAAGAAAGAAGAAGAGATGAGCTGTAGATGGTTTGTATAGAGAAAAAAAAGTGGACGAACAATGCAACGCATTCATTCTCTACAATGGTGCATGAAGATACATTATACAGGGCTGAGAGGTTTTTTTTTTTTTTTTTGTGTTAATTAATATATTCTTATTTAATCCTATGCGACCTGTTTTTGGCATAACAATTGAATTTCACAGCTACACATGAAATATATGATACCTTTGTAATTAGAACTTTTATTTTGTATATGGTCAATAGAAGAACAACTTATATAGCGGCACTACACTATTTATACGCGCATGCTAACTATTTTGATTATATCAAGATATTTATATTTTGAATTGTATGGGTAAGTATATTTTACCATTGGTTAAACTCATTTTTTTTTTTTTGTTATGGGTGATCAACTGAATTAAGAAATTGCTTTTTTTTTCTTCAAAATATTTGTTGTTGTTATTCGTAAAATAATAGGTGTGGATTTGAGACTAGATATATAATCATTACATGGCCGTGCCCACATTAACGTGATGAAGTTAATATTAACATTCAAATGTATGATGTCTGAACTACATCTAGGATTGTAGGTGTATGAGGTTGTACCATGAGGTTGTACCGTCATATGGTGCATGAGGTTGATATAACCTGAATCTTAATAATTGCTACGTAAACGACAAAGGCCAAAAAGCAACTTTAAGTTTACCATGGTTAGCTATTAACATCACTTTCTCTGTCTTCATTTTGAGCAACTTTAAATTTACCATGGTTAGCTATTAACATCACTTTTCTGGGTTCATTTTGATTCAGCAACACGTCTGTTTTTCTGTCTATTAAATTGAAATTGTGATTGAAACTCTAGAATGAAATTGAACGTAGCCTTAAATGAGAGGTGCAATTGGCGGCAATCTCGTATAGAGGTTAACCCATTGTAGAAGTTGAAACGAAGGAATAGACAAAACAATAATTAAGAACATAAATGAAGCAATGATTAAAACAACAATTTATAGTGGAAGAACACAAATATTTGATCACGAAGTAGAGTAACAATGATAGGATATGAACTTGACAACATGGTATCAGGAAAAAAAATAAAATTTTCAAATCATGGCTTAGGAAGAATATAGGTCTCATTAATGTTAAACTCATTCGACTACTTTGGATTCTCTTATTTCCCTCTGTTTTATCTCACAAGTAAAAGGAAATATTTTGTGGACCAACAAGAAATTTTTTTCTCTTTGGTTCTCTTCAATGGATCAATCAGCACGGACAGTGTAATTAATGCATGGTTTTCTCTAATAGCATACTTAAAAAAAAAAAAAGGAAAGAAATGAATGATTTCTTCTAAGGGAGAGATGAGATATAGTGAAAGTTACCAGAATAATTTCCATATGTTCCAATCTCGAGCCAAAGAGATTTAGTGATTATGTTAAGCCCTAGGTTTAGGGTGGACCAAATTGGAGCTAGAAAAGGACAATGATTATCCATATTCTATACGTTTAGAGGACGTTTATTATATAAATAAGCAAATCTAGATTACTAGGAACAGGCATGTAAAGGTTGAAAAGGACGAGACAAGCACATGCATTGGACAAGGACAGGCCAGAGAACTTGTTCCCTTTCTTGAGACGGGCTTGCATGTCGCTTTTATCGGACAGTGAAGTAATTTTCTTTTTCGGACAGTGCTGTTTGGTTGTGCCCTTCCATGGGACAAGAAAATCCAACTTGGATTTTTCCGGGCCGGACGACGTGCAAAAAGAGAGGACGGACGGAATGGGGACCGTGGGCGTGAGGTTAACACAACACGAAGCTTCAATAAATCCCAAGGGACCGATGATGGTCAAAAAGCAACTTAACTCCACCCCGGTTAACTCTTATCGTCACCTTGGGCTGTCTTTTTCCTCTCCTCCTCGTCTGCATTTTAGAGAGAGAGAAGGTGTGGTTGGTCCGTGTTATTGAGGGAGAGACCCGTAAGGATGTGGGAATCTACATGAGAAACGTCGGCTTTGTGAATTGTTCCGTCGCTTTTGCATAGAACGAATCGGAAAGAGGGGCATTCCATGGAAGTTAGTAGCAGAGAGAGGGAGAGAGGTGGTCCCATATAATCCGTGAAATAGGCTGACATTGTCAGTGCAAGCAGCCCTGATATGGAGTTAATTACAGTGTACATGCCAGTACACTTTATATTCACCGATCTTCAGGTTGATGAGAAATGATGATCCGTTGGCGAAATGTAATCAATCAATGAAATTAAATCTTAAGGTTTATGAGAAATGATGATGATAATTAGTAATTTCTATAAAAAAGAAAATCAAAGGCATTTTCCATGAATCTTCGTTTTCTCTCAATGAAGTGTTTATGATTTTTTTTGTTCTATTTTTAAATAATTTTTTTTTATTTTTTCCTTTATTTTATTTTGTTTTTTTTTTTTTCTTTTCTTGATGGGTCGCTCGCCAGTGACGATTGACGACCAGCGACCGGTCATATGGGCTAATCTGCAGCTCGCCGGTCTCTGTTGAGCTCAGGCCCGATTTCGGCGAGCTCAGAGCTTTGGACCTCGACGCTGCTGATCGCTGGAGCTAAGTCCGTATGAAATAATTGATAGACGGTGATGGTGGTAGACAGCTAAACAATTCTCGCACTCCGCAAACGGTGGGGTCGAAAAGGCAATTTTAGTCCACAAAGAAATGGAGGGGTGGGGCCCACTTGTTTTAGATCAATGTCCTTAAGGTCAAGCATAATCAAATGGAGATACGATTGGGTGACATCTCTGTATAGCCCGTGGGCATCGGGGGACGCGAGGGGCATCAGTGGGAACATCAATATAGTAAGTAACGCCACATATGTTATCCACGCTTCGTGCCACCTGTTTCTGACCACCATTGTATCGTCTAAATGATTTCTTCCTCGCTCTAGAAGCCTCTCTCTTTCACCTGATCTTCTGCGGCTCTTCTCTTTGTTGGAACCGCCGTGTGTGCATCATATCGAATCTTTCCTCTTCTTCAATCATTGGGGTTTCCGGGTTCCATCAGTTTCGCCTGCCTCGGAATATATAAATTCTTAACTCTCGTTTCTCCACAAAGAAGGAAAGAAAGCCAGAAAGGTGGAAGAAGTCGAAACGGGGGGAAATGGAGGAGATTGCTCTGTGCGGAGCTTCCGAAGTGGCAAAGTGCCTGGTGGCTCCGATCGGTCGGCACTGCGGCTACGTAATGTCCTCCGACCGCTACGTTCACCAACTTAATGATGAAGTCAAGAACCTGGGTGACACGAGGGATGAGGTGCAGCATTCCATCGATGAAGCTCGAAACAACATGAAGCCGATCAAACCCAAGGTCGAGAGATGGGTGAACGACGTGGAGACCGTCGCTAATGAGGCGCGTGACGTGCTGGATTACGACGGAAGAGCTAAGAAAACTTGCTTCTATGGGTGGCTTCCCAACCCAAAGGCGCGATATCATCTCGGCAAAAAGGCGAGCAGGACGGTCAAGGACATCCAGGCACTCATTGCAGGGGGTCAATTCGAGAAGGTTGACTTCGAGAATCCTCCGCCAGGGCTTGTTGGCGCTGCTCTCAACGTGAACTCGTTGGCCGGTGATGGGGGCGACTTTATCACCGATTCGCGAGCTTCCATCTTTCAGGGCATAATGACAGCTCTGAATGATGAGAAGGTGAAAGTGGTTGGGGTCTACGGGCCTGGCGGCGTGGGGAAGACTACTCTATTGGAGATAGTCGAGGAGAAACTCAATAAAGAGGGGACACCGTTCCACATGATCATCAAATCGAAAGTCTCGCAGACTCCAGACTTGACGAAAATCCAATTCGATATTGCTTACGCCTTGGGTCTAAAAGATCTTAAGGATGAGCCGAGTGAAGAGGGAAGGAGAGATCTTCTGTTCAAGAGATTACAGATGGATCCGAGTGAGAAGGTTCTCATAATATTGGACGATCTGTGGGGAGCACTTGATTTGAAGGCGGTTGGAATTCCTCTGGGAGATGAGAGCAGGAACTGCAAATTGTTGCTTACTTCGAGAGATAAAAGTGTGCTGGAGCAAAAGCTGCATGCCGAACAAACATTTCGTCTTGAAGGTTTAAGCGACAAAGAAGCTTGCATGCTATTTGCAAAGATAGTCCGCGACAAGCTCAAAGACAATGAGGAATTGATACGAAAGGCGGTTCAAGTGGTAATGAAGCTTGCAGGTTTGCCTCTTTTGATTACCTCCGTTGCAAGTACCTTAAAATGTAGCGATGTGTCCACATGGGAGAACATGATAATAAAAATAGAAGACCCCAATATTGAGAGAATGGTGAAGTGGAGTTACGACCATTTGGAGAGTGAGGACGCCAAATGCTTATTCTTGCTTTGTGGTCTAATTGGTGGGACCATTCAAGTCGAATGTCTACTGGGAATAGGCATGGGTTTGGGCTTGTTTGAGGGATTCAACAACACAGTACAGGATTCAAGGAATAGATTGAATAAGCTACTCGATAAACTCCGTTCCACTTGTCTGTTGCTGGATGGTGGCGACGACAAGGAAAATGTGACCATACATGATCTTTATAGCGAGGTGGTCGTCTCAACTACATTTAGTGGTCAGCATTCCTTAATGATGAACAGCAATTATGGCTCATGGCCCAAGGAAAAGCTTGAGAAATGTTGGGCAATACGCCAAGTTGATGTTGGCAGAGATAAGCTTGCTGAACTAATGCGGTGTGTGTTTCCTAAATTGAAGATGCTCATGTTGTCTCAACCGGAAAATTGGAAGGGGAGACCTGCACACCGACATGATCAGGAAGATTGCTGTAGACTAGATTTCACATACATGAAGGAGCTCCGAGTCCTATATCTCCGCACCATGCATATCACCACTTTACCTTCCTCTATGGAAATCCTCGGGAACCTCTGCTCGTTATATTTAGACCATTGCAAGGTGGGAGATGTGGCAAATCTTGGCAAGCTCAAAGCATTGCAGATTCTTAGCTTTGTAGGATCTAAAATTTCTAGGCTGCCTAAAGATATCGGGGAACTGACGAATCTGAGATCGTTGAATCTAAGTGATTGCTACTCGCTTAAGATAATCGAGCCTGGAGCGCTAAAAGGCTTAATCAACTTGGAAGAGTTACATATGAAGGGAAGCTTTAATCGATGGATGGGCAAGGATGAAATATCATCGAAATTGTGTAATGCTGGGCTTGCCGAGCTAAAGAGCTTGAGAAAGATAGCCTCTCTAGAAATATCGATCCATGATCCCACCATACTCTTGGAGGATGATGACCTGCCATTTGGGAACCTGAGCAAATTTTGGATCAAGATAGGAAATTTTTGGATCATTTATCCAATAGGAAATGTTGATGGGAGAGAATTTGAAGGTTCGAGAACGATGAAACTCAATTTGGAAGGGCATGATAGTATTCTTTCAAGAAAATGGATTCAGCAAATTCTACAGAAGACTCAATACTTATATTTATGCAAGTTGAGTGGGTTCAAAAAGAGCGCTCACGAGTTGTGCACCCAAGGGTTCCGAGAAGTGAAGTACCTCAAAATTGAAGACAGCCCCTCAATCAAGTACATTGCCAATTCATTTCATGGCCTCCCTCTCATTGCTTTTAGGAAGTTAGAGTCATTGTTCCTTGAAAATCTTATTAATTTGGAGAAGATATGCCATGGCCCCATCGGACCAGAGTGTTTCAGCAAATTGAAAGTCGTGAGTGTCAAACATTGCGACCGATTGAAATACTTGTGGTATCTTTCGATATACGAAGACTCGTACAGCTGGAAGAGATCGAAGTGTGTAAATGTAACTCATTGCAATCCATTGTCACACATGATGTGGGAGAAGATATTGTTTCTACCAATAACAGAGTTGACTTGCCTAATGTACACCGTCTGATATTGCGAGAGTTAACAAATATGACAAGCTTTTGCAGCAAAGCTGAAAGGACATCAGAGGATAGTCCAATCCAGGTAATTTTTTTTCATTTTTTCTCTCAGTCAATTTGTCCTATTAGGATGAGATGATATTGGTGTTCACTCAACGGTAGTACATACTGCATTTAACTTTGATTTACAAATAAAAAAAAAAAAATCCTCTCAAATAGAACATAAACCACATTATAACTAGAGGGAAGCCTCTTTCCATGATTACTTTTTATTTTTAATTTTTTCAACGGTAGATAATTGCATTGATAACTTGGGTTTCTACTGTGACTAATTCATTATTTATTTAACATCCTTAATGAGTTGAAAAAATACTAGTGTGCTGAACGAATGAAAGTGAGAATGAATCTTGAATGAATAAATAAAATTGAATAATTTCAAAATGAAGAAAGCGATATCTGGAGATTCAATAAATGTATGGCGAGTGAGGAGCCACGTAACAAAGAAATCCCCATGATTCATGTCCCGCCTAACATTCAATTTGCAACTGATTCCAACATGTCATGCCAAGTTGCCAACGTCACGATGTCAACATCACCGTGTAGTTTGCTGCATTGATAGAATGATAATGGTGGGGATATCCTCAGGAAAATGATTTCACTTTTCACGGAAGAGAAATTTTTTTTTTTTTTTTTTTTATTTTAGCTCGAGAGTTTCACTTATTTTCTCTTGAAAATAGCTTTACTTGTAAAAAACTCACCTTTAATGAGTTTCATTGTGGCGCTTTGTTAGGTTTCATTGCCTCACTTGGAATCCCTAGTAATGGTTGGACTCCTTGGCCTAGAAAAGATACTCTACGGTGAACCCTCAATAAAATACAGTGGTCTGAAATCGCTAAAGATAGAAGAATCTAAATCCACGTTGAGTATTCCGAAAGATTGGATATTGAAGTTGCCAAATTTGGAGTCAATGGAAATTGCGGGCTCTCCATCATCAGAAGTAGTTTTCGACCTGGAGGAGCTAAAAGTCACTGGAGAAGTCGAGATTCTCTCTTGGCTAAGTACATTGGAGTTATCTAATTTGCCAAACCTGCGGTGCGTGTGGAAACAAGATGTACGATTGCAAGGAATATCGATATTTCGAAACCTGAAGAAGCTCTCTATCAACAATACGGGGTTGTCATTTCTCTTTCCGCTGTCTATGACTAAATATCTTAGAGAAATTAGAGACATTGAAGTGGAGGATTGTCCAAATATGAAGGCAGTGATTGTGGATGAAGAAGGAAGAGATGAAGAGATGGATGATATTATAGAGTTCCCATTATTGGAACGACTATCTATAAGCCGCTGTCCCACAGAGAAATTCTTCTCATATTCTCATGGGAAAAAAGAGTTAATAATCACCACTTCAGATTCACAAGATACTTATTTCGATTTCTTCATTGATCAAAAGGTATGAATCTTTTCTTTTGAGATTACGCCCATAATATTCATAGGCACGTGATTTATGGGGCAAATAATAATATTTCTTTGAAGATTTTTTATTTGGTTTTATTAGTTAAAATGTTTTTTTCTAATTTATAGCTACAATTGTTGTCAGAGTAAGGTCATTAGTGAAAATTCCTTGCTCCACTGTATTAGATAGATCTATATTAGTCCAAATTGTCAAATTATTCATAGCTATGATCTAATGCATAACTCTTATGAGCAGATAAGTTTACCAAGCTTGGAGAAGTTAACACTCTACTCGGTAGGATCCTTCAACAAATTAGCCAACCTTACCCTGAAACAAGATATACAATTACAAGGAATATCAATATTTCGGAACTTAGAGAAGCTCTATGTCTATGATACGGGGCTGTCATTTCTCTTTTCGGTGTCTGTGGCTAAATGTCTTAGAGAAATTAGAGACATTATAGTGAAGGACTGTCCAAATATGAAGGCGGTGATTGTGGATGAAGAAGGAAGAGATGAAGGGACAGTTGATATTATAGAGTTCCCACTATTGAATCGACTAACTATAAGATGCTGTCCCACAGAGAAATTCTTCTCATATCCTCATGGAAAAAAAGAGTCAATAATTGCTACTTCAAATTCACAAGATACTTATTCTAATTCCTTCTTTGATCAAAAGGTACGAATCCCTTCTCTCGAGATTATACCCATACTAGTCATAAGCACACGTGGCTCTTTGAAGATTTTTTTTTATTTGGTTTTAATGTGTTCATTATTTACTACTACATTTGTCAAAGTAAGGCCACTAGTGAAAATTCATTCTTCCGGCTAGATGTTAGGAAATTATTAGATGTTTCATAGCTATGATCTAACGCATAACTCTCATGAGCAGGTTAGTTTACCAAGCTTGGAGCATTTAGGCCTTTGCTCGCAGGGATCCTTCAAAAGGATATGGCACAATGAACTTCCCAAAAGTTCTTTCTGGCCACCCTCACCCTTGAAAATTGTTTTGGGCTACTCATTGTCATCCCTTCGACAATCATAGGAAGATTGCACAACCTGAAAGAAGTCAAAGTTTCAAACTTGAAATGCTTGGAATCATTATTTGACTGTGGATCCTTTGGTTCAAATACGGAAAGAAAACTTGTGTTGCTGCCCAAATTGGAAAGAGTGGAGGTGAGAGGAGCAAGAAGGCTCAAACACATGGTGAAGAGCGACTCTCACATGGTTTTGGGTTTTCCCAGAACAAAAGTCGAGGTTGAAAATTGCTCCGAGCTAACATATCTTTTCCCCACTATACGGCCACAACTTTAGGGAAACTTGAGGGCTTGTGGATTAGTGAATGCGAACGTATGAAGGAAGTGGTCCCCAAGGAAGAAGGGGGTCAGTCAAAGGCGGAAGTGATTAGTTTCCCTTGCTTAAGTAGCTTATCACTTCAAAAGCTTGATGACTTGATTTGTTTCAGCTCAGGATGTTGTTCGTATGATTTTGCCTCCTTAAGAAGTCTAAGAATTGGGGAGTGCCGTAACTTTGGAGCGTTCATCCCAAGTACTACAAGTGTCGAGAGGCCATTAAGCAAGATGGCGGGACAGGATGATGAATTGCCACAAACCTTGTTCAATGAGATGGTTCGCTCTAACCCTTATTATGATCCTTCGTATTCTTACATTTCATGTTTTAGATCAAACAATGTAATAAATTTGTCCTACTTATCCTCCTTTTCTCATATTATCCTCATGCAGGTTACATTTCCCAATATAAGAAGTCTAGAAATTGAAGGCCCTCAGTGCAAAGAGCTATGGAACAATCAAATTCCCACCGATTCCTTTTGGAAATTGAAATATCTTGGTTTGGAGTGCTGTGACAATCTCCAACGTATTGCCCCATCCCATATGTGGAAGAGGCTACAGCGTTGTCTTGAGAATCTAAAAGTGATTTCATGCTATTCGATCGAGATAATATATGAAGGTGATGGGATGGATATAGAGCATGGTGAATTGAGATGGCTGGTTTTGCGTGATCTCAAGAACTTGAGGCACATTTGGCAATCCGATGGTCTCCCAAACGTCCCATTCCCAAACTTAAGAGACATAGAGATTGTGAGGTGCCCCCATTTGGAAATGGTTTTCACTACCTTCACGGTGAAATTTCTCGGGCAAATCGAAGAGCTAGTGGTGGAGTCATGTGAAAATATGAAACAAATTGCTGGCCATGAAAAAGGGGAAGAAGCGACCGCACCACAATCACTTTTTCAACTTAATTGTTCTTAGACTTCTCGAGTTGCCAAATTCAAGAGCTTCTTACCTAAGAGATATTCTTTGAAATTCCCGTGCCCCGAGAACTACCCATCCTTGCGAGACTTGAGTATAGTAAGTTGTGGAACGGAGCCAGACCAAGCCCTTGGTGACTAGGAAGGCCACCAAGGAGCACAAGAACTACTCATGTTCTTCCGCCAATTGGATCCGTGAAATAGACTCGGATGATTTTTGAAGAACCATAAGTCAACTGTCTTGGTGATTTCAAATTGAATCCTTTTCCTCTCACTTCATTGTTGATCGTCACCGCTTCCTGATAGCCGCCAACAGTTTCGCCACCGTGAAGGTGTGTAATGCCGAAGTGCTCTCAAAACTTGGTCGTGACTGCTTGCTTTGACAATACCATTCCTGGACATTGCTCCTGTTATCTCATTACTTATATCCGGTGTCAATCGCTGTAGCTGATGGTACTTCATTCACCAAAATCACGTGCTCTGTTTTCCGATGCTTTATAAATGAAGCGGAGGCTGGGATCTATTGCTACTGTCTGTGAAAATTGGCTGCGATTGAGGCTGATGATTTGAAGCGGTGCTCCTCAGCCGAAATGTATACCTATTGTTTGATGAAATTCTTGGACTAAATCAGTGTGTATTTTGATTCAGGTATTGGCCAAGAATTTCCTTCATTACTAGATTGTTGATCTATTCCTCAACAACAGGTAGATCTATTTATAGCTCAATATGTCAGTGCACAACGATAATGCAATTACTAATCATTCATTGATTGCAATGGGAAACTTATTAAAGACACTTGCCTCTGAATTGCTCTAATTCTGCTCCAGTCATCACAGCTTGAAACCCCAGATTAATGGTCGTGCACAAATTCTCCTTTTTGCTTCCTCCAAACTGAAATACGAGTATCAAATGTCATCTCAACTTTGCAATGTAGATCATGCCATGGTTGCCTTGGGACATAGATCTCGTGATCAGGAAATAATATATCCATGTTATTACAGTGCTAAATGTACAACACTAGCTTAATTACCACGAATGTAGGGTTGCTGCGAGGAAAGAGGAAACGTTCGAGAAAGAAGAGAGCGTGACCTGAGGGAGAAGAAGTGTAGGGGAAAAGGAAAAAATTGGGAAAAATACTAAAAAGGAAAAAAAAAGGAATTTAAAAATTAGAAAATCAAAGAAAATCAATAAAAATATTTTTTAAAAATTTAGTTTTAATCAGACGCAGGTCGGGTCAGCTATTACGATAGAATTTTTTTATTCCCTAGGGTCCACCAACGATTTTCCTTCTCCCTCGAATTCGGTTACGATAGCAATAACCAGAAGGACATTTTCGTCGTTTTAAATCAGGGCACTCTCGTCATTTGACGAGGAAGTTCTCGATTCCGCTTCGCGTCCGTAGCCTCTCCCATCCTCCCTAGCTTCACCGCCGGCCGCCGTCTCCACGGGAAGCCACCGCCGGCCTTCCGTCTCCGACCACGGCAGACGCACGAAGAAGGGACACAATACGCGCACGGGAGAAACAAAGCGCGAACCTGGAATCCAAAGTTCATTGTCGTTGATTCGAGGTTCGCCAGAGGTGAATCGACGTCGATTCCAGTGTTCATGACTTCGATTGCGGGTTCCAGTGTCGTTTGGTTGCAGTTCCGATGGCGCGCTATTCTGATCGCGAGGGGCTCCTTCGATTCGTTCTTGTGCTTCGATGATCGGTGGAAGCCTGCGGTAGGTTCGAATCCCATGGAAAAGGACGCTCGGGCTCAGTTGACTCCCAACCGTCACTTTCGAATCTTCTCTCTACCGACTGAGCTCTTCCACTTCATACTCTAAATCAAGCCCGAGAGTCGTCCTCGCGTCGAATGAACGTACGGATACTGCTCACGAAGTGTTCGATGAAACGACCGAAAGACCCTATCCGTTATTCTGTCCCGTCGTGACGTTAGAAGGCCAAGGAGGCGGGGTCGTGATTGCTTTCGATTCGATAATACCGGTTGCCTTTATCGGACCTTCCTCTGTGTACACATTCGAGATGGCCGGAACCGCATTTACTCAGGAGGGCTGGTACGTGTGCTTGCCCGGACCATAGCTTTTCATACCGACCGGAGCTTATTCTAGGATTCCATTTATTGAAAGGTTCTGTCGATATTTGGTCCTGAAGTGGTGGTGCGATTAATTGTCTTTCGCATTGCAAGTCGGATCATGAAATTCCACGAACTGGACCCTTGATTGTTTGCTGGAATGAGGTGGAATTTGCCGAATTTTTGTCGAGGTGTTGCCGGAAGATTATTGTAGCTTTGCTAGAATTCACTAGAATTTTACTTAGAGTCGCTGTAATTTGTTCAGGAATTGTTGAAACTCGCTTGAATATACCGGAGTCTTGCTGAAATAAGTTGGAATTTTGTCAAAACATGCCCGGAGTCTTTAAAGATACTTTTCTAGTTCACCAACATGCAAGACGACATTTTTATGCCACGGCTCTCCTCAAGCGCGTCCCATATGTTAGACCTGGAGGATTTTCTCGGGAAAATCTGTTGATATCGGTGTGGAGGAAAAATGGGTGCCATGGCAAGTGACAAAACGCCAAAAAAAAAAAAAAAAAAAAAAAAAGGTGGCAAAGCTGTTGGTAAATTCTTTTTTTTTTTTCATGTCCTTCGGTAAAATCTTGAATAGAATAGTAACTTTAATTAAATAAAGTAAGTAACTTGTACTCGGCATCCATAAACACGGCATCAATAAGTTTCAATGTTCGAGTTTAGTTTTTTTTAAATAAATTGTTGATTCAATTAGAAGTCTTGTTTCCCTATTCGATTTTCACCTTTTGCTTTTGGTGAAAAATTTCACGCAATTCTGGAAAAAAAAAATCGATCACATGATTGATATCTTTATCATGTTTATTTTCCCAATTATTTTTGATGAATTTGCATAAAAATCGAATAAGAAATCTCATCTCCTTACTCCCTTTATTTGGAGAAATCCCTTCACGCTCTTCCATTAGGTGATATGTTGCTTCAATTGCATCATCAAACTGAACAAAAAGCTCATGGTAAGGTCATGTGAAGATATGAAACTAATTGGTGACCATGAAGAATGTGAAGAAGTGGCTGGTACGACAATCACCTCATCGAAGTTAACTACTCTTAAACTTTACAATTTGCCGAAATTCAGGAGCTTCTTACCTGATAGATACTCTACAGAATTCCCATCCTTGGATGTCTCGAGTATGACAGAGCTAGACCAAGGCTTCCGAGGTGAGGGCAGCAAGTGGGAAATCGTGCGGTTAGACTACGGAAGTGAGGGGAATTACAAAATGCCGTGTCTAGTAATATGAGATTTTTTTTTTTTTCTGTATCCTCTTTTACACTTCCCGCGGAGTTTGTGACTATTTTCTTGAGTATTCATTTCTTTGGTTTGTCTCCTAGGCCATAATGACGAGGGACCAGTCATTGAACCATACATTGTAAGCTGTTGTATAAAGTCTAATCAAGTGCATTATCGTGTTAATAAATCTTTCCGTGATATTAGAAAGTGTATGTGCTATTATATTAAGCATGTTCAAGAAAACCATGAAAGTTCTTCATATTTGAAAGAGCTTTATATCTGCTTAATTTTCTTGAAGAATCAAATTTTTATAATGCTCATTATCCACACATGCATGCCCATCCCCCAACCATTAAGTTCTCCATTATGAATTTGCATTTTGGAGGGAAGGAAACTCCTGTTTTGGAAATTCTAATAACTCTTAATTCGCCCCTCCAACATTGTCCAGCTTTAGTACTGGACAATGTTGTGGACAAGGATTAGACATTGGTCAATAAACTGTGAAAATTAGGACTTAAGCGCATTATTATGACGATTTTTAGAATTTATGCTTCAATCTTCCCTTTTTGTTTATGTTAAGTGAAACACTATTATAGTAACCGCTGGCATTATAGCCCACAATGCAAAGGAAAGTTAAAGATAAGAAAATCTTTGCATTTAAAATTGTAAGATGAAAAGGAGTAAAATTTCCACATTTCGCATTCCCACGCTTTCACATTCTACAACTTATTTCTCTTTACCTTGACATGTTTCAATAAAATAAGTGCATCGGAAATTATAACACTTGTTGTAAAAGTATGATTGAGTTCTTAAATTTTCACTCCCTTAACTATGTTAAATTAACTAACGGAAAATGATGATGTGGTTTTTTTATTTAAAATATAACATTCTAATTAAAAAGAGGTTTGTTTTAAAAAAAAAAGTACGTGAGTTCCATCAACGGGCTTTGATTGTGGGATTCGCTCAGCGAGATACTGATCCCCGCTCTTCCTTCCCGCACTCCTTCACGCTCATCCAGGCCAACGCCGCCCGGAGCTTCTCGTTCCACCGCCATCCAACCGCAGGCACCGCCACCGCCGGCAGCACCACCGCGCAGCCACTGTCGGCCCCGGAACCGGTGCTCAAGGCACACCTTGAGGCCGCACGCCTTGCACGTGCTGGTGTCGGAGAACGTCAGCACCTCCCTGCACCGACGGTTGGGGCACGCCGACGTCTTCTTCTCCCTCTCTTGCCTCTGCAAGATCGTCTTTTCGTCTTCCCCAGTGGTCTCGATCGCAGTCGCAGGCTTCGCAAGTAACGAGCCGCTGGTTCAGGCGGTCCGAATTCGGGCACTTGTGGGACATGTAGATCTGCGCTCGAGACACAAAAAAAACTGCACATGATTTGTTCGTTTGTATGTAAAAATGTGTGATTCAGGGTCGAAAAATTATTGAAGAAATCTTTCTTTCCATACAAATTTATAATGGACTGGCCACCAAAATCACAAACTAGATTGCTTCATGACCCGACGACAACCGTCGCGGGTGGAAGAAGGAGATCAAGGAGATTGCAATCTGGGAAAGCCCATGTTCCTCATCCCATCTCTCTCTCTCTCTCTCTCTCTCTCTGTGACAATTGATTGAGGCTGAAACCGTTTGAGTTTGACGGATAGTATTATGATTTCGAGTTTGAGGAAGGTTGAATGTGAGTTGGAATCGGTGATAACGAGGATTTCTTTAAGTGGATTGAGTATTTAAATAATCATGATTCTCATCAAGGTAAACTTCGCATGCTCTGTTTCTGCTGGAGGTGGGGACCGAGTGCTTGATTCTGTGGCGTGAAATCCGGTTGAGTCCGAGACTGTCCTGATGAACTCATACATGTTTTGATGATTCGATGATTGTTTGGATACGAACCTCTTCCTTATCATTTGCATTCAGGTGCCCTTTACTGAAACGCCTACCACATGTTTGATTGAATTCCTGAACGGTTTTAGCATGCGTATTTCGCAAGTATTCTTGCATCGTGATGATTATCTGGCAATGGCGTGCTTAAACTGAGAGCTCTCCAGTGTATATGACAAATTATTTTCGTTGATGTTGGTTGAACTTTCTGTTGTGCTCAATGCTCCCACGACTGAGAATTTGAACATGCTGTGTTGGCTTAATTTACTCGAAATTATGTTATCTATATCAATCTACGATGTTTGTATATGGCTATTCTAACATTTGAGACAATTACCATCTTTGAATTGGAAATGGTGAAATCCTTCTTCAAATGTGCATTGTGTACTGTGTACTTCAGTGAATTCCTGTCCAGACTTCATCCTTTGCTTGATCTCGCGAGTAATTGGTTTTGTACGCTTGGATGATTATGCCTTGCATTTCTCCATCCGTTCATTGATACCTCAATAACTTCTCACTGTCAATGATATTCGGTTCTTTTTTTTTTTTTTTTTGGCGAATGGATAGGCCTCTACCTGTTTGATTTTCTTCATTTACTGAAGATTCTGAAGTTCATTCCTCGATGTCGTTTGCTTGTATCTTTTCTGTAAATGGCATGCGAGTCCCTGTCATAACTGACATTCGATGGCTGAGTGCATAATGAGCTGTTTATGCCATGACCGAATGCTTTGCTTGATTCTTTGTCCACGTTGCCGATTTGTATACATGTTCAGTTGTTGCTGAATGAGTCTCAACCACGAGAATTGACTTTAGAATGTGGCTCAATGCTGTTTTCCTGTGTTTATGCTGCTATGTGTTTCGGTTTTTGCAGCATGATGTTCTTTGAAAATGTGGTCTTTAGTATTTGGTCCTAAGAGTTCCTTGTGTAAAATCAGAATTGTTCCCAAGTTATTCAAGTCATATTATCAATATATGTTGGATTCATGTTGACCCCATGTTGATTTCTTCATAGAGTTCAATGAGTTTTTGCGTCATATGTGGGCTAGGAGTGGATTTGATAGATCTTGGTTTCATATGAGGGTTAATTTGGTAGCACATGATAGTACATTGACATGTAGATGATTTCTCGTCATTTTAGAATGTTTTAGGAGTGATTTGCTTGAACAAGGTCATGTGCCATTGTCTGGATAATTTCGTGCTTATATATCATAAGTTTCTCCATGGAATTCCATTTATTGGTCGTCATTTGGGGATATTTATTTAATAGCTTAGAAATAGAATGAATTTTGGATTTAGCTTGCGGGTTTCTTGTCTCGGGCTCAATGTATCCGCTACATTTAAACGGCTTTGAGGTTGAATCATATCATTTTTGAATCTATTCTTTCAATGTTAATGCATTACCCAACATCGTATTGGTTTTATTTTCTCGCACTCTATCTTTATCACATTGATTATGATTTCTTACTTATTGATTGTGCACTTGTGCATAGATATCGTTTAGTAGCATCGTATAATAAAATGGGCAAAGATCGCATAAACATTTTTTTTTTCAAAAGATTGAGAATTAGTACCAAAAGGGTGTTAATTAAATAATTAGCGTAATCAAGTCCATTGACCTTAAAATCACCGGTTGGTAGGTATGCTTCACTCAGCTCCTAATTGGCTCCAAATAGAGTAATGGTGATTCCAATTAAATAATTTTTTTTTATTAATCAATTGAAACTCAAACCTCGCGATAGTTAGGGTTTAAGAGAATTTGCGCTGAACAAAAGCGAGCACCTCGAACAAAGGCATTGCTCATTTCAATTCGACAAATCGTTATACCCGTCCCCTCTAAGATTCCTTAGAGAGGGTCCCAACAATTTATGAGAGGGGGCTTTCGAAAATTAGTTATGGTAATACGTGTTATGGTGACTGGAGGAGGCGGATTTAAGGGGCTTGAGTTTCTGGCACGTTTTAAGACAAATGGTGTCGTCAATTAAATCTCTTGTCCACGCGCTCCGAAACCAAATGGGGTCGCTGACAATTTGCTTTAGAAAATTTGGATGCCCATGCCGATTCATTTTGGCATTCCTGTGCTATCTTTTTCATTATTTATTTTTATTTACCATTATAGATCTTTTTTTTTTTTTTTTTTGGTTTACAAAAGATCTCCATCCTCATTGGTTTAACGTTTTGTTTTCTATCCCTTAAATATTTTCAAGCTTTCCTTGCAAGACAGCCACCTATTCAGCATGTTTGCCTTCGTTCTTGTGATAATGTACTTAATGTTGTCAATTGGCGACACGTATATTATATGTACCTTCATTTATGTGAATGGTAAGCTTGAGTTGAAACCTTATGACACATATATTCCAATGGTCTCTCTAAATCCTTTGTATTGAACCTTCATTCTTATCGTGTTTATTCGTGTTTATTCTTCAGAGATAAACTGCAATGGACAAATGTAGATAATTAATGAGTGTTTAATGTAGGAAGAATCTTTAGATAAAAAATTATAGGCAAGATCACAAATAATGAATTTTGAGAGAGAGAGAGAGAGAGAGAGAGTTCATGGTAAATGATGGCATATAAATGAGGAATTAATAGAGAGGAAGCAAATAGAGCTGATAATAAAAAAAGGTGATCATTTTTTTATCAGAGTAAACTTCACCTCTAAGATAATATAAAAATAATGGAACTCATGAACTTGCTGAATTTTTTTTTGAGGTGTTGCTGGAAGATTATTGTAGATTTGCTAGAATTCACTAAAATTTTGCTTGGAATTACCGTAATTTGTTCGGAATTGTTGAAACTCGCTTGATTATACTAGAGTCTAGCTGAAATAAGTTGAATTTTGTCAAAACATGCCCTGATTATTTAAAGACACTTTTCTAGTTCACCACATGCAACGCAACATTTTAATGCCATGACTGTCCTCAAGGGCGTCCCATATGTTGGACCTCAAGGATTTTCTCGGGAAAATCTGTTAATGCTGGTGAGGAGGAAAATGGATGCCATGGCAAGTGAAAAAAACGAAAAAAAAAAAAAGAAAAAAAAAAAAAAAAAGAGTGGTGAAGCTGTTGGTAATATTTTTTTTCTAACTTTAAATAAATAAAGTAAGAAGTTTCTACACATCCGTAAGTTTCAGTGTTCGCATTTAGTTTTTTCTAAATTAATTATTGATTTCAATTAAAGATCTTGTTTCCGTAAGTTTTTCTAAGCCACCACTTAGGCATGCATCACTTACTGACCTATAAATCCATTAAATATGAACTTGTGAATCTTTGTTCCCTCAAAACGCTCATCTACTCTAAAAATGAAAAAAAAAAAAGAAAAAGAAGTAAAACATGTACAGCCATAATGAGAATCTTCCAGTTGAGTGGGTTGTTCTCCCCCTGCATTAATAAACAAAAGAAAAAGGAAGCAAAGCATGTAGAGCCATTTGCTTGAGCAATGTTTAATAAATTTTTGAGATCAACTATAAATAAAACAAAGAAAAAAAAAATAAAAAAAAAAAAGAAATAAAGAAAAGTAATAAAAAAGAAAAATAAAATTTAAAAATAATTCAAATAAAGAAAGAAAAGAAGAAGAAGAAGAAATGGAAGGAGAAAATGAGGATTTGTAAAGGTGTGAGATAAGAGAAATTAGTTTTTCCACTCAAAATAAAACATTTTCCCTATTTAGAAGACTTTTTTCAATTTTTCCCAAAAATCTTGTTTTTATTTTCCTATTCGATTTTTTTCCTCACCTGTTGCTGCTGTTGGTATTTCACGTAATTCTGAAAAAGGTTGATCACGTGGTTGATATCTTTATCATGTTGATTTTCCTAAATATTTTCAACGAATTTGTATACAAAACAAATCAGAAATCCCATCTCCTTACTCCCTTTATTTGGACAAATCCCTTCACAGTCTTCCATATAGTAATATGCTTCAATTACTTTCTTCTATTGTTCCACTCAATGCATCATCAAATTGATCCAAAAATGGTGAGTAGATTATATAGAATTACTGAATAATCCACTCTATATACTGCAACTTCATAGCAAACAAATTATATCCAGCATTTCAACGACATCCCCATTCTAACAAATACCGAGAAACCATTGCATTCCATGATCTTGTATCTCAGAATGGCATATCATCAGACATCCGACGAGTGCTATCTAAGTGATCATGTTAAGCATGCATATGTACCGAGAAAAAGGCAACGGATACATAGATTCACAATTCAGCTTCAGAATTGAGCAACCGGACCTTTCTCCCTCCAATACATTTTCTACAAACTTAATGGTGGAAGACCGGATCATAAGATTGAAATCCCTCTCTTACTTCCCAACTCCGATGAAATCTAATTCGATTTGAAGAGCACTGGTGGAAAAGGACAAGAAATATCATGTCATTCTCCCTCTAATACATTTTCTACGGACTTAATGGTGGAAAACCGGATCGGAAGATCAAAATCCCTCTCTTACTTCCCAACTACGATGAAATCTAATTCGATTTGGAGAGCATTGGTGGAAAAGGAGAGGAAATGGCATGTCGGAAGAGTATCGTCATGGTTCGCCTGCATGCTCTGTATCGTAAGGTGTGAGATGGGCATGGTTCAATGGGGCGGGCTGGACCGAAAGGCTTGGGTGATGGGTACCAAACTAGGCCCAATTTGACTATCTCTTCTTATTTTAATCTACTTTTATTTATTATTGTTTTTTGTATCTTTTTACTATTATTTATTTCTTTTCTTTTTTTCAAAAATATATGCTTGATGTGTCGATAAAAATTAATGTGTCAATAATGGGTTTTGTGAAATGGGAAGGGGGGAGAGAGAGAGAGAGAATATGTAATGCACTTTACAAATAGACGAATATAATATAGTTACCCATGATCTTAGATAGGAGGAAGACAAATGTAAAATGTTAGGAGAAAATGTATTACGAGACTGTGTCTATTCCAAAACTAATCATGACAAATATTATATATTTTGATCACTCTTATGATTGGAAAAAAAAAAAAAAAAAAAAGAGTGCAGATACCCATCATAACAAGATGTTTTGCCGTACTTTTAATATTGAAAATGTTATATGGTTTCAAATATTTTGACGATAAATGTTTTAAAAAAATATTTATTTATAGGGAGATCATAATGAGGATTATGACGAGGCTCGAAAGACTTTAGCAAATGAGTGATTCCTATGTTGATATAATATCTCATATATGACTTATATTTGACAAATAGTAATACCAAATGTGTTTATCACTACAGCAATCTCCACCGATTCCGAAGACTTCGACTTTTTATGACCAAGACGTAACAATCTCTGTTGTCATCCAACGGTCCAAGACTCTTTATGCTAATCGAACTATTGCGAGGCTTGATGCACGGAAAAGCGCAATTATTGCAAGCGTAATTTCCGCAACTTTATGTAGAAGTGCTTCTTGACTTCACTTTGCCTTTTTTATTAATTAAAACAAAGAATTGGAAAAAAGAACCAGTGAGCAGTAAGATGTTTCTTAGTTGGTAAATCGTACGCTCCACTAACTAATTTTATAATTTTTTTTGCTAATAAATTTTAGATTACGATAAAAAAAGAACCAGCGAGCAATAATGATGCTCCTTTGTTGGTAATCATACTCTCCACTAACTAATTTAATATCTTTTTCCGCTAATAAAATTTAGATTGTGATAGCGCTTAGTCTCTTTTAAAAGATGGATGTACAGCTTCAATGTCTTATCCAATTTGAAGGCCCTTACTCACGCATTTTTATTGTCTAATGACAATGGTACATGGAGAAATTGTAAATCAATTCTAATTTTTTTTTTTTTTTTGTAGGGATGACAACAACATTTTAAACTTTTCAATTTTCTCAACTTAGTCCTAAAATTGTGTGAAATTATAATATAGCCATTTTGGCGAATTTTCATCGAAAATCGAGGAAGAGACAAAGAGAGAGAGAACTGACATTGCATGCTTTTTTACATAGGTTGGGCGGCAATAACTAAATCCGGACCGGTACGTTGACAATTTCTAGTGAAAATTGACGAGAATGACAACATTGAACTTTGTGCAAACATCTGAGATTAAATATTAAAATTAAAAATTTTATGATTGAATTGACATTGATACAATATGTTTAGGACTTGTTGGGTAATTATTTTCCTATTATGTGTATTAGCATGTAGTTGTGGAGAAGAAACTTATTTCATCAGAAAATCATAAGACAACTACTAAATTCGTGCATAGAGTAATCTCGTTACTACTTTTTAAGGTCGATCGAAGATTATATTTAGCTGTTTAAGTAAAAAAAATCTTGAGTCAGTCGATTTAGGGATATGGTTGAAAGTGCTAGTACCAACACTTAGAGGGGGGTGAATAGGTGTTTAAACAAAACCTTGTCAAATATATGCGGAATAAAATAAATGAGTTGAGGGAAGAGAATAAGAACACAATGTTTATAGTGGTTCGGCTTAATCCAAGCCTATGTCCACTCTTCCACGCTAACAGCTTCCTTGGCTGGATTCCACTATGCAATCAACAAGAGATTACAACTTTGAGTGCAAACACTTAGTAGTAGATCGCACTATCTCACTAAGTCACTCTTTTGGTATTTCTCTTAAGATCACAAACGGCTAAGCTCACAAGAGACAAGTGTATTATAGAAGATCGCTTAGACTTTGGAATTATAAATTCTACGCTCCGTCTCTTACTTGCTCATCGGTCCTTCATCTCCTTAAATACTCCTCCACTTCCAAACTAGCCGTTGGACAAAGATCTTGAGGATCGTCTTCCAATATACCCATTGGACAGCTCTGTATCTAGAAGATTTGGTAGTCGTTGAGTGACAAAAGTAGAATCTCAAATTGATTCTGATCGCCCATACAAACGGAATCTTGGTTTCCATAAGTAAAGCTTCTTCGTATAGAAAGTTCTTGTCTTCAAAATTTAATTGTCAATCAATTAGATTGAGTCAATCAAATCAATCTTGATGTAGAATCCAAACCAAATCACTAGCCGTTATATGATTGGGGCTTGAGTTACGTTCTGTCGAATCTGGATGTAAAGTCTGAGTGCAATAGACTTTACAATCTGGGTCTAAGTGTAATAGACTTTGCAATCTGAGTTTGAACAAATTCTGCTTCTGAACAGATTTAGCTTTAAGGTCTAAACACAATCTGTTATGTTCACCAGATAGAGTCTGTCTTCTGGGCAGTTCGAAGATAGAATGCCGTCTTCGGTTCTTCATTCACGTTTAGTCTGGAATTTGTCGAGTAGGGCACTTCGATGTAGAACGTACTTTGACACTAAAGTCCCTGCAGCCTTCGTACTTTAACACGTAAGTTTGAAATCTTCGTAATATACTTTGGACATGTGTTACATTCAGTCTTTCCTCGTCGCTTCGACTTTGACAATATTCTTTACATATTCTATCATCTGCATAGTCTATTACTCAACAAACATGTTAGTAGCCTTTGATTTATTTTGTCATCTTCAAAACATTATAAGGGATTTCCCTAACAATGGTCCTCAAATTGCGCCTGATAGATGAACCATTGACTAAATGACAACTTATTGTGGCAGCATACAAGTCTTTTATGTTATTACGAGTAATGGTGATGGAATATTAAACGAACAAAAAGATATTAAAAAGGACCGAAGAAAGATGAGATACAGAACATAGGATTAAGACACGACCAAGGGGAAAAAGCAGTAAGAACAAAAGCGGGAGAATATGATTGGTTTTTCTCGAGCCAAAAAGTGAAACAATAACATTTTTCGTTTCACGTGATAAAGGTCTCGTACATGCCAAAGAATCAGAGAAAATTCCTCGAGTACATCAAGAGAAGATGCATTCATACGTCATCATGCTCATTAAGGTGAAGACGGAACTTGTGTCCATTAAAGTGAATCGGTTAAATGGAGACATAAGATAATCTTAACAGAAGGTCCTGTAAAATTTACAATTCTAAAAAATAAAATTCACATCGTTTTCTAATAGGTCAACATGTGCACTCAAATTTTTCTGCAATATTTAAAATCTCCAATCGAATTCCTTGATTGTGTAAACCAAAGCGAGTCAAGTTCGGAATCTATTCTTAACTATTCAACTCAACTCAATCTCCATTAATAAGGGAGACATTCTCTTTCATATAATATTGCAATTCTTGATCCTTAATATTTTGAGTCAATATTTTGAGTTATACCTTACTTCGGTGGCTCGGATATAAATCCATGAAAGGCCACACAAATTTCAGACGCATGAGACGAAAAATCAAAATTGGGTCTTGAAGGCAAAAGAAAAGCTCCAAAAAACAGAGTTTTCTTTTTTCCGACAATGAATGGTGCATTCTTCACTTCAAGAAAATACGTTCACGGTGTTGTCTATGTGCTTATCGCTATTTTACAAGGAAAATAATACAAACTTTTGATGAGAAAAACATTTTGGCTAAAACCGGTGGCGGCACGTCGTACAACAGGAGAAAGCATTAATTATTGCACTAAGTGGACTCTATTATTGTCCAATTTTAGTAAAGCTAATGCTCAAAGAGCCCGTCAAGTCACTGGCATTGGAGTGCCTTCATCTGCATCAGAATCTGGACTCCGGCCGCTGCGGATTGCTGGAGCCAAGCGCGACTCTCGTAATTTTTAGTGGGTAGGGTCTGAAGTCAATTTCAGTACAAAAGAAATGGCGGAGTGGGCCCTTTTGTTTTCAATTAATCGTGTAATCAGAAGGAGGCATTTGCTCTTTTTGGAGATTCCGTAGATGTCGTGTAAAGATGATCAAATGAAGCCTTGCACTACACATGTAAGCGCGGGCACCTTGCATGCTTCAATTAAAGTACGAAATGGAGCCAAGATTTTGCAGAGTCCATGCAAAAAAATACAGGTAAGTCAAGCTTTTGACAAAAAATAACATAATATTGATAAAAGATCGCGGGATCCTCGATATAAGTACTGGGATTTTCTCAATTGTGAGAGGGAAGTTGGAAGTTTTATATATGATGATTGAAGGCCTGCCTTCATTTTAGTTTGCAAAAATGGCCATCTCTTCAATCCATGCCTTCATGAAATAATTTAACGTTTAGAACTGTTGCAGTAATTTTACAAAATATTCCAGATCTCCTGACTCCGATATCATATGAGATTTTGATAGACATACTGTCAATTGTTCTGAAAACTTAGCTGTTAAATAAATACGTTGTTTATTAATTAAATATTTTAACAAACAATATACTTAAGGCAATATAATACAAAACATTTCATGACATTTTTCTATTGTGGCAAAATTCTTGACAACATAAACCTCTTCAGATACGGTAAATCCTCCACCCCCTTAGCACTGTCATTCCGTCCATCCACATCTACCTCTTCTCCTGTTCACTCATATCTCTCAAAGATCTCCTCCACAACGATCTGGTGGGCCAACCCAATTTGAGACAATGAGATTATTAGTCCTCCCTTAATTCTGGTTTTTGCGCAATATCGTTTAGACATTTTTAGTTCGTGAGAAAAATATTTTAGAGAACTCTAGGTACAATAATAAGTCCATGACCAAACAACTTATTACACTTTTCTATTAAGCCTTCCATGGTGACTCGAGGAACCAATCTCGTGCCATACCACGTCAAGCCCAAATGCCGTGCTGTAATTTTTGCACAAAGTGTCGTGCCATAAAAACACTCAGGAATTTTCAGTAATAATCATTTGTATGGTATGACAATTTGTGTAGGAGCAATGGCAAATTTGTGTTCTAAAACTGAAAATACTTATAAGAAAACTTTTACACGACCAAGAAAATCAGATTCTCCTAAGGATGGGTAGAGCTTAGGATACCCGATCCCAATACTCGAAGCATCATGGAAAATTGCACTACACTGCACTGCTTGTGTAGAAGATATTGTTGCACTTTGACTTTCCACAATTCAAGTTCAGTTCAAATACTATATTTTCTTGAACGTCCTATTAAAATGTTATTCTTTTTCAGTTATCCATTGGACTTGTTTTGGCAATTCTTCTCGACAGACATAGGGAACTCATCAAATTGATCGTTCAAGAGCTTCGGGTTAAGCTGCAAGGTCAAATGTAGGTTCATTACCGAGCATGGGGTCATATTGAATGATCAAGAAGAAGGCATAATGAAAACTATTAGATGTCGAATCTGAAGGAGCACGTTTTGTTGTAATTTACAGGTTTGGTGGTGGTGGTAAAATGTCTTTGCCAGTGTTACTTTTAGCCAGTGATCTGGTAGCTTCAACTCTTATGCAACTTGAGGAGTGTAGTTGGCCACTAACTAGTGCATATCTTGATTCAAACACTTTCCAATTCTTACATAACTTCTGATAAAAGTTAGTTGAGACGAAAATATGACAAGTGATATAATTTTTATACGGTAATTATTTGAGTGTCATGATTTTTTTTTTATTAATTGAGTATCATTACTTTTAAAAAGGATATGTTCACTTGAATAACTTAACTTTTGAAAAATTTCATTTAAGTATCATAACTTTCAATTCACCATTTAAATTCTACAGTTGCCATCACAAGTGCCATGAGATGTAGCATTTGGGGGGAACAACCGCACAGAACTCGTATTTTGCATTTCGGTTGAAAAGAAGGAACTCCTTTTGCATTTCCCTCCATTTCCTCCCCCTTTTTGGAGGAAAATATCTTTGCAACGTGACCCACGATGCATCAAAAGTCGTACTCCCATCGGCAGCATGGATGAGATTGACATAACACGAAGCTTTAATAATTGTCAAGTGACTGACGATGGCCAAAAAGCAAAACTTAAGCCCCACCTAGGTTAACTCTTAACCTCATTTTGTTCTGTCTTCATCCTCCTCCTCTGCGTTTTAGAGAGAGAGAGAGAGAGCAGCATTAAAGCAACGATGGTGGACGTGTCCCCGCGAGGGGGGGTGGAGAGACACGTAAGGACTTGGAGTTTGGCAATGGGAAGCGTTTGTGAATTGGTACATAACTTATTTTTGCAGGGAATCTGATAGTGTCATTACGTGGAGGGTACTAGCAAAGAGAGATTAGACAGAGAAAGAACCATATAATCCATGAAATAGGCTGACATTATCGAGTGCATGCAACACTGATATGGAGTTAATGATCCCGTAACATAAACACATAATTACATACAAATACACTCCATATTCACTGAATCCGTTGAAGAGGTGTAATTGATCAAATAAAATTGAGTTCTTTTATTACTAGAAAATATTCCTAGGTCTCTTTAAGCATCCGACGAATCTCCATCAAATAGGCCGTCCCTACACATCGGATAATTACCAGAGATAAACAGTTTTTATTAATACACTTATGATAAATTTACCTTTTATATTATATTCTTTTGAAAATGGGCAAGTTGCCACACTTTATGTTTTTCATCTCAATTTCTATTCGAAGTTGGTTTTAGCAGCTTAACGATCTAAACTTGAGAGCTTAGTCCCATGTCTTTTTTTTCTCCTTTAATTCCTAGGAAAGTTTGGTGAGAATTTCTTCTATACTAGAAAATATTAGTTATTTAAATTCTAACCTTAATCTCACATTATTCATGTTTATTCATTTGAAAAAAAAAGTGTTGAGATGTTGGGAATGAGAAACTAGTTCCATAAAAATTTACATTCAAATGATGAGGCATGATCAATTAAAATCTAACAATAACATTTTGGGTCACTGGCTTGGAAGAATTTGTGGTTGATGGTCATAGCATAATCAACTTAAGATTGATGGGGAAATTGAGCATGGCTTTGATGGATCTTATCTTTATTACATTTCATCAAATAAATTGGGCGTTATAGAGATGCAACACCTATCTTCTGTACAATTGATGTGGGGGGCTAAACATTTTCATATGCTTTTCACATATCAATTGTCGTAAAGACAGATGGCATGGTTCGGTGGAGTTGGGTAGGAGCCTTCACGTAAATAAAGTCGTACCGCCCATGCGCACCCTCAGGTTGAATAACACAAGCTTTAATAATTGCCAAGCGAGCGACGATGGCCGAACAGCAAACTTTAACTCCACCCTGGTTAACTCTTAACATCACTTCTTTCTATCTTCCTCCTTTGCGTTTTAGAGAGAGAGAGAGAGAGAGCACATGGCAACGATGGTGGACGTGCTGTTGACACGTGTTAGGTAGGGAGATGCATGTATGGATTTGGAGTTTACAATGAGAAGCGTGAATTATTTCATTATTGCACATTGAGTTTCAATAGTTTAAGTTCTAATACCATATTTTCTTGGAAGTTGTATTAAAATGTTCTTTTATAGTTCTTCATTGACTTGTTTTGACAATTCTTCAAGACAGACAACCCGGCGAACTCATCAAATTGATCGTGAGTGAGCTTCGAGTTGAGCTGAAGGTCAAACATAGGTTCATTACCAATCATCTGGTCGTATTGGATGATCAAGAAGAAGGCATAGTGAAAACTATTAGATGCTGAAATTGAACGGGTATGCTTTGTTGTAATATACAAGATTGGTGACAATGGCAAGATGACTTTGTTGGTGCTATCGTTAGCCAATTATCTGCTAGCTTCAACTCTTATGCAACTTGAAGAGTGTCGTTGGCCATTGAATAGTGCATATCTTGATTCAAACGCTTTCCAATTCTGACACAACTTCTGATAGAAGTTAGCCTAGATGAGAATAAGACAAGTGATGTGATTTTTGTACAGTGGTTACTTGAGTGTCATGATTTTTTTCGATTAATTGAGATTCATGACTTTTAAAAAAAATGTTCACTTAAATGACTTAACTTTTAAACAAATTTTTTTAAAGTGTCATAACTTTCAATTAATCATTTAAATACTAAAACTCCCACCACAAGTGCCATGATGCGTATCACTTGAGGGAAATGTCTTCAAAAAGGTTATACTACTCAAGTGAACTTTTTTTTAGAAGTTCTATAGCATTTAAATTATCGGAAAAAGTTATGATATTCGAGTAAGTGCTGTACAAAAATTATGGTGACATTGTTTCAAAGTTAACCTTATTTAACTAGGGGCATTATAGACTTTTACATGCTATGACAATACAATCACACAAGCACTGCAAGATGTGTTTGCATGAAAATGATACAAACTTTAATGGAAGAAGAGGGGACGAGAAAAGCATTTTAGTCAAAATCAGTGGTCTCCACATAGTACCATAGTAGAAAGCATTATTGCACTTAGCGGACCCTATTTTTGTCCAACTTTATAAAGCTAATACTTAAAAGAGCTTGTGAAGTGACTGAGATTGGAGTGCATCATCTGAATCAAATTCCGGACTTATAGAGATTGAGGCCTTGCCGCTACTGATAGCTGGAGCTGAGCATGTATGAAATGATTCATGAACGGTGGTAGTGATAGACAGCTGGATAATTCTCGCATTCTACAAGTGGTGGGGTTCGAAGGTAATTTTAGTCCAAAAAGAAATGGTGGAGTGGGTTTTTTTTTAGAATCGTTAGGTTGAGGTTCTCTGGAAAAAAAAATGATAATTATGCTTATTAATGTTTATAAAATTACCATTGTCCTTCAAAATTCCGATGGAGTTGCGTGAATAGCTCAATCACAATATTAATAGATAGGTGTCTCTTAGATATCGATGGAGTATCTGGAATTCTTTGAATACTCGAATAATTCTCGTCAAGTATAGTGGTCTTTTTGTCCCACACACATCGGTAATCACCGGAGACATAGGCCTATGCTCCTAGAGGTGGCCCTAAGAAAATGCACAAATATGGTGATTCAGTCACAATTACCATTTAGCAACCTCTTACATTTAAAAGATAGGTGCCTTTTCTTGGAGTAAAGCTGACCTAATATAAAGTGAAAACTCTTAATTTTTCCTTATAAAAAAATTCTTGATTTTGTAAATGATATCTGTCTTGTGATCATGGTTTTATATCACAATCTTTTGAAAGTATTTTAGTTGCCGCCTTTGATTTTTTAATCTCAGTTTCTATTCGAAGTCGATTTGGGCAGCATAAAGTTTTAAACTGGGGAGCTGAGCCCCACTTCTTTTCTTTTAACTCATAGGAAGGTTTGGAGAACATTTCTTCTATACTAGAAATAATTCATTAAAGTTTAGATTCAAAATGATGAGACATGATCAATTAAAATCTAATTATAAAAGTTATGGATCACGAGCTTCGAAAAACTTGGAGTTGATGGTCACGGCACAATTAGCTTAACTATTAAGATTTATGCCAAAATTGAGTGCAACTCTCGTGAATCTTATCTTTTCCGAAGAGGTCCAAGTTGGAGGAACATTTCTCACCATGGCAGCACCATTGTAGTTTGTCGACATCGAAACTTGATGTTGTCCCAACACTGCCACATATTTCAAACGATTTGAAAGCTTGTCAACTGTCATTATCCATGAATGCTCGGCACTTTCCTATTTTGAAAGGCTTGGTGAAGTTGAGGGAACTGCAAATTACTAGGTGCAAATACCTCATGAGGACACCTGGTCCATCAGGCTACGGTCCTTGGAGACATCTTAGTTAAAAAGACTTGTTGAGATTCAAGGTTTGCAGTGATCGGGATCTTTGTTGCACTCAACAATTTCCTACTGTGATTCAATTGAAAGATTACCTAATCTATGCAAGTTGAAGAAGCTTAGGTGTGTTGAACTGAAAGTCTGTCCTAAGCCTAGAGCCATGGAAGGCCGCAACAGCCTAGAGTCTTTAAAGTACTTGGAGACGAATTGGACGGCTCTTGGAGCTACCACCTGGAAGGTACAACTTATGAAAATTGCACTCTTCTGCCGGTGCAGGAGACATTCTCGCACGTTGATGTCCACAATTCAAGTCAAATTTATTTTTTGTCGAACAACTCAAGTCGAGTCCAAACAGTGAATGAGATGCTATTTTTTAATTCTTCTTTTGACTTGTTTTGGCAATTCTTCCCGACAGACATGAGGAACTCATCAAATTATCATTTGAGAATGGGTTGAGCTGAAGATCAAATATAGGGTGCATTTATTTCGCAAAAAACTCAATGATAAGATAAAACCATTTTCTAAGAGTACGGTTAGTTTTCGTTTATTTGGCAATGTATAATCAAAAACGCTTTCGATGTTTACACTTCATTGGAAAATGATTTTAATCTCATATTTTTAAATAATTTTTTATTTTTAAAAAATTCTAAATTTTAATTTTTAATTATTTTTTACTTTTTTCTCTTTTCTCTTTTTTCTTTTCTTTTTAAATTAGAATTTTTAAGTATTTTTATTTTCCTTTTTCTCTTTTTTCTTTTATTTCCTTTACTTTTTCCGAGTTCCCCCACCGTGACTAGTCGGCGACGACCATAGTCGAGCTTGAGCTCACTGGGATCAAGCGAGCTACAAGCTCGTTGGCCTCGGTGGAGCTTGAGGTCACTTGGATCTTGCGATGCGAGCTTGCCCACCTTGGCTGACCTTGACCTTGTCTAGATCGAGCAAGCTGCAAGCCCGAGCTCGTCGGGATCGAGCGAGTTGCGAGCCTGAACTAGCTTGGATCTGGTGAGTTGCGAGCTCATCCGCCTTGGCCAAGCTCGAGCTCACCTGATTGGCTGAGCCTTGAGCTTGCGGGCCTGCATCTTGGCTAGTCGTAGAGTCGCTGGCTATTGTTGAGACACACGGCAGAGGAAGAAGGAGAAAGGAAAATAAAGAAAAGAGAAAAGAGAAAAAGGAAAAAGAAAGAGAAAATAAAAGAAAATAATGTTTGAAATTTTGAAAAATCAATTAAATAATCAATTTTTTTTAAAAAAATTATTTTTATAAGAATAAAAGTTTCATCAACCAAGGACCCAAAGAGTAGAATAATATTTGGGAAAACTTTTTACGGTTCTTTTAAATAAGAAATCATTTTCCTAAATTTAAGTTTTGGTAGGAAAACCATTTCCATTAACTCATTTCCTAAGTGAATCAAACGACGAAAAATGAGGAAAATGTTTTTTGCAAAACAAACGCACCCTTAATTTTATTACCGAGCTTGTGGCCGTATTGAATGATGAAGAAGGCATAATGAAACCATTAGATGCCGAATCTAAAGGAGTAAGTTTTGTTAGAAGACATGTAGTGGTAACATGACCCTTGCCGGTGTTATCTTAAGCCAGTTAGAGGCTAGCTTCAACTCAAACACTTCCCTACACTTGTGTCATCACAATCGCCTGGATATATTGATTTTCTCGCATCTATAGTAAACGTTTTAAAAAATATGATGGTATTTAAGTGAATAGTTTTTAGAAGTCATGATATTTAAGGAATAAAAAATTATAAAAACTAAGTGATTGAAAAAAATTATGATATTTAAATGAATGCAGTGCGAAAATTGTAATGACAGTTTTTGAAGTTAGCAATAAATTTACGCCAGCACTACAAGATGTTTTTGCATGAAAATGACAGACTTTTACGTGGAGGAAAGGACGGAAAAAGCATATTATCCAAAACTGGCGGTCGCCACATAGCACAACAGGAGAAAGTATCATTGCACTTAGTGGGACTCTATAATTTGCTCAACTTCGTTAAAGCTGATACTTAAAAGAGCTCGTGAAGTGAAGTTACTGATATTGAGGTGCATCATCTGAATTAGAATCTGGACCATAGCTCGGTAATGGAGTAGGCCTGCACCCATTAATGGAGCATTGTCCTTTTTTTTTTTGGTAAGGATTGTCTCTCGTCCTTTCTTTCCTTCTCACTTCAAAATTTTGGGTGAGAATTCGCTCTCTGGCCCAAAGCTCGTTGCTCCTCCGCCTTGCTCCGGCGCCGGTTCATCTTCGCTCTCTGCCCCAAAGCTTGTTGCTTCTTCGGCCTGCGTCGTTGTGTTCCTTCCCCGCCCTGCTCCGGTGTGTTTTCCCTGCGCAAGACGGCGAGGAATGTTCTTGCTGTAAGTCGCAAACTCCAAGCGACAAGAAATTCCAGCTCTCTCCGATTCGGCTTCGGATCCACTACGTTTGCGGCTCATAACAGTGAGTTGATTTTTGTATTTTTCTTTTCTTTTCTTTTCTTTTTCTTTGCTGTTTTTGCTTCTTCTTCTTTTTCTTTTTTTTTTGTAAGTTTTAGTTTCTTTTGTTGGTGGGTGATTGCACGAGCTTGGCTACCGAGTCAGGCAATTTTGCCCGTGAGTGTCCGGTGTTGTGATTTTTGGGAGGTTGGTTTGTCTAGGCTAGCACTGAGTTTCAGTCCGAGGCGAAACGAATGGTTGGAAGTTTCCGCGAAACCGAGGAGATTAGCAGAAAACGGATGCTTAGTACTATTGGAGATGATGCGGAAGTATTTCGTTGAAACGAACAGTCGGCACTTGTCTGATTTTTTCTGTTGTTGGCTTTTGCCTTCAAGTATTTCGGTGGAAGTAATTCGATTGGGGAAAATGGCGGATATTGTTCCGCCTCCCTCGGCATATATACATCCTTAACTCTCGTTTCTCCACAGAGAAGGGAAGAAAACCAGAAAGAATTCAAAAAGGGGGAAAATGGCGGAATTCGTTCTGTGTGTGGCTTCCGCAGTGGCAGGGTGCCTGGTGGCTCCGGTCAATCGTCATTGCGGCTATGTGATATCCTACGACAGCCATGTTCGCAAACTTAAGGCCAAAGTTGCAGAGTTGGCCAACGCGAGGCAAGAGATGCAGGATTCCATCAATGATGCTCGAAACAACGTGAAGCCTATCAAACCCCGTGTCAATGAATGGATGAAAGATGTGGACGCCGAGGAGGCACGCCGTGCTCTGGATGACGACCGAGGAGCTAATAAAACTTGCTTCTATGGGTGGCTTCCCAACCTGAAGGTGCGATATCGTCTCGGCAGGGAGGCAAGGAGGAAAGCTGAATGCATCCAGAGCCTCATTGATCAGAAACCATCCGGGGAGGTCTACGAAGATCCTGCTCCAGGGCGCGTTGATGGCACTTCCGACGTGATTTCCTCGGCCGGTGATCAAGTTGACACTATCTTCGATTCTCGAGCTTCCATCTTAGAGGACATAATGAATGCTCTGGATGACGAGAAGCACAAAGTGATTGGGATCTACGGGGAGGGTGGTGTGGGGAAGACTACGCTGTTGGAGCAAGTCGAGAAGAAACTCAAGAATGAGAAGAGATTGTTCCACATGATCGTCAAAGTGAATGTGTCGCAGAACCCGGACTTCAAGAAAATCCAAGAGGATATCGCTTACGACTTGGGTCTAAAAAATCTGAAGGATGTGACGAATGAAGAGAGAAGAAAAGAACTTCTGTCCAAGAGATTGCAGAATGATCCGAGTGAGAAGGTTCTCATAATATTGGACGATCTGTGGAAAGATCTTGATCTGAGAAAGGTCGGAATTCCTTTGAAAGACGAGAGCAAGGGATGGAAGTTGCTGCTAACATCGAGATTTAAAAATGTTCTGGAGCAAATGGAGTGTCACGATTCTATATTTCGTCTTGGAGGTTTAAACGACGACGAAGCATTCAAGCTATTTGAAAAGAAGGTTAGCGACAGGCTCAAAGACAATGAGCAATTGAAAACAATAGCGGATCGAGTGGTCAAGAAGCTTGCAGGTTTGCCTCTTTTGATTATCTCTGTCGCAAACTTTTTGAAAGATAAGGATGAGTGCGCATGGAGAAACGCGCTAATAGAAATAGATGAGTCAAATAAAGAAACAAAAGAAAGGATAGTGAAGTTTAGTTACAACCATTTGAAGAGCGAGGATGCCAAGACTTTATTCTTGCTCTGTGGTCTTATTGGTGGAACCATTCAAGTCGAAACTCTGCTGGTTCTAGGCATGGGTTTGGGCTTGTTTGGGGAATTCAGAAGGACGATGCAAGATTCGAGGGATAGATTGAATACTATACTCGATGAACTACGTTCCGCTTGTTTGTTGCTGGATGGTGGTGATGACAAGAACGATGTGACCATACATGATCTTTACAGCGAGGTGGTTGTCTCAACTCCACTTAGGGGTCAAGATTCTTTGATGATGAACAGCAATTATGGCTCATGGTCAAAGGAAAAGCTTGAGAAATGTTGGGCAATATGCCTACCTGATGTTGGTAGAGTTAGAGTTGCCGAACTAATGAGTTATCAGTTTCCCGACTTGAAAATACTCATGTTGTCTCAAACCAACTATTGGTATTGGCACCAGTATGATACGGCAAATTGCTCGGTACTACTAGATTTCACGTCCATGAAGGAGCTCCAAGTCCTATATGTTCGCTTCATCCATATCGCCAGATTACCTTCCTCGATTGGAATTCTCGGGAACCTCCACTCATTATACTTAGACCATTGCAATGTGGAGGATGCGGCAATTCTTGGCAAGCTCAAAGCTTTGCAGATTCTCAGCCTCGCAGGGTCTAAACTTTCTAGGTTGCCTAAAGAAATCGGGAACTTGACAAATCTGAGATTGTTGAATCTAAGCAATTGCCAAAAGCTTTGGACAATCGAGCCTGGTGTGCTGGAACGCTTAATCAACTTGGAAGAGTTATATTTGTGGAGAAGCTTTGATCAATGGATGGGTAAGGATGAAATACCATCGGAATCATGTAACGCCAAGCTTGCTGAATTAAAGAGCTTGACAAAGATAGCTTCTCTGGAAATATCGATCCCTGATCCCTCTATACTTTTGGAGGACAATGACTTTCCATTTGGGAATTTGATCAAATTTTGGATCAACATAGGAAATGCAGATGGGATTGAGGTCGGAGAACCATGGATCTCAAATTGGAAGGTTTGAGAACCATGGAGCTCAAATTGGAAGAATGGGATATTTTTCTTTCAAAGGAATGGGTTCAAAAAATTCTGCCAAAAACTCAATACTTATATTTGGACGGGTTGAAAAAGTTCAAGAAGAATATTCCCGAGTTGTGCACAGAAGGATTTAGAGAACTGAAGTGTCTTGATATTTACAACAGCCCCTCAATTGAGTACCTTGCCAATTCATCTAATGGTCTCCCTCTCACCGCTTTTACAATTTTAGAATCTTTGTTCCTCAAAAATCTAATTAATCTAGAGAAGATATGTAATAGCCTTGTCACACCAATGTGCTTCAGCATATTGAAAGTCTTGACTATTGAACAGTGCCACCGATTGGAAAACCTGTGGTTCCTGTCAGAGATGCAGAGACTTGTACATTTGGAAGTGCTTCAAGTCCTTCAATGTGACTCAATGCGAGCCATTATCACAGATGGTGCAGGAGAAATAGAAGTTCTTGCTGATGACACAGTTCAGTTGCCTAATTTACGTCGTTTGCATTTGCAAGCGTTACCAAAAATGACGAGCTTTTGTACTGGCGCTGAGGATGCTCCAATTCAGGTAACTTCTTTGTTTTCTCTTTGTCAGTCTATGTTATTGAAAGGATATAAATTTCCTTAATTCTTAATCTCACAAATGATACCTAGATTATACTAGCACAGGGGATGATAAGATGATATTGGTGTTCATCGAACATTAATGCATGTTGCGTTAAATGTGATGTACATTTTGATTCACAAATAAACAATCCATTTAAAGAAAACACAGACCATACATTTTTATTCACATTCAACTATAGCGTAGGGAAGCCTTTTTCCGAAGGAAGCTGTTTTTTTTTTTTTTTCTTTCATTTTATTTTCAATGTTAGACAATTACACTGATTACGTGGGCTCTAACTTGGGTTTTTACTATGACTAATTTGTTACTCATTTAACATTTTTAATGAGAACAAAAAACATTGTAGTGAACGAGAATGAATCTTGAACGAATGAACAAAATTCAACAATTTCAAAATGAAGAAATCGAGAGATCAAATAAATGGAAGGCGAACGTTGAACCACGTAACATCACATAATTCATGTTTCACCTACATGCGAGTTGCAATTGATTCCCCAACGTCACCATGCTACTGTCGTTTTACTTCTGACATTTCTTTCGTCAGCTACTTTAGGGATATTTCCTTCTCCATTCTTTCATTTCTATACATTTCGCCCTTTGAGTTTTAAATATTTAATTTTGAGTTTTTGACATTCTTAAGAGAAGTCAAGCCCATTCATGTATTTAGGATTCGTTTGTTTCATTGAATATTCTTTGTTGCTGAAAAATATTTTCTTAGTAAATCATTTTGCTAGAAAATGAATTGTTTTCTTGTATTTGGTTATGCTGAAAATGCAAATCGAGAAAGTGTTTTATGATGTTTATCAATGAAGCGCAAAACTTTACAAAGCAAAGACAACCATTGTCATGGATCCTCAATAGAAAAAAGAAAAAAGTCCAAATAAGTCATATTTACTTGTTCATAATGGAAAACTATAAGTTAAAAAAAATTATGAAAAAAACTCCAGTATGTATTTGTTTTCAATTTTGAAGGTCAAAATAGAAAAACAAAAGAAAACAAAATTATGGCAGTTGTTTTGAAGATCAGTCAATGATTTCGAAATAAAAGAGAAAAAAATTTTGATGAGAGAGAGAGAGAGAGTTGTGCAATTGTGCCGCGTTAGCAGCATGATAGCGATGAGGATATCCTCGTGACAAACGCAGCATGATAGCGAAGAGGATATCCTCGTGACAGCGATTTCGCCTCATTTCACGCAGCATGATAGCGAAGACAAATTTTTTTTTATTTTGTATTTTAGCCCCGAAGTATCAGTTATTTTCTCCTGAAAATAGCTTTATTTCTAACAAACTCACCTTCAATGAGTTTCACTGTGGTGCTTTGCTAGGTTTCATTGCCTCGCTTGGAATCCCTAGTGATGGTTGGACTCCTTGGCCTAGAAAAGATACTCTCCAGTGAACCTTCATTAAAATACAACAATCTAAAATCGCTACTCATAGTGGAGTCTAAATCTACGTTAAGTATTCTGAAAGATTGGATACTGAAGCTGCCAAATTTGGAGTCAATTTCCATTAAGAACTCTCTATCAACAGAAGTAGTTTTTGACCTGGAGGAGCTAAAAGTCACCGGAAATGCCGAGATTCTCTCTCGGCTAAAGAACTTGAGTTTATATAACTTGCCCAAACTGCAGTGCATGTGGAAACAAGATGTACAATTACAAGGAATATCAATATTTCGAAACCTAGAGATGCTTAATGTCAACCGTACGGGGCTGTCATTTCTCTTTCCGGTGTCTGTGGCTAAATGTCTTAGAGAAATTAGAGACATTCAAGTGACACATTGTCCAAATATGATGGCGGTGATTATGGATGAAGAAGGAAGAGATGATGGGATAGACGATATAGAGTTCCCATTATTAAAGCAACTATGTATACGGTGTCCCAGAGTGAAATTCTTCTCATATCCTCATGGAAAGAAAAAGTTGGTAACCACTTATTCAGATTCACAAGATGCTAACTCCGATTCCTTCTTTGATCAAAAGGTACAAATCCCTTCTCTTTGAGATTATACCTATCATAGCCATGGGCAAGCACTTGGTGGGGTGATTAATAAAATCTCTTTAAAGATTTTTGTTTCGTTTAATAGTTAAAGTGTGTTCGTAATTTATACATACACTTGTCAGAGTAAGAACACTGGTAAAAATTCATTCTTCCATTTCATCAAATAGATTGGTTAGGATTAGGCTAAATTGTCAAATTTTTCATAACTACTATCTAATGCAAAAATTTCATGAGCAGGTGAATTTACCAAGCTTGGACACATTATTCCTTCTTGGGGATCTTCAAATGGGAGGATCCTTCAAAAGGATATGGCATGGTGAACTTTCTAGAAGTTCCTTCTGCGAATTAGCCACCCTCAAAATAAAACATTGCAAAGGGCTATTCAACGTCTTCCCTTCCACAATCATAGGGAGATTGCAAAACCTAAAAGAAATTTTTATCTGGTATTGTTACTCCCTAGAATCATTGTTTGATTATGGGTCCCTTGATGCAAATATTGAGCAAACAATTGTATTGCTCCCCAAATTGGAAAGAGTGAAGATTAATGGAGCAAGCAAGCTAAGATGCATGGTGAAGAGCGACTCCCAAATGATTTTGGGTTTTCCTAGTCTAAAAGAAGTTGAAGTTGTCGATTGCAAGGCCCTGAGGTATCTCTTCCCCAATTTCACAGCCACAACACTAGAAAACTTGAAAGGATAAAGATTAATCAATGCCAACAGATGAAAGAAGTGGTTCTTGAGAAAGGTGGTGGTCAATCAAAGGCAGATGTGATGAGTTTCCCTTCCTTAAGAGATCTAGTTATTTGGGACTGCCCTAATCTTGGAGCGTTCATCCAGAGTCCTACAAGTGCTAAGAGGCAGTTAGGCGAAACGGCCAAAGAAAATAATGAATGGCCACAACCATTTTTTAATGAGATGGTTTGCTCTATCCCTTACTTTGATCATCCGTATTCTCGAATTATCATGTTTTAGGATGAACAATGTAATAAAGTGGTCCTCTTTATCCTCCTCTCTCACATTATTCTTGTGCAGGTCACATTTCCCAATATAAGAAGTCTACTTATTGGAGGCATTCAGTGCAAAGAGTTATGGAACAATCAAATTCCCGCCAATTCTTTTTCGATATTGAAATCTCTTGGATTGAGAGTCTGCAACAACCTCCAACGTGTTGCCCCGTCCCATATGTGGAAGAGGCTACAGCGCTGTCTTGAGGACCTAAAAGTGGTTTCATGCTGTTCGATTGAGATAGTATATGAAGGTGACAGGATGGATATAGAGGGTGGTAAATTGAGGTGGCTGTATTTGCATGATCTCAAAAACTTGAGGCGCATTTGGCAGTCCGACGGTCTCCCAAACATCCCGTTCCCAAACTTGAGAGAAGTAGAGGTTGTGGGGTGCTCTCATCTGGAAACACTTTTCCCTACCTTCACGGTGAAATTTCTCGGGCAAATCGAAGAGTTGGTGGTGGAGTCATGTGAAAATATAGAATTAATTGCTGACCATGAAAAAGGGGAAGAAGGGATCTGTACAACAATCACCTTCTCCAAGTTAACTCTTCTTAGACTTTTCAAGTTACCCAAATTCAGGAGCTTCTCACCTGAGAAATACTCTCTGAAATTCCCGTGCCCTGAGGACTTGGAGCACTTCCCATCCTTGAAAGTCTGGAGTATAAAAGCTGTGGAGCAGAGCCGAACCAAGTCCTTGTTGACTGGGAAGAACACTATTTAGAACGACTAAGGCGCAAGTTTCCATTGGATCAGGTATTTCTTCAATATTTCATTGCTTTTTGGTTTGGCTGTCCCGTCCCTTTGAATCAAAAAATCAATTGGTCTTACCTAATGCAAAATTCTCGGTGGGACCCACATCCACTCTACATGACGTGGCCCTCTTCCTTTCTATCTCTAGCTCTCTTCCTTACTCTCTTCTACTAACGATCTGTCGATTCCCTTTTATGCTCAGCATCGGCGGTTGCAGTGGTGGCTCCCCCATTGATCTTCATTCCTTCGTCATTCTCCCTCTCCGTCGCCCTCCATCCACCAACAGCCACCACCCGACATGCACGCTGAGAAGGGGTGAAGAACAAAGAGCGGTGATCGAAGGTACTCGGGTGATTTTTTAGCATCCATGAGTCAACTCTCTCGGTGATTTCAATTGAATCCTTTTCCGCTCGCTTCGTTGCTGGTCGTCACTGCTTCCCAATTCCCGCCACCAGTTTTGCCGCCGCGGAGAAGGTCTGTAATGCCCAAGTGCTCGAACTTCAGTCATGGCTGCCTACTTCGATGATTCCATTCCTCGATGTTGCTTCTGTTATCTCGTTAGTCATGTCCGATGTCAATCACTATAGCTGATCGTTCTTCATTCAATTAAACCACATATGCTCCGTTTTCCGTTGCTATAGCTACTGTCTGTATGCAAATCGACTGTGATTTAGGTTGTCTTGATGATTTGAACTGGTGCTCATCGGCCGAAATGTATACCACCCATTTGATGAAATTCCTGAACTAAGTCAGTGAGTATTTTGATTTAGTTCTTGACTAAGAATTCCCTTCATTACTAGATTGTTGATCTGTTCTGGTCATATAAGTGTATTTGAGTTCCATTGCTTCATAAAAAAACCATAGGTATTCAATTTCAAACTTGTTTTGAATCTGCTGTAACGTTGTCAATGCATGCTGATTCATGACTGTTGTAGTCCTGAACTGATGTCAATTGGTCCTTGATTTTATGCTATTCCACTCAAGTAAGCATGTGCAGTGATATAAGGTGGTGTTATGCTGAATTTCATGTTCACTTGGGAAAAAAATTATGGCATATGAATGAATGAAATTCTACTGGAAATTGATCTGTGGATGCTGACTGTGTCTTGATATCCTTGATTGGTTGTGCTTTTGATTCTAGCTTGAGGCTAGTTTGGTTATGGGATCATTTATGTTCATGCTAGGAAAGTAATATGGTGAATCTCATGCCAATTTTGCAAGAGTTATAGTCATGAACTTGAACATGCTAGAATCAAAGCATTGCATGCTGATAGTGATTGCTTTGTTTGAATTCGGTATTAATTTAGTCTTGGATTGATGCCATTTTGATCAAGTAGACTCATATGCACCTGTAGGAAGATGTGGCTTCAGTTTTGTCAATTAGTCATCAGAGGATCACGATTTGTGGTCTTGTATGCTCTATTACAATTCTGATAATTTGCTGGAATTAGTGGCATAAGCATGGATTAGATGGATTTTGTCTTAGTTTGGTTGCCTTTTTGATACCTTGTGTTCAAGTTCCTTGTCAATTTCACATAATTGGATGGCAATTGCATGATTAAATTGATGAGATTGAAGCTTGATATTGCAATGAGAGTCTTGGCCTGGTTATTGACTTAGAGAAGTCCAATGTTAGTTGAATTTTATTTCCATGATTCTTGTGATTTCAATGCTCGGGGCATCTATTTTTTGTCATATTGAACATTTTGAAGAATACCAACTTTGTCTGAAGGTGACCTGATAAATTAGCCAGATTTGAGGAAATCTCTCAACAAAGCTGGTCATTGGGGCCCCTAAAAATATTGCATGGACGACACTTGAAATACCAAAATTCTCTCCCTCTCCTTAGACACTCACCATTCAAGGCTTGTTTGAAGAGCTATTGCTTAGATTTAATTGATCCTTTAAGTGCATGTGTTTGTGCCAACATACTGTACATTACATAGCACAAACTGTGGCCTACTCATTCATGATGTCCTTTCCTTCCTCGGAGTGTTCACTGCCCATTGCCATTTGGAATGATTTTCAAAGATATGATTTTTGTTTTCCTCCCTCCCTCATAGAATTCGCAAAAGCAAACCCTCAAGCAAGGCGGCCTCAAAACTTACTGCAATAGCTTAAGAGGGCTGCTTTTGCGAATTTCTATGGGGGAGGGAAGATTAGTCGCCAGCACTACCGGTACCCTGCCCTTGAAATCCATCAGGACCCTGGCCATATGTTCTGCTAGAGTAGGTGCATGATTCCAATGGTGTCTCCTATAAACCATTCTGCACTGGAGGTGCAGAGCTTTATCTATCTCCTTGTAGCAGGTCTCTCTGTTGCTGACAGGAATTGTTGTTATGAACTTGCTGATTGTAGTTTCCCTAGTATGAATGCATCGGATCTCTCTTCTGTTCTTGATATGGATCCCTTCCACCGAGGGCATAATCCATATTGCTCATTAGCATGGGATTTCTTCTTTCACCTTGCCCAAGGGTAGCATGACTTTGCTGAGGAGTATAATTTTGCAGAGCATCCTGCTGCAAAGGTCGTTGATAACCATATCGAGGGCTCTCGTGTATTTGCCACTTGACCACCTTGCCGGTCATATCTAGGTTGGCCGTAGTTTCTTTTGTGGTCACACATTCTACCTCTAGACCTTCCATACTGAACTAGGGGTGGTCTGTGACTAAGTACTCCATTTTCATACTTGTCACCTAATGATTTAGTAAGTTCAACAAAACAAGCAGCGGTGCAGGATCACAAATCATAGACATATTGGAAAGTTGAGCTCATGGAATTAGAGGATGAATGGATTAAATGACTGAAAAAATTTGACAGAGATGTATAGTAGATGCTCTTCTGTGGAGCCAAGTCATACCTCCGTACTCCTTGTTTTGGGGATCAATGTAGGAATCAGGTAATATAAAGACATCTCCAGGGAGTTCTGGGAGTTATAGCTTTATAGCATTATATTAGTGCCTAACGATGATGAAATTCCCTCTGGATTGCTCTTATATGCTTCAGTCATCACAGCCTGAAACCCTTGATAGGTGGTTGTGCTACATGCATAAATTCTCTTTTTTGCTTCCTCCAAACTGAAACATGAGGATCAAACGTCATCACAAAAAGCAAGCAATTCTAATGACCAGAAAATTACATATCCATGTTATTACGATGCTAAATGTAAACATTAGCTTAATTACCGTGATGTGGGGTTATGAATGTCAATTTTTAAAGGTGTCAAGATCGTTATAGAGCTTGTGCTCAAGAGAGTCATATCGGCCATCGCATAGGTCCAGCCCATCAATGAAAACCGTTATTTTGTGGTTGTTTCCCAAAACAATATATTTGCATCGAGAAAAAGTAGACAATAGAGATCCCCCATTTTATTGAATGATTTTTTAAGGTTACATTATCCTTTTGAATTATTTTTTAATAGAGATAATTTTAAATATGATTAGTTAATGAAAATTAGTCATACACGTTGCCTAACTACACTTGCTAGCAAGGATAATTTGCTTTGGGAAATTCGGATGCCCATGATGATTCATTTTGGCATAATTATGCCAAATTATTCATTTATTCTTATTTATCATTACAAATCCTTGTTTGACAAATGATCCCCATCCTTACGGATTTAACGTTTTGCTCTCTATCGATCGATTATTTTCAAACTGTCCCCTCTAATTTAGACGTGTGTAACTTCTCAAAAGCAGCATGTAACTTCATTTACTATTAAATGTAGATTATGACTTTTGAAAATAAGAAATTTGGTCAATTTTCCATTCCCTTCTAATTGCATTTTTGCATTAGCAATATTTTAATACTGTTCCAAGCAACTTTATTATATTTATTTTCTGATTTCAAGTTTGGTTTGTTTTAGGTGCGATTGATTATAATAATTTTCTTCTTCTTTTTGGTCCAGCACCACAACTCAGAGAGAGAGAGAGAGAGAGAGAGAGAGAGAGAGAGAGAGAGGGGGGCATCAGAGCAGCAATGGTGGATGAATTAGGTAGGGAGAGACACATAACGATTTGGAGTTTGCCATGATAAGCATCGGTTTTGTGAGTTGTTACGTTACTTTTGCAGAGAATGAATTTGGGAGAGTGGTCCTGATATGACCTTAAATTGCTTCGCGAGAGAGAGAGAGAGAGAAAAAAAGCCACCCCGGGGGGGTGGTTGGGTTTGTGTGGTCAGGCTCAACCATTGAAAAAAACGTGAGATCCGGACAATCCATGAAATAGACTCACACCAATATAGAGTTAATGATCCAATTGACATACACATGCAAACATACTAATGCACTTTATATTCACTTGTCCATTAATGAGAGGTACGTCATTGCAAAGTACGTTATTGCGTAGTGGAAAAATGCCTGGCAAGGTCAGTGGAAGACTCACTTCTTCTTTTTTTTTTTTTTTTTTTTTTTTTTTCGGTTACTTTCAACCAGAAAGTATCTCTCCCGCGCTGGGTCCTCGGTCGAAACCAAACCAAACACAACTGTTCTTAGAAATAGCAAATAGAGAAACCCCAAGCAACATGTCTTGGACTCGCTGGCCTCTGATGTTGTCTCATCTCTGCCGACTTCCACTTTGGTGGCGATGAATGGCTCTACCACTACTTTGCCTGCCTAGACATTGACCACCTAGGTAGCATGGACACTCTTCAAAGACCTCCATGTTAGTGTTGAACACATGTTGGACGTGTCGGACATAAACGTGCGACCGACAAATGTCAAACATCCAACATGTGATTAGCACTCTAAACACATAAACGCCACGCGAGTCTAGCATCTTTACATGCCATTTTGACATGCACAGCTCAATTTTAAACATTTTTAATAAAAGTCATACACCCAGCCATTCCAAAATTAGGCTATTTTTAGTATTTTTTTTATTCATGAATTTGAAATCAAATTAATTTAATTAAAATAATTATAAAAAAGATAATTTATTATATATAATATATATTTAATGTACAATATTTCCTAACATTTATCATGAATTTTGCCAACAATGCACGAATAACCATAAGAGTAATTTTGCCATGCGCCATAGCTAGTTCGATAGAATTTGTCATATTCCCTAGGCCCAGCGCCGATTTTCCCTCCTCTCCTGAATTCGGTACTAAAAGGACATTTTCGTCGTTTTAAAGCAGGGCACTCTCGTCATTTGACGAGGAAGTTCTCGATTCTACTTCGCGTCCGTAGCCTCTCCCGTCCTTCCTAGCTTGACCGCCGGCCGCCGGCTCCACCGGAAGCCACCGCCGGCCTTCCATCTCCGACCACGACAGGCAGACGCACGAAGAAGGCACACAATACACGCACAGAAGAAACAAAGGTCGATCCTGGAATCCGAACTTCATTTTCGTTGATTCGAGGTTCGCCAGAGGTGAATCAACGTCGATTCCAGTGTTCATGACTTCGATTGCGGTTTCCAGTGTCATCTACTTGCAGTTCCGATCGGGTGCTGTTCTGACCGTGAGGCGCTCCTTCGATTCGTTCTTTCGCTTCAGTGATCGGTGGAAGCTTGCGATAAGTCCGAACCACATGGAAAAGGACACCCCGGCTCAGTTGACTCCCAACCATCACTTTCGAATCTTCTCTCCACCGATTGAGCTCTTCCACTTCTTGGTCTAAGTCAAGCCCAAGAGTCGTCCTCGCATCAAATGAATGTACGGATACTGCTCAGGAAGTGTTCGACGAAATGACCGAAAGACTCTATCCGTTATTCTGTCCCGTTACTGGCCATTAGAATCAATGCTATAGTGAGGCTGTGCTCGCTGTCTTGAAAGTCGCTGAGTCGTCATCTCGAGCTCACGCCGTCATCACCACCAAATCATCAGGTCGTCTCTTCTCCAATTAAGCTTTGTTGTTGGTGTCGATTTGTTCTAGACTGGCCTCTCTTGATCTCTGTTCTGTTCCTTTTTTTTTCTTTTGCTCGCCTTTCGCTTGACTGCTTCATCGTCAGGCATTTTCTACGTCGTGGCGCCGAGACACTCCTCATCACCAAAAGCCAGAAGCGGGACTGCGACAGTAGAAGCCAAGGAGATGCGGTCGACCTTCCACGAAGAACAATAATCATCGATGCATCACACGTAACGAAAATCATCGATGTGCCGTTCCGATACGAGCAAGATCATCTAGAAGCAGTTTTGCCTGGATAGCAAAACGACAGAATAAGAAGGAAGCAACGGCAGGACATCATCACCTGGAACTTGAATTCATGGAAACGAGCAGCGATGGCAATGATCTGCATCTGGTGCGGCTGAAGGTCTTCTGGCAGAGACATTGCTAGCCGAAGACAACGAACGTGACTCGGAATCTCTGTCTACTCCGAACTCAGCGTCGAGGCAGAGCGAGCGCTCCTTTCTTCGGTCAGATCAACTGTTGCGGTAATTGGGCTGATGGGTCTGGGCCGCGGATCAGATCAATCGGTTGCTCTTGTGGGCCGCTCCAGTCGGACCAACTTTGGCCTTTTTTTTTATTTATTTATTTGTTTATTATCAATTTTTTTGTTCTTTTTACTACCATTCATTGTTTTTATTTTTTATTTTTTTTACAAAAATGTAATTAAGGTGTCGACAGTTTTGAATTTATTTACTCTAATATTTGAAGAAGAATTTCATGCCATTGAGAACAAAGTACAAGACGTATGTTTTGTGGTGTCAAATCTTTACCTACCAAAGGTGAGAGTTATTTCAGATTGATGGGAGAAATTGACCAAAAAGATGGAACAATTGAGTTAAATAGAATCAGGTAGATGTTGATGATATATTGACCCATTTAAAATGACTTGTGAGATCAACGGTGGGAGCCCATCCCCTGGGAAAAGCTACAGGTTGGAGATATTGTGAAAGTGAGTAGTGTTTATGCTTTCGGACTGACTCGTGTGTGTGTGTGTGTGTGTGTGATCTGTCATGTGATTGTGTTTCTTCCGGTGAAAGAACCTGTATTTTATTGAAGTGAATCATTTGTGTGTGGAAGGGTGTCATCTTCGAAGTGTTATCTTTATGTTGGAATTGGCAATATCATGCAACACAGTTTTTACCATTTTGTGTTAGCTCTCCGATTTTATATGGGGTGATTATTGCTAATGGAGCTTCTATAACCATACTGCCTTCACTGTTTATTCCACAAATTCTAAATATATCTCTCTCCGACATCCAAGCTTGTCTTCTGCGTTTAAGACTTTACTATGCTTGTCTTCTGCCTTTGAGAGATTTTGGTGCTTGGAAGAAGCCATTTGCTCTTCTAATTCTGGGGAACGGTGACTAAGCATCATGTGGCTCCGATTAAGGATAAGGTGAGAGAAGTTCGTCTGAGATGATTTGGTCACATTGAACAAAGGTTTTTGGTGCTTCAATGAGGAGGGTAATCTGGGTACGAAGACTCGGGTTAGAAGTGGGAAGGGAAGACCTAAAAGACGTGGAAAGAGATGACAAAGATGTGGACCACATAGAGGTTATATAAGAAAGAAGACACGGTGCAAGTAGCTGGCTTCACCTAGAGGGATAAGGCTTTTCCTGTTGTCGTTGTAGACATCCCCGTATTGTAGGAGTGTAGCTTTGAAACCGAAAGGAACCTGCTATGAGAACCCTTTATTGTAGGAGTGTAGTTTCTCCTAGACGTGCAATAATGCTGCATTCTGTTGGCTGTACTCTTCAATAATGCTGCATTTGGCTGTTTCCCCATGTATCAATAAATGTCATTAATTTTGGCAACGGCTGATTCATATTCTGATTTCCTTTTTACTGTGGTGAAATTGTTTCTTGCACCCGTTGCAGGTTAAACAGGATGACTCCCTTCCCGCAGATTTGCTTTTTCTTGCTAGTACAAATGCTCATGGTGTCTGCTACTCTGAGGTTTAAGATCAATCATTCTTGAATCTCGATGAGCTGGTTGCATTCCATTGCTGTTATATATCTTTGTCATGTTTGGCTTTGCTTTTTCAAATTTTCAGACTGCAATTTTGTATGGCGAAACAACTATAAAAATCCGGATGGCTTTGGAGAGGACATGGGATTATAATACCCAGAGGAAGCGTCGGAATTCCAAGGTGAAGTATCTGTTGAATTCTCTGTCTTTCTACGGATTCTGTGCCCATTCTTTTTTCTTTACCATTAATATTTCCGTATGACTTCATTAAATTTTATTTGTGACAAAAAGGACATATTTGATTTATACGCACTAGGAGGGGAAGTGCCGAAAGATACTCATGATTATTAGTGTAGGTTTATACTCGGTCTATGGTGTACAGTGGGATATCTATAATTACTATATTGAATAATATGAATAGTAAGGGAGACCAACCCCAACCTTCCAATGATCCCTCTCTTGGATATCATTTGTACGGTCATTTATATGTTTCCGTGACCAATTTTCAAGCAAAATGTTTGTTGTTTTGTGCTATTATTACTCCTTTAAACTTTCAAGGATAAGATCATGTTATTTTGTTAAAAATACTTTGGAGTCTAAGATTACTAGACAAACATAAAACTTAAGTCAGTTGTTCATCAAACGTCGCCAAATGCGGACTGGTTGCAATTGTCATTTTGCCGTATAACTTCTTGCATACCACACTTTAAGAGCTCTCATTAGCACAACTTCATGCTATTAAAAAAGGCTTCACTATTTTCACGGAAGGATTCGACAGTTGGCTCCGCTCTTCCTCTCTTTCACACACTGCAAATTTCACTTACCTTCTCTCAAAAGTTTCCTATACCTCCTGCTTTATTAGAATGGGGTGGAATTATACTCTTTTTACCTTTAATCATGTTGGTAAAAGATACTTTATCTCTTATCTGATGAATATTAACATCACATGAGGAGAATAGAGGAGGAAAGCCCTTTGTATGGATGAAAGAAAGACCCTGGACGCAAATCAAGGCAACCAGTAGATAATCTGAAAATAGAAAGGAACTTAGTCGCTGTTTTACAAGAAAATCACTGTTTGGATATACAAGAGCCTAAAGGTTGAACTCTTAAATAAGGGCCGCAGGTTTCTAATACCCTCCAATATGTTTTTTTATTTGGAAAGATTAACTATGCCACATGGTGTAGGTTCCATATATTCGTTTGAATCAATAAGCTCATCCCTTTCTTGTGCAAGTCCGTGTGCTCGAAGATTAAGTGGACATAGCTTGTTCATTGTCTTCAACTTTGTAATATAGTAGTGGGAAGATGAGATTGCTTCATTCTTTTTGCTGGAAAGTTTCTGGTGGACATAGCTTCTAGCCTTGACATATCTCTCCTTTCCTTTCCTTTGCTTGCTTTTTACAACTTCATGCTGTTCTGATTTATACCTCCATATGATGAGCTCTGGGAACATTGATGGCTGTTGAGGATCTTCCTGATGGTGGTGTATATTTTTGAATGAAACATGAAGATGTGAATGACCTCTCCAACCCCTCCTTTGATGTGCTGTACATGGACATGTCTCATTCATTGTTATTTGCTGGTTGATTTTCTTATGCCAATAAATCTTAGATGAAAAGCCATCTTATACGATCTTTATTCTTCCCCAGAATCCCTTTTGAATCCAACAAATCAGCATTGATACTACTTCCAGTTAGCTTTGCTTTTTAAACCCACGCAAGGAACCAAATATGTTGGTGTTCTAGTTGATGGGTTGGCATGCCTAGAATTTCCTTCCAAAATGACATGTATTTTTGTTACTTATGAGACGTAAGATCTGGAGCTTTTACCCACAGACCTGCTTGGAGCGCCAATGCTGGAATGCCGATGGATCAAATTATAGATTTTATGACCAGTTTCGGAATATTTGTGATGAAGCATTCTTTTGCTTGCTGTGTAGTAGATTAAACCACAAGCATTTGCCCTCCAGTTGGCTTTTTGTGAGGTCTAAGTAGCTATTGTCTTCTCTGCTTCTGTGAACTAAAATTAACATGCGCTCTGTTTACGCACTTGTACCACAAGCATAAACAATGGCTTCCTAGCATGCACTAAGCAATCATCATGTTCTCCGTATCTGCCTTACAGAGCTCACAGATTTACCTTCCAAATCATGAAATTCTTTGGCTAATTGCAGGCGAAGTGCATTGTGAACAACCAAACAATTCGTTGTACACGTTCTCCCCCAAATCAAATTCCGTTGTGGGTATGGTTGCTTTTCTGCTTGTTTATTGTCCTTTATTTATTTTGTAGGTCTTCATTTTTTTATTCATTGGGTTGTTGTAAAGTTTTTTGACGCATGAACCTCTTACTCAAGTTCTCTGCATCTCTTGTAAATATGTGCTTTAGAAATACGTTTGATCATTCAAGTAATGTGGATTTAATCTATTCTTCTGCTTCTAAATGTTATTTATGTTGATGTGGACTCTTCATTCACTAAACTGTGGCACCGTGGCATAACTTGTTCCTAGGGATGCAGTCTTAGGAACACTGAACTTATTGTTGGTGCTGTCAATTTTACTGGTCATGAGACTAAGGTATGCTTCCAGAAATCTCTGTTTTGGTCCTTTGTTACTTTCCTTACAAGTGGAGATCTCTGATTAGATGAAACAGATTTAATTCTGCTGATGTGAAAATGGTATCTTTGTAATACAAATATGCCCTGAATTGTGACAGGCATTCTCCACCTCTCTTGAGAACATTGATTTTATTAGGTCCATCTCTGTTTGGCGCTTGCAGGTTATGATGAATGCTGCGAATGTTCCTTCCAAGAGGAGTACATTAGAGAGAACTGGACAAACTTATGCTCACCCTTGTTCCTACTCTCTTTGTCAGGTGCGCCATTGGAGCCATTGGCAGGTGTGGCTATTTCCTGCTACGGATTTCTCAAATATGCTCCCGTTATTACATGAAATTACTTATTCTTAAAAAGTTCAGAGAGTCGGTCTCAGAAATATAACATATTGAATCAGAATGCACTCTTAATGTCTTGTACAATGAGTTCTACCGATTATTAGCTGATACACAATCCCCAGGAGGAGCCAAATCTGTACACTCTTTACTGGAGGCGTTATTGCTCGCTCAATTCAGTCAGTCAAAATGAATAGAAATGGGCATCTTATACCTGCATTTTTGTATGCTGGCCGAGCAAATATTGGTTTTCAATGTAAATTAAGTGTTGTGCCGATCTAATTGCTTTCACATACGCCGTGTGAATACTCTTGTCTACTTTCAAGTTCTTTCCACAGATAAGATTCTGCAACCATGAAGATATTAGAAGAAGCAACATTATCAATGTGGAATTCAATCTCTACTCAAAAACACTAAAGACTCTGCATAAAAAAGAAGAGTGACTTTCTAATGTAAGAACACTTTCCAAGTTATACACATATAACAGCCAATTGCAAATCTACTAGCATGGTATTAGCAGCTAAAACTTACTTGCTTTGCAGCTAAAACATATTCTCCAGTTGCATCTTGTAAAGGCAAGCCGAAAGAAAGAACTATTAGAGGTCAAAAATTTGTGTCGAAAAAAATAGAAAACTTCTTATACTGTAAACATTCGTTAAGCCGACAGTAAAAGTAGGAAAATCATTCACTGATTGCGCACCATTGATAAAAGGATGATCCTTACTCTATTGTAGTGGCCCAACAAATCGACAGCGATGGAAGCCACAGGCAGGCAAATTTTCCCAACCCTCGAAAACCATAAAGACATTTCCATGTAGTACTCTGATCATCCCGAAAACCATAAAGACATTTCCATGTTTTAGCAATGCTTAATTACATGTGAGTATGGTCTAGTCTTACTGTCTTCAAAAGGATCAGCTCAGGCCGAACACATCGTGGTCCTTCACACAGAAGCGCTCATGTTGCAAGGGGTTCTTATAGTCGTGATTATTGACACATGAATTGTACCAACAATGAAACAATAAAAAGAAAAATAACAATAATCATAAAACTTTTGTCATACGCGATAGCCGATTTTCCCTCCTCTCTTGAATTCGGTTATGACAGCAATAGCCAAAGGGACATTTTCGTTGTTTTAAATCAGGGCACTTTCGTCATTTGATGAGGAAGTTCTCGATTCTGCTTCGCGTCCGTAGCCTTTACCGTCCTCCCTAGCTTCACCGCCGGCCGCCGGCTCCACCGGAAGCCGCCGTCGGCCTTCCGTCTCCGATCACGGCAGATGCACGAAGGAAGGCACACAACGCACACGCACAAGAAACGAAGCTCGATCCTGGAATCCAAAGTTCATTGTCGTTGATTCGAGGTTCGCCGGAGGTGAATCGACGTCGATTCCACTATTCATGACTTCAATTGCGGTTCCGGTGTCGTCTGGTTGCAGTTCCGATCGCGTGCTGTTCTGACCACGAGGCGTTCCTGCGATTCGTTCTTTCGCTTCAGTGATCGGCGGAAGTTTGCGGTAGATTCGAATCGCATGGAAAAGGACGCCCCGTCTCAGTTGACTCCAACCATCGCTTACGAATCTTCTCTCCACCGATTGAGCTCTTCAACTTCTTGCTCTAGTCCAAGCCCAAGAGTCGTCCTCGCGTCGAATGAATGTACGGATACTGCTCAGGAAGTGTTCAATGAAATGACTGAAGGAATCCATCCGTTATTCTGTCCTGTTGGTGGCCATTAGAATCAATGCTATAATAGTGAGGCTGTGCTCGCTGTCTGGAAAGTCGCTGAGTCGTCATCTCGAGCTCGCGCCGTCATCGCCACCAACTCACCAGTCACCAGGTCGTCTCTTCTCCAATTAAGCCTCGTTATTGGTGTCGATTTGTTCTAGACTCGTCTCTCTTGATCTCTGTTCTGTTTTTTTTTTTTGTCCCTCGCCTTCCACTTGACTGCTTCGTCGTTAGACATTTGCTGCGTCGTCGTGCCGAGACACTCCTCATCACCAAAAGCGAGAAGCAAGACTGTGACGGTAGAAGCCAAGGAGATGTGGTTGTGATTACTTTGGATAATTCCGCTTGCGTAGCTCACTGCATCAGAGGGATCGAGTCAACTAAAACCGTCCACAAAGAACAATAATCATTGATGCATCACACGTAACGGTAATCATCGATGCGCCATTTTGATACTAGCAACATCATCTAAAAGCAGTTTCGCCTGGATAGCAAACCAACCGAATAAGAAGGAAGCAACTGGAATGACATCAGCTGGAGCTTGAATTCATGGAAACGAGCAGCGGCGGCAATGATCTGCATCTGACACCCCTGAAGGTCTTCTGGTAGAGACATTGCTAGCCGAAGACAACGAACGTGACTTGGAATTTCTGTCTACCCCAAGCTCAGCATCGAGGCAGAGAAGGCCAGGCCAGGCTAAGGGAAAAGGTTGAAAGGTGGGAGTAATGGGGCTGGTGGGTCTGGGCCGCGAATCAAATCAATGGGTTGCTCTTGTGGGCCGTGCCAGTTGGACCAACTTGGCCTTTTCTATTTGTTATTTATTTTTATCTTTTTATTACTCTTTTTCTTTTGTTCTTTTTTACTTCCATTCATTGTTTTCATGCTCATTTTTTTTCAGAAAAACGTATGCTTAATTTTTTGACTAAAATTCAGATGTTGACAGTTTCGAATATATTTACCCTAATATTTAAAGAAGAATATCATGCCATCGTGAACAAAGTACAAGATATTGTATGTTTTTGTTGTGTCAATTCTTTACTTCCCAAAAAGCTAAAGTAGTTTATTGATCGATGGAAAAAATAGGCCAAAAAAATGGGACAGCCCAATCGAATTGAATCAGATATGTGTTGATGAAATATCGACTCATTTAAAATGACTTAATGGAGGGATAAGAACGCTTCAAGTGCCATAACTTGGACAAAGGACACTTAAGTGCCATAACTTACGAAAGGTACACTTAAGTGCCACATTCGAAGAAAAACGGATCACTTAAGTGCCACTCCTAAAGGCTGGCGACGTGGCTTTTTTTCCGGCGAAGCCCAAAATGACGTCGTTTTGCATGCGACGTGGCCAAATAATGCAAAAACAAATAGCGTCGTTTTGAGCCGACGTGGTAAAAATAAAAAAAATAAATTAATAAATTAAATTTAAAATTAAATTTATTTAAAATATTTAAAAATAATAATTTTAAATTTATATTATTTAAAAAAAAAAAAATCTGGAAAGGTGGGGAGGCGGTGAGGGATCGCCCTCGCCCACCACCGCCGCCTCCCCGCCGCCAGGAAGGGCCGGCGACGGCGGGGGAGGGTCGGCCGGGTCGCGGGCCCCGGCTGTGGGTCGGCGACCTTGGTCGATCGGGCGGCGAGGTCTCGCGAGCCCTCGCCGAACCGGGCGAGGGCCGCGACCCTCGCCCAGATCTCGGCTAGTGGTGAGGGCTCGCGGCCCTCACCTAGATCCGGCGAGGGTCGGCGGCCCTCGCCCGGCCGGCCAAGGCCGCGCCCGCCGGGCGACCCCCGGGGCGGCGGCCCTTGGCCCGGCGGCGAGGGCCACGGACCCGCCGGATCTGGGCGAGGGTCGTGACCCGCCCTGCATCGAGGCGAGGGCTCGCGAGCCCTTGCCGCCGCCGGCCGGCGACCCCTGGCCGACCCTCCCCCCCGTCGCCGCGCCCTTCTCGGCGGCCGCCGAGGGCCCCCCCGCCTCCCCCACCTTTTTGGTTTTTTTTTTTTTTTTTTAATATTTGAAATAAATTTAATTTAATTATTTTTTATATATTTGTTTAACCACGTCGAAAAAAAAACGACGCCGTTTTTGCATTATTTGGCCACGCCGACATGCAAAACGGCGTCGTTTTGGGCTTGCTTTCGCCGGAAAAAGCCACGTTAGCTTTTTGGCCGGATTTTGGCTGACGATTGGCACTCAAGTGATCCATTTTACTCCGATTTTGGACTTAAGTGTACCTTCGTAAGTTATGGCACTTAAGACTTAAATCCCCCTTCGCCAAGCTTACAGACTTGAGGGGTCCGCACGTCCTTAATGGATGACTTGGATTCATATAGACCCGATTTCCAATCTTGCCCATTTGGCAGGTTGAAGTCCTAGAATATCACGATGGAAGATTAAACAAAGATCAGTACAAGGCAAGAGAAAGAGATAGTTTTCTTTCGTAAAAATTGATACCTTCGTGTTTTATTTTTCCTGTTTGAGGATTCTTTTCAATTTATTGAAAGTTATCAAAGTGAAGAAATGATTAAACATGGCAAAGAGTCTAGGAAAAAGCAAAAGAAATTAATAAATATGTTGAGAATAACGTAGGTTTAAATAAAACCAATTTTTATAAAATTTCACCCAAAAAACCGACCATGATTGGTCAAGTGGTCCAAGACTTGATTTGCAAGTCCAAGGTCACAAATTTGATTTCCCAATCTACTATCCATTTTGGGATAATTATGCGAATAACTTGGCAGAATTAATTTGAACAATATCTGGTGGCGAACACATTCACCCGTCGGTGGCCAAAGATTGTTGTAGGTTGGAGAAACTCCAAATAGAATGTCTAGCAAAAACATTTGAGTTGCCGTTGATGCCCTTCAATGACGGGCTGTAATTGTACTTTGACAATTTTTCATTTCCATGATGATTTTGAGAGACTTCCCTTCACACACAGAATAAGAATTTTAAAAAATCTTTTTTGACAATAATGATCTAGGCCATCAATATCTCCACGACCCCAATGAGCTCATCGTTGTCCTTCACGTGGAAGACTGCCTTCAAGACCGGGTGCATCACGGGAACGCAAAACCACTATCCCGTAGGGAGTTCTCGCAGTTCGGGGTTATTAACACTTGAATTTTGCCAACAACGCATGAATAACAATAAAGGTAATTTTGTCATACATGGTTAACACCCGAATTTTGCTGACTATTCAAGTCTCCATTTTTTCCATATATATATAAAGAAGAAGAATGAAGAGAGAGATAGCAAAAGTTTAATAAAAAATTTGGAAAAAAAAAAAAAAAGAAGAGAAAAAAAAAGAAGGATATAAAAATAAAATCGAGAGGGCTCGTGTCGTCCAGCTCACTTGGCAATTTTCGGCCTTTTCATTCCCAACCCCTCTCTTTCAGCCCATTTCTTTTAGTTTGGTTATTTTCTTTTGGCCCATGAGTTGTGAATGATTTGCATTGACAAACAAAGTGGACGAACAAGACGTCTTTATCCCATGCACGGTGCATGGAGATGTATTATATAGGGGTAGGAGGTTTTCTATCTATCTAATTTCACTAATTAATATCTTCTAATTTATTCCTATCCCACCTGTCTTTAATATAGCATTTGAATATCACAGCTGCATATAGAATATATACCTTGTAACCTAGAATTTCTTTTATGCTCGCAGTCAATAGAAAACATCTTCCATTGTGGCACCACACTATTTATAAGTGCATGTTGACCATTTGATTGTATCAGGCTATTTAAATTTTGGATTATAAGGGCAAGTATGTTTTACCGTCGATTGAAACCATTGTTTGTTATGGGTGATCAAATCGAATCAGGAGGCAATTATCGTTTTTTTTAAAGAATATATTATGCTTTTATTTGTCAAATAATTGGTAAGAATTTGCAACTTGATATATAATCATTATATTGTGCCCACTTAATATGATGAAGTTAATATTTTCGTTCATATGTATGAAGTTTGAATGACAAATAGGACAAATACAATGGAGTTGTGTCCCCCACCAATTCACCGAGGCGTCATATTAGCTTTCATGTTTATGAAGACGTACCGCCATCTGGATCGTGAGGTTGACATAACACCAAGGTTAACAATTGCTTTACTCAGATATTCAAAATTGAATTAAATCGTGCACTGCCCACATCAAAGCAAATATATACTAATAAGGGGTCTCAAGTGCTAGAGTGCAGCATTCACTTTTATAATCACTCACCTTGGTCGTGCCTTAGACATAGGCGGTCAGGCCCAAAGGCAATTTTAGTACAAAAGAAATGGTGGAGTGGGCCTCTTTGTCTTTTACTGCGGAGTACAGGACATAGGAGTTCAAAAAAAAAAAAATGGTTTCCTTGTGACTATTGGCAAATTTTAGTTGGAAACGTCCGTGAATGTTAACCAACAAATTAAAGTCAAACAATGATAATACTTTATTGGAATAATGACTTAAATGATTTCTAAATTTTGACTTAATATACAATATGATCCATGATCTTTAAGTTTTTTTAACATGATCCTTAAACTTCAACTAAATGTGCAATATTGTCATTGAAATTTTAATTTATTTAAAATGATCCTTAGAACTTTTTGTACATGTTCAATTTAATCCCTAGAATGTATAAAGATATTTAATACTATATTTTTATTAATTTAAGTTCAAAACACAACATTAAACATTTTCATTAAATTAAACTTGCACTAAAATTCTTGCCATCACTGGCAGATGTTCTAGATTTGATTGGCAATGACCACGAGTACATGAAATTACTATTATTTCCCTCATGTAACGGGAGGGAACCAGATAAGCAAAAATCATAAAATCAACAAAAACTCCAGAAATCTTGAAGTGAAATTAAACGTTACAAAAGAAATTGAAAGTAACAGGAGGGGTGGAGTAATTAGCGGAGAGTATTCGAGAGGCCACAAAGGAATTCGCTGCCTCAGTGTAGTGGATGCCATCCCAGCTCACGTGGCGCGACGACTCCTCGCACACGGTGCTGTTGTTGTAGCACGCCATTAACGGGTTCTCAAATCCTACTCATATTGGAATGCAAAAAAGACACAAACTTAAGTAAATCGACTATCATTGTAAGTTTGTAACCACTCCTAGGGCACAAAACAAATGAGCAAGATACTCGCTAACTCTTGAGTTTTGACTTGACAATCGGCCCTAACAAAACTTGAGGGGACTCAAATTAGAGGCGATGGAATCCGTACCATGTATAGTGTAATTGGCAATGAGATCGTATTTGATCGCGAAGACATCGACGTACACAATCGTGGCATTCTTCATCTGACTCCTCAGTTCTTCGCAAAGGGACTGCAATCGCCGATTGAATTCCCGAGCAGCATCATTGCGAGATCGGAGGCATCCGAGCTCATCGATGTCGCTCGCATCATGGGCGGTGGTGACCAATATGCCAGGCAAACAGCCCAATGGCCCGGTGTTGTGCACCCAGAAATTCTTCCCTCCGCTTTGGTATATGCTCTACAAAAAAATTAGATATACTCTACAAAACATTAGATATATAAATTAAATTTACATAGATGGGATTATGTCTAATCTTTTGGTAACTGTTGACTGACCCATATGGCGAATCTAATTTCTTCGATGAAGATCGGGATGTTCCCGACGACCTGCAAATACGGAAGGTTGGTGAACTGAGCTGTGAGGTCGTTTTGGCCGATGTCAATGGTGTAAAGAGCGTCGGCGAAGCCATCCTTGCCGACCAAATTCGCATGGCCTGAAATTCGGGACACCAGATCGAGATATCTTAATTTTGCCTTTGTGAAGGTTAATTTGTCTAGTTAAAGGATAGATCACCTCTCGAGAGAAGCAACGGAGAGCGAGATCGGAAAAGGAGGAACTGGTGGAGTTGGACGCCCAAGCTGAAGGGCTGGTCGCGAGGGATGGTGGCCGCGCGGGACACGGCGAAATTGGCGCCATTGCTGAAATTTGGGCCCAATGATTCCAAGTATGGACTCAAGAAGCTTGCGTTCAGGCTCTCACCTATTTTGGATTTCATGCAAATCTCAACAAAATCTCATAGTGTACTTAAAGACAATCTATTTTAATAAATGTAGTCCAAAAAATTTCGGTATTTACATGATTTGGTCCTCTAATTTTTATTCAATAAAGTCACCCAACTTTTTGGATTTATGCGATTTGATCCATAAAGTTTTATCTTGCATAATCGAGTAAAGATTCCAATTTCTAGCTCAAATACTTTTTCTTAGACCTAAAATTAACATTACAAAAAAAGTATTTTTTTTTTTCATGTGTTTTCTTCAAAGAACATCGAAAGAAAAGGTTCGAACTAGTGTTCATCATGCGCTGAAGCCCCTCCTTCCTATGGAGGATGCCTCGGGAAATCATAGGACAAAGAGAGCGAGAACTCATAGAGGAAATCGATGGTCAACCGCCCGTCGCACAGCCGGCCGGTGGCCTCATGAAAGAAGGCGCGCCCGTTGGGCAACGCGACGTCGATCCCGAGCCCCGCCGACCAGCCGCCGGTGTCCGAGTTGGAGTCGCCGAAGTTGAAGATGACGGGCTTCCTCTTGCACGGAGAAGCAGCCGAGCTTGGAAGGCCAAGACAGAGTCCAAACATCACGGCGTAGCACCTCAAAGCACGGAGGCTGGGAACACAAGAGCCCCCTCCTCTCTTCTTCTCCATTTTCTTTCTCTCCTCCGCTTTCTTTCTTGTCGCTAGATTGACTGTAAAAGTGCAAGAGAGAAGCTGTTCATGTAAAAATTCAGAGGGGTCTAAGTTGTGGATCTCGAGACCGGGCAGAACGGGCTATTGCAATTTGGTCCCATCCCTTCGTGGAAATCTTGTGATTGTCTTCTACTGTGATTGCTGACAATTTGAATTGCCCCACCGGAGACCGTCTAGAAAAGAAAATATCTTGGGAGTTCATTTTCTTTCGACTCACCTGGGTATGAGTCATTTTTCGCTTCACAACAAGGTGTCTATGCCCCACAAAAGGCTTGGGATGTCATAAGAAGAGCCAGCGAGAGGACAAAGCCGAAGACATTGCCCAAGAAATGAACTTTAAGTGCTACACTTCGATTTGGGTAGTGAGCCGTATAGATTCAAAGTTGTAAAGTTACCTGTACCATAGTCGTTGCTTCTTTCTTATGAATTTTATATATGGGCATTATAGTTGCCCTCCATGCTTCAAACCCGATACATTTTTAGAGGAGCCACAGTGGCTATCGCTTCCCTAGTTACTAGTTCGGATGTAAATGTATATGTTTCGACAGAAGGAAAGGGAGGGATGTGATAATTCCAGACTTCTGGACTCCTTTCAGATGCCAAGAGCATCACTTGTTCCAGAGCGTTAGGAATGCTGCTTACGTTCATCCTCTACGCGCATTTAAGAGCTAAACCGCGAAGTCTTAAGTGCTTTTCTTGAAACGTCTTGTTATGTCGTCCTGTTCATTGTTTCTTGCCAAAGCTTTCTTCATAATGGTGGCTCCCCTTTTTATCCACGACCGGTTCGCTCTTCATTTCTTGCATTGCAGCTGCTTTGTTGGCGGCAACACGGAGTTCATTGATTCTCTGGTCGCTTGTTCTCTGGTTGAGTGGGAGACCAAGGTTATTTTAGGCGCTATTCCGAGAGCCATCGCTAGCTGCATCCCTAAGTTGTTTGAGGATGACAAACCAACCGAACCTGTGTCCAAAAAGTCGGGTGGTTTATTAGGAATTGCTAAAAGTGTGATTGTTGAAAGCACCTCATTAGTTGAAGAAGGAACATTTTCTCAGATTTTCAAAACTGCTGCAAACCGCATCCTATGATCCCCTTCCAACACAGAAGTAATTACGAACACGGTTCGGTCCTTGCATAAGTACTAACGGCTTTGTGCTTGATCTTTCCGTCTATGCAAGAGAAAGGCAGAGGATATCTGTTGGAGCAGTATCCTATTCTGTTCTGTAAGCAAAAGCAAGAAATCGCATGTAATCACCTTAACGCTGGACCAAATATTGCCGGAAGAGGCGTGTTATTAGGTGGTAGAGGGACGAGAATTTCTGAAAGTAGAAGTTTAGAGCAGCTTCTTGTCACTTCATTGTGGGAATAAAGAGGAAAGAAAAAATATCTCACGAGGAGCTGATGAACTTGGCCAAGTTTCTGAGACACTTGACTGCTGGGATTCGTCCAACCGTTCTTCATTAGCATCGTAATCATCATCATTCTCGAAAGCCAGATACATCCCGCGCTTTTCCAGCGAGAGCCCAAGAAAGTATGTTGGGTCTCGTAGGACTATATCTATTCCTGTCTCTTTTTAACATCCGAACCATTGGCTTGGATTCTGGATATCTAATCTTCTAAAAGCTGGTCTTCACTTTTGTTCCCCCATCTGGTTTAATGTCAAAACGTGTATCAGATCTTCGAGACTGAGAAGCCATCCTTTAATGTCCTCGATTGTCGGTAGCAGGATGTTTGCCCGGTTTGCACTGTCCGCAGAGACAACAACAGCGAAAATTATCACTCTAATCTCGTGGTTCTTCTTCGGAGCAGCAAAATGAGGAGCTTCCTGAAAAAAAACCATCCAGGAATCTCACTCCCAGGGACACTCGAGTTGTACGGATGCTATAGAGCAACCGGCAATTTCCCATGAAATAACACATTTTGAGGTCAAACTTTGTGCATTCGTGAGTGAAGATGCTAAACAAGGGGGAGAAACTGAACTGATCTACATCCAGATTTTTGTTACGGTTAAGAGTAGTTTTCCTCAAAATGGGAGCTATGAGTTAACGTTTTCACCTTTTCAGTTCTCTTTTCACTGCTGGGAAGCATGCCTTGCAGCCACCCAAGAATAAACGCGTTAGAGATTTCAATACCCGGAGACCTGTGATGTCAACTAGATTGCTGCAATCAGTAAAATTTAGCTCCTTCAAATCAGTAGAATTCTGATCGGAAGCAACTGGTCGAGAACCCTTGAGCAGGGGCTCGCGGTAGAGGTGATCCACGATGCCGCGGCAGGGGGTGTCGACGCTGCAGTGGAAGCGAGAAGAGAACATAGCGTCGTCCTCTTCGGGATCGTCCGTCAGCATCGTCGCTTTTCAGCTTCTTGATCGACCTCACTTATGAGTCACTGGTCCTTTGGCAGAGGCGGTCGTTGCAGAGATTGAAGCGCCACGTAACGATGAGCAATAAGCAACGAGCACCTTGCGGACGGATTCGTGTTCCCTTTGAAAAGAGCGATTTCCACAGCGCGGGAAATGTGTTGTCTTAATTTTTAATTGACAAATCATGGCATTCACAAAAGTTAAGGGAAATTTATCCAAAAAATTTTAAACCTATTGTACAACCACCGATTCAATTTTAAATCTATGTATTAATTTAGTTCAAAACAATCATAAATATTTCACTTGTGTTAATTTAAAAATTATAAATGTAATTCTTTTGAGTAATTTTGACCAAAAATATCTGATGTGGTGTTATAGTTAGTACTAATCATCCTACATGGAAGGTCGGTATAAATGTGGATAATCGTGTTTTATTTTATTTTTTAAAATTATTTTATTTTATTTTATTTTCTTTCTTTTCATTTTATTGTTTTCTTCACAAGGCCGGCAAGTCCACCGGTCACTGGCAGAGGGCCAGCAGCCCCGCCACCCCTGTAAAGAAAAAAAAGAGGATAGTAAAGAAAATTATAATTTAAAGAAATTAAAAAAAAATTCTTAGTAATCATGATGGAGAGTTTATGCCATGACATAGCAACATGTGTCCTCGATACGTGACCAAAATTATCACCACAAGGATGTTCATATCTACTCCGGTTAAATGTAGGATCGCAAGTTTCTCAATTTAGCCTGATTTGGTTTCAATTTCAATCCTTTAGACTAAAATTAATTAGACCTTGAGGCCGCACGCCTTGCACGTGCTGGTGTCGGAGAACGTCAGCACCTCCCTGCACCAACGGTTGCGGCACGCCGACGTCTTCTTCTCCCTTGGGTCGCAGCGCCCAAACCTCTCTCGCCTCTGCAAGATGACCTCTCTGGTCTTGATCTGCACATGATTTGCTCGTTTGCATGTAAAAAATGTGTGATTCAGGATCGAAAAATTATTGAAGAAATCTTTCTTTTCGTATAAATTTATAATGGATTGGCCACCAAAATCACAAACTCGATTGCTTCATGATCCGACGGAAGCAATCGAAGTGATGAATTCCCTCACGACAACCGTCGCGGGTGGAAGAAGGAGATCGAGGAGATTGCAATCTGGGAAAGCCCATGTTCCTCCTCCTGTCTCTCTCTCTCTTTGACAATTGATTGAGGCCGAAACCGTTTGAGTTTGAGGGATAGTATCATGATTTCGAGTTTGACGAAGGTTGAGTGTGAGTTGGAATCGGACATAACTTGCTTCCGCGGGTAGACAGGCATGCGGCATGCTGGAAAACGACAAAAAAGAGCTAAGAAAACTTGCTTCCGCGGGTGGCTTCCCAACTTGAAGGCAAATTATCGTCTCGGCAGGGGAGGGGAGGTAGTTTTCTTTGATTATGATCTTTCGATCTTACCACCTACGATTAGTTACGGTATAATTGTTCCCGGAGAGCTTAATGGAAATAACTTTAAAGAATGGAGAGAATTAGTTCTTCAATTGGGGTGCATGGATCTTGATTATGCTCTAAGGTAAGATGAACCACCTGAACCTACGAGAATAGTACTCATGTGAACATACTCGTTATGCTCAATGGGGCGAGCCGGCAAATGCCGGTGTGATGTACGTAAAGGCCTTCTTTCTTGCGTGCGTGGTTCGATCATCGGTACTTAACAATGTCAAGGAATTGCTGGAGGCTATTGATGCACAATTTGAGTCTTCGAGAGAAGGCGCATGCCATGACCTAGTATGAAGTTCTCATCATTAAAAAGCTTACCGAGTGTAAGAGGTGTGCGTGAACACATCATGAAGATGAGGACATTGCGGCTCGGTGAAGAGATCGCGAGGTTGGGATGTCGGGAGATCCTTTCTTGTATACTATATACCATCCTAAATACTATATCCACAAGAGTATGCCCTTTTCAAGATCTCTTACAACACACATAATACTAAATGGTCAATCAATGAACTCATGACCATGTGTGTTCAAGAGGAAGAGGCTGCTTATGGATAAAGGAGAAAGTGCTCATATGGCAACAGGGATAAGTATAAAAGTCAAGGCAAGCAAAGGGAAAAGGTAAGATGCCTCTACCTCCCCAAGCTGGCATTAAGAAGGAATCCAAGTGCTTCTTACGTAAAGGGGCACATGAAAGATCAATTGCGCGCCAAATTTGGGCACGGCTCAAAAAGGTAACCAACTTGCATGTGTTTGTTATGAAACTAATATGGTTGATGTGAGTCACAACACTTGGTGGATTGATTAAGTTTCTACAATCCACATTTCTAATTCCTTGCGGGGGTTTCAGAACAAGCGGAAACCAATAGGAAATGAACAAGGCATCTATTCGGAAACAAGATGCGCTCGCGTGTGGAAGCTATTGGGACATGCAGATTAGTTCTCAATGGTTTTGTTTTAATTTTAGAAAGGACCTTTTATATTCCTAGTTTTTATAGGAATTTAATTTCGGTTCAAGACTTGTACCTTTGGGGATACTCCTTTGAATTTTCAGATTCAACATTTAATTTATCGTATAAATATAATTTGTTGGGAGTGGTATTTTGTTTGACGGTCTCTTTCGAATTAATTTACAAAGACAAATACCATTAATGCAATGCATGTTCATGACAATGCTTGGTATAAAACAATGTGTTGTGAATGAGGATTCCTCTATTTTGTGGCACCAAGGTTGTGACATATCTCCATGGATAAATTAGAGACTAGTAAATGATGGAGTACTTAATACTCTAGATTTTACTGATTATGACACTTATTATTGAATGTATAAAGGGAAAACAGACCAACAAGTCAAAGAAAGGTCTTCTAAAGAAGTACAGAAATATTAGAAATCATACATATCTGGATATTTTGTAGTGGAGATATTGACTCAAATGGTCAAAGATCTTCATTTCTTTCATAGACAATTATTCGCGATTCATGTATCTCTACTTGCTTCGTAATAAGCACTAGCACTAGATGCCTTTAAGGTATTTAAAACCCAGTAGAGAAACAATGCAACAAGCAAATTAAGATCGTGAGGTCGGATAGAGGTGGAGAATACTATGGTAGATATGCGAAGATGGACAAGCACACCTGGTCCATTTGCCGAAGTTTCTTGAAGAGCATAGGATTATTGCCCAATAATACACTATGCTGGTTCACCGAACCAAAATGGTGTCGCGAAAGAAGAAATCGAACATTATTGGACATGGTGCGGAGTATGCTCGGTAACTCCAAACTTCCTAAGTTTTTTGTGGACTGAGGCTCTTAAAGCCGGGTGTGTACATATTAAACCGAGAGTTTCCAACCAAGGCTGTTCCAAGGACACCTTTTGAGTTATTCAAAGGTTGGAAACCGAGTTTGCGATATGTACGTGTTTAGGGATGCCCATCTCAAGTAAGAGTCTACAATCCACGGGAAAAGAAGTTAGATCCAAGGACTATAAGTGGGTATTTCGTTGGATATGTCAAAAGTCAAAGGATATAGATTTTATTGTCCATCTCACACCACTAGGTTTGTGGAATCAAGAAATGCTAAATTTCTTGAGAATGATCCGGGATTAGTGGGAGCGATCAATTAAGGGACTTTGTTCCCGAAGAAGATCATTCAAATACTCAACCTTCCACCTCGATATCTTGGATTGGTTGTTGCTACAACGCCCTTCGATTCAATCGGTCATTGAAACAGCCAATCATTGAAGATCCACAACCTGCCGATATTGATCCTAGACCCAACCTGTTCAACAATTATTGAATCTTGTTGAGCTTCCGGTTGAACAACAACTCCTCGAGGAGGATGTTGATGCAACATTAAGAAAGTCTACTAGAATGAAGAAATCAGCAATTCTAATGACTATATTGTGTATCTACAAGAATTTGACTATAATGTTGGAGCTGAAAGTGATCTGAGACGTTTTCACAAGCCATGAGTTGTGATAAATCCAATTTATGGTACAATGCTATGAAGGAAGAGAGATGAATTCTATGGCATCAAAACGAAATCCGGGATTTAGTTGAGTTGCCTAATGGTGCGAAGGCCATTGGTTATAAATGGATCTTCAAAACTAAGAAGGATTCATTAGGCAATATTGAGAGATACAAAGCCGAACTCGTTGCCAAGGATTTACTCAAAAAGGAGGGAATCGATTACACGAGAGACGTTTTCTCCGTATCCAAGAAAGATTCTCTTCGTATTTTGGCATTGGTTGCTCATTTTGATACTTCCAATTACATCAAATGGATGTGAAACGGCATTCCTCAATAGAAAATTGGAAGAAGTGGTTTACATAAAACAACCGTGGGATTCTTCTCTAGTGCTGGTGAGCATTTGGTATGCAAGCTTAAAAAGGTCTCTATATGGCTTGAAACAAGCATCCCGCCAATGGTACTTAAGATTCCATGAGGTCATCTCTTCATTCGGTTTATAGAGAATGTCATGGATCAATGTATATACCGGAAGGTTAGTGGGAGCAAAATTTGTTTCCTTTGTCCTATATGTAGATGGCATTTTTACTTGCAACCAATGACAAGGGGCTGTTATATGAAGTGAAACAATTTCTCTCTAAGAGTTTTGATATGAAGGATATGGGTGAAGCGTCTTATGTCATTGGCATTAAAATCCATAGAGATAGACCTCGAGGTATATTAGGACTATCTCAAAAACTTATATCAATAAGGTCTTAGAGAGTTTCGGATGAAAGATTGTTCACCAAGTATAGCACCCATTGTGAAGGGTGATAGGTTTAATTTAAACCAATGCCCGAAGAACGATTTTGAAAGGGAACAAATGAAGAACATCCCATATGCTTCTGCTGTCGGAAGCTTGATGTATGCTCGAGGTTTGCACTCGATCTGACATAGCTTTGCTGTGGGAATGTTGGGAAGATACGAGTAATCAAAGTATGGACCACTGGAGAGCTGCAAAGAAGGTGATGAGGTACCTTCAAGGAACAAAGGGACACATGCTTATGTATAGACGGACGGACAACTTGGAAGTAGTTGGTTACTTGGACTCAGACTTTGCTGGCTGCATTGATTCCCGTAAATCAACATCGGGATATGTTTTATGTTTGCTAGCGAAGCCGTATCACGGAGGAGTGCAAAACAGACCTTGGTTGCCACTTCCACTATGGAAGCAGAGTTCGTTTCCTGTTTTGAGGCTACCTCACATGGTGTATGGTTGAAAAGTTTCATATCGGGGCTTAGAGTTATGGATTCCATTGCTTGGCCATTAAAAATATTTTGCGACAATTCAGCTGCAGTTTTTATGGCTAAGAATCACAAAAGTGGTAGTCAAAGCAAGCACATCGACATCAAGTATTTAGCCATCAAAGAACGTGTAAAGAGAAGAAAGTGGTCATAGAACACATATACACTAGATTGATGATAGCTGATTCTTTAACTAAAGGCATGCCACCAATGAGTTATAAGGATCATGTATCTAGAATGGGCATTGGTCCAATCATGTAAATTTTTTTTTTCTTTATATAGAAGAATTTGTGAGACTTTTATTCATTTATAATGTTTTCTCAATACAGTTGTATACATTCAGTTATTATGAGAAAAACAATTACAGTTTGACACAGGTAAATATAAAGATTTATTCATTAAGTTATTTGATCACATATGGACTGATGAAATACATTTGTGATACACGGAAGATAATACTCGCTCTAAGAGGACTCATCGCCGTGATTCATGTGTTTTTATTTCAGTATGGAGTTTATGTGGGTTTTGGGTTAATAACTCATTTGATGGAATATTGGGATCAAGTGAGAGAATGTTATAATATGTAATATATTTTATTATTCTGAATATGATCCTAATATTGTATTCCCAATTGTATTCCGATTTATGCCCAATTTATTACCCACGTGTGTGCATTGATATTTGCCCGTTAATACATTACCATAATGGTCTTAATGGAAGATATCGGTAATGTAATAAACGGAATAAAAACGTCATGTCGTCTAGTTCAAACCCTAATCACTACAGAAAACCACACCATCAGGTTTGAGGGGTATTGACTAGTAGAATAGGACGTACAGATCTGGTGTTTCCCATATTGCGAGATTAATCACGCTCACGTGGATCCTTGAAGGTTTTGGGTCTTCTACTTTTGCAAATTTCATCAATAGCCGGAGGTATGTTGATCTTTACGTTTCATAATTCGATCCCAATTACGTATGAATTTATCTATTATTGATAAATCGGGATCACCGAGGTTTTAAGTTTATATTAAGTCTAACACAACCTCCACATCTCTTGCTCATCGACATGCCACGTTTCGTTCACTCCCCGATTCTCCTAACAAATATGATTCTCACGATACTAGCTTCTTCCCTCCCTAATGTCCCCTTCCGCTGCCACCATTCCCCCGACACTAGGGTTTGTCGGATATGGAATAGGCCGTACCATTCCATCCTCCCACCTTGGCAAATATCGCGACAAAACGACATGTGATTGTATCTCGGTGTCAACAATGACCAAAACTCCGTAGAGTGAAAGGGGATCTTTGGGCAGATCAACATGACGACGTGCGGACCCACGGAGTGCCATAACTTGGCACAAGGGACACTTAAGTGCCATAACTTACGAAGGTACACTTAAGTGCCAAAATCGGAGTAAAAGGGATCACTTGAGTGCCAATCCGGCCAAAGTCGGCCAAACGCCCGACGTGGCATTTTTCAGCGAAGCAAGCCAAAAACGACGCCGTTTGCTCGGCTATGTGGCCAAATAATGCAAAAACGGCGTCGTTTTGGGGCGTGTGGTAAAAAAATAAAAATAAAAATTAATTAAATTAAATTAAAAATTAAATTTAGTTAAAATATTTAAAAATAATAATTTAAAAATTAAATTTAGTTAAAATATTAAAAAAATAATAATTTTAAAATTAAATTTAGTTAAAATATTAAAAATAATTATTTTAAAATTAGAAAAAAATTTAAAAAAAAGGGAGGCGGGCGAGGGATCGACCCTCGGCCGCCCGCCGCCGCCCAGCCCGCCACCGCCGGAAGGGCGGCGACGGCGGGTGAGGTCGGCGGGGTCGCCGGGCCACGGCCGGGGCCGGCGACCCGGCCGGCCGGCGGAGGCTCGCAAGCCCTCGCCCGTCTGAGCGGGTCGCAGCCCTCGCCAGTCCGCCGGTCGGCGGCCCTCGCCGGCCGAGCCATGATCCGCCCAGCGAGGTCGCCCGGGCGGCCTTGGCCGATCGAGAGGGCCGCCGACCCTCGCCGGGATGCGAGGAGCCCTCGCCCCGCCCGAATCCGGCGAGGGCTCGCAAGCCCTCGCCCGCCCAGGTGATCAGCCGGGTCGACCCCCCAGCCGAGCGCGACCCCCACGACCCTCCCCCGCCGTCGGCGGCCCTTCCGGCGGCGGCGGGCGGCGGCGGGGCGACCTCGGCGCCTCCCCCACCCCCCTTTTTAATTTTTTTAATTTTTAAATAATTTTAAAATAATTATTTTTAATATTTTAACTAAATTTAATTTTTAAAATAATTATTTTTAATATTTTAACTAAATTTAATTTTTAAAATTATTATTTTTAAATATTTTAACTAAATTTAATTTTTTAATTTAATTTAATTAATTTTTCATTAATTTTTTATCGCGTCGGCCCAACGGCCCGTTTTTGCGTTATTTGGCCATGTCGGCAAAGCGGCGTCGTTTTGGCTACGCCTCGTCGGAAAAATGCCAACGTCGCGTTGGCCGGACAGGCAGGTGTACAAGTGATCCGTTTTTGAATGTAGCACTTAAGTGTACCTTTTTAAACCATGGCACGGTACATTGTCTGGTGCTTGAGTTATGGCGTTCTTATCCCTCAACATGACTATTGACCTAAAAGATAACAACAGGGAGTGAGTAACCGCCCAGCAAGAGATACAATAGACTCATAAACCATTCGATCTAGTTAGCACTTAATTCCTAAGTCACTAACTAACAACAAGCATGCAAATACGCACAGGTTTACACACCCAATTCAATTATGATCATGCACAATTTCACATAGAAAAGTAGCAGATATTTACCATACACCAAGCAATATCAAAACAAAGACCATATCACATGCATTTCACTTCTCATAATATATGTATATGCATATCTTCACTAGTAATCACAATTTCATTTCAGCTGTTTCCAATCCATCACGAGGCGGCATGAACGGTGACTTCCAACCACCCGGCCCGGGCATCCACAGCACCAAGTCGTAGGCATCCCAATCTCCCTGAGGGGTATTCTGCCACCAAGGCATTTATCACCAAGACATTCTCCTCCGACATCCTTTCGGGCTATCATCGGGTATAACACTCTTAGGGTTTGTCCCCTTCGCTTCCCTACTCAAACCCCGGGGCATCCTAGTTCATGGGCCAAGGCATTCTCCTCTAACATGCCGCTCAAGGCCATCGTCGAGCATCCAAGGACTGCAAGCCTTGGGTATCTCATTCATCATCACACACAGCATGCACATAATATAGAATTGCATTCCATCAATTTTGTGCATAGGCTATAACATGCAACTATGGCAACACTTAACACCTCATGCACACTCAATAGCCGAAATTACAAATTTTGCCACTACAATTAAAACTGCAAAAACATCAACCAATAACTTCACATCTCAGTGGATCATATCTAGTTGGAAAGCTCAAAGTGTGCTGGTTGACTCTCCAGGAGACATCATTTCAAAAATTCCCTCATTTTCCTCTCACAAAAGCCTTACTTTCAAAATCAGTCAGAAAAGGGCAGTTTTGTCCGATCTTGGAAATCACCTCAATTAAAATAGTAAATGAACTTTAAAAATTCTAATTTATGATATGTTGCAGAAACGATCTTGACAAAGATTTTCGTGAGAAAACCAAGTCAAAATCGACATGCAAGCTTGTCTTTCTTTTGCTTGAACTTGAGGTAAAACAAAGTAGCAAAATAGAATAGGTTGATCTTCGGAAAGAGATCTCTAGAGAGTCAAATTACCTTTAAAAATTCTCAAATTTTGATATGTCATAGATAAAAGAATTTCAAACTTTTGTGTAGAAATGTCATCAAGATTTTGAGTAGAGGAGTCCATAGAAAATCAAGAAATGGTGAAGGTCACCGTCTCGATGATACTGGATAGTAGGAACCCAAAAATAAATACAACCATTTAACCATCCAAATTAACTCTGAAAAGTATAAAATTTAAATGTGTTAAACGTTAGGATATTTGAAACAACCTTGAAGAAGGAAATTTCTTGAAATCTAGTCTAGAAAAGTTGCAGTGAAAAGAGCAAAACAGGAGGGTACCACATGCACGCGAATTTCTAGGCTTAACCCAAGTACACGAATTCCATCTCTTGTCACCTCATCAACATCTACTCACCAAAACACCACACAACAAGCCAAAACAGCCATGCAAGACTTCATTTTAGCTTTATCTCACAACCATAAGCCACCGATAACACATGCACAAACTTAGCATAAGACATACTGTTTAGACCATCTAAGGCTAGTTCATTGACATGCAAGCACAAAACTTACTAGAAATCAACATGCACTCCATCCTCCATTCGCAACTCACAGCCATAGCACTTCCTTTCCACATCTTCACCATCACAACGCAGGCAAGAACGCCACAATCAGCAGGTTCACCAAAATAGGCCAAAAGACAACCCTACTCTACAAAAAACGAGCCCCAAAGAGATCAAAAGGGTAGGAGTCTAGCACTTATCCTTGCCTCAAGATCTCAGTGCTTTGAACTTCTTCTCCTTGGCTAACCATGACCTCAAGAGCTATCAACTTCTTGGTTTTCCCTTCGATGAAAAAGAAAGAATGAAGGAAGGAAGAAGGAGGCTCACGGATGAAAATGAGAGGAAGGGGAGAGAGAGAGAGAGATGGGGTGAAAGATGAGCAAAAGACAAGAAAGGAAGAAGGAAAAGGAGGAAGTGATGGAGGATAGGTTCCACCGAACCTAGTGGGGAGAAAAGGCAAGGTCGAGCTTGGGGAATACTCCGAGAATACTCTCTTTGCATGAAGAACCATTGGAGGAAGACGGGCAACTATAATGGGTAACCAAAGATAGGCTTATAAGCCTATTAAACTCTTTTAATTAAATAAAAGAAGCTTTCCATGGACGGCTCCCCCAAGATTAGAAAAACAAAGTTGTCCATAATGCCCTCATCATTATTAAGATGGCCAACCCTATTAAGATGTTTAATAAAATTTGCTTAAGTATTTACATTAAACATTAGGCACATCAGGACATCGGTTCAAAGCATATTCAGTTACCCGGACCTTACACTATTTCTCCATATCAATTCACCCTTCTTATTAAGCTTGCCACCAAAGTTTAAAGTGAAACCTATTAAGCTCATCGCAACTAATTAATTAGCCGGATGAAATTTGAGGTGTCACATGCGTTGTCCATCGTCATCTATTTTATAAGCTTCTAAAATTTGAGCTTTTTGTTCATCTGTTAAATAATTATCCCTCCAACATTTAATTGTAAGTAAATCCAACTACTAAAAGATTAGCAATAGCATGATCGAAACATCTTGTTGAGTTTTGTAGGTATTAGCTAACATTACCATTTCATTTAATATGTTCATAATATTGGACTTAGCTACACTATCTATGTTCCATTCATATGTGGCATCTGAAGAGTATATATTATGTATTTTCTATGATGATTCTTCTAAAGCAATGCCTAGAGAGGTTGCCCTACCATGATATAATTTTTTGGGGTTGTCATTAGTAATCTTTTCAAGGACATTAATATTGGATTGATTTGGACTGTATTTTACAATTATCCTTGAAACTTAAGAGTATCTATTATTAGAGGAGGTTCTAATTTTGATTTTCCTAAAAGTTTTCTTCTTTGTTCTATAGCTTTGGCAAATTCTAGAGTAATATTTTTTGGAAACTCAAATGTTTTGAATATGGGCTTTTTTAAAGGTTCTACCTATTGTATAATTCATTGGATATGATCTTGGATTGTTTTTTTTTTTTCTTTTTTTGATGCGGGAGGAACTAGCTTGCACCGAGCGGTGCGCCCGTAAACCCCCGGTGACGCTAGTAGGAGAACCACCACTCCGAGCCACGCTTAAATCGCCTAATGATCCAGCGCTCTCCCCTGCAACTTGCGTTGCGGGAGCTTCGAACTCCACGACCTCCCGAGAAGGACGTTGTAGAGCCTACCCGGTGGAGCCACCTAAGCCGGTGGTAAAGGGAAGAAGAAGAAAACTTTCCTTTTTACAGCTCAAGTGTTGATTCTATCATATTTAATTATTTTCTTATTGTTGCCAAGTGTTGATTTATATAATTGTTCTACTCAATTACCTTAATAGTGTACAGTGAATCTGTTTCAGTGGTATCTTAAAAGGAGTAACTATTACTTCACTATCCTCGTGTTGGATTTTTATCCTTCTAAGTGGGGTGGTTAAATTCTATGGTTTGACCATTATCAAGTTTTCACTTATAATTATGATCTAAAACTATGATTTCTTTTGGTTCTAAAAATTATTCTTCTAACCAATCAAAGAAAATATATGGACTTCATGTTTGTACATGTAGTCGTAATATTTTTGTTTGATATGTTTGCTTTGGTTAGCAAAAATTTTGAAGAACCATTCTTTGATTTCTTTATTATTATCGTAATTAAATTCTTTATTGCGGGCTGCCTTATATGATTCAAACTATTTTTCTAAAAACATTAAGTTCTGCATCTACCATTTGTGAATATGTGAGAGAGTGATGAGAAGAATCGGTACTTTCTATGACTGGTTCTGGCTAATCTTGTTGGTATATTAGACTAGAAATTCCTATCTATTATTGAGACCACTAATGTTATTATTGGGATGGTTAAGTGTCATGTCTAGAGTAGTAGAATTCCTATGAGTACTAAGTGGAATGGTGATTATAGGAGGGCGATTAGGATGAAGATCTATTGATCTTCCCGATGAAAGATGAGCGAAATGGGTAGACTAATCTTAAGTCTAAAGATCTTCGGGAAACTAAATGGTTACCTTTCCCTGGGTGTTGTATAATGTTGGTCATATCAGTATTTTGAACAACTAGTTAGGAATTTGGCTCTCTAATTCCCCTGTTCTAGTAGAGTCACTTGACTCCAATTGATAGATTTAGGAGATATTGTATTTGTATAGAAATGTCAATTTGGAGGAGAAGTTTTCACCTTTCGGACTACATTCAAAGGCATTCTCTCCAAAGGTAGAGGCCATAGCTTTGTAATGGATCTTATAAACAAGAGCTAAAGGGATAGATCCATCCACCACCTTGTAATTATGAGTTTTTATTTGGAGAGTAAGTAATTTAAGAATGAATTCCTATCTTTAAGAGATATTGAGAAATTGGGATAACAATCAAAATGTATTGTACCTTGGCAAAGACTTGTCTCTATGGTCCAGTATGGATTTATCATAGCTTAAGAGATGTGATTCTTGGAAAACTAAGAGAATCGAGGTATTTAGCACTTCTTTTGTAAGAGGTTTGATTCCTACTTGGACATGACCTAAATGAATGTAGTGATTTTTTGTTTATGTTCTTTTATCGACTCCTGATTTAAGAGATGGATTATTTCATAAGAATTTGAAAGAGGAACATATCTTTCTTTTGTGGTTAAGACATAATCCAATTTTTTGAAAAAATTAATTTTGATTGTTTATATATTTCTTTAAGTTGAACTTTAGAAATTTCTCGAGTTTTCTATCGATTTGTTAAATTCTTCTATCCTTACTTCTTCTCTATATATAGGACCTTGATTTGTGGACATTAGTGATAAAGAACTAGAGGAAGACACATATCTTCTAAGTAAGCTCATCCTTATAGATCAGTACTCACATGATCGTGGGTTTCTTATCAGAGCTATACCAATGGTCTCACCACCTCTCTAGGACTTATGGCCTAGATCACTTTGGAGGTGGCACTCGCCCAAGAGTATGTTTCCACCAAATGAAATTGGATCTATGAAGATGAAGACTTAGGAAGATGATCAATATTTTCCCACTGGCTCTAATACCATAAAGGAGAATGATTTTGCTATATCTTGACGTCTATTCTCACTTCTTCGCCATATCATTAGACATCTATTTATATAGTGATTGGGCCTATGTATTACACTTATGATTACAAGTTCTAAAAACTATACAAATATTGGTTAGTCAGAGTAGGCTGCACATGAAGGTTTTGTGACTATGTTTATGCAAGCACTTGCATTGGGGCTAAGGTGTCATGGAGTGTTAAGGTGCGATTGGTGTGAGTTATAAGGTGTGATATGTTCATTGCCCCCCTAGCTTGATCTTTAGCTTGATTGGAACTGACTATAGCTTCCTTAGGTTTGATTTTTCAGTTTTGGCGCATGTGCACGATTTTGTTAGTTTTTACGTGTATTTGCTTGCAATAGATCCTATCTAATCGCCAGCATTCTCCATGCTCCTCGGATTTTCCTTGCCTATCAGGATTTCCTTGTGAATTAGAAAAAATAGGGTTGATAGCCAATTCAAAATGAACTTTTCCGAGAACTAACAAGAGAGGAATTTACTTTACCATGAGCTGGTTGCCTGGCATTCTCCATGTTCCCTAGATTTTCCTTGCCTGTTAGGAGTTCCTACGGAATTAAAAGAAAATAAGTCGATAACAAGTTCAAAATAATTATTTTCAAGAGCTTACAAGAGAGGAATCTACCTACCACGAGGACAAACGAGAATTGTAGGCAAATCTAGCTAGAAAAGGGATATGGTGCATAGCATAAGGGAAATGAAATTGCGCCGGTGAGTAGTCCACTCTTTAGGCAAACTCCAATTCAAAGGCTGACGCAAAGTCACAAGGGTAAGGAATCCGCTCCCAATCAATTCCAAGTCAGGCACAGCCTTATAGTTAATTGAAAGGAAACTCTTAAGTCAAAAGATCGCCAGGAGTCCACTTCTAAGTGATTTCCAAATGAAAGGCTGGAGGGAACTCTAAGTCAAATGCTAACAAGCACTTATGCCGGGAAGGAATCCGCTCCCAATCAATTTAAAAATTCAAGATTCATGCACTTATTTAGACATTCTAGAACTCACACATAGTCATCCTAACATACGTTCATGCAATTTTAATCATGCGGTTTAAAGATTAAGTATAATCAGGTTGTGATATGGTCATCTAGTCTGAAGCAAACACAGTCATGCAGTAGTCGATGCACAATTATGCAAGAAGGCATTACATTCCAACAAATGTGATATGAGTGCACCGATTTGGCTTAACTCTATTATGAATGTACCAATTTAGGATTTTTATGATATTAAACCTTATTTATATGTATATGTTATATGCACAAATATTTGATAATTGCATCTTTTTTATAATCATTGTGGCACCCCTCGACAGCCCCCGATCCGTTAGGGTCGCCAGCGGTTAAGCTTACCTTTCCCTTTCCCTAACAACATGTCACTCTGATACCATTTCAATTGCAGCGGGTCCATACAACCTGGGGGTTTACATCTTTTAGATCGGTCCCTTGCGCAATTCATATAACGGAAGCATAACCAACAACTCCCTTCCCTATATTCAGAAAATAGTGCACACCAACTAAACATCTTCGATAAGTTAAAGCCGAACACTTTTATTTACATAAAGCGGGTGGACATCTTTAGTCGGTACATCGAAATGCCATGGTTTTCTATACTTGGCTATACTTCAAAAGATGACCGACATCTCCTCCAACGGTCGTATACTTAAAGTCCATCTAATCAATGTCGGCGTCCAAAAGTTCCTTCCCTTGCTATCCTCCTCCTCGCGGTCATATCCAACCACTTGGTCCATCTGGCGGTGGCGGTGGCGACGAGAGGAATCTTATCTAGTCGAAATGTTAATCCCAAAAGGGGTGAGTACAACCACTCAGCGGTAAAGATCTACCAAACTACTCAATGCGTCAAACAGAACAATCAAGGTATCATGAACAAAGCACATATCATCCATGCATTCAAGCATACCTTACCTTGCAGCCATGCATATATCACCATGCCATATGTGCATATACCACCATGCACTTATCATCAAGCATTCATGCATATATCACCATGCCATATGTGCATATATCACCATGCACTTATCATCAAGCATTCATGCATATGTCTTCATGCCATATGTGCATATACCACCATGATTCATATCATCCATGCTATCAAGCATACATCACCATGAGATCCATTCATACCTTCATGATCGCATTTTCAATATCAAATAGCATCTATTTACTTTCATAGCGAGATCATGCATCATGCCATATGCATACACCCATGCACATGATTCACTTTCAATTCTTATCTTTCACAAGGATCTCATCAATTTTTCTTCCCAGGGACCAATGTTTGCATCCCACAATTTATCGCTCGCACCCAACCTGACATCACGAGGAACCTCCGGCACACACCTCCGGGCATCCGGCACACACCTCCGGGCATCTCGTACCCCAACTGGCATCACGAGGAATCCCCCAGCACACACCTCCAGGGCTTCCGGGATTACGTACCGACATACCACCAGACATTCCCCCTGGAATTACGTACCATATACCACCGGGCATCTCGAAACTCCCGAGGACATCCGGCACACACCTCCGGGCATCTTGACACTCCCGGGGCATCGTCGGCTCACACCTCCGACGGCATCCTCATTTCAAAGCATGTTCTTATATGTCTCATTCTCAAATTTCACATTTGATGTAACAATACCATTGATTAAATCATGCTATATGCATTTGGAAAAGTACTATTTGATGCAATGGTTTTAAAAAGAAATCCTTCTTTGAGTTCATGAAAATTTACCAATCCTCAAATGTCATATGAGATGTATAGATGTCATCACATCATTACACGGGTAATAATCCAAAACATCATGATTTACACAAAAATTTCCATAACCCATAAATAATACAATTTCCAGCTAAATCAGAATACTTAAAATCCTTATATCACAAGAAAAGAGTTTTAGCCTTATTCATACACAGTTTTTGCAACATTTACAGTTAAACACCCAAATGACCTTCTAAAATTATGGAATTTAACTATGTTGTAGATGAGACATAGATAGAGACATTTCATGAAGAACACTTTCCCAAAAGAGATTTGCACAGAATAGTATAGACCATGCATTTCAACATCATCAAGTCCGAGTAGACAGATTGCACAGTTTTTAAAACACATTTGATTAAATATGTAAATGACCTTCAAAAATCATGAAATTTAACTATGTTGTATTCAAGACATAGATGAAGATATCTCATGAAGAACATTTTTCCAAAAGAGGTTTGCATAGAATAGTATAGGTCATGCATTTCAACATCATCCAATCCGAGTAGACAGATTGCACAGTTTTTAAAACACATTCGATTAAATATGCAAATGACCTTCAAAAATCACGAAATTTAACTATGTTGTAGTCAAGACATAGATGAAGATATCTCATGAAGAACATTTTTCCAAAAAGAGGTTTGCACAGAATAGTATAGGTCATGCATTTCAACAAAGGTAGTTACCGAAATCTCCAGATTCAGTCTCTCCGAAAAATAAGGATTTTACCCACTTATACTTGTTCATTTTATCCCAAATTTTAGTATGTTGTATTTCAAGGAGTCCTTGACAACTTTCATTAAGGGATCAAGGTGAGATTTTCAAAGGAAAGTCACCTTATAGTCCACAGAAGTCACTGGAGCTCAGTACAACATTTCCAGATCTAACGTCTTCAGAAGAAAAATCGTTTCACTAGGCTATACTTGTTCGTTTTACCTCAAATTTGAGTATGTTAATATTCAAGATGTTCTCTACAACTTTCGTGAAGAAGTCGAAGTGAAATTCTCAGTAAAAAGTTACATGCAACACACAAAATCACCAAGAGGTCAACCAAACAGCTTCAGATCTAACATTTTCGTAGAAGGAGGGTTTTACCCCTCAAAACTCAACCATTTTGTCTCAAATTTTAGTATGTTGTTCTTCAAGGTGTTCTCTACAACTTTCATGAAGAAATCGAAACAAGATTCTGACTAAAAAGTCACATGCAACACACAAACACAAAGATGGTCAAACTGGTCTGTCCAGAAACAGCATGCATGACCAACGAATCCCTCTCCATAGCTCCGAAATTTCATCCCATCTACCACAACCAAGACTTACCATCTACTACACATACACACAGCAATGCAAAGAGTAGGTTTTAGGACTTCACTTGCCTCAATTCCTACGATGCTAACGGTGAGGGGTTCAGTGCGGTGGTGCGACTCAACGGCAGCGGCGGCGTCGATGATGGCAGCTCGAGCACGGCAGAAGGCGGTCCCTTCTCCCTCTTTGCCGTTCACCCGCTTCGCTGCTCACTCACGCTCGCTACTTTCTCTCGCACTCACGGCTCTCTCTCTCTCTGCCGTATTTCACTCGGTCCTTCTCTCTCTCATTCGCTTCCGTGCCTTTTTTTTGTTCTTTCAATTTCTTAATTAATTCAGTCAATGCATGCAGATTCGGTGGCGTTGATGGCCGAAGACAGCTGGGCAGGACGTGGAGTTCAGCATGTCATTCAGTGGCCGACTCCCCTCCTTGCATGCACTGACGTGTCCGTTGATGGGCGCCTCTCGGTCAATTATTTTCCATTTGTTGACCAGCGGACGTGACTCCTTCGTGGGCTATTCTTAATGGCCCTCTTTGCCGCTTGAAGACACGGTTGACGCAGCTGTCCAAAGTTCCTTCTTCGCTGGCCACCGAGAAGGAAAATACGTGTCTTCCTGGGGTCAACTAATTTCCTTTAGTTGACTGCCACATGTACATGCATGTGACCGAAATTCTTGCATGGAGAAAGGGCACTTGATCAGTTTGCATGGATCAAGGAATTACTTGCGATTGATAGGCCAAATGGAAAAAGGAAGGTGCGGCCGTGTGGGTTCTTCACAAGAAAATTCTCACGTAAATGCATATGGCTGTGAATGATCATGCATGTAACAATTTTTCTCCAAAATTAATATTTCGGATGTCGAGCAGCGATAAAACAGGGGTCGAATGTGGTGCCGACGATGACGAATCCCGATAACAATTTCGTCAATTCGCGACATATCGTTATTTTTCCAAGGTCGACAAAAAATGCGGATGCCACAATCATATATATAAAATGCAACTTTTTATGATTTTATCAACATTCCCATCCAACATGTAATTAATTTTGATTCTAGATGTAATTTGATGGATAAAATTTTATTAATAAGAGTAACATGCGTAATACTTCTATCAATTAAAAGTGTAATGAATTAGATAAGTTGAATATAAGTAAAAGGAGGCCATTAGTAGTGTATTTGGAAAAATTAATTTAAAAATATAATTGAAATGAATTTACCTATTAACCACATTTTCGAACAATTCATTGTTATATAGTATTTTGATGCCTCGTCTTTATTTTTTAACCTTTTTATTTAATAAACTATATTCTTATGTTATAACAATAAATCATTTTGCATTTATATCAGCTTAGTGTTTTACTAGTTATTAGGGAATTTAATGAAGGCAAGGCCGTTGGCAGTGTTTTACCAAGATTTAGTTTTGCTTTGTTGAAGGCAACAATTTAAATTAGATGTGACGAGGTTTTAATAAGAGAATAGATGCCCAAGGATACAATTGACAACATCAAAGTTCTGTTTGTTTCATGAAAAATGGATTATTTGGAAAATATTTTTTAAAAAATATTTGTTTATATCACTCACAAAAATGAACAAACAATTTTTTTTTTTCATTGCATAAGAAAATATTTACACATAAATTATTGTCGATAATGAAAAACTATTATTAATTGATTATTTCAAGTAATACAAGTGATTATATTTAGAAAAATATTTTTCAATTTTTTTAATGAAATAAACAGAGCATAAAAGCCTACTGACTCTTCGATATGTTGAGGGTAGAATTTAAAGTTAGAAATGTTTATATTAGACGTCCTTAGGGTAAATTTGAACATGTAATTTTCGCATTTGTATTTAACCCTATTTTATGAGAAAAAAGGTTTTAAAACATTCAGAAGCAGGTTTGTTGTTGGTACTTCACAGGTGATATTTATAAATGATATAGATATCTTTCTAAACTATTTATAAAGCACATTTTTGAATTTGGTGTCATTCCATATTTACGGAAATGTCCTTGATTTTCCTATCATTTGTTAATTTATTAAAATTTATTATTGCAACCACTCTTTCATCACCTGCCAAAAAGATCAAAGCGGTTAGAAAATTGCATGTCACTTGTCCATTTAATTCTAAATATGATAACTGTCCTAGGTTCCATTTATCAAGTAATTCATGCTACTTATCCAATAGTTCATAAGATGATAAATATCCACAAGTCAGACAACCGCATATTGTTGTTAACCTTTTACTGCACGATGAAAAATTTGTAGATTATTCAAATTTAAATTTATTGGTGTGAAAAAATTCCTTGATTTATGTATTACTCGATTTATTATTTAATTTCTCATATTGATACGGTATTTAAATATTTAAGTATTCATCTAATAAATTAAACTTTTAAAATAATTGATAATACTTTCATAAAATCTCATGTGATATCAAAATAGGAGATGATAATTCATAAGTTAAAATCTTTTCAGGCCTATTCATCTTCTCAAATTAGGTATATTCACCAATTTTTCCATACATCGATGCAATCGAGCATTTTGCACTAGTGTTTATTAAATAGGGTAGCGCCAAAAGGAGAAAGAGATCGGCAGTGGGATCAGGTCAATTTGTCTGCCCCGTCTTATCAAACCATCCCCTTTTAACGCCGTCGTCTCCGACCGACGCACGTCTCTCTCTCTCTCTCTCCTCTGCGTCTTTTCAAATGATGATTTGCCCACTTACCCACCACCGCCACCGGCTGAGCCATTGCTTCTGATCTCTTTTGCTGTTACTCCATCTCCCTCGTTCGCTGCGGAGTCTCTCTCTCTCTCTCTCTCTTTCTCTCTCTATCTCTCTCTCTCTAGCTCGTTCGTTGCAGAGAGACTGTTTATGCAGGTCTCTGCTTCACCGAGGTTTCACATTCATTATCCTGTTGCTGCAATTTCGGACAACGATCTGGAAGATGGGCGAGTCGTCTTGGCCTTCTGATGCGCAGGTAGTCCCTCTGCAGTTAGTGAATGCCGATGAATCGACCGCATTGTCGAGAATTCTTCTTTTCTTCGATCAAGTACGGTCCACACTTATGATGTAATGTTCTTTGAGCAACGCCATTCAAAGCTTGAAATTCAAGGGGTCGTTACCTGGTGTCTTTTCTTGCTTTTCTTGATGTAGAAGATGGTGCGCGCGTGTTAGGCGTCTTCACCTTGTTTTTCTCTCTGGTTCTCCTCTGCTGTTCGTGAACGCCGATGAATCAACCAGCATTGTCGGAAATTGTTCTTTGATTAAAATCCAGTCCACATTTTTGCTGTAATGTTGTTTAGGCAATGCCATTTAGATCATGTCTGGTCTCTTTTCTTCCTTTCCTTGAAGTAGAAGAAAGTCTGTGCGTGTTAGGCGTCCTTATCTCGTCATTTTGGCTGATATTTGGTTACTCTTGAGATGATTGATCGTGATATGGGATCGGTGTTGCCTGCTCATTGCCTTGAAAGATCGATGAAAGAGTCATATGCTGGTGGGGTTTGCTTCGATTTCTTTACTGAGTTGGTGGGATATTTGTGGATCTTCCATGTTCAGTTGAAAATCACTCTCTATTTGACCATTTTGAGAGGACTGTAGTCATTTGCGAATGTCAAAACTCTTGGGGATTGCGCTCCTCGTAATCTTATCCCTTTGCAGTTGAACTATATCCACAATGTTGTTTCTCGAATGGCTGGCCGAAGAACAGATGAAGTTCAGGTTGTAGTATCTCCTTATAGAATTTGCCCCCTGGGAGCTCATATAGATCACCAGGTCAGTTTTGTTTTGTTTCTACCATATTGTTGTCTAGATAGTCATTTCGCAAGTCCTTCCATTTGGGCATTGTTTTTTGATTTGCATCAACAGACACAACTTTGTCTTAATTTCCTGTCCTCTTTTTATGTAGCATTTGTATTTTCTATCGCTTGTGAATATGAAAAGCCTGTTGCCTCTTATGTTCAATAAAATTTGCAGGGTGGAACGGTTTGTGCCATGACAATTGACAAAGGAGTACTTCTTGGATTTGTTCCTTCTGGAGATAGTCAGGTAAAAATTGATTCACCTTAGGTTTTAGGAGAATAGTGGAAGCCTGCGAAATTCGCCTTGATGGTGATCTATTTAGCTTTTGATACATCTATTTGCCATAATACCTCTAGAGTTGTTAAGTCACTTTTGGACATTTCTGTGGGTGTCAAGTTTTAAGTTTCATTTATGTATTATGTAAATCAGTTATGCACTTAGAACTTTAGAGCAACAAAACAATATATCTTGTATCCTCTTACAGAAGTGAAATGCTTTGGCTTTAGATGTAAATTACGTAGTAATGTCACCAAGTGGATGTTTTACTAGGGTATTTGTTATCTCCATGTACTTACGGAATTAGAGCAGCTCTAAAACTTAAAGCATCCTGGACTTTTGGGATAAGGTTAGTCATGGTAGACTGAATGGAGTGGAGCATCCTGTATGTTTTGCTAATCATGGCTACTGACACTCCATTCGGGAAAGGACAGAAAGAGGAGGTTGGGAAATTAGGTTGGAAAATAAATGAAATTTGAAATTTTGCGAGACAAAGATTGAGGGAAAATTAAAATTTTGTCCTTTTTATTTCTTTCCTTCCCCATTTCATGGCTTTCCAAATTGTATGATTTTGGCTTCAAGAACTTTCGGAAAATTCTCATGTTTGAGTTGAGAAAGAAGAGTCCTGTGGCATATGAGAGGGAACAAAAAGTGACAAGTTGAGCTATCATAACCTGAGTAGTGCTAAGCTTTGCGGGATATGAAACTTGAGGTCACACAGGACATCTCGTTTATTTTTCACTGCTGTGAGTATTGGCCAGCATACTAGTTGGACTTTGAGTTCCTTTATGTTGCACCATGATAACAATCATCTTTTCAATGTTTGTAAATTGAGGGATTCACTAGATCTCCTTCATGTATGATGTGTGATGTATAGATTATAGGTCTCTCTGCTAAGCACGTAATTTGTGTGCTTTACTGATCTTGAAGTGAGGACCCAGGCTGAGAAGGTCAATCTTGCAACTAAACTCAATCATGAATGAAGTAATCTGCATTCTTCCATTCATATCATAGCCCCACAGAAATTTGTATGGTGGTCCAGCTATCTTGAAGAACAATAGGGAATGGAAGATGGAAAAAGCATGATTGATCCTAGATGGAACCCATATTGGCTAAGTAGATGGAAAGTAATCTGCAACCTGGGAACACTGGCCTGTCTGCTTACATTGCCTTTCCCTTGCCTTTTGTGTTATCATTCAATATTTTATGTTTAGACTGTTGTTCATATTAAAACAATCTCTTGAAGTCCTGACCTGGATGAGCCGACAAAGGTGCATTAACCTGGCATAGATGAATGCATAAGTTGTTAGAGGCTTTTAATGCCACTTTCTAGGTGCAAGGAAAAGAGAAGTATGGGCATTATCAGTGGAGTTATGAATATGTGCAGACAATGTAATAAATTGAAGAGGGGAATGGACACATGCATCGAGCTCGAGATTGACTCAATTGAAGTTCCAACTTTTGACATTTCTTTCCTTTTGGATTTAGAACCCGTCGCTTGTTATGGAAGTTCCTTAAAAGAAAAACGAAAGATCTAAAATTCAAGCTAACCAGAGGTAAAGAGGTACTTTAATCACATTAGAGAAATCTCTACAGTGAGGATCTAGGCAACTTACTAAATCTTCTTAAGATGTATCATTAGTTAGGTATTAGGCTTACTTGGTCAGCAGGAAGGTTTCAAAATTGCCTATATTCACTTCAATTTAGTTCAGCACATGGACGGCTAAGCCAAACAATGCTAACTTATGGCGTAAGGTTGTTTCTGGTATAAGCTCACATTTTGGATTGTATAAGCACTTTCCAGTTTAAACATTGAGAGACATTTGGCTTAGCCTATTTTCCATGTGTACACAATTTCCTTTGCGATTTTGAGATTCCTCTGGCTCTGAGATGTTTTTGAGGTTTAGTTTGATGTCCTGCTACTTGGACATTTTTTTGGCTTTGGCTATGTTATGTGCAGTGACTTCAATTTAGAATCTAAATTCTTGTTACAGAGGTTTCTCTTGCTTAAACGTTCTTGTTGTTATAATAGTTATTATTATTATGTCCTTTTTTACTTTTGTGCAGACAATGATGTAGTGAGTGTAATTGTATGGCTGCTATTCTAAACATGACAGCATTGATCTACTTCAATTAACTGTATGTGTAAATGTTGTTCAGGTTTATCTACGTTCTGAGCAGTTCAGAGGAGAAGTTCGGTTTAGGTATGGACTTCTTTAGTTTCATTCCTTTCTATGCTTTATCTCAAGCGTCACATCAATGGTTAGTTCAATTTCATCTGACGTTGATCTCGCATTGTTTCATTTCATTAATAGTAAAGTTGATAACTAGTACAATTTTAAGGGTTAAAGTGAGTATGAAGATGGAGAAAAAGCATATGGCATTCTTTGTCTTAGGTATTTGTAAATCAACATATCAATTGTAGGACGAGAGTGCCATAGTAATGAGTACATTTAGGTGCAATGATATTGAACTTAATATGCTATGAACAAGGTTAGGCTAAGTGCTCTTAAATTAGGCACACCTTTTCCTTAACTTGGATTATCAAGGTCCTGGTAATTAACAGGTCATTATCGATAGTATAAGTTCGGTATGGACTTCTTTTAGTTTCGTTTCCATTAGTGCTTTATCTCATATGCCACATAGATGGTTTAGTTCAAACTCTTCTGATATTGATCTTGCATTGTTTCATTCGATTAATAAAGTTCATAAGTAGTACATGTATAAGGGTTAATATGAGCATGAAGACGGAGAAAAACCACCTCAGATTCTTTGTCTTAGGTACTTTTTAAATCTACATAGCATTTGTCAGACAAGGGTCCCAAACTAAGGAGCACATTTAAGTGCAATGATTTTGAACTTATATGCTATAAACAATGTTAGATTAAGTGCTCTTAAATTTGGCAAGCCTTTTCCTTAAGTTGGGATAGTAGAAGTAAAACTTGTTATCATATAGAGGTCCTGTTATTATAACAGGTCATTCTTGATAATTTGTAATCTTAATTTTCCTTGTTGTCAGTTTCTATATATGTTGCCTTCGTTTATACTTAATTATGTAGATCTTCTGCCGAACATAATTGCCATGAAATTTTTTTTTGTTTTTTGGCCCTGGAGATGGACGGACTAATGGTTTAAGGCTATTTTTGTGCGCAACATCTTCTTTAACTATGTTGCTTTTTTCCAAAGTATACTGTACATTTGTACCGGTCAGCAAAGGAGATTAAAGGGTGAATTTATGAGCGTATGCCAGTTGAGATGGGCATCTAGTCTGTTTCTAACATTCTATGGGAACAAGGCCTTTCAAAAGTGATTTTCCTTTTGACAACTCTCTAAGGAGTACTACTGCTACTATTTCTGTGGTCAACTTTGCCATTTCTTAGTGGAGCAAATATTTTATCTTTCTAGACTTGAGGGCGGTGATGCTCACACATTAATAAATTATGTTATTTGTTACTTTCATCCATTGAAATCTATGCACTTTCATGTGTTATTGTTGAATGTCACAACACTTATGCTTTTGTTCTCCTGAAAGAAGTGAGTTTCTGAGGTAACTTCTTGTCTGCTGGATTACTAGAAGTAATGTAATTGCAAAATTGTAGGAGCCCCATTGATTTGACATGTTTTTGCTCTAGTTTGATGGAAAAATTTAAGTGCATGTGATCAATGCAAGTTTGCATTCCAGTGCAATTGATTGGATATGATCCACAGAGTTGATGAAAATCAGCACCCAAAACCTGTGAGTGGAACAAACCTGAAGGTACCTTCAAATGGTTCTTCCACACAACATGAAGACTGTGATTGGGGAAGTTATGCAAGAGGAGCTCAATATGCTCTACAAAGTAGAGGTCACCGTCTTTCTCAGGTTAGAACTTTTTCTGCATAAATGTTTTTATCATTTATTGTGAAATGGAACATTTAATGGATCATATGTGAAGGAGTTGTACAAATTTGAAATTTGACTGTAAAATTTTAGAAGGGTATCAAGTCATGAGGGGCAAGACCCTTAGTATGACATTTAGAGTATGTGATAAATTCCCCAGTGATGGGGAAAGATATCCTGGACGCACCAATAATTAATTAGGGATGTTATTCATCCTTCATGAAAAACTTAAGTTGGCATGAGGAGAGGGAACTGCTAAAGTACTTTTGCGTCACTTGCATAGTTTTCTGACTCATTGTCTCTCATATAGCAATGTCTTATTAAGGTAGTGAACTGGGTCATTTGCCGCTGAAACAATGGTTAAATTAGATTCAAGAAGGCTTAATGGTCTGTTTGGTTGTCATAGGAGTACATATGTATGTATGATATTTATATTGTGAAGATCACACTGTTAGGCTGTGTGTATGGATAAACTCTGTTAGGGGGTTTGTAGTTGATCTTTTCTTCCATGTGTTTCTAGTAGAAGGGCATGATTGTGATAATTTGGAGATCCTTACTTAGCAAGTGACCTAAGTTTAGTAATAACCATGTCAAAAGGGAAAGAGAAAGGGGGGATAGACTGATATATTGTCCCAAACTAGTGGCCTCCGAAGATGCTCTTTGAATTATTAGATGGACGTTCATGTTTAGATTACATAACTTCACCCAAGCTGTTTGCTGCATTTTTTTCTTCTTAAAAAATTTACCAAGTTTATTTCATGTATGATGATTTGATGCATTTGATGTTCATAGTAAGATCACACAGTTTGACTTTTTTGCAGGGTATAATTGGATTCATCTGTGGTTCTAAGGGCCTTGACAGTTCAGGCCTTAGCTCTTCTGCTGCTGTGAGTAAATATCTCCTTTTGTGCTCTTTGATTGAGGAAGTTTTGGTACTTTTCTTTCCTATATGATGGTAAATTTTCTTGAACCACTGTGATTGCTAAATGACCTGTTATATGACGAACTATGAATGTCATGGAATGTGATTCTGTTTTTATGGCTGCAAGGCCATATTCCCTTGTTTCTTATCCACTGGTTCCTTCTTTTGTAAATGCCAAAAGTATTGGCATGTATTTTCTCATACCATTCATCCAATCAATGTTTTGTCTTTATTTACTAATGATAAAGTATACGAACCCTTCAGTTTCTTGATAATGTATTGTTCCAGTTATGGAAGCCATAAATAAAAGGAAATTTCAACTGTTTGACCCTGATAGTGTTAAAACTGTTTGCTGAACTTTGACAGTAAGGGGAATGCAACTTTCCTTTCAAGGAAATTATTCGGTCTTTCTTGTTATTTTCCTGGTTGAACTTCTCCTTTGAAGAGCTCTTTACCTTATTTAGATCTGTAATGGCTGTGTGTTTGATAGGTGGGAATTGCCTACTTGTTGGCTTTTGAAAGGGCAAATAATTTATTCATGTCCCCTACAGAAAATATAGAGTATGACAGGTACCGTTACAAACATATTAGACTCTACTTATTGCGTACTTGAACGTATTTATTATGTACCTTTGGCAGAGCTACATTTTCCCTTGACTTGTTAATGTTGCCATTTTATATTTCCTCAATTTAGTAACTTTTTCACTTCAAGTGTTCAACCATATGTTTCATCTCAGCGACCTCTGTTTTTGGGCTTCATTTCCTCTTCCATGTCCAACCATCGTGTCAAAATGAGAACCCTAATTACAAGTGAGGACTTTTATCACTTCAATACCAATTCGATGTAGGAGAAACACTAAGAGGGGCTGTGAAACCAATCTGATGTAGTCAGAGCAGCAAACGATAGCAAAAGGAAAAAAAAAAATTATGGCTGATATGAAGATGGATTAGAGAAAGGGTATTCTAAGGTTTATAATGAGGAAAAAACTAATGACAAAGAGACTGAAAACCTATTAATACTAGGTTACGGACATAAGTACGATCTCAACCCTTTATCTAAAATAACAAACTAATCTCAATCATCCAACCTAATTAAAAAGTCATGTGACTATTACATGATTAGTTCCTTACCTAAAAATAGGAAAAGACTAAATAGAAGAAAAATAATTAAAACTATTAAAATAGGATTATGCTTCTGCATCACTCCCCAATAATGCATGTAGGCTCATATAGGATCTCCTTTGTCTTATGTAATTTGAGATGTAAAAAACCATTTTCACGAGCAAGTACATAATAAAGCCTGATATTCGGGTGACCACTAATGGCTTTCATTGAGCATTTTCGCAATGTGGAAAGTTGAATTCTGGAGCAATGAAGTGGAAAGCTAAGGTAAAGAATATTGTGGTAAGGAGTATGTATTTAAAAAGAGAATGGTGGGTAATGGGAAGAGAGAATTGAGAAATCTATTACAGGATTAAACAAGGAAAAATTTTACTTGTCGTTGATACCTTACTCTTCTTTTTTGCTATGAAATAGTGCACTTTTTGAAATCATCTAGCTCATGTATTTCAGTGATCAATGGAGTCCTTATGTTTCCTTTCCATGCAGGCTGATTGAAAATGAATATCTGGGCCTTAAGAATGGCATACTGGATCAATCAGCTATTTTACTATCAAGTCATGGCTGTCTCACTTTAATGAATTGCAAGGTAATGTGGGGATGTTTCAATGCACAAAGATTTGTAGAATTAGATCCTAACTAAGGATCTATGGAGACAATTCCACCTAGTGGGAAATCGCTTTGATGTTGTAGAAATGCATTGTTTCGAAGTGAGTTTTGGCAGTTGTCATGAGTTACCATTAGCCATGCAAAATTGTTTCTTTCTATCATATAAAAGCCATCCATAGATGGCTAAGGTATGTAAGGATAGTAGTAACGAGGCATTTAAATCTTTTGTTGATACAGTTGCAGCTGAAATTATGTGTGTATTGCAAATTGTGAGTAATGAAGCATCGCGTTTTTGCGCAATCATCAAAATAAGACCATATACATTTCAGGTTTATGGCTAGCCAGATGTGAAACCCATCTTAATCTGCTGCATGTCATTTTAAAAATCGGTCATAATAGTTGCAAGCTTGCCTTATTGACCTAGTCATTGTTGAAGAATAAATTTTGTTATAAATGAAAAGTTCATGATTTGTCTGGTTGAAATTAAAGTGTATTGCATGTCTGTGAGCTTCTTCCATGATCTTTTCGGTAATCTGTGAACCACTGAATGTGCATAATCTATTATCGAACCTTGGTAACTCTCCATTTTGTGATTTTAAAGTTGAAAGTATGCTGGTCAAACCTTTTTTTTTTACTGTTTTGATCTCTAGCAAGTTGCGTATAGCTAAAATGGAGACTTCCATCAGTTTATATCTTATAATCCACATATAGGCTTCAGAATCACAGCCTTTTTAGCCTAGTGCATCCACAACATTATCTTCTTCAACTGATGTTCGGCTCTTGTAGGAACCCTATATTTTGGCTAGGCAATCTAAAATAGGTAGCAGTATAAGCAGGTATGGTTGGTTAATTCATGGATGTCTGCGGATAATCTTTCATGCTAGGCCTTTATTGAAAGAGATTTTCTTGTATGAATTGAGGAATATAGTCAGTGTAAGCATATTTTGAGTGTACAGTAATGTACTTGTAAATTGTCGTTATTTGTTATTATAAACAGATAGACCATACAGTAAAACCCTACCATTCTGTATCAGTCTCTCTGTTGTCTTTTACTTTTTTTACCACATGAATAATCTTTCATGCTAGGCGTTTCTATTATTTTTTGGAACTTGTTACTCATTCGGCGACTTAGAATACCATGGATTTGGTGTCTGTTTGGTAAGGTTGTAGTTGTGTTGCTGTCATGAAGTGTTAGAAGTAGAGGTTTTTATTTTTGGTAATATATGTTGGAAGATGGTGCCGGTATGGAGGTGTTGCAGCCGTGAGGTGTTACTAAATGCATTGCAAAAGCTACAGCACCCCTTTAACTGCTAATTGAGAAGCTATAGCCACATTCTTAAGCATATTGTGCCTCTCTTACTACCGCCCACATAGAATTTACTAGTCGCAATTCTCATTATTATGTTTCTCCATTTGCTTGTTTAGCATTAATTCTGTAAAACTTGGTGTATGTGACTTTTTTCATCACAGAAACATGGTGACATGAACTTTCCTATTGTTTTCAATGGCAAATGAGTTATCATAAGGCTATTAACTTATCTCCTCTTGTATCAACAGAATTTCATTGTTTGACACTGCTACTTTATAGTTATTTCAGTTTACTGATATACATATTAGATGGCTTATACTGAGAAATATTGATGTTCTTTAAGTTTAATGTCTTGTCCATTTGAAGTTTTCTCATGCTGCATATGTAGATGAATTAGGATGTAAAGGTTTTCAATTATCTGTTCGGAAGAGAGGTTTTCTGATGAGAAGTATTGCTTGTGCAGACTAAAAGCATGAGCTTATTCGTTTTTCAAAGTTGCAAAAGGACAATCCTGTGGTGCCAAAAGCTTTCAAAATCTTGTTGGCCTTTTCAGGCTTGAAGCAAGCTTTGACCAGTAATCCTGGGTATAACTGCCGTGTTGAAGAGTGTCAGGAGGCTGCAAAGTTTCTCTTGGAGTAAGATTTCGCTTTTTCGTCCAAATTGAAATCTCAATGATCAATATAGTGATGATATTTTGCCGAGATATGCATGTTTTTTCTTCTTTTTTGATAAGTAAAAGAACTATTTGTAAAAAGGGAGATGATTGTCCAAGTGTACAGGAAGTATATAATTCAGAAACGCTTTGGAAAACCAGCAAAAAATGAAGCAAAACTATATAATGGACAAGGTTCTGTAGATCAAACCCTCTTAACTGTTTCTCTCAAGTCCTGATCGTACAAATCTCAGGATTTTCTTCTCGATTTTGAGCCCATTATGTACTTTCACCAGCAAATGTAGAGTGTCATATGACAAAGAAAGATACTTTTGATCAAAAATCAAGATTAGTTTGAAGAGGTGAGTTTACAAGGGTTAATAGATAGAGTCATAGATTCCAAACTCTTCTTGCTCATGCAACACCACGAATCTACAATGATGAAGCCATGACTTTCTAACCAGGTGATGAAAGCAACTCGGAGTTCGAGCTTCAGCCTTCCAAATTTTTTATTTGACTAGGACTTCAAACCTCATAAGTCATAATAAAATTTAACCTTAAATTTCCTACTTTTTGAGATCTTCCATTGAAATGTGTCCTAAGTAGAGCTGGGGATATTAGTAGCATATAATTTTTGAAGAAAGAGGTTGCATCCAGCTTCCAAACATGGGACAAAATCAATCTCTCTAAACTTTATCTAGTAAATGAAGCATGTACTAGAGAATGTAATTACTATTCACAAGGCAAAAATAAGATGTATGGATAAAAACTTGTCCTAGCAATGTTTGGGTCAATTTCGTGACAAGAGATACCTTTTTCGTTACTAACTGTTCTGGAAACAGGTAATTCACTTCTACTTTGGATAAGATATTCTTGTATCATATGATAGTCTGATCTTTCAATCAATGTCTAGTACCTATGTTTGCATATCATGTTGTATATCTATTTATATCATGTCATTCTGTCTATGCCTACATGCAGTTGATGTTTTATGCAAAGATAGTAAATTATATAGGAAATTACAGAAATATCATCAATTTTCCCCATTTTGACACTTTCACCCCTTGGTTTCATAACTGTACACTTTGCATGTGATCTTGCAAGCAACCTATGTTTTTGCATCTTGGAGTCCTAACACCAGTGTCAGGAAAAACAGTGTAACTTCCAGGAACTAGAGGTGCTATGTGTTGATTATTTTGGAACTTTATACTGTAAAATGAGGAGTCTTGAATCTAGGAGTTGTAGATTAATTCAAAAAACATATTAGATTTTGGGGGGAAAGCAACAAAAAGAATTTTATACTTATTCTTATATCTAAACAAACAGACTCTTAGTATGTGAGGTTTGACTTACATATAGAGGGGGTTAAAAAAGTATGTAGTTTGCATATCTGTTTCACAACTTGAAGTTTTGGGAAAAATGGTTATCAGTATGATGCAAGGGCAAGAGGCTATTTGTTCAAGTGAATCTAGGTCTCTTACTTGTTTCCTCAAAATAATTAATTTCCATAATTTAGTTTTGGATCAAATACCTGTTAATGCATGTAGGAGAATGTTACAATATTTAAATGTTAAAACAGGTGTTTGTCTATTTATTTAAATTTTTACATCAATTGGCAATAGTCTCACAAATTATACCATTGTCATTTGTGCTTTTATTATTGGTATTAATCGTTATACTACTATGTGCTGAGGCAGTGCAGATTATGAGATCAATAAATTGGCCATTCACTCGTGTTGTGGATGTGTATTGAATTTTAATTGCATGGCTAATTATTTGGATCCTTGTTAGAGTGACAGCTCCATTTGAGCTAATCACACATTTGACACCGAATTCATAATTCATCACTCTCTGTTTGCTAGATACTTTTTCCAATATGTAACACTACTTTTTCTCTATTAACAGGGCTTCTGGAAATGGCAAAACAAAGCCTGTCCTGTCTGATGGCAAGTATCTAATTACTCGTCAAAATTGATTGTTCTTTAATGAGTAGAAAACTGGGCTAATATGTTTTCCTCACCAAGCAGTGCATCCTGAAGTTTATGAAGCTTATAAGGTACTTTGGCTGCATCAATGTCTACTGTTTGTTCGGTAATGTAACCTGTCTCACGCTAGTGTTCACCTTCCTTCTTTCTACACAAAGCTTTTGTTTGCACATGGATGTGGTTATCTTCTGGAACTAAGATGAAGATCTTATAGATACTTTAGTTCATTATAGTTTGATTGAACGGTTGCTTTAACTGCATGCATATCCTAGGCATAGATTCTTGATTAAAAAAAAAAAAATTATTATTAAAGATGCGCTCATTTTATAGGACTATTATTTATTGAAATTCATTTAGCATTTACCAATTAACTTTACAAACGTCATTTTCTTCCTGCAGCATGAATTAGTAACAAACCTAGCTAAGAGAGCTGAGCATTATTTTCAGAGAATATGCGTGTTCTAAAAGGTATCACTGTTCTGAACAATTTTCTGTTTCTTTTGGATGTATTTCTAGTGTCGTCTTGATACCTGTTCATATGCTGTATAAGCTTATAGGCGGACATCCCACATTTACTGCAGGAATTGAAACTTGGGCTTCAGGAGACATGAAAAAATTCGGAGCGCTCATCTCAGCGTCTGGTTTAAGTTCAATTCAGAACTATGAATGTGGTATGTAACTAATTTTCACCGCAGTATTAAGTTACCTGATACAGTTCTGAACTCATGATGTATGAGCCGATAGGAATTACATTGACAGCAAAGAGTACGTTTTCTTTTGGTGAAATTACATTGGTATCTGGGAAGATGCTTAAGTTGGTGTTGTAGTTTTTGCAGCAGCTATTTGCATATTTCTTACTGGGAACAACGTTAGTTGTCTTTTCCAGTTTGGAGTTTAGAGCTCATTTGCAGTGCTTAATATAGCTAAAATAGCTGGATATTGGGGGTTGTCATCTAAACTAGTCTAGTAGAGGATAGAGTAATAGGCAGCTGCAAGACATTAGAGAAGCTCGACTATTAACTTCCATTTTCTTGCCATCCTCCTCACTGGTTACTTTTGTTACCTAACAAGTTCCGAAGGCATTTTGATTATTTTTATGGGTCATTGATATGTGTCACCACAACTGGGCTCAAGCTTCCAATCCTAATGAGAGACATCAGGGAGCAAATGGGGAAGTTGATGTGAAACTTCTGGACATCCACCACCAGTGGCTTATCTTACAAAAATCTTTGATCCCTCGATGCTTTTTGTTCATTCATTGTTTTCTCCTGCCTTGTTGAAACGGCTCATCAATTTTTCACGATGTCACTGAAATAGATGTAGTTGATCAAATAATATGAAGGAGCACCTTTAATAGGTTCTGCTTCCTGTGTGCGGGTGTGGATCATGTTGGATCTTTTAATATGCTCTGAACCCTGATTTGTAAAAGCACTGACCCTAGTGTTGAAATTGCTCAGGTGCTGAACCGCTCATACAATTGTATGAAATTCTTCTCAGGGCTCCTGGTGTGTATGGGGCCCGATTCAGTGGTGCTGGATTTAGAGGATGCTGTCTTGCCTTTGTTGATGCCAATAAAGCCACAGAAGCTGCGTCATTTGTCAGGTGGGAGTATTCCAAGTGCCAGCCTAAGTTTGCAAGCGAACTGAACCCAGAAACAGCAGTATTGATATGTGATGCAGGTGACTGTGCCCGAGTCATCTGATCAGCTTCTTTCAATTCATTATTCATTTCATCCGTTTGTTTCTTCAATGATTCTGGGAAGGAGAAAACATAAAATCTTTCGATATATTGAGTGAATATCGTGGCTTATGCAAACTGACAAGTTGTTCTACCAACTGTGAAGGAAACGAGCTAGAAACTATAATAAGGATTGCTGTTTGTACCTCCCTACAGGATTTCAGATTCTAAAACAGCCTCGTAAAACTGCGAGGTTGGCGAATGTGAATAGAACACCCTTGCAAAATGTTCCAAAGATCATCAACAAATCAGAGTCAAAGTGGAAACCATGACAACATGACATTGAACCCAAGGCTGGCGCCCTTGGAGGGAGAGTAAACATGAATAGACAACATGACGTTAGTATGCCTCATGCGGTGACTCGTCATCGTCGATGTTGAACCCTCGTGCTTTCAATGAGGTGCTTAACTGGAACACTAGGATTATTAACAAATCTGTATCCAAATCAATACACTCAAAGATTAGATTACATGGTATTGACGTCAACCATGAATTATCTCCAACCCACCATTATAGACCCGTCAATCATGAATTATCTCCAAATCACCATTATTAGCCACCACAATATAACCAAAGTCATACATCATTTGCACCCAGTTTTGGAAAATAAACGAACAATTACATTGGAAGCATGACATTGACAGGCAAGAACCATCATCCGTGATCCGTATATACACCATTGCTCCTTGGAAGTTCCTCACCAGAAATCATCATCGACAGACATGGGGACACATCAAGACACCAAGCAAAAAGAACAACGAAAATATGATCATACTCGGTTTTAACAACAATGAAATGTAATTGAAACCAAGTCCACGCATTAATGAGGTGATTAGTCACTAACGAGTCCTCATATTATACAAAATTGCGAATTACTCCGAAATGTCTAAGGGACATTTCAACAAACAACGTGTGTGCATTATAGTCATCTAATCTATTTTATGCAATCAGAATGATTTTTTAATCTTGATTCGGCAGTGAAACAAAGATATTATCACGGATTATCAAGAAACAACTCTGAGTCTGCGAGATTTACAGATGAATTACTTGAACACCACTCAGTCTTTATACCTCGCCAAAACAGCACAGAGAGACTCTCGGTGACTAAGAAAAGTTTCATGAAAATTACGCTCAATGACCACAAATTGGATTATAACATGGGAACTACATCGATTAATCTTAATATTCGACAGTAGAAAGTATTATTTCACAAATACATCTCATGAACAATTTCTCAAACAGGCGGTGTGTGCGTTGAATGCAAGTCTCAGGTTCAAAATTGATGCAGTTATTTTGATCTATTCTCAGAACGACAGTCCTATAATCAGAGGAAATCATTGAGTAGTTTCGATTTTAAGTGATTTGGACACAAGTAGGTTAACAACTTGATTTTGATCTGTTCTAGTAATCGAGGCCGATGCAAAAACAAAGCCAGAGAAGCAAAGCACGCAAAGAAAAACGTGTTTGTAATGCCCATCTCTTTTAGCTTGGTTTGTTTCTAATTTATGCTGTAGGAAAGAAATGATGTTTGTAAATTTAATTGGTAAATGCTAAATGAATTTCAATACATGACAGTCCCATAGCACGACACATCTTGAATATATTTATTTGAAGAATCTGCGCCTGGGATATGAAAGAAACAGAAGGTGATGAAGAGAGAGGAACGAAGCTTTTTTGTATTTCCTCAATTGTATTGTAAACTGTACAAATCCTAAAGATATAGAACTAGGTTTGTACAATTAATGGAAATAAAGAATTCTATGTATCAATCTAGATCTAGATCTAATCTTAAATTGATATGTACATAATCAAATCAATTCCAAATCTTCTAAAGAGATATTGCATATCTTCTAACACTCCCCCTCAAGCTGGTGGCTTGTATATGTCCAAGACGCAGCTTGCTTAATAGATATGCGTGCTGTCGATGACATAGGGGTTTGGTGAAGATGTCCGCTGGCTGCTCTGTCGTGCCAATTCCTTCTGTTTCAATTACCCCTTCTTGAATCTTGTCTCGTGTAAAATGACAATCCACCTCTATGTGTTTAGTTCTCTCGTGCACTATAGGGTTTGCTTTGCCAATTTGAGAGCTACATCGTGATAATGTCGTCGCTCCTTGTACCCGTATTCCGAGGTCCTTAAGTAACCCTCGTATCCACACTACTTGGCAAGTAGTTTTTGCCATAGCTCGGTACTCGGCTTCGGCCAGAAGACAAGGATACGGTAGAGGCGCTTCTTGGTCTTCCATGAGAGAAGTGAGTCTCCTAATTTGATATAGTATCCAATGACTGATCTTCGGCTAGTAGGATATGTAGCATGATCAGCGTCACAGTATGCCCTCATCTTCATGTCACATTGTTTGGATAAAAGAATTCCAAGTCCTGGACACCTTTTTAAATACTTTACAACTTTTAATGCAACTTCCAAATGAGATCGCTTTGGACTGTGTATGAACTGACTAAGTGTTTGTACTGCATAAGAAATATCAGGTATGGTCATTGTCAGGTATATGAGTTTCCCGACAAGTCTTTGATACCCTGATGGATCTTTGAGTATGGGATCATCATTTTGTGAAATACCCCTATCATATTCTGCAGTAGTCAACTTAATGTTCTGTTCAATAGGAATCACGGCTGGTTTGCATCTTCATAAACACATTCGATATAATTTCTAAGACAAACTTCCGTTGACTAAGAGAAATTGCTTGATCGAGATCGTGCAATTTCAATTCCAAGGAAATACTTAGGTGCTCCTAAGTCTTTAATGTGAAAGGTAGCATGTAAATAATCCTTGAAATTGTCTATGGCAGCCTTATCATTTCCCATAACAAGTATGTTATCGACATATATCATCAAATAAATGGATGACATACCTTTAGTCCGTGTGAATAAAGCATAGTCATGTTTAGACTGCTTGAAGCTTCGCCGTTGTAAGAGCATTTGCAAACTTGGCGTACCATTGTCCAGGATGCTTGCTTTAATCGGTAAAGGGATTTATGGAGACGACATACTTGATTCTCCCCTTGTCTCCGTAAGCCTTGAGGAATATCCATATAAATTTCCTCATCAAGATCCCCGTGCAAGAAAGCATTATGCACATCCATTTTATGTAAACTCCAATTATTGATGGCAGCAACAGATAAAAAAGAACGAACAGTGACATCGGTGGCAACCTGGAGAAAAGGTCTCGTGGTAGTCAAAACTTTCCCTTTGTGTGAATCCTTTGGCAACCAATCGTGCCTTGTATCGTTCAATGGAACCATCAGCACGATACTTTATCTTGTAGACCCACTTACCCAATTGGCTTTCGATCGATGGAAGTGAGACAAGATCCCATGTCCCGTTGTCAATAAGTGCACTGAAGTTCCTCCTTCATAGCTTTGTTGCCATTTTGGGTCAATAGATGCCTCATCATAACTAGGAGGCTCTGTTCTTCGATAGGCGACTAACACAACATCTACGTTCTGTGATAATCTATGGAAGGAAACATATGATGAGACCGGATATTGAGTACACGGAGAATGATGAGTGGCACGAGATATAGTCTTTAGTCCATGTAGGAGGTCATGTGGTGCGATCGGAACACCTTGGATGACGGTGTCGTGTTTGTTTCATTGGTAGATGCCAACTCAATATGCCGACTTTCCTCATTATCATGGGAATTTTCGAGTCGTGGTTGGAATATTTCTTTTGAGCAATTGGTCCTCTCAACAAAAAGTTGACATTGATTCTAGAAGAGATGAAGCGATTGCGGGAATGTGCCTCGATTACGCTAATGGTATATAGGCGGTATCTTGAGGTATTGCTTCATCAATACTACCCCGGAGAAGCCATCATCCCTATATTTGTATCTGTATTTGGCTGCTCAAAAAAAGGAAAAATGTCTTCATGAAAGATGACATCACGACTTACCAGAAATTCCTTCGTGGAAATGTCGAGAACGCGATACCCTTTTTACGTAAATTGGGATATCCCATGAAAATGCATCGCCGAGCTCGTAGAGTGAATTTGTCTCTAGGTCCCACTATTGCAACAAAATAGAGACATCCAAAGACCTTGAGATGTTGGAGCTCTGGCTTTTTCCGGAATAATAACTCGAATGGAGTTTTCCCTTTAAGTATCCGAGTTGGCATACGATTAATTAGGTAAGTGGCTATGACCACACAATCTCCCCAATAATCATCTGAAACTGACGCTTGAAACTTCAAGGCTCGTGCAACTACCAATAGTTGACGATGTTTCCGTTCTACCACGCCATTTTGTTGTGGTGAATAGACACAGGAGCTCTCATGTTGTATGCCATATTTAGTGAATAGTGAAGAACAGTCATGGCTGAAGAATTCTCTTCCATTATCAATACGAATCCGTTGTATGGATTTCCCAAACTGATTCTTTGAAAGTGAGAGAAAACTTTTCAAATGAGAATAAGTTTGATTCTTAGACTGCATCAAGAAAATCCAAGTTGCACGAGAATAATCATCGACTATAGTGAGAAAATATCGAGACCCATCATGATTTAATGTGTGGTATGGTCCCCATATATCCACATGAATTAAGGCAAAAATCGTACTAGTGCGGGTGTTACTAGACGGAAAAGGCGCACGAGATTGTTTAGCAAGGGGACATATAGAACATTGTGGATATGGAAAGGAGGCACTTGTGACCCAATCTCAAATGCATAATGGAATTTCTATCATTGGTAGTCAAGTTACACAGTGAAGATTTATTTAAAGAATTGCAAGAAAAATTACTCTAGGAACTATTCCAGAAAAAAGGCCTTCGAGAGACTACCCAAGCCCATCGGTTTCCCAGTCGAAAGGTCCCGAAAGAAACATGTATCAGCATTGAAAATGACCCGGCATGAATTTTCTTGACAAGCTTTTGACACGAGATCGGAGTTAAACTGGAATTACGGGACATAAAGAACATTTCTAAGAGTAATTTGTGGACTGAGATTGACTGTCCTGTTTCATGGACATGGGTAATATCCCCATTGGGCAATTGCATAGAAATAGGGAAATTCAATCTGTGATTTATACTTGAGAAAAATCCCCGTCACATATAATATGGTCGCTTGCCCTGAATCAATTATCCATGCCTTTCGGATATTGAATTAATTAAGCAATGGGTAATACCTAAGAAACTTGCTCCTCTCTTTGTGGTGTCCATTTTTTTAAGTGCCTCCATCAACTGATGATACTGACTATATGAGATAGACTGGTCAGTTTTTTTACCGGTCGAACCAGTAATTTGATAAGCTGCTGAAATCCCTTTTTCTTTTTCACCGGGCTTTCCATGCAATTTCCAGCAATTATCAATTGAGTGATTAGCACGTTTGCAATAATCACAAAATAATTTATTCTTGCCTTTAAAATTTCTTCCGAAATTCCTTGATGACGTGGCAAGAATCTGACCGTCCGTGCCTTTAATTGCATCGAAGATCTGACCGTTCGATCCCTTAGCCGTGAGCTCCCGTCCACCGTTGGATCCGATCGAGGGATCGAAGCCATCCGATCCTTGTATCACATCCCGACCATCCATCCGGTCGCTTTAAATACCCTAGATTCCTCTTCTGCGAACCCTAACCCTAATTTGGCCGCTCGTCTCTCTCGATTTAGGGTTTGGATTTGCGTCCTGGTGGCCGCGTCTCGCCGATCTCCGCGGGCCCCGAGGGCGACGCTCTTGCTGCTCTGGTGTGGTGCAGGCGTCGCGTGTCGCCGACTCTCTTCCTGCACAGCCAATTGAAATATCCGCCCGATCGGCGACATCAGATCCATGGCGAGAATCTGTGAGCGAAATCCGAGGTAAGTTTCGTTCAAAATGAGGAGAAAGCGTGTAGCTTTCTCCCTGTCTTTGATGGATCTGTATTGTTTAAGAGTGGGTTCTGGTCCCACGAGCTTTTCCTCGGCCGCTTTGAGATTGTTCCACAGAGACGAGAGCCGGTTGAAAACGGCTGTGACCGTCATATTTCCTTGCTTCAATTCACTGAGCTCCTGCATTAGATTGAAAATTTTTGCCTGATCCAGTTTTCCGTACATTTCCTGGATGTTTTCCCACATCTCTTTTGCATCTTCTGTTGGTGGGAGTTTGGCCGCGACTTCGGAGGAGACGCAATTGCCGATCTAGGTTCGGATCAGGCAATTGCTCTTCCTCCAGAGTCGGGCCAGGCGTTCCTCCATGGGAACTGGGATGGTTCCGTCGAGGAAACCATCTTTGTCTTTGGTTGCCAGGGCGCGCCGGAATTCCTACGACCATCTTGTATAGTTTTCTGGCCCAGTTAGTTGCTGGTTGATGAGCCGCAATTTTGGTTCGTTGGCGTTGCAAACGAACAATGGATCGTTGGGTTCTGGTCGTCCGGCGAGCGCCGTCGCTGGGAAAGGCAGAAAACCGAGCGCGAGGTTCGGGTAGGTATTCGTTCCTTGACCCGATTTGCTCGCCCCAATTGGATAACCCGCATAAAAACCCGGGTAGGGATTTGTTCCCATACTCGGCTCTCCCGACCCGCTTAACCGCTCCAATCCGATGGCCGGGTTTGCCCTATTCGTAGTTGGTGGGCCCCCATCGGGTTGGACATAGCTCGGTGGCCCACAAATGCAAACGATGATGGATTTGGGTTTGCCCCAAAAAAAAGAATGGATACGGGATCCATTGGTATGGTTGACCCGCTAAGGGTTGCCTCGCATTGAGCTGAGTCTGCGTGGGCCGCCACTGAGCGGGTTGTATTTGTGTCTGCTGACTTGTGACTGGAAGTGTTGCAGATCGATGTTCATCCTGCAGATCTTGGGGCAATATCTCTCCAGTCGGTGAATTTCCAGAAGCAGAGGAGCTGGTTTGCGGGGAGGTCATGGTAAGATAAAAAAAAAAAAAATACCTTCGTATATTGAATCTAATGTTGAAAGAACAACATTTTTTTGTAGGTCGAAGACTATTTGGCGAAGAACAAAGCGGAAGCAAATCGAAGCCCGGAGGCTCGATACCATGAAAGAAACCGAAGGTGATGAAGAGAGAGGAACGAAGCTTTTACGTATTTCCTCAATTGTATTGTAAACTATACAAATCCTAAAGATATAGAACTAGGTTTGTACAATTAATGGAAATAAAGAATTCTATGTATCAATCTAGATCTAGATCTAATCTTAAATTGATATGTACATAATCAAATCAATTCCAAATCTTCTAAAGAGATATTGCATATCTTCTAACACTCCCCCTCAAGCTGGTGGCTTGTATATGTCCAAGACGCCTAGCTTGCTTAATAGATATGCGTGCTGTCGATGACATAGGGGTTTGGTGAAGATGTCCGCTGGCTGCTCTGTCGTGCCAATTCCTTCTGTTTCAATTACCCCTTCTTGAATCTTGTCTCGTGTAAAATGACAATCCACCTCTATGTGTTTAGTTCTCTCGTGCACTATAGGGTTTGCTGCCAATTTGAGAGCTACATCGTGATAATGTCGTCGCTCCTTGTACCTGTATTCCGAGGTCCTTAAGTAACCCTCGTATCCACACTACTTGGCAAGTAGTTTTTGCCATAGCTCGGTACTCAGCTTCGACCGAAGACAAGGATACAGTAGGCTGCTTCTTGGTCTTCCATGAGAGAAGTGAGTCTCCTAATTTGATATAGTATCCAATGACTGATCTTCGGCTAGTAGGATATGTAGCATGATCAGCGTCACAGTATGCCCTCATCTTCATGTCACATTGTTTGGATAAAAGAATTCCAAGTCCGGACACCTTTTTAAATACTTTACAACTTTTAATGCAACTTCCAAATGAGATCGCTTTGACTGTGTATGAACCGACTAAGTGTTTGTACCGCATAAGAAATATCGGGTATGGTCATTGTCGGGTATATGAGTTTCCCGACAAGTCTTTGATACCCCGATGGATCTTTGAGTATGGGATCATCATTTTGTGAAATACCCTATCATATTCTCAAGGTAGTCAACTTAATGTTCTTTCAATAGGAATCACGGCTGGTTTGCATCTTCATAAACCTGCTTCTGATATAATTTCTAAGACAAACTTCCGTTGACTAAGAGAAATTGCTTGATCAGATCGTGCAATTTCAATTCCAAGGAAATACTTAGGTGCTCCTAAGTCTTTAATGTGAAAGGTAGCATGTAAATAATCCTTGAAATTGTCTATGGCAGCCTTATCATTTCCCATAACAAGTATGTTATCGACATATATCATCAAATAAATGGATGACATACCTTTAGTCCGTGTGAATAAAGCATAGTCATGTTTAGACTGCTTGAAGCCTGCTGTTGTAAGAGCATTTGCAAACTTGGCGTACCATTGTCCGGATGCTTGCTTTAATCAGTAAAGGGATTTATGGAGACGACATACTTGATTCTCCCCTTGTCTCCGTAAGCCTTGAGGAATATCCATATAAATTTCCTCATCAAGATCCCCGTGCAAGAAAGCATTATGCACATCCATTTTATGTAAACTCCAATTATTGATGGCAGCAACAGATAAAAAAGAACGAACAGTGACATCGGTGGCAACCGGAGAAAAGGTCTCGTGGTAGTCAAAACTTTCCCTTTGTGTGAATCCTTTGGCAACCAATCGTGCCTTGTATCGTTCAATGGAACCATCAGCACGATACTTTATCTTGTAGACCCACTTACAGCCAATTGGCTTTCGATCAGATGGAAGTGAGACAAGATCCCATGTCCTGTTGTCAATAAGTGCCTGAAGTTCCTCCTTCATAGCCTGTTGCCATTTTGGGTCAATAGATGCCTCATCATAACTAGGAGGCTCCTGTTCTTCTGATAGGCGACTAACACAACATCTACGTTCCTGTGATAATCTATGGAAGGAAACATATGATGAGACTGGATATTGAGTACCTGGAGAATGATGAGTGGCACAGATATAGTCTTTAGTCCATGTAGGAGGTCATGTGGTGCGATCGGAACACCTTGGATGACTGGTGTCTGTGTTTGTTTCATTGGTAGATGCCAACTCAATATGCCGACTTTCCTCATTATCATGGGAATTTTCGAGTCGTGGTTGGAATATTTCTTTTGAGCAATTGGTCCTCTCAACAGGTGTTGACATTGATTCTAGAAGAAGATGATGAAGCCATTGCGGGAATGTGCCTCGATTCTCGCTAATGGTATATAGGCGGTATCTTGAGGTATTGCTTCATCAATACTACCCAGAGAAGCCATCATCCCTATATTTGTATACGTATTTGGCTGCTCAAAAAAAGGAAAATGTCTTCATGAAAGATGACATCACGACTTACCGAAATTCCTTCGTGGAAATGTCGAGAACGCGATACCCTTTCTGTAAATTGGGATATCCCATGAAAATGCATCGCCGAGCTCGTAGAGTGAATTTGTCTCTAGGTCCCACTATTGCAACAAAATAGAGACATCCAAAGACCTTGAGATGTTGGAGCTCTGGCTTTTTCCGGAATAATAACTCGAATGGAGTTTTCCCTTTAAGTATCCGAGTTGGCATACGATTAATTAGGTAAGTGGCTATGACCACACAATCTCCCCAATAATCATCTGAAACTGACGCTTGAAACTTCAAGGCTCGTGCAACTACCAATAGTTGACGATGTTTCCGTTCTACCACGCCATTTTGTTGTGGTGAATAGACACGGGAGCTCTCATGTTGTATGCCATATTTAGTGAATAGTGAAGAACAGTCATGGCTGAAGAATTCTCTTCCATTATCGGTCGAATCCGTTGTATGGATTTCCCAAACCGATTCTTTGAAAGTGAGAGAAAACTTTTCAAATGAGAATAAGTTTGATTCTTAGACTGCATCAAGAAAATCCAAGTTGCACGAGAATAATCATCGACTATAGTGAGAAAATATCGAGACCCATCATGATTTAATGTGTGGTATGGTCCCCATATATCCACATGAATTAAGGCAAAAATCGTACTAGTGCGGGTGTTACTAGACGGAAAAGGCGCACGAGATTGTTTAGCAAGGGGACATATAGAACATTGTGGATATGGAAAGGAGGCACTTGTGACCCAATCTCAAATGCATAATGGAATTTCTATCATTGGTAGTCAAGTTACACGGTGAAGATTTATTTAAAGAATTGCAAGAAAAATTACTCTAGGAACTATTCCAGAAAAAAGGCCTTCGAGAGACTACCCAAGCCCATCGGTTTCCCCGGTCGAAAGGTCCTGAAAGAAACATGTATCAGCATTGAAAATGACCCGGCATGAATTTTCTTGACAAGCTTTTGACACGAGATCGTTTAAACTGAATTACGGGACATAAAGAACATTTCTAAGAGTAATTTGTGGACTGAGATTGACTGTCCCTGTTTCATGGACATGGGTAATATCCCCATTGGGCAATTGCATAGAAATAGGGAAATTCAATCTGTGATTTATACTTGAGAAAAATCCCCCGTCACATATAATATGGTCGCTTGCCCCTGAATCAATTATCCATGCCTTTCTGGATATTGAATTAATTAAGCAATGGGTAATACCTAAGAAACTTGCTCCTCTCTTTGTGGTGTCCATTTTTTTAAGTGCCTCCATCAACTGATGATACTGACTATATGAGATAGACTGGTCAGTTTTTTTACCGGTCGAACCAGTAATTTGATAAGTCAAAAATCCCTTTTTCTTTTCACCGGGCTTTCCATGCAATTTCCAGCAATTATCAATTGAGTGATTAGCACGTTTGCAATAATCACAAAATAATTTATTCTTGCCTTTAAAATTTCTTCCGAAATTCCTTGATGACGTGGCAAGAATCTGACCGTCCGTGCCTTTAATTGCATCGAAGATCTGACCGTTCGATCCCTTAGCCGTGAGCTCCTGTCCACCGTTGGATCCGATCGAGGGATCGAAGCCATCCGATCCTTGTATCACATCCTGACCATCCATCCGGTCTGCTTTAAATACCCTAGATTCCTCTTCTGCGAACCCTAACCCTAATTTGGCCGCTCGTCTCTCTCGATTTAGGGTTTGGATTTGCGTCCCCGGTGGCCGCGTCTCGCCGATCTCCGCGGGCCCCGAGGGCGACGCTCTTGCTGCTCTGGTGTGGTCCGCGTCGCGTGTCGCCGACTCTCTTCCCCGCACAGCCAATTGAAATATCCGCCCGATCGGCGACATCGATCCATGGCGAGAATCGCGTGAGCGAAATCCGAGGTAAGTTTCGTTCAAAATGAGGAGAAAGCGTGTAGCTTTCTCCCTGTCTTTGATGGATCTGTATTGTTTAAGAGTGGGTTCTCGGTCCCACGAGCTTTTCCTCGGCCGCTTTGAGATTGTTCCACGACGAGAGCCGGTTGAAAACGGCTGTGACCGTCATATTTCCTTGCTTCAATTCACCGAGCTCCCGCATTAGATTGAAAATTTTTGCCTGATCCAGTTTTCCATACATTTCTGGATGTTTTCCCACATCTCTTTGCATCTTGTTGGTGGGAGTTTGGCGCGACTTCGGAGGAGACGCAATTGCCGATCTAGGTTCGGATCGGGCAATTGCTCTTCCTCAGTCGGGCCGGCGTTCCTCCATGGGAACCGGGATGGTTCCGTCGAGGAAACCATCTTTGTCTTTGGTTGCCGGGCGCGCCGTTCTGCGACCATCTTGTATAGTTTTCGCCCGTTAGTTGCTGGTTGATGAGCCGCAATTTTGGTTCGTTGGCGTTGCAAACGAACAATGGATCGTTGGGTTGGGTCGTCCGGCGAGCGCCGTCGCTGGGAAAGGCAGAAAACCGAGCGCGAGGTTCGGGTAGGTATTCGTTCCTTGACCCGATTTGCTCGCCCCAATTGGATAACCCGCATAAAAACCTGGGTAGGGATTTGTTCCCATACTCGGCTCTCCCGACCCGCTTAACTGCTCCAATCCGATGGCTGGGTTTGCCCTATTCGTAGTTGGTGGGCCCCCATCGGGTTGGACATAGCTCTGGTGGCCCACAAATGCAAACGATGATGGATTTGGGTTTGCCCCAAAAAAGAATGGATACGGGATCCATTGGTATGGTTGACCCGCTAAGGGTTGCCTCGCATTGAGCTGAGTCTGCGTGGGCCGCCACTGAGCGGGTTGTATTTGTGTCTCGCGACTTGTGACCGGAAGTGTTGCGGATCGATGTTCATCCCGCAGATCTTGGGGCAATATCTCTCCGGTCGGTGAATTTCCAGAACGAGTCGCTGGTTTTGCGGGGAGGTCATGGTAAGATAAAAAAAAAAAAAAAAATACCTTCGTATATTGAATCTAATGTTGAAAGAACAACATTTTTTTGTAGGTCGAAGACTATTTGGCAGAAGAACAAAGCGGAAGCAAATCAGAAGCCTGGAGGCTCTGATACCATGAAAGAAACCGAAGGTGATGAAGAGAGAGGAACGAAGCTTTTTGTATTTCCTCAATTGTATTGTAAACTATACAAATCCTAAAGATATAGAACTAGGTTTGTACAATTAATGGAAATAAAGAATTCTATGTATCAATCTAGATCTAGATCTAATCTTAAATTGATATGTACATAATCAAATCAATTCCAAATCTTCTAAAGAGATATTGCATATCTTCTAACAGGATATGTGCAAACAAAATATTGATGTGCAATTATAGCAACTGTACAATCAAAATATAATGAACTAAAGTATCTAACATCTTCATCTCAGTTCCAAAAGATAAGCGGATTGATGTGCAAACACGAGCTCTGTGTAGAAAGAAGGAAGGGGAACAAAAGCGTGAGACGAATTACATTACCAACAAACAGTAGATATTGATGCAGTCAAGTTACCTTATTAGCTTCATAAACTTCAGGACGAACTGCTTGGTTATTGATTATTTGCAAAACAAAATCAGTCAACGTAGAGACAAATTTTCTAATCTTAGCTCTAATTTACTTCGGTCTCTTCGGACTCAAAGTTCACAGGCCTAATGATCTTCAAATTTTGTGAACCTTATATCAAATTAAAACTATGAATATCAGTTACAATTCACTAGAAGAAAAGTTTTCCTTAATCTAATTGGATTTTTCTGTAAAAATTCAAGAACACAACAAGCTCGGGTCAAACTTGGGATTCTAGATTCACTTGTCCTAGATTTCAAAGTAGATTTGGACTAGTAAAAATCTTCAATTTGCTTATGACCTATCAAATCAAAGCGTAGGATCTCAGCTTTGACTTTCTAGTTTATTAATTTTCAAGATTTCAAGGTCTACCAAGTCGATTCAACCTAAAACTACTCTAGGTCACTTTGGACTCCAAGAGCAAGTATACAACTTCTAATTTAAGAATTGAACTAATTGAACATCAATAGCATTCAAATCATACATAAACAGAGAAGAACATTAATGATCATTAACTCCTGACATGTTTTGACAATCAATTCCTCAACCTAAAATTTATACTAAAAGTAATTCAAACACAATTTCATCACATCCCCTCCTAAAATTCAATCATAAATTGAAGAATTAAACTTCAAATTTATACTATGATTGAAGTAGAATTCCTTGGATGATCCTTTGAAATGATCATCACAAGTTTATTTAGAAAACCTACCTTGAATTGAGCTTTAGTGAGCAATTGAAAGGATCGACAAAATTGAGGCAATTGTGGCGATGGGAACAAGGGGCGACCGGAGAGTTTTTCTCTATCCCACAAGGTGATAACTGCCTTCAATCTACAAAAACCCCCAAATCACTATACCCTAAATTTGTAATACATGGCAGATTTTAGGCACTCTCCACCTGATTAGATCTACCCACTCCTCGTTTCTCTTCTGGACGATACCCCATGGTTGATTGTTTGCAAATGTTGATGGGTTTTGGTGCTGGATCCTCCGATCCTCCTGTTTTTGGGTGACCCAAGAATGAGCGAAGATTCACCGAGCTTTGTTCGACTTCCATAAATCCCCAGATTTTTTATTTCGGTTTTTCACCACTAATTTTGTTCCGGCGAAAGGGAGAAACCCTATCTTCTCATCTGTTGCGATTGTCATCTCCTCTCCATTTCCTTTTGACACCATCATCCACCCACCCATGAATCCAGAGCTCCCTTCAATCGTTATGGGCGCAAATTTCCTTCTCAGCTGGTTCCAAATCTCTTAGGCCAGTTTTTGCAACGTTTCTACATTGGCGCGGCTCATTCCATTTCTTCAAGGCCCCGTCCAAATAGATCGAAATGGCAGGTCAGTATGACGAAGACAGGCGGTTGGCGGCACTTTGTAAGAGTTTGGGTGAGCTATGGTCTGTAGAAGATGTAGTTGATGTTAAAGGCAATATTTTTGAAGAAAAAATGGTAGAGTGTCGCAAAACTATGTTTGGGAAGCTTTACTCTAAACCAAATGTTAATTTCCCAGCCTTTGTGAATACTATGAAAAGAGCTTGGAGAACTGAAAACTTTACCTGTTCTTTGCTCGAGCCAGGCCATTTCTCTTTCTCTTTCCAATCTGAAATTGAGAAACAGAGAGTGTTAGATTCTGGGCCTTGGTCTTTTGCTAGTAACCTACTAGTTCTTCAGCAATGCGATCCCAACACCCCGATATATGTTATGACTTTAGCCATTGTGCCTTACGGGTGCATTTTTGTGGCCTTCCTTTCGGGAGAGTTACTAATGAAGTGGTCGAAATATTGCATCAAAACTTGGAGAGGTAATGGAGGTGAAATTAGAGGCAAAAGGGAATGGTAGTTACAAGATTGGAAAAGCAAGAGTAAAGCTGAATCTGGAGAACCCTCTTAAGACTGGGGTCATTGTTAATTTAGAGAGCAAAAAGTTGTGGATAGAGTTTAAATATGAGAGGCTCCCACACTACTGCTATTCATGCGATCGAATAGGGCACTATGCCACAGCTTGTAAAGAAATACCGTATGAAACTTCTGGGCTTGTAGAGGACTTACCAGGGAGATTTGGACAATGGCTAAGAGCAGAGGTGTGGGAACTCAGTCCTTATGGAAAAATCTTCTATGGGAAGCAAGAGATCATAAACGAAGATGACGAGTGTGTGCCAGAGACCCCTATCTCCTCAGTTCCTGCAAAAGAAAAGCAGTTGCAGCATCAAAATATGAACAAAAGTCTCTCCATATGTGAGCAGAACAATGCAGAAAAATCCAATCGACCAAGAGAACAACCTTATTCCTTCTCCTCTAGCAATAGTAATTATGGAAGAGAAAGGCCCTCAAAAAAGAGGGAGTTGCTGTTTAGATGAAGAATCTGCTATGGTGCTATATGAGGAACATCTGAAGGCAGCGGAAGTGGACATGATTGAAAACATAGCGGGGAAAAGGGACTGATTAGGCATAAATCCAAAAGCATTAAGACATCCAACACTAAAAAGGCAAGAGATTTTGCCCGTATAGAGCTCAAACTTCAAAGGCTCCAACTTTTGATAACACACAACTGGTGGAGACTCCTATTAAAGTGGCGGAGAAGTCAAATAGTGGGCTTTGGTGGCTAGCCCTAATAAGCCACCTGATCATCCATGAAGATTTTAAGCTGGAATTGTCAGGGGTTGGGCACACCATTGACAATTCAAGCTTTGCAAGTCCTTGTGACTCAGGAAAGGCCTAGCATAATCTTTTTAATGGAAACTAAAAATCAAGAGCATAAAGTGCAACGATTAAGGAGGAGGCTGAAATTTCAGAATTGCTTCTTAGTGAATCCAGTTTGTATTGTAGGGGTTTAGCCATTTTCTGATGACCAAGTATTAATATCCATTGAGTCTTTCTCGGATAGCTTTATTAATGTTCAATGTCATGTCAAAGAAACCAAACAGAGAATGCATATTACATTTCTACATGCTCCCACTGAATTCCATGAAAGAGTATTGTTATGGGAGGCTATATATAAAGCGAGTGTAAATTATCATCTACCTTGGCTTTGCATGGGGGATTTTAATGAAATTCTGTATCACTGGGAAAAAGTGGGCAAAAAAAGAGCAGAAAATTACCGACTTACAGCTTTTAGAGACTTTTTGCACCAATGTTCCTTAATGGATTTGGAATGCAAGGCTGTGCGTTTACCTGGACAAATAATAGAGCAGGAGAACACTTGGTTAAGAAGCGCCTTGATAGAGCTCTATGTAATTTGGATTGGAGACTTGAGTATCCAACCGTTGAATGCATAGCATTACCAGCCATTGGCTCGGATCACAGCCCTCTTATAATATCACTTTACCAACGAAAGGGACGTAGAAAAAGGATATTCAGATACGAAGCCTTTTGGTCAGGGGATGAGGAGTGTGTGCAGTTAGTCAAGAAAACTTGGGCTGAAATCGAATCCCAAAGGCTAAATATGGTGGAAAAACTGCAGATAGTGGTACAAAAGTTGATAACGTGGAGTAAGAACAGATTTTCCAATGCTAATAGGAAGATCGAGTGGCTGAAGAGTGAGCTTCAAAGATTGATGAATGCAACAATACCTTCTTAGGAATGTGTGGAAGCAAAGAAGATATCTTAAGAGATTGAATACTTGTGGCGGCAAGAGGAGATGTATTGGGGAATGCGGTCTAGAATTAGTTGGTTGAAATGGGGCGATAAAAACATTAGATTCTTCCATGCTACAGCTATTCAGAGACGATCCAGAAACAGAATAACCATGCTAAAGAATGCTGAAGATGATTGGGTGAGAGAGGAACAACGTCTGAAGCAAATGACGGAGACATTTTTTAAAAATCTGTATGAGTCTATGGGTCTCGAGATTTTCAGCCTCTTTTGCACCAAATTCCAACTTTTGTTGATGAAATTATGAACCAACAGCTGGTTAAATCTGTTACTTTGGAGGAGATTACAGCTGCAATGAACCAATTAGGGGCTACTAAAGCTCCAGGACCGGATGGGCTTAATGGACTCTTCTATAAGAATCATTGGCCAGCTATAGGCCAGGATATTTTTAGGGAAGTAAAGAATTTTTTTGAAACTGGTTACCTAAATCCAGCCATGAACAGAACCCAAATCACCCTAATTCCCAAAATCCCAAACCCTGAAAAGCTTGAACAATTCCGCCCAATCAGCCTCTGCAATTATGTGTACAAAATCATATCCAAAGTATTAACCAATAGACTCAAAACCCCTGCTATCAAGTCTTATTGCTGAAGAACAAAGTGCTTTTGTGGGGGGTAGACAAATTCAAGACAATATCCTGATTGTGCAGGAAGTACTCCATAGAATGCGGACTCGAGAGAGGAAAACTAAATTCCAAGCTGTACTAAAGCTGGATATGAAGAAGGCATATGATCGAATTGAATGGGACTTCCTTCGAGCATGCTTACTCAAGATGGGATTACGTGATAAGTGGGTACAATGGGTGATGCAATGTGTTTCGACGGTTTCATTTAGTGTAAATTTCAATGGAAAACTTCTACCTTCATTTAAGCCAACCAGAGGAATCCGACAAGGTGACCCATTATCCCCTTATCTCTTCATTTTAGTGGCAAACACCCACTCCAACTTGATCAAACAAGCTGTAGCTGATGGTACACTCAGAGGAATCAAGCTGAATAGAAGTTGCCCTACTCTGTCACACTTACTATTTGCAGATGACTCAATTTTCTTTCTCCATGGAACCATATTAGAATGTCAAAATCTAGCGGCCATTTTACATTAATATTGTTTTGCATCAGACCAAGCTATTAATCTCAATAAGTTAGGCATTTATTTTAGTAAAAGCTGTCCAGTGAACTTGAAAAGAAATATGGCTTCAAAATTGAGAGTTCCAAAGATAGAAAAAACAGGAAAGTATTTGGGAATTCCTTCGGATTGGGGAGCTTCCAAGAAAGATATGTTCGCTTGGATTCTAGCTCGAGTTAATATGAAGTTGGAAAGCTGGAAAGATACTTTGTTGTCAAAAGCAGGGAAGGAAATTTTGATCAAAGTGGTAATACAAGTTATTCCTCAATATGCAATGTCCATTTTCTAGATCCCTGTTTCAATTTGCAAATCTATTGAGAAGAAAATTGCAAATTTCTGGTGGAGAAACAATAACAAATCTGCTGGGGTTCATTGGAAAAATTGGGAAACTCTAAAACTTAGGAAGGATGAGGGGGGTCTCGGCTTCAAAGATTTACTTGCCTTCAATACAGCCATGTTAGGGAAGCAAGCTTGGCGCCTTTCACAGCAATCACAGTCTCTGCTAGGCCAAGTGATGAAGGGTCTCTATTACCCGCAAGGTAATTTTTGGAAAGCTGGAAAAGGTTCCCGACCTTCGTGGGGATGGCAAAGTATTATCCTCAGAAAAGACTCTATAGCACCATCTATTATGTATTCGGTGGGAAACGTAGAGAAAATCTTGATTCGAGAAGATAGATGATTGAAAAGTGGAATTATTGGCGTCCTAGCAACAAGAAATGAGCCAATTCATGTGGCCGAATTAATAGAACCAGAAACTGCGATATGGGATGAACCAATGGTAAGATCGCTTTTTGATGATCAAAGAGTGAAGGAAATCCTAGAAACCCCTATTGGATCACCAACTTCAGAAGACAAATTGGTTTGGATGAATAACAAATCAGGATCCTACACAGTTAAAGGCGGTTATTTCACCATTAGAGATAAATCAACCAGCACACATACAACAACAGCATCTTCATCTTACCAAACGACACCTCAACTCTGGAAATATATTTGGCACTCTCGAACTCTACCCAAAGTTAAACTCTTTCTCTTGAATGCATGTCAAAATGCGATGCCTACTCTGGAAAATCTACATAGGAGAAAAATAGTACATACCCCATTATGTCCCATATGCAAATAGGAACCCGAAACCATCGAACATACCCTCCTACTTTGCCCATGGACAGCTCAAATATGGCGTGATACCTCCCTGCAAATTAAAATATCAAGAATTGGGTTAACAATATTTGATGATTGGTCATGCGGGTTAAAAGAAGACCCACAAGGAGATCGAAGTTCGACCTTACCGCAACAACCTTGTGGTGCATATGGAAAGACATGAATCACTTCATTTTCGGACACCATCCCCTGCATCCGCAACAAACATTGTTCAAAGCTTCAGCTTTACTCGACAACTTTCTCACGTGTAACCGCAAACCAAAGGGAAAGAAGGCAAGCGAAGCTCAGACTTACCGATGGCAACCCCCGGCCCCAGATGTGCTCCAAGTTAACATTGATGCTTCTTTTACCCGAAACGAAGGAGTGGCTACAGCTTCTAACGAGAACAGGGGAACGTACGAAGAAGCCAACGACAACAGGGGACCACACGAACAAACTGCTGCAACTTTGGAGGAGAACAGAAGATCCATCGCCATCACCAGCCTTTGTCAACAATCTAAGACATGTACTGATGATCACCCCTCTAAACTGGTTGTGATTTCTTCTGCAGAACGGGGACGCCAACGAGGGGCTTACACGAAAAAGATGCTGCAGATTTGGAGGAGAATAGAAGACCCATTGCCACCACCGGCCTTTGTCGACAATCCAAGGCGTGTACTGATGATCACTCCTCCAAGATGGTTGTGATTTCTTCTGCAGAACAGGTGGACGATAACAGGGGCTTACACGAAAAAGACACTGCAGCTTTGGAGGAAAACAGGGGATCCATCACCTGCCTTTGTCGAGACTCAAAGGGGCGTATTGTGGATGGCTTCTCCAAGCTAGTTGCGGCTTCTACTGCAGAACAGGCGGAGGCCATGGCACTTCTTGAAACCCTAGAGTTTCTGTCTTCCGTTTGAGTTGAAGATGCAAGTACATTCGACCGCCTATCCCTCGTGCAAAGTGTTCTAGAGACAACCGAAACAAGCTGGCAAATTCAGGGCATCGTGGACCAGATCAAGGCCAAGCTAAAGGAGTTCTCTCGGCTTTCTCTGGCCCATTGCAGCAGGGAGTCTAATAGGGCAGCAGATTGGCTTGCAAAAGCCCAAAGATTTAATTGTCTTCCTAGGAATTGGATAGCTAATCCCCCGCCTGGCCTATTTGATTTGTTATGCGCCGACGCTTTTGATGTATTTCCTCCAAACTTGGCTAAGTAAATTAATAGCAACTGTATTTTCGACCAAAAAAAAAAAAAAAAAAGGGCGACCGGCTTGGCTTGGTTGAGGTTTGACCAAGGAACACCATCGCACAACAACCTCGAAAGGTTGATGAACCCTTTCGAGATGGTATACCTTGAAATTGGCTTGAGATCCTGAATTATCATAGTCCTTGGATCAAATGTCCAAAAGAGGAATCATATTAAGGAATCTTGGGATTTTTGTTTAATCAAGGGTCAAAGTCTTCAATTTGACCAAAAATCAATCCTCAATCGTTTTTATAAAATTGAAAATTAAAAGCCCGGATAAAATTGAATTCTCTTTATGATTTTTCACAAATTTTATGAAGTGTTGATCAAAAGTTGACTTTTTAGGTTTGGCCAAAAAGTTAAGCTTTGATTTAATTAGAAAACGATACCTAAATGTAAATGAAATGGGATAGTCTTAACCACTCTTTATAAATGGCTTAAATGACTCTTTTTGGCCGAGAAATAGGCCTTGCCATGATCAAGAATCCCAAGTCTCGAGTTTTAATTTTATTGGATCTATCGGTGAAAATTCAGGTGTCAACAACAAGTCACTTCTCTAGGACAACTTTGTTTTGCTTTCAAATTTGGTACAAGTAATTCGGTCACACATAAAAGAAATCATTAAAGCTTTGTCTATGGATAACTCAATGTTAAGTGGATCCTGCACTTCTCCAATTTTGGTCAGATAAGATCCTCCAACTTCCGGGTGGATTAAACCGAATATTGATGGGGCCTCTAAAGGATTCTGGTGCATGGGGTTTATTCAGGAATGAAGGGGGTGACTAACTTGGTGGTTTTGCCGCATTCTTAAGTATATGTTTGTTGACACGAGCAAAATTTTGAGCTTTGTTGTTAGGACTCAATTTCGCAAAGCAACTTGATTTTCATAAGATTGTCACTGAGATTGACTCTAAAGTCAATATTGATTTTGTTAGTTTAAAGCTTATGATTGATAATGCTGGTCCTGCTTTGCTTAAAGAAATCTGAAAATTACTACCTTCTCACTTTGAGTTTGATAGAATAAAGTGGAAAAATGAATTTCTGTATATTTCAGTGTGTGTAATACTGATGATACAAGAGCCTATTTATAGGTCTGTTCTAAACAACTATCTAAAGTAATAAAATATTACAATATCAAAATGAAATCAATTATAATCAATTAGGAAAATAAATTTCTCTAACATCCTCCCTCAAACTCAAGGTGATATAGAAGAGGTCAACTGGAGTTTGGAAAAAAGATCTTTAAAACGCCCAAGTGGATGTGCCTTCGTGAAAACATCAGCCGTCTGATCAATTGAGAAGGTGGAAACAAGACGAACATCGCCACGAAGCACATGAGAGCATATGAAATGATAGTCTATTTCAATATGTTTGGTACACTCATGGAAAACATCATAATGAGCTATTTGGATGGCACTTCGGTTATCACAATGAATGACCGTTCCACCATTATGACAAACTCCCATGTTGGTTTAGATAAAGTGAGCTGGTCCCATATAGCATGCATTGAAGAAAGAAAGTCATTAATAGACTGACTTGTCTCCTGACGCATGCGATGTAAGTTCCCTAACAGTTGATATTGATGAGCAATGTTTGATGTGGAATAACGACTAACAAGAAGATCCTAGGCTTCCTTTGTTGTATTTAGATGACTGAATTGAAGTTTGATAGATGGAATCGAAGTGTTTCGAAACCATGTGAGTATCTAGTGATTCTTGCTCTTCCACTCCTCCAATCATTTAGCAAATGTATCATCATCCTCTTCAACGGTGTAACTAGGCTCGCGAAGACTTCTAGTGACATAACACCAAAGCTTACGTCCCCTTAGAAAACTGGACATTTACGAGCCCATAAGATATAATTTGATCCATTTAGGATGGTCTGAATGGGCATTGAGACTTCTAACTTGTCCATGATAGGCAATATACTAGTAAACTCAACAAATTCTTTAATGAATTTGAGAAAAACTGATACTTGTAGAGTTGATATGAAGAAAATAAGGTTGAAAATAGACTGAGGACATCGAAATATCTCAAGAACTAGTTGGAATCAAGTCGGACCAATCAGAAAATCCTGAGAACCGAACGAAATTTGGCTGAACCAGTCAAGAAACCCTGAGAACCAGTCGGAATCTGGTTGAATCGGTCGGAAAATCAAGCGAACCAATCGGAAACTGGTCGAACCAATCAGAAAAGAAGTGAACCGGTCGAAATTTCGCCAAACTAGTCAGAAAACATCGAGCACCAGTTTGAATTAAGCCGAACTAGTTGAAAAAACCCCCACAAACCGGTCTGAATTGAGCCGAACCAGTTGGGTCAACATCGGTCAATGATGATCGACGGTTGCCTCGGTGACCTAGGATGACGTGGCACCGACGCCCGCTTGAGCACAAACGAAGCACGTGTGAGCAATGACATCAGCGCTGACGTCACTGATCTGCGCAAAGGGTTTGGATGGCGCGTGAGGGCGTGTGGCTGACTTTCTGACAACGGTCGTTGCTATTTTGAACTCCCCGGAGAATATAGAACTTGTTTATGGTGGTTTTCAGTTGGAAATATTAAGGATTGTCTTCGAAAGTTCCACCTACAGTTGACGGCATCGGTGGTCTCGTAGCGTGGCGGAGTGTGGTGGCGCTGCGGCAATATCAAAATGAAATCAATTATAATCAATTAGGAAGGTAAATATCTGTAATAGAGTTTAAGGTGCAACATAACTTTTGAGAAGGAAATTATTCTATTGACTAGCTTACTAATATTGAAATCAATAAAAACTTGGATACTAGTTTAAATTCATTTCCTCTTGAAGAGTTATTTCATATTTGATTAGGTAATAAAATAGCAAGTATATACTTACGAACTAAACCTTTTGTTTGACTTTAGCCCTTTTTCATAAAAAAAAGAAAAGAAAAAAAAAAAAGAATATCTTGTTCGGGATGCTTAACTAAAAGGCAGATAGAACATACAAAGAAATCTGTAAAGCTCGAGCCACTTTAACCCCCATGTTAGGCACCTCTCTCGCGATGGGACATCTACTTCGCTTTGGCATGATAAGTGACATCCAATATTAGAATCGTACGTGACTTTGCATAAACTATTCATGGCAATGTCTCCGAGGTTGTCCGCGGGACTGCTTGGTTGGCTTCCAGGTGTAGATTAGAAGATCTGGTGGAGATTCAATTCAAGCCGAAATCCGTGGAGCTATCGAACCATGTCGTAATCTGCGTGATAGAGTTATCTTCACTAAGTCTTCAACTGGCGCTTTGTATCATGACGATTCTTTGGACCTAATTCGTAATAGGAAAACTAAAGTTTCCTCAATTCAAGTTGACTTAATCATATGCTCGACCATCGGATTATAAGGTTGGATAAGAAAATAGGCCTCCTTCGCCAGGGTTGGCGGAAAATTTTAGGCCCAGTCGTTTTTGGGGCCGGGCCTAGGTAAGCGGGTTTCATGCTAGGACGTGGCCCAACCCTAGCTCGCCTATGGTATATAGAATTGATATGTATTTACAATTATATATTGGAACGAAAGTGACAGTCATAGTTCAAGTGATGAGGTTAGTGACGATTTTGGTGGTGGTGCCATTGAGAGTGGTTTGTTCTCGGTGCTACATTATCTTATCTCAAGTTTCAAGTATATTAAATCATTTCTACTTCACTATTCTCATTTCTTTTCTTGGATGTTTGATGAATGAGATTCTAGAGATATGTGAAGAACAAGATCTACCAAAAAACTCAAGATGGCATTGAGTTGCTTGTGTTTATTCAATGTGTTGTAATTCTGCGTTTTCAAGGACTTTGCTTTTCTTTTCTATTTGTTAGATTGACTATTTTTCTATGTATCGTGGATTGTTGAATGCTGATGTATTTTTATGACTTTATGCTGTGAACTTTGAAGTTGGTTTATGTGATTGTGATATTGCAGACTTGAAAGTTGGCTGATGATGTGAACCCGAGAAGTGGGCTTACGTTGACCTTCAACTTGTCCAAAATGGAGTGTAGCTCTAATTTGTGAATATTAGATTTATAATTGTTCTAAATCAGGTTAATTAAAAATATAAAATAGCTCAATTAGTTGGGCCCGGGCCGAAAGTACATGCCCCTAATTCCGCGCCTGGACTAGGGCTTTCAGCTGTTATTTCACTGAGGAGATTTGGGAATTATTGCTGCAAATGACTGAAATTCAAAGAGGGATTGGAGATTGTGATCGTTAATGTAGCTGGATTTTGAGGGTTTCGAAAGGAAAAGCTTTTTCCTAAAGTTCTGCTCAAGCTACTTTGGAATGGTGCTGTATATTTCCCCTCAAAGGAGAGGAATGCAACCGGTCATTGTTAGAGGTGGCCAAGTAGGTCTAGAACCCATATTTAATATATATTTAAGGATGTTGTTCATAAATGGGTTGCTTTAAGTTTTAATAGTAAGCTTAAGTGGGTCATAAATAGGTTAGTTAACAACTTAATGGGTCTTAAATAGATTTTAATTTAATAAGTTCAAGTGAGTAATATATAAACAACTCATTATTTTTAATTTTTAAAAATTTTCGGACTCTTCATAATTTTTTAATTTTTCAAATTTTTTGATATTTCATAATTTTTCAATTTTCAATTTTTTTTTGGGAAATCTGGCAAGGGTTGCCTAGCGCCACCGATCATCGCCAAACGCCGTTAACTATAATTGTCGGTTGTTGGTCATCGGTTGCTGTCGGTTGCAAGTCACTGCCATTGCTAATCGTTGACAGTTGTTAATCGTTGCCAATTGCCAGTCGGTCGTCAATTGTTGGTCACCATCGTCGTTGGTCATCGGTTGCCAATCATTGAACACCGCCGGTCATCGTCAATTATTGTCGATTGCTGGTTGCCAAATGCAAAAGGAGAAAAAGAAAAGAAAAAAGAAAAGAAATAATTTAAAAAAATCAAAAAGTCAAAATTTTTAAAAATTATAGAAATTGTCCATAGTGTTTTAGAAAATATATATTTAAAAATTAATAAGATTGTTTTTAAATTGGATTTAATATTGAAATATTTTAGTAATATTGATCAAGTCAAGTGTGAGTCACTAAAATTATATTGTATGAAAATAGATTAAAATGGATTATACCGTTTTTGACCCATCATTCTGTTTGACAAGTATAATCATGGTGGACATAAGCCTGATGGGAACAGAGCGATTCGACATGTGCACGGTCCTTTTGAGAACAACTGTGAAAGAAAAGGCGATAATTGTCGAAAGAGGAAGCTCTATGTTCTTTGTGGGGCATTAGCTATGTCAAGCTTAGCTACTTTGCTGGATATTGTGAAATGTACACCATATGTTTTGGAAGTCGTATGATTTTTTGGTAGCGTTTGTCTTGGGCTCAATAAATATAGTTAAATTGAGATTTTTCCATAGTTCGGTAGTTTGGGGACACTTTGGGTGTGATCCCCTGAATTTTCCGACCTTGAAAATCATTAGGTGAATAAATGAAAAGCTCGAAAGGTTGTAGTGCGCCGAGTTGGGCCAAGGGTTGGGGCTGACCTATAGAGTTGGGCCCTAAAATTTTCTTTGTAGGCCACTTGATGAATAAAATTAAGTTGGACTCATGAGTCAGGTTGAGCCACGAGAACGAGCCAAATTAATATTGTGGGTTTGAATTAGGTTCATAGTACCTTAAGGCTCGATTTTATTAGCAAGGGTCGAGGTTGCTTGAGTCGACGTGTGAAGTCATAAGAGACTTTACTCGCTTGTTTAGTTTAAAAGGAAATTTTAGTCTTCCGGATGCCATGAGATGCGAGATTTGAGACCACGAGAGGTCTTGTGTGTTGTGAAGATATTAAGGCGACTATTGTCGGTCGGGTGTCGTAACAATCGTCGACGCAAAAGTTTTTTTTTTTTTATATCCAGGAACCGCCGTACAGCCGGCAGCCGGCGACGTAAATTTAGAGCGGCGCTAGCGTAGGACCCACCACCACGACGCCGCACTTAAGTTCACTAATGAATGCGCAGTATGCAAATCTGGAGGTTCGAACTTTCGTCCTTGTAAAGAGGGTCTGAGCGTATACCAATGCAACCATTTTGGGGACTTTGGAACGTGCATGGGAAAAACATATGCACTTGGTCTTGTTCCTCTTTAAACTTGGTTTTATTGAACCTTTTTAGATAGTTTAATTGAGTCATTAAGTTAAGAGGAGGAGAAGCCACCCTCGTTTCCTCCACCAAATTTTCTCCACATACTCACAAAACCCACATTTTCATTTCCCCCTCTCTCACCATTTTTCCCTCTCTCCCGAACCACACTCTCCCTTCTTTATTTTCTCTCGGCAACAAGCACTTCCCACTTTTTCCTTGCCTGTCGTTCGAGCAAAGCCGAGGGTTTGCGGCGAGATAGATCCGAGGTGGAAGAACGTCGGCGGCTTCAAAAGTAGGGGAAATTATCATGTTTTAGGATGTTCGAAATCCTTTGGAGCTCGGGATGTCGAATCGGCTTGAATATAGCATTGGACGGGCTCGCAGTGTCGGATCGAGACTTGAAATACTCGTGCATGTGTCGCTTAGAGGCTGAGCTAGGCTTGAGGGATGAGAGGAGTGGTTTTTGGGTTAGCTTTTAGATGTTGATGTTACTAGTTTGGGTCGGAATGGATTAGATGAGAGCTTAAATGGAGTTTTTGGTATTTGCATGTGATGATTGGGGTTCGGATAGGCGATGAATCGAGCGCGAAGAAGCTGTATTTTCGAAATTTTGAAGTAGAGGACTGTTTAGGGGTGGACGTGTGCTGCATGCTAGTTGTGAGTGGGTGAGAGGCGAGTTCGGGTTCGGGTTGGACTGTAGACACGTTGCATGAAGTCTACGAGTAGTAGAAATCGTTTTAGGTTCTGTGGGTGTGGTGTTGAGGTTCTAAAAGAAGTTGTAGACCAACCAAATTAGCTTGTGGTAACCGTATATGGAGGCAAGGGTTCGGGGATGTTCTGATCGGAAGAGACAGGCGTGGTAGTTGCTGGTTTACACATCACTTTTGGGTTCAAATGTGTTGTTGTTGGAAGGAACTAATTTTCTTAAGAGTGCACCAACGACTTTAAGCTGTAACGTACTAGTTAATAGAGTTTTCTTGTGCGAATTAACTGGTGCAAACGTCCTTTCCCTTAGAACAGCAAACTGACTTGTACGAACCAGCAAAACCTACGAATTTTCTGCACTTTTCTAGACTTTGTTGGACCTTACCCATTTCATGGAAGTTGTAGAATAAATTTTTAGGAACAACATATCAAAATTTGAGAACAAACGGTCGAGATTTGGGTAGTGAAATGATCTTTCTTCAGTAGGAGCTTAATCTGGAAAGTTGCTGCAGAATTTATGGGGTTAATACAGCAAGTTATTGCTCTCTATACGGCGAGAAATAGACTTATATTTCTTCACGGAAAATGTTAATCTCCATCTCTTCTATAACATATTACAATTTCGTAATTTTTCGATAAGATTTGTTGCACTTTTTTCTTCTGTGTTTGAAACTGCTCGAAATAGTCCATGTTCTGTCTTGATCCGAGATTGTACATTAGATGGAAACCCTTTTGGTGTATATTTTTGTGGCTTTTGGGGAGTCTAATGGTCTCTCAATCTTGGTGCATAAACATGTCTCTTTCATATTCAAAGTGTGAACGTTCGAGTGGTTGCGATTTGTGTCTCTTGAGTGCAATGAGTGCAGCATGTGTTGAGACGATGTGTGTGAACATCGAGAACTGCATTCATTTTGCTATTCTACCGCATGTGCTAGATATTATTGTGATGTCAATTTACATAGGAAGATTTGAGGCACAGTACGAGCATATAGTTTGGATTATGAGCTTTATGAGGTGTGAAATTCAACTTGTGATTTGCTATGTTTGTAGATGCTACGAGTATTGACTCTGTGTGATGATAGTGCTCGATATGTTGGTGTGGAAATCACGCTCACCGTGAAATGAAATAATTATGAAAGTTATCAATCGGCCAGCGACTCGATGATGCCCTTGGGTAGTGGAGATGCCCCTATTGTGTGTTTGGGATGCCCTGATTTAAAGTCTCAGGATTAGCGATCCTTGGATCCGAGATGCCTTGGAATGAGATGCCCATGGCCAGCAACCCATGAAAGACCGGCCAGCGACCCAGTGTGGCTTTGTGAGCTTATGAATGAAACTGAGAAATTGAAAATAGACAGATGTGATTGGGCCAGAAAGGGTGTCGGTGACTCAAAGATGCCCTTATACTTATGTCTTGAATGCTTAGGGTATATCTGAGTAGGTTGCTTTAACTATGTTGCCTCGTCTTGCGTTCATATATGTTTCTCTTATATACGATAGGCCTTGTGGATTAAGTTTAATGTGTTCTGGGTTATAGATTGGATAGTCTTCCGAGCTATGAATGGATTTTGTATTCTAATATATGATTTATTTCCTCTACTGGGTACAGCTCATTCCTTAATCTTTTTCAGATAACTAGCTATGGACATACCCACAGTAGCCACTTATGGAGCCTTAGCGCACATGGAGACTTCCTCCCATGATGTTTATGACGTCAACCTATGCTGCACCTTCACCTGTTGTGAAGCTACCTTTTGGTTTGATGATGGCCACCCTACTTGGTTTCTTAGGCGGTTCGTATCTGGGTTCTTGAACTAGGATGGGATCTTGAGAGGCCCACTACGTATGGGGCTGGAATGGACCTGAGATGTAGGTGGTTAGGCTTGTGAAGTGTGGCTTTTATATCAGCATGGGACGACTTTGAGTAGGAGTTAGGATAGGACACTTTTTACACCATCACTCCCAAACATTTCTCTGCATGTTCTTTTTGTATTTTGAGGAATATAAATGATGTACATATATATGCATGCAGGTGGAAACAAGCTTGTAAGTAACATGTGTCTCAAACCGATATCTCATGGAAGGATATAAAAGCGCCCTTTTTTCTGCCTTGTACTTTTCAATTATGTGATAATCGGTGAAATAGAGATCGTAATTCTACAGGCGTGCTTGGTTAGAGCTTTTGAAAAAACAAAATGGTTGTAGCGGATTCGGCAATGAACACCTATTTTGGCTGGGACCGTGTGTGGCTTATTATTTGCCATTTACTTTCGGGACCTATCATTTTAGTTAAAGTTTGTTTTCATGTCTGCATTCAAACGTAGAAAGTGACATTATCGGGACATCACATTGGGGAGGTCAGGCGAGCTTATGATGAAAGTAATTTATCTATTTTCGATCGGTTTTGAATGAAAATGATAACTCATTTGTAAAGAAAAAGTCAATTGTATGAGCCGCAAGATTTTGATTAATAAAAATAAATACTAGAAGCCAATCCTTTTTGATCCTCAGAATAAACTAGGTTACAATATGTAAAGATCTAACAAATGAAAAATATGGGAGTTTTTGGATTTTAATTATGTTTCATCAAACAAAAGAATTTCTTTGTAACATCTCGATCCAATGAGAGACCTGATTACACATCAAACAAAGGAAGAGAGGTGTTGGGATATGTGAAATTGAAATTAAATTATAAGAAGAATCTTCTTGAGGTAACAATAATGGTGAGTATTGGAACTCCAATATTAAGAGTGTTCAAATGAAATCACTAACAAGACAAATAATTTCTTGAGAAAGTGGTTTGTTTATATGTCAAATGACAAAACATCACGAAATTCGATATTGGACGAGTCAAAATCGACAAATCTCGAGTGATTTAATTTTCGTCCTAACTAAAATTAAAAAGAATCGAGCAACTAAAAAATAAGAAACGACACGACTCCTACTCGTCCTGAGGTTCCTTGACTCCCTTTGCTAAGGCGCCGTAGTTTGAGAAGAAAAAGCACTCCTAAGAAAAAGCAATGCATTAAATGCGCAATTTTTGATTTTCGACAGTGTAGAAGTAGACCATCGCTGGTAATTATTTATTTCTCCTATCGAAAATGAACTCTAATTTGTTTTTACTTTTTGTGGGGTTTGTCAAGACAAATCAAATGAGTCTCGTGAAGCGGCTCCGATCATGAAGGGAGAGGGCAAAAAAGGAGGAGGAGGGGGAGGAGGAATGATGGTGAGGCGACGGGGGTATTATTATCTGTTTAGCGTGTGATGCTGAAACACGATGAGCACGTTTTGATTTTTGAAGCCCTTTGACTTTTTGAGGTCGTAGAATTTGGAGCTGCGGAAAGGGTGCGGGGAGAGAGAGACCGGAAGACCCTCCTCCTCCTCCTCGTCCTCCTCCTCCCCCCACGGGGCGAAAGAATATACCGAGTCCTTTTGTCCCCCGCACCGCCGTCCACCACGGTCGTCCCTCTCCAACGCCACCTCCTCTCTCTCTCTCTCTCTCTCTCCCCCACCTTTTCTTCTCCTCTTTGCTAAATAAAGCGCACCCGAAGAAACCCATTTCCCTTTTCTCTCTCTCTCTCTCTCTTTCTCTCCCTCCGTCTCTCTCTGTCTCGATCGAGTCTCTTCAAGAGCAACAGCGCTCCCTTCCCACCGCGAGCGTCTCTTGGCGTGGGGACCGGCGGCTGGCGGGCGGTCAACGGTACCGGGCGGTCCGTGATCGGTGGATCTCTCCATGCTCAATCGCGGTTCTTGGTGTGGGGATCTTCTCCGTCTAATACGCCGGTCCGGGTACGGGGAGTCTGTTTCGGGTTTGGACAGAGAGCTGTGTCCCCTGTGAGTTTGATCTGTTTGACGCCTCCCTTCAGGATCTTGTGTTCTTCTCGTGTTTTCTGGGCCAACGTGTTTTTGCCTTCTTTTGTTGTTGCCCAGGATTATTGAATGTTGGTGTGATGGGTAATTTGCTGATTTGGTGATTCGTGGGGAGGGTTGAAATGGGTTTGGTTATTGAATTGGGGCTTTGGATATCATGATTTGTCCGAATAACTGGAAAAGTAAAATCAATGACTGGGAACCTTGTGGTTTCATTTAAGTTGATCTTTCATACTTGCGAAGGGAAACATGCGATGTTCGAATTTTGGGCCCTTCCTGCGTATCTGAGTCAGGCCTCTGATAAACATGGGCGAATGGAGTCTGAGATGGAATTCCGACAGGTTTGATGAATTTATCAAGATTGAGTGTATTGTTGATTGTGTTGATTTTTCTGATCTGTGAGGGGGTGGAGCAGGCGATAGCGAATTAAAAAACATTTTACTAGTCATAATAAGTAATTCTAGACTAAGGCTGACCTCAGCGTCCATGGGAAATCTTTTAGCTCATGGGAACAAGGAATTCATACAGGAAAATGTTCCATGAAAGGAAATTTACATGGATCGGAGGGCAAGTGGAAATAAGATAGAAAGCTTAGCTTAAAGTTGTGTGCTACAGATGAATAAAGGAAGAGCCATGTAAGATTATAGCAGGAAGGATAATCACACTCATATTATTTATGTATCTTTTAATTGCACTTCTAACGTAGTTCTGTCAACTAATAGGTTCAAGTGAAGGTCTCTTCATCTGATCTTTCTTGGAAGATGTGGAAGAGACATATATTTAAATTACCATTGCATGAAATATAGACAGAATCTAAAATGATTTAGATTTATAAATGGAAAAGGATGAAAAGCTTACTTTAGCTATTCCTTTTTAATGCTTAAACAATCAGATATTTAATCAGCCCTTTTTCCCTTAAGGTTCACTCTTCTTTACGGCATTGTGTTTTTCTCACTTCCTTACCTTAATGCCTTAGGCCCGGAAAGAAGGATTGACTTCCTGTGTATTTCTTAATGGGAGCTTTAGGCCCCCTTCTTTTCTGAGTCAATGATTGAAGAAATAGAAGAAGTCAAAAGGATTTTCATCTGTCTTAAATGAATTGAGTGGACTTGAAATAGCGGCATAGTATTCTATGAGATCTGATACCGCATCTGTAGGTTGTAGATAAGAAAAAGAATTAGTTTATGAGAAGATGACGGATTTATGATACAAAAATACAATTTTTATTTCTAATAAATATGGAAAAAAATGTAGAACCTAGACCTTACCCTTGAGCAAGCAAAAGAGCTTAGAGTCTAGTAAGAATTTTTTTTGTGGTAACCCACCAAGAAGAATGATTTCCTGAAAATGAATTTTGCTACCTGAAAGGAACTAGAAGTAAGCCTTTCTCTAAGCTAAGCCCGCCAACCGCTTAGAGAAATAAATTACTAGTTATGATTATTTACGATTATAAACAAGTTACTATGATGCCAAGTGAGTTGCAACCCATGGAGTTAGAGTACTATCTATGAGTGGAATCAATCTTACATCAGTTTTAGGTCCTCCTTTTTTAATTAATTAATTATTTATTGTTTTATCTTAAGGAACTGATTGGCGAATGCCATTACTTTATTCTGTATAATGAAGTGCTTCCAGTTTTATTGCCAGTGTCTGGCTTTCTTATTGTCGATGATTGTACTGTACAATAGACACGTATTTTAGTGTAAAAGAAAAGAAGGTATGCGTGTGTTGGGGGGGGCTGTTTTGGATACATTTGGTATCCGAAGCTTGGTCATGGTTCTTGTTTGTGTAATTTGATGATTTCACAGGGGAGGCAGGGCTTGTTTAGTTGGGATGATTGCACTGTACAATAGACACGTAAATCTTTCTTCAAAGTGTCTTGTTCATTTTTTATTTGTTTTTGTCATGCCTTAATCATTTGCCGATCACTTTGGAGTTTTTATTTTCGACAACTTAGTGATTTTCTTTTTTTGGGGTTGTGGGGTTGTTTTTTTTTTTTTTTTTTTTTTTTTTTTTTTTTTTGGGGGGAGGGGATTGTGGCTCTATTAATCCAAGAATAGGTCAAATATGTCCTTTTGAATCTCATCTTTTTTGGCTTGGCTTATGACATCTTGTTCATTTTTAATATGTTTGTTGATAGGTTTGATGGGATTGAAGAAATCTAGTTCATGGTCTTTAATTCCTTAAGAGTTGTTTGGGTATAACCCTCTTGGTTATAATTGCGTAAAGCTGAAGATCAAGGACGTGATCACATATGAAGTGTTTTAGCATTTATATTATATAAATTGTTAGAAAATGGATGAGGATGCTAATTCCTGGATAAGGAGAGCAAAATTCTCTCACACAGTTTGTCATAGGATAGATTATTCAAGATTAGCCTCGATTCCCTTTACAATTGAAGCAGATCGGATTCCTGGACTGAAGTCATGGCCAACACGAGCGGTCTCAAGCCAGAAGCCCAGTTCTAGTGGTTCACAGATTCAAAGAAGTCCACTTACCAATAAACAGAGATCGTTATCCCCACTTCCAGCGACGGTCCTATCTGATGTGTTTAAGGAAGCACGCTCGGATAAAAAGAGATTTTCAACTCCCTTCCCGCAGAGGAAAGAAGCTGAGAAGGGTATGAGGGGAAAACCATTGCATAGGGAATCCCATGAATCCAAGGCCCGGAATTCCAATTCATCATCGAATAGTAGCCCACTGAGGCATTTTGCTTCAATGAAACACAATGACAAAGTTAAAACCAGGAAGGATTCTGCCTGGACTAGATACTTTGATCATTCTGGGGGAAGGGTTATGGCTGTTGATGGAACAGATGAATGGGTTGTGGATATGTCTAAACTATTACTTGGTCTCAGATTTGCCCATGGCGCACATAGTCGGCTTTATCATGGGATATACAAGGATGAACCTGTTGCTGTAAAGATTATTAGGGTTCCAGATGATGACGAAAATGAAGTCTTGGCTACAAGATTGGAAAAACAATTCACTAGGGAAGTAACTCTTTTGTCCCGTCTTCACCATCAGAATGTTATAAAGGTAACTTGAAAATCGTTAAGCTTGTAACAATTTTAGCATATTTACTCTTGTTGTTTTCCTGTGTGGAGACATTTGGCTGGATTGATGATCAAGTTAATGTTGTTACATTGCTATAGGCTGGACTTGCATGAATTGTATGGATTGTGGCATTCACGTGTTAATAACTTTTCTGTTCTTATTTTCCATATGGTTCAGTTCGTTGCCGCATGCAAGAAGCCACCAGTTTATTGCATCATTACGGAATATTTATCAGAAGGTTCTTTGAGGGCATACTTGCATAAGCTTGAAGACAAATCGATCCCCTTGCAAAAGCTTATTACAACAGCCCTAGAGGTTGCTCGTGGAATGGAGTTTGTTCATTCACAAGGGGTCATTCATCGCGACCTCAAACCAGAGAATATCCTAATTGATCAGGACTTCCACATGAAAATTGCTGATTTTGGCATTGCTTGTGATGAGGCTTACTGTGATACTTTAGCTGATGACCCAGGAACTTACCGGTGGATGGCCCCTGAAATGATCAAACGCAAATCTTATGGGCGAAAGGTTGATGTTTATAGTTTTGGTCTTATTTTATGGGAAATGGTGGCTGGTGTAATCCCTTATGAGGACATGACTCCCATACAAGCTGCTTTTGCAGTGGTTAATAAGGTTTGTGCTTTCTTTCTCCTCATGTGTGCATGTTGGGTTCATTCCGAGTATGATCCTTCTGATCTGCTTTTGCGGTGGTTAATATGTATCTGTCATCTCTGGGCACTAGTTAAGGTTATCAAATATAGCGAAAACATGCATATAGATGCTTTGAAATTGAAACGGTACATTTTAAAGAACGTTACCTACATCAAACAGAATTGTTTACACTTTAGCACATGTGATAAGGCTTGAGTGTCCTGAGGGCTAGCACTTTACTATCTATTAGGGTCTAACCGATAATTATAACAATGGGTAGATATAAAATCATTTATCCCCTATTTACGAGTCTCTGGAAAACTAGTGGTGCAGACTGGTTATAAGACCAAACCCTTAATTAAGGTCCGATGTTGGTTACGGATCTCTGCATCCCAACTACAGAGGACTGTCTAGAAAATTCTTAACAATCAAAAGCTATCTGAATTTCTAGCTACGAGGTTCCCATCATTGAGTCATTATGCACATTGTAGAGAAAATGTCACTAGTTCGGTCTATTAAACTTCTCTTTTAGTGACCATGTTGGTTGTAGGGTGTGAAGACTAGTATACACACACAGAAGAATCATGTACTCCTGGATGCACTCTTGTGATGCACCAAGTAAATAATGCACTCTTCTGATGCGCCAGTTCTAAAGTTTTCTTTGTTGATTATTTGGCACATGTGGAGTCGACTTCACATTCTATGAGTTTTCATGTGACACCTGCATATATCAGAAGCGACTATATAAAAGCTCTTAGTTGAGCAGATTAGACAATTTACTCTAGAAAAAATACTAAAAGGTGGAAATAGTTAGTAATAGGAGTTGTTACTATATTCATGCGAAGTACAGTTTTAAGATTAAGTTGTATGTGTGCCTCGTCTGTGCCATTGTTACTGAGTTTGGGAAGCATGGTAATCATTTTGTCAAGGGTCTATTTAGAAGCCAATTTTAATGTTTCATGTAAGTCTTGTTAATTGTTATGTGTTGCCCAATCATTTTGCCGTGTGTTTGCTGCAAATGGAATCGTCATTGTTATGATATACACTAACGAGGTTTGGGATATGATTCAGAATCTGAGACCAGTAATCCCGAAGGATTGCCCACCTGCCCTGCATGATCTCATTGAGCAGTGCTGGTCCTTGCATCCAGATAAGAGGCCCGAGTTCTGGCAGATTGTCAGGGTATTGGAACAGTTTGAGGTTTCGCTTGCTCGTGATGGAACACTAAATCTGATGGAGAACGTAGCTTGCCAAGACCACAAGAAAGGGTTGCGTCATTGGATCCAAAAGCTCGGTCCGCTGCACCATAATATTTCATCCGCTCCTAAACCAAAGTTCGCATGATTCTTCTGAGCTTGCCTAGGACTTGATGCGCATGAATTCGACTCTTAAGGCTTCAACAATTATACTGGTGTCAACTCCATCCGGGATGAAGTCTGCTTGAGCCTCTTTGATGGCGGTGCAGATTCACTTATAGATCGATGGGTAGACTTGTATGAATGTATCAATTTGTAAAGGCCCTTCCCGTAGATTTTACAGATATGTATGATTGGATCATTGGTGTTGGAAAAATGCTGACATATAAATTTATCTCGGCAATTTTTAAAGCCCACTTCTGTTTCTTTGTTTGTGGTCAGGTTGGTTGTATATGTTTATCGCATATCTTCTTTGCTAGCTCGATTATAGCTCGATATGCTTCTTGGGTGGCTTAGCTTAACGACTGAACCATGTCTGTCGTTGCTCGAGAGATTATACTGCTTATGGCTTTCCCTTTCGCGTAAAGTGATGCGAACTTGCGACGAAGGCGACTCTGGAATGCATTTGTCCTTGCATCAGTCAGGGTGTGAGTGTGACATATAGCAAGGGCGGTTGAGTCTTACGAACTAGCGAAATTTAAGTGTTGCGTGATCAAGATGATGAGAGAAACTGGGAGGGGGATTATCGAGTTTGATGGGCAATGTTGCGAGACAAGAGACCTTAGTTTTTTTTTATCGAAAGTCCATTGATTTCACAAAAAATAAACGATTTTGAGAATATTTTTTTAAAAGTGATTACTTGCATCGTCTACAAAAATAAATAAAGAAAAATATTTTTATTAAGAACATATATAAATATAAATTATTATCAATGATAAGAATATTTTTCATTAATTAATTAATTCAAGCAATATGAAAGATTATTTTAAAGAAAATATTTTATAAATTATTTTTCACGAAACATACCAAGTATAAATATTCTTCCAAATCAGCTTCATATATTTTAAGGTCGTGTTATTGCCTATGGTTGCTCATACGACACTGTTTTTTCTTTTGCTGGTACAACGTCTCTGTCTTTCTTATGTCACCTCTATTGTCGTTTTCTGTATTGGTGAATTTGCTACGTTGTCGTTTTGGTTTCGTCACTAGAAGGCAACACTGGAAACTAAATTTCAATAATTTGCCTCCAAATATGCATTTTTTTTTCATGGAAATTTAGTTTTGTTCACACATGATTGATATTTGACCCCAGTGAGCGATTTATAACTGCCGTTGACCTCATGGTTTCTCATGATTATAACTAATTACAAGCTTATGGGTGTCAGTAAGGAAATTTTAGTCCTATTAGAATTCTTTCGAGGTACAATAACTTGTCAGTAAGAGTTGGTCATTAAATTACTAGGGTTTAGGAACGTGCGGTGTGCACCCAAGAAAACATGGAATAAGTACACATAAAAACCCAAATTGATTTCACTTAGACATATTTACTACCCCCCCCTCCACCCCCAAGCTGGCACCATTTCCCTATCTGTGCTACCGTCATAATTCATAAAATAGGTATCTTTTATTATCTTTTTTGCCCAATAAAAACATGCCACAATCAGAAGAGAAATTTTGGCCTTTGTTTTATGTGTGATAAAATTTGAAGAAGATATGGTTAACAAGCAATTCTAGATTAGAGTAGATTGGAAATTTGCAAAGATGTTACACTAACGGATGTAAAAAAAACTCAGTGTATAAATAAATAATTGCTAGATTTTGACGAAAACGAAAACAAATATTTGTTGGATGGCATGCAATTTTATCAGTAGTTAATTTTGACATAATAGAATATAGAGATTAGTGCAATAGAAGTCTTAAAACTTGTTACAAAAATGCAATTGAGTCCTAAAACTTGCAAAAAATGCAATCAAGTCCTAAAACTTGTCAAAATTGTTTAATTGAGTCCTAAAGTTAACACCGTCAGTTTTATTGACAGAAAATACTGACGTGGCATTTTAAATGATTTTTTATTTTCTATCTGGATTTTTAAAATTATTTTTTATTCAATTTTTTAAAGTATATTTAAAAACTAAAATTCATTTAAAAAAACGGTTAAAAAGGAAAAAAATGGTAGCTCCTCCACCGCCGCAGCCCATCGTCGGAGGGGCCGGTGACCGTAGCTTCTTTTTTTTTTTTTTAACAGTTTTTTAAAAAATGAATTAAAAATTATTTTAAAAAGCTAGGTGGAAAATAAAAAAATCATTTAAAATGTTATGTCGTGCCACGTCGGCATTTTCCGTTAGTAAGACCGACGATGTTAACTTTAGGATTTAACTGAACCATTTTGACAAGTTTTAGGACTTGATTATACTTTTTACAAATTTTAGGATTCAATTGCATTTTCGTAACAAGTTTTAGGATTTCTATTGCACTTATCCCTAGAATATATACAAGAGAATCAAATTATTACCAGATTTCTTAACTAGAGATTTTTTTTTTTTCAGATTTAGACAGTTAGAGGCAATTGTAGAAATTTTTTTTTTATTGTTGGGAACAAACTATAAAAAAAGAACTTGAAGGATGAAATTGGATTTTTTCACGGAATATTCCTGAATTTAACGAAGTTAGTGGCCATAGGGCAGACTTGTCTCAAGGGCACTGGTTCAGGAGTTTTACAAGGCGTGTTGAAAAGTTTTAGGTTAAATATGTCCAAAAAGGACATGGATCATGGTTCTCCATTGGTTTATAACTAATAAAAGAATCAATTTGCGAGGAATTGGATGGCTATTTCAGGAGTATATGTGATGCAATGTTGTAACTACGTGAAATGATGGTCACTTAGGGCATGCATGATAATTATTCTATTTCTAGTTAGATTTATTTTTCTGTTCTTGGGAACATATTTGAAACATAAATCTATTTGGTAACGTAATTTCATTTTTCTAATTCTAAAATAATTTTTTTTGTCCAAAAATAGGTTAGTAACATAAGTAAGAGGTTTAAAAATTGAGGAACCTTTTTTAATAGATAGGTTCTAAGTTTCATGTGGAATTTATTTGGAATCCAAAACTGCCCACCCCTATTCATTCCCAAGTTCTATTTCCTCTACATTCTTCAAAATCAAATGCACACACTATAAAATCAATTGGACGCTTCATCACTGCACTATTATCTGATTTATTTCAGAAATTCATTTTTGTATATTTTTTAAGATGAAAATATTAATGTTTTCCAAATCTTCTTTTGATAGTCAATGAAAATGGTAAGCTTCATATTTTTTTAGCCTTCTCTATGTGATTTTTCACTAGCTTACCAACTATATTCGTTATTATAAAAGACATAAACATATAGAAATATGATCTATGAGATTTACTAGAAATTGATCTTCCAAATGTATAGTGTAAGTGTTGGCCAAAAAAAAATGTGTAATCTGAGTACTTGCAGCAGAGTAGCAATTCCGCATTGATACATGGCACAAGGTAGAGAAGCATGATCGCATTTCGACCCAAAAAAAGGTAGAGCAGCATGATAGAGGGTTAGTCCAAATGTTACTCAATCAGACAGTTGAAAAAAAATTTATGTAAGTACAATTCGTGCAAGGGTCATGAATTGGTGTCGTTCTAATTATCAAACTAATTCTAAACCTATTATACTAATATTGATTCAATCTTACATTTTTTAATTTTTTCAATGTAGTCCTAAATCTTTGCATGAAATTCTATATATAATTATTCCAGCTCATTTTCACTAGAAATTACCTATGTAGCCACTTATTCATTGCCGGCTCTTTTATATGATACACCGGCGATTTGACGTGGACAACTTCTTGGGAAAAATCCAAATGGGTCTAAAGAATTTTCCGATTTTCCAGGTTTTCTAGTTATTGGATTTCCTATTAAAAAAAATCTTGAACAACACTCTGACAGTTCCTTGGTAACAAGAGCATGGGGACAGTCTACTGCGCATATGATTTGAGTCTGAAGCCTTCAACAAGAAATTCCCAGTGTCTTCAACTTCCCAATTAGGCGGCACCGTTTACTGGTCCTCGTCGATCAATTGGGAGCGCCAACAAATTTTCGTGACAGTATGTAGTCCAAGTCAATGTCATTCGTTTGAGATGCAACTCTGCATCATCTCGTGGCAATCCCCATGATGAACATAAAATGAGAACGTTATTGCGGCTTTAAGCATTAATTGTAGCCGTTGGCAATATATTTTAAGACTTATCTTACCTGGAATGTTCCAAAGATCGGGTCACGGTCATTGGCAATTTGACACTGGAAAAGGAAGTCAAAAGAGGAAATCATTGAGGACATCTTCATTGCAAGATACAAGTCAGATATCAATCAAGTCATATGGTGTGCCTTGAGAAGCACGGTGTGTCTTGAGAAGCACGATCAAAAAACTTGAGTGAAGAGTTATTACGTTGTTATTGTGTTTGTTTAGATGAACTAAATGGGGGAGATATCGTGATCGCAACCTTTTTTTTTTTTTTTTTTTTTGATAAAAATTCATTGCGGAGTGGTTTCAATAGGAAATTGCAGAAGAAGGGGCAGAATTTTTAAAAGGGCGTTAGACCATTGTGACTTTTTACCATACATCCAATGTCACCTAGTCAAAAGTCTAGTGTTGACTTTCTTAAAAACGGTGCATCCTTCTTTGCATCTTCTGTTTTTAATTCCCACTCCGAGGAGTTATTAGTGTATGTACTGCATTTTTCCAACGGCTCCCACGTTCTCCATGCTCCACCACCTGCCCCCATAAAAGTTCGAGGTGGACGTCTTTGAATTTGGTTTGTTATTGTTGTGAACTTGTGGTCCCTAGTCTTCTACTAGGCACAAGCACAATATATTCTCAACATCATTTTGTCTCCATTTGTGTAACCAACCATCTAAATCAAGGTTCTTGAAATCTGATATAATGTGTAATTTCGCCTTCTCCAAGCTTCCATGCAACTGGAGCGAGAAGAAATAGCGTGAATGGAGGGACTAGTTGATAGTTGATGAAATGCAATAATAACATGTAATTTTGTTTCAATAATATGTTGTAGGATATTTTCGTCCAATTGAAACCTGACATATTTATAGAAAGTGGTGCATGATTGGGCACATTTAAATTCAAAGTAAAATTAGAAATATATCATCAACTCAATAACATGCATGGTTATTCAAAAAAAAAAGTGGATGATAATAACACCAATGGAGGGAATAGTTAGAGACTTTAAGCAGACATTCGTCTTCACTCTGACGGTTCCTGAGTACTTTTGGTTCTGGCTTAGGGTTGTTAAGATTATTTTTCTTAAATTTATATATGTTATTGCATGCCCTTGGCATGTGATCTAGAGACATTGTTCTCTGCATAGTTAGCAGGAAGTACACGACGATTTCGATCAGTCTCATGTCCCTCTCCATGAATGGTCTTAGGTTTGTTTTCTGTACAATATACAAGTCTTAAATCTTTCCAAGTTAGAGGATGTGTTAGCTCTGTGAAAAATATTTTTGGGAAAATATCTTCCTCATTTTTTGATATTTGGTTCGCTTGGGAAAATGAGTCCATAAAAAATGTTTTCTTAATATATAAAAAAGGTTTTCCTACCAAAACTTAAATTCAAGAAAATGATTTTTATTTTTTAAAAAATCAGAAAACATTTTTTTTTTTACCCGGGAACCCCCGAATAGCCGGTAGCCGACGAGGGTGGCGAGGTAAATCCGGAGTGACGCTAGCGGATGACCCACCACCCCGACGTCACTTAAGACACCAAGCGCTTCCATTGGGTTTCGAACCCCTTATTTTTTTATGAAGAATCAATGAAGCCCTTATCCAGTGGAGCCACCACAGTCAGTGGTATCAAAAAACATTTTCTTAACTTTTGACGCCAGGACCGGGATACCGGTGAAAAAAATTCTCTCGACATGCAGAGCTTCTCTACCATTAAATGTAGTTTTTTAGGTCCAAACCCTACTGGTTTTTCTCTTCATCTCCACTGTTCCCCTCTAATTCCCCGACAAACCCACTCATCCCTCGCATATCTGAGTCTTTTTCTTCCTCAATTGCTCTGTCTCTAGTCTGTCCTGTTCTCCATCTCACCCATGCGTTGATGCTTCGATCGAGTTCCGGCGAGGGTTTCTTCCGCCATTTGACTCCCGATTCCTCGAACTTCCTTGGGTCTCACGCATCCATAGCCCGGCATCTTTTTTCAGCTTCTCCACCACCGCTTTTGAGTCTCCCTTATCTTTACTTTCGTTTCTTCACTCTGCATGTCCCATTTCTCTGTGGATTTCTCCTATGGACGTCCCTGACTTTGAAGAAGATTGCCGTCTTGCTGCCCTGTGTACTCGGATGGGCCGCCTCTGGCAAGAACAAGACATCGACGTCTGGGATGAACAACCTCCACTGGCACACCTCGACACCTGCAAGAAAACTTTGGTTGGTTCCATTCTGTCTAATCCCTCAATCAATTTTACTGCATTACAGAGTACTCTAAAGCGTGCTTGGCGCACTGAGCAAGTAGAGATTACCCCGCGTGAGACTAACCGATATGTGGCGACTTTCCAATCTGAAAGTGATAAGCAGAGAGTGCTAGAGGGTAGTCCGTGGCTGTTCTCCCACCATCTGGTTATTTTCAAACCTTGGGTAGCCAATACTCCTTTACCATGCTATGATTTCTCGACGTGTGCGTTCTGGGTTCAAGTTATTGGCCTTCCGCTGGAATGGTGTACTTACCAGATGCTTTGCAAAGCTGTGAAACGTATAGGTCGCGTGCTGGAGGTTAAGATTGATACCAATGAGGGTGCTTTACTCCGAACTGGGCGTGTGAGAATCGAACTGGACCTGAGCCAACCATTAAAGGTCGGCCAACTGATTCGTATCAATGGAAAGACCCTATGGCTTGATTTTAGGTATGAACGGCTCTCTCATTATTGCTATTCCTATGGACTTTTGGGTCACTATGCGATGCACTGTCCGGATATCCCTTTCACCGAGGCCAAACTGGAAGGAAAGGAAAAGATGGCCTTCGGCCATTGGCTTAGGGCAGAGGTTAAAGAATATAGTCCGTATTGGCTCACCTTTTATGGGGGCGAAGATGGATTCTGCAGCTACTCCAGAGCTCGTTCCTGAAACTCCTCCATTCCCGCAGACCACTCTACCTGCATCACCACCCGTTGAGATGTCTCCGGCAGTTGTTCCACACACTTCAGCTCTGCAGCTCTGTTGCCCGACACCTAAACAGAATATGTCCTTCCCTGTTTCGGCAGCCAGTGTTATTCCACCAGCTGCACCATCTCCCATACCAGAAAAGCTGCACTCGCACTCTAGTGAAAAACAACCACACCCCCGCATACCTCCTCCGGACAGCTCAACTTATGCCAAAGTAGACACCAAATGGAAGGGCAAAGAGGTTGCTTTACCTTATGATGTAATTCAGGATCACAGAAGCTTGCAACAGGACTCTCCCATTTTCAAGGCTCCAGCTGATGTTAATCTTATACAGCACCTTCCAGCTGCTCTTCCCACACACCAACCTTCCAATGCTGCCCTCATTGTCTCTTCAGCCAAAACAGTACATCTCTCTGCGCATTCTCCGACAAAGAAAAGATCCCTAAAGAAACAGAAACATTCCAGAGTAGCAACCAAACTCGGGACAACCAAAAAACTTAAAAGGTACAACCCGTATGATACTCACACTACTGCTATTGAAGATTTTGATGAATCAGCTTTATTAGATACTCCTGTCATATCATCTGATCATGTTGGCAAGTGGGTCGAGGTGGCTTACCCTCAAAAGCCACCGCTTGAGAAATGAGGATACTTAGTTGGAACTGTTAGGGCCTGGGTTCTCCCCTGACAGTTCATGCTCTTAAGGCCATTGTGGTCAAAGAGAAGCCCGACCTGATTTTTTTGATGGAAACGAAGAACAGAGAGGAGGTGGTTAGTAAAGTCCAACGACGTCTTAAGTTCCCAAACTCTTACCTGGTGAATCCTTCCGGTATAGCTGGGGGCCTGGCCTTGTTTTGGCACTCTCATATTAATGTTTCAGTGACTTATGCTACTCCCAACATTCTTGATACAATCTGTTCAGAGGGTAGTAATGGTTTCCTGATGAAGTTCACCTGTGTCTATGCGCCTGTCAGTGTCCACTCTCGCCAACTTCTTTGGACAGTTTTGCGTCGAATTTCTCATCTTAACACCCTCCCTTGGCTGTGTGCTGGTGATTTTAATGATATCCTCTATCATTGGGAAAAGGTGGGTACACGGTCAGCTGATTCACAACGTATGTCCTCCTTCAGAGAAATGGTTCATGACTGTTCTTTAATGGAACTAGAGAGTAAAGGTTGTAAGTTTACCTGGGCCAATAATCGACAAGGTGCTGACTTGGTTAAAGAACGGCTGGACAAAGCTTTCTGCACTTCGGAGTGGCGCCTCACTTTCCCGACAGCTGAGGTTTTTGCTTTCCCGGCTGTGGGTTCCGATCATAGCCCTTTGTTACTCTTTACAGAAACTAAACAGCGACACCGAACTCGTCCTTTTGTTTTTGAAGCATTTTGGGTCCATCACCCGGAGTGTACAAACGTTGTCGCTTCAGCTTGGACAGCCGCTATGCACCATGGCCAAGATCTGCCACATCAGCTCAGACTAGTCAGCATTGCACTAAAAAGATGGAGTCGCGCTCAGTTTTCCAATGCACAATCCGATATTTCAGCTATACAACAACAACTCCAGACCCTAACCAACGACACCCACAATGCATATGACAGCATCTTAGCCAACAAATTAAAAGCAGAGTTACAACTAGCATGGCAGCAAGAGGAACAATATTAGGCGATGAGATCTCGACTACAGTGGCTTCAGTGGGGGGATAAAAATACCAAGTTCTTTCACGCCACCACTATTCAACGTCGACAGCGCAACAGAATAAGTTTTTTACAGGACGACAACCAAAACTGGGTGAGTGATGTTCCAACTCTTAAGACAATGACTACGGCTTTCTTTTCTGATCTTTATAGGACAGCAGGTCATAGGGAGTATGGCCCAATTCTGCATCAGTGTTCACCAATTGTCACCGACGACATGAATACTTCATTAACGGCGAAGCTCACCCTAGCGGAGGTCTATCAAGCCACTTTTCAGTTGGGCAAACATAAAGCCCCTGGCCCAGACGGTTTTAATGGTATTTTCGACCAATCACACTGGAACGTCATTCATAAGGATCTGTTTCTTTCCATTCAGGAATTTTTCCATACTGGAATCATGCCCTCAGCCCTCAACAGAACAATTCTCACCCTTATCCCAAAGGTCCCTAACCCCGAACGCCTTGAACAATTTCGGCCTATTAGCCTCTGTAACTACGCATATAAAATCATATCCAAGATTCTCGCCAATCGACTCAAACCTTTCCTTCCTTCCCTAATATCCCTAGAACAGAGTGCCTTCGTGGGAGGCCGTCAAATCCAAGACAACATTTTCATTGTCCAGGAAGTGTTGCATTACCTTAAAACCCGAAACAGCAAAAGACGTTTTCCAGCTATTCTCAAGATTGATATGCTAAAGGCATATGACCGAGTAGAGTGGGATTTTCTACGCGACTACCTTATTCGACTCGGCTTTCATTCGCTTTGGGTGACGTGGGTCATGCAGTGTATAACGACAATCACACTTAGTGTCAAATTCAATGGGGAACAGCTCAATTACTTCCAACCAACTCGAGGCATACGACAAGGCGATCCCCTCTCTCCATATCTCTTCATTATCCTGGCGAACTTACTCTCCACTCTCATACACCAAGCGGTTGATATGGGCCAACTCAAAGGTCTGAAATTAAACAGGTGGTGCCCCACTCTCTCTCATTTATTCTTTGCAGATGACGCTATGTTTTTCTTAGACGGGACGGTACTTGAGTGTCAGAACCTATCAAACATCCTGAATCAATATTGTGTCGCTACTGGTCAAGCCATAAATAGAAACAAGTCAGGTCTATTTTTTAGTAAACACTGTCCTCAACGTCTACAGGAAAATCTGGCACAACAATTTAGGGTTCCTGTGCTTCAAAGAACTGGAAAGTACCTTGGGATCCCCTCAGATTGGGGCCGATCTAAGCGAGATATGTTCGCATGGATTTTAGGGAGAGTTAGTTCCAAGCTCGACGGCTGGAAAGAGAAACTGATGTCGAAAGCAGGCAAAGAGGTCCTCATTAAAAGTGTTGTTCAGGCCATCCCCCAACATGCCATGTCCGTTTTTATGATTCCTATGTCTCTCTGTCGATCTATTGAACAAAAAATTGCTCGCTTTTGGTGGCAACATGATCCTAACAAGAGAGGTATTTCTTGGAAGAGCTGGGACTTATTGAAGGAAAGGAAGGCAACCGGCGGTCTTGGTTTTAGGGACCTGATTATTTTCAATAGAGCTTTACTGGCCAAACAAGCCTGGAGACTCATTCAGCATCCTTCCTCTTTATGGAGTCGAGTCTGTAAAGGTCTCTATTATCACTCACATGACTTTCTACATGCCACTAAAGGTGCCCGCCCGTCCTGGGGCTGGCAGAGTTTACTTATAGGCCGCGATTCAATTTCACCAAAGCTTCGGTGGTCAGTTGGGGACGGATCACAGATCAACATTCGTGAGGATTGTTGGTTGCCTAAAGGGATTATAGGAGGGTCCATGGGTAGAGACGAGCCTAAAATGGTGGCCGATCTTATCATACCAGAACAGAATAAGTGGAATGAGCTGCTTTTGCAGCAACTATTTGATGCAGACACCATAAAAGAAATTCTCAGTATTTCGGTAAGACCGAGTTATGCTGCAGACCAGCTCATCTGGACAGCAACTACTGATGGACAATATTCTGTGAAGAGCGGCTATCACTCACTCAAGCCCGCAACAACCCCGAACAATGAGAACCGAGCATCGTCATCTTTCCTAATACCGAACACACTATGGAAGAGCATATGGAAACTTAAAGTCGCACCTAAAATCAGATTCTTCCTATGGTCACTTTGTCAGCATGCTCTTCCCACTAAGGCGACTCTATTTCGCAGACATATCAGTGCAGATCCAGACTGTAATATTTGTAACGCCCATACCCCCAAAACGATGGAGCATCTGTTCTTTCTATGTCCCTGGACTTCACAGATCTGGTGTCATCCTCGGGTCAATCTCTCCATCCTCCCTACCCATATCACACGTATTGAAGCTTGGCTTGCAGAAAGATTTGCCGACAAAAATCACTCACCTGGTATGGAAGCCACTGCTACGATCCTCTGGCAGCTATGGAAGGAACGTAATCGCTGCATTTTCAACAAACAGAAGCCGGATCCAATTTTTGTTGTCGAATCAGCTAGTGCGAATGCTTCTTTGATGCAGCAGCTGACATTTTCCCCCCCAGGCGCAACCTCCTCTCATTCTGACCCCGGCTCTTCGTGGCGACCCCCTGATCCTGGTGTCCTGCAAATCAACGTAGATGGAGCTTTCAAAACTGGTTCTCACTATGGCTCAACCGCATACATTTGCCGAGATCATTCTGGGACTTTGCAGGAAGGTTTTACCTGCGAAGCCGTCGCTGCCTCTGCCTTGCAGATTGAAATCCAAGCCCTTAATGCCGCGCTGCGGCACCTTCTGCAGATCGGTAAGGCTGCTGATCCCCTCATCATCGAAACCGATTGCCTTCAGGTGGTTCAGGCGCTACATGACCGGCGGATGACGCCATGGGAAGGCCGCGCGCTGCTGGCTGAAACGACTGCTCTCCTCCCCTATTTCACGTGCCTGCGCGTTAGGTTTTGCCGTCGGGAGGCAAATGCACCAGCTGATTGGGCTGCACGGGCCCATTACCGTGGAACTTTGCTATCACTGTGGGCTTCTTCCCCTCCCCCTGTTTTAGCTACACTTCTCTTAAACGATGCACTATGTGCGGGTTGTAAGTTTATGACTAAGTAATGCTGTTTCTCTTTCTGACCAAAAAAAAAAAAAATCTACCAAAGCTTAGATTCAAGTGCTTGGTTAATAAAACGATTGTTCCTATAAAAATATATTTTTAACAAATTCGATTTTTTTTATTTTTAAAAAATCGCACTTTTTATTTAAATTTTTTCTTTTCTTTTCTTTTTTTTCTTCCTTTTTCTTTTTGCTTCTCCTTGGCCGTCCCGACCACAGTGATGGCCAACAAGTTCTGAACTCACCAAATTGGGCGAGCTCGGGGCCTCGAGCGGCGAGGCTCGAGCCTCCGAAGAAGGCCTGCTAGCTGGCGCGAGGGGAAAAAGAGCATAACAAAAAAGATTCGCAAAAAGCAAGCGAGGAGTGGGTGAGTGAGCAGGGGTGTCGCGCAAGGCAGAAAAGAAACAGAGAAGAGAGGAGGGAGGAACTTGACGGAAACAAAGAATCAGAGACAGGGAGAGAGGCTCGTCCATTGTTGCTCACAGAAGAATGAGGGATGTCGTCGTTTTTTGGAGGAGGCGGCCACTGAAGAGGCGAGCTGCAGAGAGCTTGGTGTGAGTGTGAGGTGTGCTCGACTGAGAGGAAGAAGAAGAAGGTGTCGAATGGGCTCGACGTTCTGAGATAGAGGACCCGGAAGGAGCACCAGCGAGAGACAAAGCTAAGGAGGCCGTTCACGTTTGCCGAATATAACCAGACGTCCGTATCCACCGCAGTGTCATCCCAGAACCAGGTGATGTCCCGAGCGACTTATTTTCCTCTTCTTCGTTGAAGCGTAAAGTGTCGAAATCTGTTGGCAAATTTTTGATCGAAATGAGTGATACCTCAGCTATTGTGACAGATAATGACAATCTGGAGCTATGTGTAGCATGTTCAGACCGAGAACCATCTTAAAATTTAGCTTGGATTTCAATTTTCGAACTGCATAACATATGTTAGACAAAATGCGTGAACGATATACCGAAGTCCATATTGTCCGATCAATGTTTAGAAGCTAGTTTAACGCTTGATTCTTCATATGTGGTTGAACTATGTCTCATATCATGCCTATCTGTGTTTTCGTTGTGTTTTCATGCGATTTGGTGAAAACCCACGTTCGAGTTGGTCGGCCATGGATCCTCCCTCCTTTCGGCCGATGATTTCCTCACAGACGATGCCCGCAGTTTAAGACCGCTACAGTTAGCTTCCTACGTCCATCTCCTTGCTTTGTGTATATCTATTCACATTTGATCGCTGGCTAGGATTATATTCTACAGATTTTAGTTTCGTCCTGGATTTTCCTTTTTTGTTTTCTGGTCGTCGGAGTGAGCGGTCGCAAGTAGATGACCTGCGGTTCTAGGGGCCCGCGATGATAGAGGATGGTGTGGGTTCGAGGTTTTAGGGATTAGGAAAGATGAGTTGCAGACGAGGAAATTCGGTGAAGAAAGTTGCGGGAAAGGAGACAGCTTCGGGGCCTTGAAGATGAATGGGAGAAAGAGACAAAATAGGGAAAAAGACAAAAGAGAAAAGAAAAAGTATAAAAGTAGAAATGAAAAACAAAAAAATCTGATTAGGCCGGATCGGGTCGGGTTTACCCGATCCAAGCCGTTCCCCGAATATAATAATTTAAAATAATTTAAAATTTTAAAAATTAAAAAATTGAAAATAATAAAATTAATCAAATTAATAAAACAATTTAGAAATCAGAAAATTAAAAAAAGCCTTTAAAAAATGGAGGAAATAATAAAAAAATTTAGAAAATTTGAAAATAAAAAATAGAAAATGTAGAAAATCATTAAAAAGTAAAAAATCAGAAAAATTCATTAAAAAATAAATAAAAATTTTAATTAAAAATTGGAAAACCCTTGGAAACTAAAACCTAAAATTGGATGTCTTTAGGGCTTTATGATAGGGTATCTTGTTTTGTTTTGCTTTGTTTTGTTTTCATTTTTAGGGATAATTTTAGGACACTTGCATACTTCCCATTATGATTATAATTCATTGTGTTTTTTCAATATTTGGATAGTACTTCCTTATTTTAGATGGGTTAGGACAAACCTTAGATCTTTCTTGATAGGTTGCTATAATGTTAGTTAACACATGATTAGGTTAGGTACTAAAACAAAGTTAGTCTTAAGGCTAACGTAATTAAATCACGAGTCTAAAATCTTTAGTTGCGTAAATAGTAGGATATCCTCCCATATTTTACTGGCTTTCTAGCCAACCCTTAAAAAAGGGGCTAGTAGCGACTTCTTTGTTAAAATTTTTATAGGCTTAATTGATAAAAAAATTTAAACCTCTAATGTCACGCGAGATATGAAATTGGAAAAGCCCCGGTAAATGAAAGGCCGTCAATCCGAAATTGACAATACCCCTAAACCTAATAGCTCCCTCCCCCGTGAAAGAGTTAGGTCATAACAGTTTGGCAACTCCCCTGTGAACTTGAGGACTTAGGCCTAATAACTTGATTGTGTATTATCTAATGTGTTTTCAAGGTAGTGCATTCAAGAAGGTTAGGCCAAAATAATTATCCATTGTGCAAGCCCATGACCAAACCTACTTTACGGTCCCAATACAGGACCTCCCAGTTTAGTCAAAGTATATCATTTTCAAGTGAATGCAATTCCTTGAATACATTGTCTTACATTGCATGAGTGTTTCTAATCTCATATTAATGGATGAGACAAAAGCATTTTTTTTATGAGAATATGTGAGGAAGTCCTTTTTGACGGGACATCTTGTTCAGTACCAATGCCAAAACTCAATACTACTAAATTCATCATGAAGATGACCTTCTAGGAGGAACATTTAAATTATGTATGATGGCTAGTCATGACAAGTCTAAATCAATGATGTTTCGTGTAAATGCTTCATTGATGCAAATAACATTTCCCCAAAAATAAAATGTGTTTTGAATATCCAATAATGATTTTAATCGCTCATTTTAGGTATTTTTTTCTTGATGAAGACATGTAATTCCTCTTTAGTGAATGTGTTGCTCTGATGAATTTGTTAGAAAAAGTTCTTTCAAACCCTGAGTGAAAAATCTTAGGTAATCCCAAAGTCTTGAGTGAAAAACCTTATGAATGTGTTGCTCTAATGACTTTGTTAGAAAAAGTTCTTTCAAACCCTGAGTGAAAAATCTTAGATAATCCCAAAATCTTGAATGAAAAACCTTAGGTACATCACCCTAAGTGAAAAGCCTTAGGTTCAAAATCCTAAGTGAAAAACCTTATTATGTATTCTAAAATCCCGAGTGAAAAACCTTAGGCAATCCCAAATTCTTGAGTGAAAAAGCTTAGGCGCATCAAGTCCTGAGTGAAAAGCCTTAGGTAATCCCAAAATCTTAAGTGAAAAACCTTAGGCACATCACCCTAGTGAAAAACCTTAGGTATTCAAAATTCCGAGTGAAAAACCTTAGGTATTCTAAAATCTTGAGCGAAAAACCTTAGGTAATCCCAAAGTCCTAAGCGAAAAACCTTAGGTGAATCAAGTCCCAAGAGAAAAGCATTAGGTAATCGCAAAGTCCTAAGTGAAAAACATTAGGTATCCCAAAGTCCTGAGTGAAAAACCTTAGGCACATGAAGTCCTAAGTGAAAAACCTAAGGCACCCTAAGTGAGAAACCTTAGGTTTTCTAAAATATTGGGTGAAAAACCGTAGGCGCAAGTCCATCGTGAAAAGGCTTAGGTAATCCCAAAGTTCTAAGTGAAAAACCTTAGGTACATCAAGTACTGAGTTAAAAACCTTGGATACCCTAAGTGAAAAAATTTAGTTATCTCCAAGTCCTAAGTAAAAAACCTTAGGTATTAGTAAGCCTTAAGTAAAAAAACCCAAGCAATCTAAATCACCAAAGTCCTGAGTGAAAAACCTTAGGCATTCCAAATCGTTAACTTGGTAAGTTTTTGTAGCTTGGAGTTTCTTTCTTTGCACAACGAGCTTATATAGTTCGGAGCATTCCATCAACTCGGTAAGATTTTGTAGCCTAGAGTCTCCTTTATTATCATGCAAACAACATTAGGAAAATATTTTTACTTTCCTTAGTTTCAATTTAAAAAAAAAAATCATTTCACTCAAAAATGAGAATAAGGTTCATGTGTTTATCCTTAAACTGTGCTTTTGCATTAAGTACACTAAAAAAATGAGAATAAGGTTAATGGGTCTATCCTAAAATTGTGCTTTTGCATCAAGTACTAAGTAAAAAACCTTAGGTGTAACCGAAACCCATTTTTACTTGAGAGACCTCATTTCTAGTTGATGCGTGATGGGGTGAGTGATTCTAGAACGGAATTTTTTTATAGGGGAATTTTGTGGTTAAGTGTATGGAGTAGTGTATACGGTAAAGAAACAAAAAGGAATCAGCAAAGATAGAACGATCGCCTTCCAAGGTATAAAGGCCACACCACCAACCGAGGATGAGGATCGAGATTTATGAAGTTCACCACCAAGGCCTAAAGCTTCCACTAGCCAAGGATAAAGGACTTCGGGATAGGAGAAGCTCACCACCAAGGCCTAAAGATTCCACCAGCCAAGGATAAAGGGCTTCTTGGCTCACCACCAAGGAGTGATCTATGCTCCAAGGATAAAGAAACCAAAAGGAGTTATCCACTCTCCGAAGGAGTTTACTCAAGCAGAGGAAAGCTCACCATTTCATTCATAAAATTCGTATCTCCATACATTGGATAGTTTTCCCCTGTTTATAGGAGGATTTTAGCATTAGGAAATATTAAAAACAAACTTTAATGACCTAGGAACTTAAACCTTCAACTCTTGAACTGCGTAACAATAAATACACGTAGGAACTTATGAAATGCAATTAGTAGTACGGGAACCTGCATTTTTGAACCGTTGGCCTTCCGCATTCTTCGACCGCATTTGTAAACCTTTAGCCTTCCCAAAATTCGAGCTCATCCCTTGACCAAAAACTAATTCTCCTGAAACTGCATCAATTGGTCATGCAAGACATCTAAAATGGCCTCCCATTGCTAGTTATCGACGTACCACAAAATATCGATAAGTAATTAACATTATTCATTCAAAATGATCCATCGAAGCACATAATGCCCAATTTCTTTATTGCCTTGGATAAGCATTGATGGTTCTGAGTTGGTCGATGGACCTACGTTGGATGCTCCCGCATCATCCTCCCCGGGTTGTTTGAGATTTGTCCTCAAATCTATAAAGTTTTCATCCTCTAAGTAAGGAGAAAGGTCTCCCACGTTGAACGTTGCCGAAACTCCAAATTCTCCAGGAAGGTCTATCTTGTAAGCATTGTCACCAATTCGCTCAATAACCTTAAAGGGACCATCAGCTCTGGGCATGAGCTTGTTCTTTCGTTGAAATGGAAATCTCTCCTTCCTCAAGTGAAGCCATACAAGATCACCCGGTTGAAATTGAGTCTTATTGCGATGTTTATTAGCTTTCTTCTTGTAAGATTCATTGGCCTTTTCGATCTTGGATCGAATTTGCTCATGGAGCTTCTTCATCGATTCAGCTCTTTTCTTGCCATCAAAGCTTACTTGAGAGTTAGATGGAATCGGAATCAAATCAATGGGTGTGAGAGGATTCATTCCATACACAACTTCAAATGGCGATTGACCAAGTAGTATAACTCGGTGATCGATTGTAAGCAAATTCAGCATGCGCAAGCTTTAAATCCCAATCTTTCAAAGATTTACTCACCATACCACGAAGAAGAGTGGTTAGAGTACGATTTGTTACCTCCATTTGGCCATCAGTTTGTGGATGATACGCCGTGCTGAATAAGAGTCTTGTACCAAGCATTCTCCATAGAGTCCTCCAGAAGTAGCTTAAGAACTTGGAATCATGATCCGACACAATGGTCTTTGGTACTCCATGAATGTGAATAATCTCTTTGAAATATAATTCAGCAATATGAGATGCATCGTTGGTCTTGTGACAGGGCACAAAATGAGCCATTTTAGAGAACCGATCAACGACCACCATGATAGCATCTTTTCCTCTTTGAGTTCTAGGTAGAGCCACAATGAAATCCATGCTAACATCTTCCCGTGGCTGCAATGGTATTGGAAGTGGAGTATACAAACCTTGATGGAAATGGCTTTTTGATCTTTGACAAGTTGCACACCTTGCGATTATAGCATGCACATCTCCACTCATCTTTGGCTAATAGAAATGCTCTTGAAGAACCTCAAGAGTTTTGTTAATACCAAAATGACCAGCCAATCCTCCACCATGCGCCTCTCGAATCAGCAATTCGCGAAAAGAACTCTTCGGCACACATAATCGATTTCCTTTAAAAAGAAACCCATCTTGCAAAGAATATGTACCTTGAACTCCCCGCTTGCAATTGTTGATGATGGATGAGAACTCCACATCTTCAGAATAAAGTTCTTTCATTGATTGAAATCTAAGAATCCTAGAGTCCAGAACAACAAGCATAGAATATCTTCTTGATAAAGCATCCGCTACAACATTTGTGTGCCCAGGTTTATATTTTGAGACAAAAGAAAAGGATTGAAGAAATTCTACCCATTTTGCATGTCTCAAATTAAGCTTGCGTTGGCCGCTAATAAACTTAAGCGCCTCATGATCGAATGAAGGACAAATTGCTTTGGCCTCAAATAATGACTCCAATGATCAAAAGCTCGAATAATGGCATAGAACTCTTTGTCATAAGTTGAATAATTCCTCTTGGAATTAGTTAACTTCTCGCTGAAATATGCCAATGGTTTTTGTGCTTGGACAAGAACAGCACCAATACCAACTCCGCTTGCATCACACTCAACTTCAAATACTTTATCAAAATCAGGAAGTGCAAGAATAGGGGACTCACAAAGTTTCTGCTTGATTACCTCAAAGGCGTTATGAGCAGCCTTTGTCCATTCAAAAGCACCCTTCTTCATGCATTCGCTTATAGGAGCCATGACGGTACTAAAGTTTTTGACAAAACGTCGATAGAAAGAAACAAGGCCATGAAAACTTCTTACATCGAAATGGACTTCGAACCGGCCAAGTCTTCATAGCCTCCACCTTGGCTTGATCAACAGAGATTCCATCTTTGGAAACCACATAACTAAGAAACACAATGCTTGGAGAGAAGAACTCACATTTCTCCATTTTAGCATATAGTTTTCGTTCTCTCAAGACATCAAAGACCTGTTTTAAATGAGAGATATGCTCCTCCTCGTTCCTACTATAAACAAGAATATCGTCGAAATAAACAACGACAAATTGACCAATAAAGGAACGAAGAACCTCGTTCATAAGTCTCATGAAGGTACTTGGAGCATTAGATAATCCGAATGGCATAACCAACCATTCATAAAGGCCTCCCTTGGTCTTGAAAGCCATCTTCCATTCATCACCTTCTCTCATTCTGATTTGATGATAACCACTCCGCAAATCTATTTTTGAAAACACAGAAGAACCATATAATTCATCAAGCATATCATCAAGTCTAGGTATAGGGTACCTATACTTAATGGTGATATTGTTGATGGCCCGGCTATCAACACACATTTGGTATGTACCATCCTTCTTAGGTACAAGTAGAGCCGGAACAGAACATGGACTCATGCTTTCTCGAACGTATCCTTTGATGATAAGTTCATCGACTTGTCTTTGCAACTCCTTAGTTTCCTCTGGATTGCATCGATAAGCTGGCTTGTTTGGTAGTGGAGCACTAGGGATCAAATCGATTTGATGCTCAATACCTCTTATGGGAGGTAATCCAGGGGGCAAATCCTCCGGGAACACATCTGCAAATTCTTTCAACAAGCAATGCATATTTGGATGTATGGGTCGCTCAATCACACTCTTTTTCTTGACCACAAGCAAAGCAAATACATTCTTTTGTTTGCTAATGGCTCTCTCAACCCGTGTCTCACTCAAGAACCGATTTTCCTTACAAGTGTTTCCCTCCCCAGGTTGATTATTAAGTATTGAAGAATGATTCAAGGGTAAAAGAGTAATGTATTTATGTTCCTTATGAAAAGAGTATGTGTTTTTCCGACCATCATGTGTAGCATTTATATCAAATTGCCACGGTCTACCCAATAACAAATGGCATGCCTCCATAGGAATCACATCACAAACAACCTGATCTCGATAGTTCTTCCCAATTGAAAATGATATAAGAACTCGTTTGGTTACCTTGAGTTCATTCCCTTGATTGAGCCATTGGAGCTTGTATGGTTGATGATGTTTCATTGTTGGAAGCTTCAGCTTGTCGACAAGAGTTGTCGAAACAACATTGGTGCAGCTCCCACCATCGATGATCACCGAACACACCTTTCTCGTTAATAGTGCAACGGGTGTGAAATATATTCTCCCTTTGCTCTTTATCAGGAGAAACTTCAACATGCAATGCTCTTCGGATGATCAATTGTGGCATCCTAGAATTTCATAAAAAACCCCTAAGAATGTTATGAGCTATAAATAGGTGATGGATACATCGTTATGACTTTTATAACCTTTTGATCCGTGATTTGTAATAAGATTTATAGCCAAGCCTCATTGGTTATATTTTAAGAAAGAAAGTCCTATCTTTGGCCACTTTCATCTTAAATCGAAGCTCATGAATTCATGGTTTCATGAGTCTAGCTACCTAAATTTGGAAATCTAGTACCTTCTTGCAAATAGGAATTCTGATTGATTTTTTTTTAAAAAGGGGTTGTTTTTTTTCCTGAATGTATTTAAGTTTAGGGTTTAGGCCCAAAAGGTGTTGGGCCTGAATTGGGCCAAGAGGGCTGGCCCATAAGCCCAAAAAGGGGGCTGTCGTGAGAGGAGAGAAGGGGGGGGGGGATCCGGTTGCATGTCCTCCCCCATTTGTCCCAAACTCTCTTGCCATTTGTCCTTCATGCACCCCTAAATCATTGCTAATGATGGAGGAGAAGACTTTTAGGGGGGAAAAGCAACCAGTTAAGGGAGTGAGAGAGAGAGGAGGTTCAGTCCAAAAGAAAAGGGAGAGAGAGAGAGAGATTTCGAGAGAAAGGGAGAGAGGCCGAGAGAGAGAGGAGAAGGAAGAGCCGCTCACCGCCCGTCGTCCGTCCGTTCGTCCGCCCGTCACCGTCCGTGTGCCGCCGTTTGTGTGATCTTAGAGGCAAGTTGGGATCCTTTTGCTGCTCTTGCATGTGTGTATGGAAGTGGTGTTGAAACTTGGGTGTTTAGGGTCTAAGGAACCGAAGCTAGAATGTGTTGTTCTTGAAAATGTGTTCTGTTTTTCGAGTATACCGCCTGACCCCGAACGTTGTAGAGGCTTGCATGTATGGTTTGAGTCAGATTCTTGCTTCGATTCGTTCACAAAAGTTGTAGACAACATCTCAAACTACAACATACTTAAATTTCATGAGTTTTGATGGTCATTTGCATATTAAATCGACCGTGATATGAAAACTGTGCAAACTGTGTGTCTCGGACTTGGAAATGTTGATATGCATGACCTATATCTTTCTGTAAAAATTTCTTTTGGAGAAGTGTTCTTCATGAAACATCTTTATCTATGTCTTAACTATAACATAGTTAAATTTCATGATTTTTGAAGGTTAGTTGCTTATTAAATCGACTGTAAATTGAAAACTGTGCAAACTGTGTGTTTCGGATTTGAATATGTTGACATGCATGGCCTATACTATTCTGTACAAGCTTCTTTTGGAGAAGTGTTCTGCATGAAACATCTTTATCTATGTATTAACTATAACATAGTTAAATTTCATGATTTTTGAAGGTTATTTGCTTATTAAAGCGACTGTAAATTGAAAACTGTGCAAACTGTGTGTTTCGGATTTGAATATGTTGACATGCATGGCCTATACTATTCTGTACAACCTTCTTTTGGAGAAGTGTTCTTCATGAAACATCTCTATCTATGTCTTAACTACAACATACTTAAATTTCATGAGTTTTGATGGTCATTTGCGTATTAAATCGACCGTGATAGGAAAACTGTGCAAACTGTGTGTCTCGGACTTGGAAATGTTGATATGCATGACCTATATCTTTCTGTACAAATTTCTTTTGGAGAAATGTTCTGCATGAAACATCTTTATCTATGTCTTAAATACAACATACTTATATTTCATGAGTTTTTATGGTCATTTGCATATTAAATCGACCGTGATATGAAAACTGTGCAAATTGTGTGTCTCGGACTTGGAAATGTTGATATGCATGACCTATATCTTTCTGTACAAATTTCTTTTGGAGAAATGTTCTGCATGAAACATCTTTATCTATGTATTAAATACAACATACTTAAATTTCATGAGTTTTGATGGTCATTTGCATATTAAATCGACGGTGATATGAAAACTGTGCAAACTGTGTGTCTCGGACTTGGAAATGTTGATATGCATGACCTATATCTTTCTGTAAAAATTTATTTTGGAGAAGTGTTCTTCATAAAACATCTTTATCTATGTCTTAACTATAACATAGTTAAATTTCATGATTTTTGAAGGTCATTTGCTTATTTAATCGACTGTGAATTGAAAACTGTGCAAACTGTGTGTTTCGGACTTGAATATGTTGACATGCATGGCCTATACTATTTTGTACAAGCTTCTTTTGGAGAAGTGTTCTGCATGAAACATCTTTATCTATGTCTTGACTATAAGATAGTGAAATTTTGTGATTTTTGAAGGTCATTTGCCTATTTAATGAACTGTGGTTTGAAAATTGTGTAAGCTGTACATTTTCGAAATTTATGATATTGGAATGCATGGCCAATTCTATGCTGTGATGTGTGATCCGTATGAATTGTTATGTGAATTATGAGACTTTGGAGTATTATTTATGAAATGGTGTGATGGCTTTCATGCATTTCATATGACATTAAAGAAAATGATGGATTTTCCATGATCTCAAAGAAAGATTTCATTTAAATCATTTCATCAAAGGACAATTTTCCCAATGCATATTGCATGATTTCAAAAGAGCAATTTAAATCAATTGCATTGAAAGTTTCAAGTGTGAAATTGGAAAAGAAATGTGTGAGAATATGAATGACCGTCGGAGGTGTGAACCGACGATGCCCCGGGAGTGTCGGGATGCCCGGAGGTGTGAGCCGGATGCTCGGAGGTGTGTGCCGGATGTCCTCAGGAGTTTCGAGATGCCCAGAGGTGTGTGCCGGATGCCCGGAGGTGTGTGTCGGAGGTTCCTCGCAATGCCAGGTTGGGTGCGAGCGATAGAAATGCGGGATGAAATTATTGGTCCCGGGAAAGGAAAATGTGGCAATTAAATTGAAAAACATAAGTTACAACCGAATCATGCATGGTATAGTGACTCATATGTGTGATGACATAATGTAACATGTATGAGTGCATGGATGTATGGGCACCTATGGCTTGATGGTAACATGTGATATGATGATAAGTGCATGGATGTATGTGCACCTATGGCTTGATGATAACATGTGATATGATGATAAGTGCATGGATGTATGTGCACCTATGGTTTGATGATGACATGTAGGTATGATGATGAGTGCATGGATGTATGTGCACCTATGGTATGATGGCACATGTGATATGATGATGATGAGTGCATGAATGCATGATGAGGATGATGACTATATGATGATGCATGTACGTGAGAGATGATGACATGTGCACGATATCTAGGTAAATTATGCATGGATACTTGAATGACATGTGTTACGCTATGTTTGTGATAATTATATTGTATGATGCATTGAGTGGTTATTGGTCCTTTACTTGCTGAGTGGTTGTACTCACCTCTTTGGGGACTAACATTTCATATTAGAGAGAGATGCCTCTCCCTCCAGTTTCACGTGGCACGTTCTATGGCATTCCCTCGGATGTGGAGGTGGAATGCATGGAGCATATCTGCGTCACCATCCCTGGGTTGGTGTTTCTGAGAGTTCGAGTGCTGGTAATGTGGGCCTGGCTGAGGGCCCCGTCATCCAGGAATTCCTGTCCGTCCATGTCCGACGTGACGGGGTGATGCTGGGGATGCTGCCGCCGCCACCGCCACCGCCCGATGCACCTGGCTGGGTGTGATAGCCCGTGAGAAGGAGAGAGAGAGATGACACTTTTTGGAGAGGGAGCCGACACTTGTAGATGGAAGGTCTCACTCGTTTGATATAGGGGGTCGATGATCTCTTTTGAGATATAGCCAAGCATAGTGAGGAGTCTTGGTTTCCTTTTTGGTTATACCGACCCAAGATGTCCATCCTGAAAAGTATAAATAAAAGTGGTTCGGCCTTATGTTTTCCTTCAATGTGTAGTTGGTGTGCATTGTTTCGTTGTTAAGAGAGTGGAAGGATGGTGAGACTCGCCTCTACTTTTCGCTATGAGCTGCGCTAATCCCTATGTTTTCAAAAAAAAAAAAAAATATATATATATATATATATATATATATATATATATATATAAATATGCCTATAAGCCTCGGTCCTTCTTTATAACTCTTTTCATCAAAGTCAAGTGACTAGTATTGCAATAGATAGAGGGTTAGTATCTATGGCGACCCCATCGGGTTCGGGGGTTGCCACAGCGGTTGGTATCAGAGCAAAATGTTTATATTTGGAGTGATAAGGAGCCTCATTTGGAAAGTGAGGAAAGTAATGACAATGCACACCATAGGATACTGACTGAGAGTGGTTGGCTAACATTGAACAACGGGTGATGTGTATTCGCCCGTAGATCCCCGGTTTATGTTTTGAAGTTACTCTTCGGTGCTAGTAACATGGTTATGTTACTTACTTTTAGTGCTATTGTTTTGATGGAGACTCTGAGTCCCAGATATTTCATGAGGCAAATGCTTGGAAACTGTAGGAAAATCATGGTACAATATGGAAGTCATCGTCCACCGAGGGCTGAAGCCTCTCCATCAAGGGATGAACCTCAAATGGAAGATATCCTGCAGGCATTGGCCACTATTGGAAATCTGATGGAAAGACAAGCGCATCAACAACCGGAGCAGAACGCCGTACTCAGGGACTGGTGGAACAATTTTTGAAGTTGAAACCACCCAAATTCTGTGGAATGGAAAGTCCCGAGGAGGCGGAGCATTGGATTGATGGGATGGAGCGAATTTTCCGTTTGTTGGACTGCAATGATGCTGAGAAAATAACTTTAGCAGAGTACCAGCTGGAGGGAAATGTGAAGTTTTGGTGGAGAGCTTCAAGGGATACAATCTTTCCACCAGGTACTGATGTTAATTGGGAAGAGTTTGTCAGGGCTTTCAATAGAAAGCATTTTTCTGACTGTGCTAGGGATAAGAAAATCACAGAATTTGTTCAGCTAGAACAAAAAGATCTGACAGTGGACCAGTATGAGGCAAGATTTTCTGAACTGTCTAGATATGCCCCTAGATTGATTGAAGATCAGGACGAAAAAGCTAAGAGGTTTTTGAAGGGATTGAGAACTAGTATAAGGAAACAACTAGTGCCCTTTGAACATAAGAGATTATAATGAGATCTATGAAAGGGCACAGTTGGTGGAGCAGGAGTTAGTAAGGGAGCAGTCAGAGAATAAGAGACAATCGTCTTTTGGTGATAACAAAGGGGGAAAGAGACCCTATTCAGTCGTGGTCGACACTGGGAGTCTAAGAAGAAGGGCAATTTCGGGAGTTTTGGGAAGGCTAGGAATGGTCCGAATTTAGGAAAAACACCTTATCGGAATGAAGAGTGTCGAAGGTGTGATGGATGGCATGGCCCCGGACCTTGTAATGGACGGTTGAAATGTTATGGCTGCGGAAAGATAGGACATCTTAAGAAGGACTGTCCACAGGAGAGGTCCCGCACTAGTATCAACTCACTGCGACAAGTACCTCCGCGTGCTACTGGGCCATATTCTCAGAGGAACCCGCAGAGGCCACCAGCCCAAGGAAAAGTGTATGCGGTCACCCAAGAGGAAGCAAAAGCTTCCAAGAACGTCATCTCAGGTACAATTTTCATAAATGGCAAGAAGGCTTATGCATTGTTTGATACGGGTGCTACGCATTCATTTGTGTCTGAAAGTTATAGACTGTTGAGAAAAATTGAAACGACATTTCTTGAGACCCCTCTTTGCGTTTCTACGCCTTTAAAGGATGCGGTGTTGTCTACATTGGTGTGTGAAAAATGTAAAATAACCATAGGAGGAAGAGATATGGAAATAGATTTAGTCGTGATGGCCATGTATGATTTTGATGTTATCATAGGGATGGATTGGCTTCATAAGTATCGGGCCAAAATGGATTGTTATAGAAAAGTGATCCAGTTTGTTCTACCTGATTGGTCGGATTGTAAATTTCTGGGAGGCCAGACCGACCTATCTATAGCACTTATTTCAGCAGTAGAGGCTGATGCGTTACTTGACGAAGGATGTCAGGGGTACCTAGCAATGATTAAAGATTGTACCAAGGAAGAGCCTAAACTTGATGAAATTCGGGTAGTGAGTGAATTTCAAGACGTATTTCCTGAAGAGTTGCCTGGATTGCCCCCGGAAAGAGAAATTGAGTTTGAAATTGAGCTAATGCATGGAACAGGACCAATATCGAAAGCCCCATACAGGATGGCCCTAATGGAACTAAAGGAGTTGAAAGTGCAACTACAGGAGTTGCTTGATAAAGGATTCATTAGGCCAAGTGCTTCACCTTGGGGTGCATCGGTTCTGTTTGTGAAAAAGAAAGATGGGTCGATGCGCTTGTGCATTGACTATAGACAACTGAATCAAGTGACCGTTAAAAATAAGTATCCTTTGCCTAGAATTGACGATCTATTTGACCAACTCCAGGGAAGTTCGGTTTTCTCTAAAATTGATTTAAGGTCGGGATACCATCAGCTAAGAATCAAGAAAGAAGACATTCCTAAGACCGCATTTAGGACTCGTTATGGACATTACGAGTTCCTTGTCATGCCATTTGGATTGACAAATGCACCAGCTGCATTTATGGATCTAATGAATAGGGTATTTAAGCCCTATTTAGATCAGTTTGTGATTGTTTTTATCGACGATATCCTGGTTTATTCGAAAGGGCCAAAGGAACATGAGCAACACTTGAGGTTAGTTTTGCAAACTCTGAGGGATCATAAGTTATATGCCAAATTTAGCAAGTGTGAATTTTGGTTGGACCAGACAATATTTTTAGGACACGTGGTGTCAGGAGGAGGAATTGCAGTAGATCCGGCGAAAGTTGAAATGGTAATAAATTGGCCGAGACCGACCACACCCATTGAAATACGGAGTTTCTTAGGACTTGCTGGTTATTACCGAAGGTTTATTGAAGGGTTTCCTCGATTGGCAGGCCCCTTAACCAAATTAACTCGTAAGAATGCGAGATTTGAATGGAGTGGGGAATGTGAAAGGAGCTTTCAAGAACTTAAAAGGAAGTTAACCTCGGCCCCAATCTTGACTATACCATCGGGACCTGATGGTTTTACGTATATAGTGATGCATCTCACAAAGGATTGGGATGTGTTTTGATGCAGCATGGCAAAGTCATAGCCTACGCATCTAGGCAACTGAAACCCCATGAACTAAACTACCCCACGCATGATCTAGAATTGGCAGTTATAGTGTTCGCCTTGAAGATGTGGAGGCATTATTTGTATGGGGAAAAGTTTGAGATTTATACGGATCATAAGAGTCTGAAATATTTGTTCTCACAAAAAGAGTTGAACATGAGACAAAGGAGGTTGATGGAGTTGTTAAAAGATTATGATTGTGAGATACGATACCATCCAGGGAAGGCAAACAAGGTAGCAGATGCTCTTAGCCGTAAGTCAGCCATGGAGATGGCTAGTTTAAGAATGGCAGAATGGAGTTTATTAAAGTCCGTAGCAGACTCGGAATTTAAATTAAAAGTGGATGGTTTTACTGGTACGCTTAGAGCTCTAAGGATCGAACCGGAAATCATTCAAAAAGTTAAGACCCTGCAAAAGTTTGATCCGGAGATTATGAAAGTGAAAGAGGCAGTGTCTTTAGGGAAGAGACCAGAATTTCAAATTTCCGAAGATGGAGCGGTAATATGTCAAGGACGACTTTGTGTACCCGACAACGAAGAAGTAAAGAAGGAGATTTTGTCGGATGCACATAAGAGTAGATACAGTATTCATCCAGGTAGTACAAACATGTACAGAAATTTGCGTCAGCAATTTTGGTGGAATGGTATGAAAACGGATACGGCTAAGTATGTTTCTCAATGTTTAACATGCCAACAAGTGAAGGTGGAACATCGCAAACCGGCAGGACTTTTGAGATCGCTAGACATACCAGAGTGGAAGTGGGAGCATGTAACGATAGATTTTGTGCAAGGATTGCCAAAGACATCAAGTGGTCACGATTCAATTTGGGTAATAGTGGACCGTTTAACTAAGTCTGCCCATTTCTTAGCAGTCCGTATGAACTATTCAATGAATAGACTTGCTGAGATTTATGTAAGCCAGATAATACGCTTACATGGTATACCTGTAACGATCACCTCGGATCGAGACTCTAGATTTACCTCAAATTTTTGGCGAAGTCTGCAAAATGCTTTAGGGACAAAACTTCAATTTAGTACTGCTTATCACCCTCAAACGGATGGACAAACAGAGAGAGTGATACAAACTCTAGAGGATATGCTAAGAGCCTGTATTATTGACTTTAGAGGAAGATGGGATGAGAACTTGCATTTGATAGAATTTGCTTATAACAACAGCTTTCAGAAAAGTATAGGCATGGCCCCATATGAAGCATTATATGGGAGAAGATGTAGAACCCCTATCTGTTGGGACGAGGTAGGTGAAAGAAGATTGACAGGACCTGAATTGATACAAGATACCACTGAGGCTGTTGAAATTATCAGGAAAAGACTTAAGATAGCCTAGAGTAGACAAAAGGGCTATGCGGACAAGCGTAGAAGGCCCTTAGAGTTTAGTGTGGGGGATCACTGATTTCTTAAAGTATCCCCGTTAAAAGGAGTATCTCGTTTCGGAATGAAAGGAAAGTTGGGTCCCAAATTCGTTGGACCTTTTGAGATACTTGAAAGAATAGGAGATGCAGCTTATCGTTTGGCGCTGCCTCCTAATTTGGGAAATTTACATGATCTGTTTTATGTGTCGATGCTAAGAAAGTATCAGCCAGATCCTAGTCACATACTCGATCATGAAGCCATCAAAGTGGATGAGAAAGCGAGGTACATCGAAGAGCCTGTACAAATACTGGATCGAAAGGAACAAATTCTCAGGACTAAGAAGATTCCTTTGGTTAAAGTATTATGGCGACATCACAATATGGAGGAAGCCACATGGGAGAGTGAAGATCAGATGAGAGAGAAATTCCCCTACTTGTTTCAAGGGGCGTAAGTGATATTTGATTTCGGGGACGAAATCTCCTAAGGAGGGGAGAATTGTGGCATCCTAGAATTTCATAAAAAAAACCCCTAAGAATGTTATGAGCTATAAATAGGTGATGGATACATCGTTATGACTTTTATAACCTTTTGATCCGTGATTTGTAATAAGATTTATAGCCAAGCCTTATTGGTTATATTTTAAGAAAGAAAGTCCTATCTTTGGCCACTTTCATCTTAAATCGAAGCTCATGAATTCATGGTTTCATGAGTCTAGCTACCTAAATTTGGAAATCTAGTACCTTCTTGCAAATAGGAATTCTGATTGATTTTTTTTTTTTAAAAGGGGTTTTTTTTCCTGAATGTATTTAAGTTTAGGGTTTAGGCCCTAAAGGTGTTGGGCCTGAATTGGGCCAAGAGGGCTGGCCCATAAGCCCAAAAAGGGGGCTGTCGTGAGAGGAGAGAAAGGGGGGGATCCGGTTGCATGTCCTCCCCCCATTTGTCCCAAACTCTCTTGCCATTTGTCCTTCATGCACCCCTAAATCATTGCTAATGATGGAGGAGAAGACTTTTAGGGGGGAAAAGCAACCGGTTAAGGGAGTGAGAGAGAGAGGAGGTTCGGTCCAAAAGCAAAGGGAGAGAGAGAGAGATTTCGAGAGAAAGGGAGAGAGGCCGAGAGAGAGAGGAGAAGGAAGAGCCGCTCACCGCCCGTCGTCCGTCCGTTTGTCCGCCCGTCGCCGTCCGTGTGCCACCATTTGTGTGATCTTAGAGGCAAGTTGGGATCCTTTTGCTGCTCTTGCATGTGTGTTTGGAAATGGTGTTGAAACTTGGGTGTTTAGGGTCTAAGGAACCGAAGCTAGAATGTGTTGTTCTTGAAAATGTGCTCTGTTTTTCGAGTATACCGCCTGACCCCGAACGTTGTAGAGGCTTGCATGTATGGTTTGAGTCAGATTCTTGCTTTGATTCCTTCACGAAAGTTGTAGACAACATCTCAAACTACAACATACTTAAATTTCATGAGTTTTGATGGTCATTTGCATATTAAATCGACCGTGATATGAAAACTGTGCAAACTGTGTGTCTCGGACTTGGAAATGTTGATATGCATGACCTATATCTTTCTGTAAAAATTTCTTTTGGAGAAGTGTTCTTCATGAAACATCTTTATCTATGTCTTAAATATAACATAGTTAAATTTCATGATTTTTCAAGGTTATTTGCTTATTAAATCGACTGTAAATTGAAAACTGTGCAAACTGTGTGTTTCGGATTTGAATATGTTGACATGCATGGCCTATACTATTCTGTACAAGCTTCTTTTGGAGAAGTGTTCTGCATGAAACATCTTTATCTATGTCTTAACTATAACATAGTTAAATTTCATGATTTTTGAAGGTTATTTGCTTATTAAATCGACTGTAAATTGAAAACTGTGCAAACTGTGTGTTTCGGATTTGAATATGTTGACATGCATGGCCTATACTATTCTGTACAAGCTTCTTTTGGAGAAGTGTTCTTCATGAAACATCTTTATCTATGTCTTAACTACAACATACTTAAATTTCATGAGTTTTTATGGTCATTTTCATATTAAATCGACCGTGATATGAAAACTGTGCAAACTGTGTGTCTCGGACTTGGAAATGTTGATATGCATGACCTATATCTTTCTGTACAAGTTTCGTTTGGAGAAATGTTCTTCATGAAACATCTTTATCTATGTCTTATCTACAACATACTTAAATTTCATGAGTTTTGATGGTCATTTGCATATTAAATCGACCGTAATATGAAAACTGTGCAAACTGTGTGTCTCGGACTTGGAAATGTTGATATGCATGACCTATATCTTTCTGTAAAAATTTCTTTTGGAGAAGTATTCTCATGAAACATCTTTATCTATGTCTTAAATATAACATAGTTAAATTTCATGATTTTTGAAGGTCATGTGCTTATTTAATCAACTGTGAATTGAAAACTGTGCAAACTGTGTGTTTCGGACTTGAATATGTTGACATGCATGGCCTATACTATTTTGTACAAGCTTCTTTTGGAGAAGTGTTCTGCATGAAACATCTTTATCTATGTCTTGACTATAACATAGTGAAATTTTGTGATTTTTGAAGGTCATTTGCCTATTTAATGAACTGTGGTTTGAAAATTGTGTAAGCTGTACATTTTCGAAATTTATGATATTGGAATGCATGGCCAATTCTATGCTGTGATGTGTGATCCGTATGAATTGTTATGTGAATTATGAGACTTTGGAGTATTATTTATGAAATGGTGTGATGGCTTTCATGCATTTCATATGACATTAAAGAAAATGATGGATTTTCCATGATCTCAAAGAAAGATTTCATTTAAATCATTTCATCAAAGGACAATTTTCCCAATGCATATTGCATGATTTCAAAAGAGCAATTTAAATCAATTGCATTGAAAGTTTCAAGTGTGAAATTGGAAAAGAAATGTGTGAGAATATGAATGATCGTCGGAGGTGTGAGCCGACGATGCCCCGGGAGTGTCGGGATGCCCGGAGGTGTGAGCCGGATGCCCGGAGGTGTGTGCCGGATGCCCGGAGGTGTGTGCCGGAGGTTCCTCGCGATGCCAGGTTGGGTGCGAGCGATAGAAATGCGAGATGAAATTATTGGTCCCGGGAAAGGAAAATGTGGCAATTAAATTGAAAAACATAAGTTACAACCGAATCATGCATGGTATAGTGACTCATATGTGTGATGACATAATGTAACATGTATGAGTGCATGGATGTATGGGCACCTATGGCTTGATGGTAACATGTGATATGATGATAAGTGCATGGATGTATGTGCACCTATGGCTTGATGATAACATGTGATATGATGATAAGTGCATGGATGTATGTGCACCTATGGTTTGATGATGACATGTAGGTATGATGATGAGTGCATGGATGTATGTGCACCTATGGTATGATGGCACATGTGATATGATGATGATGAGTGCATGAATGCATGATGAGGATGATGACTATATGATGATGCATGTACGTGAGAGATGATGACATGTGCACGATATCAAGGTAAATTATGCATGGATACTTGAATGACATGTGTTACGCTATGTTTGCGATAATTATATTGTATGGTGCATTGAGTGGTTATTGGTCCTTTACTTGCTGAGTGGTTGTACTCACCCTTTTGGGGACTAACATTTCAGATTAGAGAGAGATGCCTCTCCCTCCAGTTTCACGTGGCACGTTCTATGGCATTCCCTCGGATGTGGAGGTGGAATGCATGGAGCATATCTGCGTCACCATCCCTGGGTTGGTGTTTCTGAGAGTTCGGGTGCTGGTGATGTACGATGTGGGCCTGGCTGAGGGCCCCGTCATCCAGGAGTTCCTATCCGTCCATGTCCGACGTGACGGGGTGATGCTGGGGATGCTTCCGCCGCCACCGCCACCGCCCGATGCACCTGGCTGGGTGTGATAGCCCGTGAGAAGGAGAGAGAGAGATGACACTTTTTGGAGAGGGAGCCGACACTTGTAGATGGAAGGTCTCACTCGTTTGATATAGGGGGTCGATGATCTCTTTTGAGATATAGCCAAGCATAGTGAGGAGTCTTGGTTTCCTTTTTGGTTATACCGACCCAAGATGTCCATCCTGAAAAGTATAAATAAAAGTGGTTCGGCCTTATGTTTTCCTTCAATGCGTAGTTGGTGTGCATTGTTTCGTCGTTAAGAGAGTGGAAGGATGGTGAGACTCGCCTCTACTTTTCGCTATGAGCTGCGCTAATCCCTATGTTTTCAAATATATATATATAGAGAGAGAGAGAGAGACAGATATATAATATGCCTATAAGCCTCGGTCCTTCTTCATAACTCTTTTCATCAAAGTCAAGTGACTAGTATTGCAATAGATAGAGGGTTAGTATCTGTGGCGACCCCATCGGGTTCGGGGGTTGCCACATCAACAGCTCGCCATCATCGGCTTTCTCCACAACTTCTTCCTCCCGATCAGATTCAGAAATATTTTGGTCTTGATTGCCCTCAGCCTCTTGAAGCGATGAATTGATCTCCTCAATTTCTTGAAGAGTCATAACTCTCCGATTTGGACAATTTGCTTGTAAATGCCCAAAACCATGGCACTTAAAGCATTTCCTTGCATCGCCTTCAAACTTCTTTTGGACTTCTTTGGAAGGCTCTGCAAATTTTCCCTTGCTTTTGTCTTTTGTCGACGTACTCTCGCCTTTGCTTGACGAAGTACCCTTAAAATAGGATGTCGCCTTTGTTGAGGTTCTTAAGGAAAACCTCTTGCTCTTCAATTGTTTTTCGACTTTTATGGCTAACTTGCATACGTCTTCAAAGGACCAATAAGGTTGAAGTTCAACCATATCAGCAATTTCTCGATTCATGCCACCAAGGAAATGAGCGATAGTTTGCTCAGAACTTTGGAACTTCACTCCTCATTTTGAGTTGTTCAAACTCATGAATGTATTCTTCAACACTCATCCCTTGTTGTCTTAGGGAATTCAATTTGAGGAATAGATCTTGCTTATAGTTGTCGGGCAAGAACCTCTTCTTCATCAACTTCTTGAGTTTTTCCCAAGACTTGATTCGGCCTTTTCCTTTCCTTGCTCGTTGATGCTTTAGATTCTCCCACCATAGAGAAGCATATTTTGTCAGCTTTAGGACAGCAACCTTACATTTCTTCTCATCCGAGTAGGACTTGAAGTCAAAAATTCGTTCGATTGTGTATAGCCAATCCACAAAGTCGTCGGGATTAAGATTTCCGTCAAACTCGGGACCTCCACTTTAATGTCTCTTTCATCCTCCTTATGCCTCCCTCTTCATCTTCGTCTTCGAATTTGAGATTCAGAATCACTTGAGTGCAAAATCGTTCGGTTGTCTCCAGTGGACTCGGAATCGCCATCAGAATTTTGACGAGATTCAGAATCGTCATGTTGTTGCCGTTCATTGGGACGCCTTCCTAGCTATCCTTGTCTCGCCGGATTCTCGAGAAGATTGAGGACTCGCTCCATTTGTTGCTGAAGATTTTGGATTGCGCGATCTTGCCTTTCATTGTGCGCTTGCTCCAAAGTCAAGCCTCTTGGAACTTGATCATCCATAAGGAATTTGTAATAGAAGAAAGAAAGGAATCACTCAAATGAGTTGAACCTTGAGCTCTGACACCAATATTTGATGCGTGATGGGGTGAGTGATTCTAGAATGGAATTTTTTCAGAGGGGAATTTTGTGGTTAAGTGTATGGAGTAGTGTATACGGTAAAGAAACAAAATGGAATCAGCAAAGATAGAATGATCGCCTTCCAAGGTATAAAGGCCACGCCACCAACCGAGGATGAGGATCGAGATCTACGAAGTTCACCACTAAGGCCTAAAGCTTCCACCAGCCAAGGATAAAGGACTTCGGGATAGGAGAAGCTCACCACCAAGGCCTAAAGATTCCACCAGCCAAGGATAAAGGGCTTCTTGGCTCACCACCAAGGAGTGATCTATGCTCCAAGGATAAAGAAACCAAAAGGAGTTATCCACTCTTCGAAGGAGTTTACTCAAGCAGAGGAAAGCTCACCATTTCATTCATAAAATTCGTATCTCCATACATTGGATAGTTTTCCCCTGTTTATAGGAGGATTTTAGCATTAGGAAATATTAAAAACAGACTTTAATGACCTAGGAACTTAAACCTTCAACTCTTGAACTGCGTAACAATAAATACACGTAGGAACTTATGAAATGCAATTAGTAGTACGGGAACTTGCATTCTTGAACCGTTGGCCTTCAGCATTCTTCGACCGCATTCGTAAACCTTTAGCCTTCCCAAAATTCGAGCTCATCCCTTGACCAAAAACTAATTCTCCTGAAACTGCATCAATTGGTCATGCAAGTCGTCTAAAATGGCCTCCCATTGCTAGTTATCGACGTACCACAAAATATCGATAAGTAATTAACATTATTCGTTCAAAATGATCAATCGAAGCACATAATGCCCAATTTCTTTATTGCCTTGGATAAGCATTGATGGTTCTGAGTTGGTCGATGGACCTACGTTGGATGCTCCCGCATCACTAGTCGAAATCCCTTTTTACACGATATGACCTCATTTCTAATCAAAACTAGTTTTTACATGGTGAGACCTTTCATTCCGGTCAAAATCCATTTTTACACAGTGCGACCCTTAAAAAACTATGAAAACTTAAATAAAATTTGCATTTTCATTGCTAGTTAGCAAAAATTCAAGGTGTCACCTAGTCTTTGAAAGAAACCTCGTTGAGCTCTTTCAAAGAGCAGTTATTGACACCTGAATTTTTGTCGATTGTTCAATTATCCTTTTTTTGCAAAAATATAAAAGTACAAAAAAGAAAAAGAAAAGAGAGATAGCAAAGTTTAATTAAATTAAAAATAAATTGAGTGGGCTGGTGCTGTCCAACCCACTTGGCAATTTCGGCCTTCTAAGGGTGCGCATGACAACGCTTTTTTGGTTGGGGAAGAGTTTTTTTTTTTTTTTTTTTTTTTTTTTTTTTTTTTTTCAGAAATAGTTCTTTTCTATTTCTATTCTAAAACAATTTCTGAGTAAAAGAACCCGTTTGGTAACTACATAAAATTTCTACTCTTGAAATAGAAAAAGAATATAAATGCGTTTGGTAACGCAACGATTCTTTTTTGTATTTATTCGTTTTTTATTCTTGCTCATGGATCGCCGATTGCTAATCGTCGCTCGCCGGGTGGCGGCGGCCGGCAGCCGCCGATCGGCGATGGCTCCGAGCGATTGAAGGTGGCCGCGGCAAGAGAGAAGAATAAAAGAAAAAAAATTGACTTATTTCTAGAAATTGTTTCCTGAATAGCAATTTTTTTTTGTTTCTCGTTTCGCTCCAAATCTATTCCTAAATAACTTTTTATTCCCTAATAAAAACAACTCAAGATTATCAAATGGTTTATGTTACTTTTTTTGTTCTGGGAAACAAAAGAACATAAATTCTAAGAAATAGAAATGTTACCATGCGCTGCCTAAGCCCACCGGCCGCACCTAGTCTTGTTCTTTATTTATGGGCCCATCTCTTGCGTTCCTTTTGCCCATCTCTTTATTCCCTTTCTAGCCCATTTCTTTTATGTTTTCAAAGCCCACTAGAGATTAAAAAGGAAACAAAAAGCCCAGCCCCTGCTTTTCTTTCTTCCCCTCACGCACGCGACTTCTTCCTCGGTGAGCATATTGACCGTGATAGAACAAGAATGACGGAGAAAAAAGGAAGTGGCGAGCTGCGTCCGTGGGCGCCTGTGACGCAAAGAAAAGCAACAGCGCGTGATGTGAGAAAACGCGTTCTAGAAGGTGTGCTAGCTGGCACAAGGAGAAAAAGAGAGCGAGGAGTGCGTGAGTGAGCAGGGGTGTCGCGCAAGGCGGAAAAGAAACGGAGAAGAGAGGAGGGAGGAACTTGGCAAAAACAAAGAATCAGAGGCAGAGAGAGAGGTTCGCCCATTGTTGCTCACAAAAGAAGGAGGGATGTCGTCGTTTTTTGGAGGAGGCGACCATTGAAGAGGCGAGCTGCATAGAGCTTGCCATGAGTGTGAGGTGTGCTCGACCGAGAAGGAGCACCAGCGAGAAACGAAGTTTAGGAGGCTGTTCGCGTTTGCCGGATCCAACCAGACGTCCTCTTCTTCGTTGAAGCGTAAAATGTTGAAATCCGTCGGCAAATTTTTGATCAAAATGAGTGAAACCTCAGATGTTGTGACAGATAATGACAATCTAGAGCCGTGTAAGCGTATTCAAACCGAGAACCGCCTAAAAATCTAGTTCGGATTTCAATTCTCGAACTGCATAACATATGTTAGACAAAATGCTTTAACGATATACCGAAGTCCATATTGTTGAACTATGTCTCATATCATGCCTCAATCTGTATTTTCGTTGTGTTCTCATGCGATTCGGTGAAAACCCTTGTTCGAGTTGGTCGGCCACTGACAGCTTCGGGAGGTTGAAGATGCAGGGGAGAAAGAGACATAATAGGGAAAAACATAAAAGAGAAAATAAAAAGAATAAAAAATAGAGATGAAAAAAATTCTGATCGGGCCGGATCCGAGTTTGGGTCTGGTCAACGAGCCGGATCAGGTCTACCTAATCCAATCCCGTTCTCCGAATATAATAATTAAAAAATAATTAATAAAAATAAAATAATTTAAAAATAGAAAATAAGAAAAAGCTTTAAAAACTTCAGGAAATAAATAAAAAATGTAGAAAATTAGAAAATAAAAAAAAGAATTTTATAGAAAAACATTAAAAATTAAAAAAATCCGAAAAAGTCATTAAAAATAAATTAAAAATTTAATTAAAAATTTGGAAAACCCTTGTAAATTAAAAACCTAAAATTTGATAAGCTTTTAGAGCTTTACAATAGGATATCTTTTTGCTTTGTTTTGTTTTCATTTCTAAGGATAATTTTAGAAGGCTTGCATACTTTCTATTATGATTATAATTGATTGCGCTCTTTCAACATTTGGATGTTATTTCCTTGTTTTAGAATGGTTATGACAAACCTTAGATTTTTCTTTATAGGCTGTTATGGCGTTAGTAAACATATGATTAGGTTAGGTACCGAAAAGGCATTAGCTTTATGACTAACACAATCAAGTCCCTAAATCTAAAATCTCTAGTTGTGTAAATAGTAGGATATTCTCCCATATCTTACTTAGTTTATAGCCGAGCCCTAAAAAGGGGGCTAGTGGCGACCCTTTATTTTATTTTATTTGGTCGGTATGGCGATCCTTTATTAAAATTTGCAAAGGCTTAATTGATAAAAAATTTGAACGCTCAATGTCGCACAAAATATAAGCTTGGGAGAGCTCAAGTCAATGGAAAGCCATCGGCCTTTGGTTGACAATATACCCTCCCTCTCCTGTGCGAGGGTTAGCTTGTGATAGGTACTAAGGCTTGAAGTTTCATTCATAGGGTCCCAACAATGGGCTTTATGGTTGTAAGCCATGAGTCCCAAGGTCTCAAGCTTGCCACCAAAGTCCATATTTGGCTGCAAGATCTTAAGGTGAGGCACTCAAGTCCCGATGCTAGACGATGCCATTGGTTATGGCACTGGGAGAGGTCATATTATATGTTTGAAAAATGAATTCTGGTTTTAATGAACATAAAATCGTTCTTTTGGAATTTTAGTGTAAATCTTGTTCATTATGAAAATTATTTACATTAATCCGACTTCTCAAGCGACTTAAGTACATCGTTTCCCATATCTAGTTTTTAGTACAGTAAATCGTTCTTAAAATTTGATTAGTGTAACCGTAAAATTCCTTCTTGAAACCTTTTTTAAGTCAGCGGACCTGTCTACTTCACATGGACATTTATATTAGTCAAATAGTGGCTCCATGTGGCAGCATTGGTGGTGCATTCCTTTCCCTTGAATCACGCCGACTACCTATATGACCAAAAAGAAGCAAAACCGGAATTTAAGGACAATAATTTGAAAAGTTTATCCGACCGTCCATGGACGAGGGGAACGCGGCTTCTACGCGGCATGGGTTTTTGGGACATTTCACTCTCTACGCGGCATGGGTTTTTGGGACAAGGAAAATCGTCCGCTCTTTTTTTTTTTTTTGGTATAACATCCGCCGTTAATCTGTTGAGAAATATTGCTACGAATATGATTATTTCACTTTGAATTAAAGTTGATAATTGTCCTACATTGATTGGACCGTTCAGATGGACAGAAAGAGCAAACAATTGGTGTTCACACTCCCGTGACTTGCGCATTTAGTTGGTGTTCGCACTCCCGCGACTTCTGTTAGATGAGAGATTACTAGTTATGTCACCGAGATGTTAATTCCCCTTTTTGACTTATCTGAAAAACTACTAAAAAATAAGTATATTTTTTAAAAATTTATATACCTTTTAGATGGTATAAGAAGGAAATTCTTGTTTTAAAGTAACTATTTTAATTTTTTTTTTCCAATGGAGTGGCTCTCATTAGGGAACCTTATTCATTTGGAAAATTATAATTTTTCTATTCATTAACGTTGATAATTTATAAATAATAACATTCCCCCGCCGGGGGAGTAATCATACTAACATATAAATAGAGAAAAAGAGAACACATATATAGTTTAGATTGTTAAAGCTTGTGTCAACAATCGTCAAGAGGAAAAATCTTTTTGAGAAAGTATAATTAAATTGTAAAAGTGTCGAAAGGACAATCGAACTCTAAAATTTATTTTCTTAAAGAAATCAAATACTTCCCGTTGGTTGGGCGAATATTGTTTGTTACAGGCAGTTCCTTCTATGGCAAAAACGTTTTTCTTATTTTAACTAACAAATATGTCCCAGAGAGCTAAAGTTAAATAAAGTCATTATTGTCTCCAAAAAAAAATAATGTTATGATTTGGTCTGAGATAGCAAAATCTCTGGGGACCAATTCAATACGGAACCGGCACGGTTTGGTCGACTTGGCGAATTCATGGTAATGACGCGGCTCACAAATTGCCCCTTTATTTTTTTGCGCGTGATTGAGGCTCGATTACCATGACACCTGCAATAATTGCATTTCATATGTCCAAGAAACCTCTGAAGAAGGTGGACACCTGAGAGTTCAACGGAAAAGAAATCACTTGCGATGAATCTGATGACAATATCTATCTTCTTTAATTTAATAACTAAGTTAGTGCAATAAATTGTTATCTACTGAATTATTTGGAATCATACATGACTGGAGGGTTGGAACCAAGGCAATAATGTTATTATTTAATCTCCCATTTATATAATACGCTAGATCCTTAAGAATACGGTACATTTCTTGTGCATGTCACTATACATATAAAATTAAAAAAAAAAAAAAATTCTGGTGACTACAGTTTTCTGTTTTGTTGGTATGACCTCCGATAAAAATAGTACTTCGCGTGGAACCATGCACAAGCTAAGTCGCAACCTCAAACCATTGGGGCATGAGTGGTGCGGTGTAATTTTGATTTAATTAACCCAGACTTTGCGTGACGAGTTAGGACAATTGTGATAATAGCTAGAGGAGGAGTTAGAATTGATCGTCCCTCCTAGCTCTTTTTGGCCAATCATATGTGAGCCCGATGCCCAAGTCATTTGGAATTTCAACTCCACATGATGCATGCGTTGGCAAGTGATTTTAAGATGTGGGACTTTTGTGGTTAAGTGTTTAGGAAATAATATTTATGAGGATGGTTTCGATGGGTAAATATAAGAGAAGGATAGAATGGGGTGTATGGGGATGGATATCCAAGGATGAATTATAGAATAAATGATAGATTACGATCCCACCAAGGTCTAAAGGATGCGCCACCACCAAGGCTTAAATGATGAATCACCCATCAAGGATAAAGGACTTCTGGATAGGAGAAGCTCACCATCAAGGTCTAAAGGAAAATCCACCAGTCAAGGATAAAAGGCTTCTTAGCTCACCACCGATAAGTAATCCACTCTCCAAGGATAAAGAGATCGAAATAGAAATTATCTACTCTCCAAAGATATTTGCTCACATAGAGGAAACCTCAAGTATTTTCATTCAATAAAATCTAGGCTGGTTACAATTAAGAGGCTTCCTTTACTAAGAGGAATACAACTTTAGGAATAGAAAAGTAATAAATAGACATGGGAAAGCCTAACATTAAAGATCTAGGAATTTAGAACTTTGACTCCTGAAACTTACATAACATTAAAGACTCCTAAGGAAAATAGAGATACATTTAATGACTTGGGAACCCGCATTCTTGATTCTCTAGCCTTGCAAAATTCGTGCTCCCATCTTAATTAGAAGATAAACCCCAAGACTTCATCAAATAATGAAGGAAGTTGTTTAGAATGGCCTCCCATAATAATGAAGGAAGTTGTTCAGAATGGCCTCCCATTGATATGTTGTTGATAAATTTCGATATCAGCAAATAATAAAGCGTATCGAGAAATCAATGACTAATATATCATACTGAGAATTTCGTAACTCACTAATTGTCGGTATTGATAGCATCAGTAACTCTTTAATCATTAGTAGTGATAACTTCGATCAAAATGGTTCAATACCACTTTAGTTGGAAATTTCAATCTTGAATCTCGACCCATTGAAGCACATTATACCCTAATTCTATCTTGGCTTAAATGAGTGTTGCAACCTAATCTCGGGTGAACCACCTAAGATTTGGCTAATGGATTACTAAGCTAAACTTAGCTCAGGCTCTCCCAAACCCATACCAATTCGTGACTTAGGTTCAAGTTCTTAACATGCCATTGGTTTTTCAATTAGGAGTCGCCACTAATCTATTTTCGGTGGGTCGATTAGAAATCCAAGTAAAGTAATGGGAGATTCACTGATTTATGAGTTCGGGGACTTGATTACGCTAGATTCCTCTAACACAATTTCGGTACCTTTCTATTTTATTTTAAAAAATGTTTTGCAGGGGTAGTTTGAATTGATTTTAATTTATTTCCCTAACATGTGAGGTGATCATGCGGATGCGCAATCCACCAATTTAACACTCAAGAAAGTAATAGATGAATTGCAAGACTTACCTCATAGCAATGAAAGCATCTGCGATGTTAGATCAAAATTCACATCAACAATTCTAGATATGATTTCTAATTAATACGCAATCACTCAATTTTTATTTTCACTTGTTTAATGAGAATCATGCTTTATGCAATGCTACTAATTTAACATGACACGACATGACATAGCAATATGACCTAAACTATATGACATAAATATAGTATTTTTTTGTGTTTTCTTAAATAAGCATGCAATCTATCCTAGTATGCAATGGCCAGATGACGTGCAAAGAATGCTCTAATAACACATGCAATCTAAATTAATGAAAAGAGAATCTAACATCCTAAATTAATGTTTTTGGTATTTTTTATTTTTAAAAATTCGAAATAAACAAATTTCCTATTCTAAATATGCAAAATAACCCTAAAACAAGAAATATTCTAACATGAACCTAATCTTAACTCAAATATATATATATATATATATATATATATTTATATTTATATATTTGGCTTTCTTTTACGGAAACAAAATCGATTCAAACAACATGACAGCAAATCAAGCAAGATAAGATTGATATCCATAAATTGACAAATCGTATCTTGCGTATGAGATCGGATTGACCAATTTTAAACAAAATCATGAATCGTATCTCAAGCGTGAGATCGAATTGGCGCTTTTTCCATGCGATCGCGAGTCTTATTTCGAGCGTGAAATCGGACTGTCAACCATATGCACGTTGTGAAATTGGGAAAATTTCCCAACTTAAAGGCTACTCGAGTTGCGAATATCATGGCATATTGGGGATTTCAATCATGTTCATCAAGGAATATTTCAAATAAAGAAACAAAATATTTAAAAATAAAATAAAAAAAATCTACCTAATTTGAATTTTGGCTTCCAAATGGGGTTTAGCAAACGATGACTTGTGGATCATGATGGAGGCTCGGCGTGGCTCGAGGATGGGTCGCTGTGGTGGTGGGCAGCTGAGGGTAGTGGGTCACCGTTGGTCAGAGCTTTGGTGAGGAGATAGCAGATGTGTGGCGGGGGACATGCTGTTGTGGTGTCGTCGCTCAGAGGGGGGCAATGGTTTGGAGCTGCAAGGGATAGTGTTCGGACATCAGATGGAGATGGTGAGCAGCGAGCTGCTGTGGTGGCAGCGACGATGAGCAGATCGTGGGCGGAGTGGCAAGGTAGACGGGTGACAACTAGCTTGGGATCTGTTGGTGCCGGGCGATTGCGATTCGGAGCTGCAGGAGATGGGTGTTGGGCGGTTGCGGATGGGCGAGCGGTGGCGTAGGCTGTGGCTGGCGGAGGAAGGCTCGGGCGGCTGTAGGCCAATCAGGTGCGGGCGCAGCGGCTTCTGGCGTCGGGTTGTGGTGGTGGTGAGGCGGACGGGGTCGTGAGCAGCAGGTGGGTTGCGGGCCGGCACGAGCTGCAGGCGAGGCAGGGCCAGCGGTGGCGAAGTGGCGGTGGCGGAGGTGCGGTGGTGTGAGCGCGGCGGCGCGGGCGCGACAGTCGACGCAGGTGCTCACCGACGGAAGCCGGCGGTGGGTGAGGACGCCCGCACGAAGAAGACGACGTGTTTGGCTTTTTTTTTCTTCTGCCCGCCACATGTCTTTTCACACGTCCCTCTCTCTCTGCTGATGTACCTTCAGCCTCCTTCTTAGCCTACCTTGACTTTTTTCCTCAAAAGCTTTTTTCTTCTTTCTTTTTGTGTTGTTTATTTTTTTTAAAGAACAAAGAAATGCCCCCCTTTTCTTCACGAATTGTGGCCGTGTATTTCTATTGTGTGGCCTCCCTTTTTTTCGTCTGTATGTGAGTGAAGTTATAGGCGAGGGACTGAAGCTTTTATCAACATACATGAAGATCTACTCCTGAATATTCTCCACCGATTTTATCACATATTGCTAAAGATTCAAGATAGTAATAGGATTTTTCTCAAATTTCAAATCTTGCAAAGATGAGCTTGTAATATCTCCTTGTCACACTTGCTCTTTATGAGGATATTGAAAAATCCACCGTCATATCACCGAAAATATCAAATCTCCATTTCTCACAAGATAATTTCCGGTCATAAAAAAATAACAGGCTCTGGCTAATTTGCTCTCTTCGTAAGCTTAGTTCAACTTATCAAATTAAAGCTCAGAACTACCAATTCAAAGTTCAAACCATCAGTCACCAGTCCGATGCAAAATGCAATAAAAAAAAAATGCTCCTAAAACTAGATGTTACGCAATTTAATTATAATTTTTTTTAGGGGTAAAATTAATCCCTAATTTTTATGCAATAAATAAATGACTGAGTCGCCAAAATTTATGTGTCAACAGCTGCCCCTCTTTGAAGGTGATCTCGTAGAGGTTGCCTTCAAAGATAAATTGCGACCTAAATTTTGATCATGGACGCACTGAATGATTTTTTGTTGGAAAATGAATTCCATTTTGGAATGCAATTTATATGATGCATGGAAATGCTAATGCAAATGATAAAGGAACTTACCTGGAATAACTTACCTTCAATGAGGTTAGAGTAATTCAAGATAGTTGGTGTTACATGTCCAAGACTCGTACCTTTCTACGGTTGCCCAGAATAGTAACAAGGCTTTGTAAGGAGACTGTTTTTCTAGGACCCGTATCTTTTTACGGTCGCCCAATATGGCAATATTTGGTTGTCTAGAACCCGAACCTTTCTTCGATCGCCTTGACGAAAAAAGACAAGGCGTGGGTAGTAAAGGCAGTTCAGTAGACAGAGTAGGGTAGCGGATCTCAAGCTAGAGCGTCGCTTTTCCAAGACCCGTACCTTTATACGGTCGCCTGAATGGGAATTGGATATTATTTAGGACCTGTACCATTCTACGGTCGCCTAAACGAGAATTCACTTTCTAGGACCTGTACTTTTCTACGGTCGCTTGTTAGAGCAACAAACATTGTCTAGGACCCGTACCTTTCTACGTCGCCTAAAATGAGGTTTTGCTTGGCTAGGACTCAAACCTTTCTTCGGTCGCCTAGCATTGCGACATGGATCATCTAACTAGGACCAAACCTTTCTTCGATCGCCTTAATCAAATTGTATCTGGAGAAAAACTTTTGGCGGGACAGCTTGATCGAGTCGAGTTTCGAGGCATTTGATAGAGAATACCTTGAATGTTTGTGAAAGGTTTCTCATCTCCTAATATCATGAAGTATTCTGAAAAAACCCTGAATGTTAGGAGCTCTTGGTCTTCGAGAAAACGTTATTGTGTGGATTAAGAGAAACTCCGGGCTCTGAAAGCACATCGATTTGATAGGGGGACTCTAGGATGCAGAAGCACACCATGTTGATGAAAAGGGTTCTAGGCTATGGAAGCATGCCAGGTTAGAAACTCTGGGCTACGAGAGCACGCTGTGTCAATTAAGAGAGACATCGGGCTATAAAAGCACGCCGAGTCAATGAAAATGACTCTGGGCTACGAGAGCACATCGGGTCAATATAAATGAGATTCGGGCTACGGAAGCACACCGTATCAATCATGGTGGACATCGGCTATAAAAGCACGCCGAGTCGATGAAAGAGATTTTGGGCTACGAAAGCACGCTAAGTCAATATAAAGGGACACCGGGCTATGGAAGCACGCCGGGTTGATGAAAGAGACTCTAGGCTATGGAAGCATGCCCGATTAATATAAAAGGACATCGAGCTATAGAAGCACACCGGGTCGATAAAGAGGGACATTGGGCTATAAAAGCATGTAGAGTTCATTAAGAGAGACATCGGGCTACGAAAGCACGCCGAGTAAATGAAAAGGGCTTCGGGCTACGAAAGCATGCCGATTCAATATAAAGGAACACGGGGTTATGGAAGCACGTCTGGTTGATAAAGAGGGACATCGGGTTATAAAAGCACGTCGAATTGATGAAAGGGACATCGAGCTATAAAAGCACGTTGAATTGATGAAAGAGACTCTAGGCTATGAAAGCACGCCAGGTCAATATAAGAGAGACATCGGACTATGAAAGCACGTCGAGTCAATGAAAAGGACTCCGGGTTACAAAAGCATACTAGGTCAATATAAAGGAAATCTGGGCTATGGAAGCATGCTGTGTCAATCATGAGGGACATCGAGCTATAAAAGCACGCCGAATTGATGAAAGAGACTCTAGGCTATGAAAGCACGCCAGGTCAATATAAGAGAGACATCGGACTATGAAAGCACGTCGAGTCAATAAAAAGGACTCCAGGTTACAAAAGCATACTAGGTCAATATAAAGGAAATCTGGGCTATGGAAGCATGCTGTGTCAATCATGAGGGACATCGAGCTATAAAAGCATGTCGAGTCGATGAAAGGGACTCTGGGCTACGAAAGCATGTCGGGTCAATATAAGAGAGACAGCAAGCCGAATCTCGAGGCTTCAAGGAGCAACTTGAACGTCAAGTATTCCTCGGTCTTCTAGGAAACTCTATTTGTCAGACACGATTAGAGCAAAAACTGGTATGCATTCATGCACATTTCAAAATTCAATGAGGTTTTCATCAATTCAATCAAGGTATATGCATAATGACTTTACCATATTTGCATCACCCAAATTTTCACAGGAGAAAATTGTCGTTCAAGACAAATGATATGGATTTCTTAAGAATACTAAATGAGAGACTTTCAGTTAGAAATGACTTTCACTCACTCTCATTCAAAATGGCTATTTTAGGAGAATCACTCCATCTCACTATCATCATATCAACAAGGGTCCAAGTATTCTCGCAAGCAGTACGACCTTACCAGTTTGAGAGGTCTTTAATAGGGACTGTAATGTGGGCTTGGTCAATGGCTTAACAAAGGGACTCTTTGAGTCCAGGCAATTGAAAGAATAATTCTGTAATCATCTCCAAGTTTACAAGTCAAGAACCCTGCAAAATGAGAAAGAAATAATCTTACCCGCATTTCTTCGAGCGATGCTTAAGACATGTGAACCCCTACGTTAATTCAAGTGCCATAATCAGAAGAGACTTTATAAGGGACGAACATAGGCTAGGTTCATGGGTCGAGAAACGAAAGATTGTTAGGCTCAAAGATATGTATAGGGGTCAAAGTTGATGATCATCTAAGGATTGTTGCCAATCTTCTCCTTCACCAAGGATTGTCATTATAAATACACCATTGATCTTGACTCTTTGAGTACTGCTTCATTGTGATATAATCTTTGCAATTGATAGTCATCTATCTTGACTCTTTTTTTTTTTTTTCATTTTCCTCTATGGGCATTGGCTTTGCTTTTACTAGGCACACCACTTTCATGCCCCTAGTTCTCATTCAACTTATTTTTTCATGGGCATTAGCCTTACTTTTACTAGGCACACCGCTTTTCATGCCCCTTAGTTCTATTTTGATTTCGATTCTTACGCACAATGCACACGTTAAGTAATTACAATTTGAATGACACTCAAACTTTCAAGGGTCTTCATCTACCTTTTGCCTTGCTCCAATGTGGGGGATGATCATTAATTAGGTTTGAAGAAATGAAATTGCAGGCTCAAGTGGGCTATGCAAATGATATAAATATGTAGGATAGAGAAAGAAATGCTCTCCGTCATCCTAAGCCACTTAAATTACCACATGAATTCAATATAATACCACGACTTGAAGACTAATGCAAGTGAGAGCAAGAAAATTTCTTTTCATTTTCCTCACCTCATAATGCTATCTTATCTCCAATTTGCCTTGATATAGGGTGGTTCTTGACATGGGTAATTTGAAAAGAATCTCCATAAGTGTATAGAGCTCAAAGGGGTTAAACAATGGATCATATATAGTGTTTGTGATAGAGAAATGAATTGCCCATCATCATTTCGATCATCATACCTTTCGCGAGAAAACTCTTTATCTTGTAGATATGGAACTGTCTACACTCATCTCATAAATGTATAAGTAGGGGACTATGTACAGGATAAGGCTTGCCTTTCATCATCTTGACACGTCTCATTTCGCATTTTTTAGCATTTGATATCATTCCATTGAATTGTCCATCTTGACAAATCTTCACATGAAATTTGTGAGTTAAATAGGTAAAATTACTATAGAAATTCTCTTTTCAAAAGAGTCCAGCAACTTTAAGCCTAAAAAGCTTTTGTGACTTTGAAATCAACAATTTACTAACTCAAAACATGATTTTAAGCATCCATTCAAAGGATTGCCCCACAAAGGGACTGCCTTAGCAATGGGTGTTCTTGGATTGTCCCTATCAATCAAGATCGAATATCCGCTTTTGCCCCTGTACAAGAGAACTTTTGCCCCTGCACAAGAGAACATGCATGAATAAGATACTATCAAAGTAAATTCAAATTGCACATCCATTTTGGCTCGGATCGAGATTTTGTCTTAGTCATGTCACTACTAGAATCTGTAGTACTCCCAATTCGTCATATTAACCATTTAGAAATGTGTTCTCAAACTTGTCGAGTAATAGTTAAGCCAATTAATCTATCATTGCAATCTGATGTGCCTTTGTTAGATGCTTTCTCATCAGGCCAAGAAAGTGATGCTCTGAAACATATAGTAAATGAGTCAGAAAATTAAACAGAGCTAACCTAATGCATGCTTTTGGAAATGGCTTCAAAAATGATTTTTTTTATTCTTTTTTTTTTTGAGGAATTTTTTTTGGATGAGAAAGCATGAAGAAGCTCAGCCCTCATAATTTCTCCATGGATAATATATATATATATATATATATATATATATATATATTATTGTTGGATGTTGTCACCAGGCTGGTTTAGTATACCCCATCATGCCCTCAAAATTAGAAATAAACTTGTAATTTCATTGAATAGAATCAAATGAACTACATTATTGGAATGGAAAATGCAAACAAGCAAACCCTAAAGATGAAAGCAATAATTGAAACTTCAAAAAGCAAGAAATCCTAAAAAACAACTTGAAATCCTAGAAAGCATAAAAAAAGGCTCTTTCGTAAAGGAGTGTGAAGATAAGAAGTTCTTCACTTAGTGACAGCATTTGTGCCTCTGTCATGGTTGAGCAGAGGGTTTTTCTGATTATTGCTGAAAGAGAATGCCTTTGTATCCAAAAGGTCTTGGACCTTATGCTTCAAAACATAGCAATCATCAGTGGAGTGACCAACCTCTCCCATGTGATAGTCACATTTTTTGGAGGGATTATATGCAGGATAATACTTGGGATTTGGTCGCTTTGGTTCAGTAAAGAGTAATCCCTTCTTTTGGAGAACAAGCGAGACTTTGGACAGAGGTCCAGGAAGAGGTGTGAATTGTCTTCTATTACTTCGTTGTCGACCAGAGAACTGATGTCCTCCACCTTGTTGCTCAGTAGAAATCTTAATTGCCGAAGTGCGATTGGATGTATCACAATTCGGTTGAGAATATGCCACATTAATCTTAGCTTCAAGGTCCTTCTCTTTCTTTGGGGTAAATCTTTTGTTTGTAGAGGTTAGCTTGTTAAACCATCCATCTCTCAACCCTTTCTCAATTTGCTCACCCATTGGGATGAGTTGATTAAAGTTCTCAACATATGTCCTAACCATCTTATTGCGGAACTCAAATGGGAGGGTCTTGACAAATAACTTCATCAATTCTTTATCAATAGGCTCAAGACTAATTTGAGTTGCCAGATTTCGCCACCTCATAGCATGCTCCTTAAATGACTCGCTCCTCTTCTTCTCCATCCACTCAAGATCTTCTCTCGAAGGTGCGATGTCCATATTGAACTCATACTGCTTGAGAAATGTGTTAACCACTTCATTCTAGGTGTCAAGAAGGTTCACATTCTTCATCACATACCAATTCAGAGCGGGCTCGGTCAAACTCGCATGAAATGATTGGATCATGAGGGGCTTATTCTTGATATATTGGGCCATGCGTATATAGTACACCTACAAATGAGCTTTTGAATAGGTAGTACCATCGTATTTCTTAATTGAGCAAATGCAAAACTCTCGTACTTTGTGATTTGAAATGTCCAACTGTGCATGTATCTAAAGAAAACAAATGGATGTCCATGGAGGCAATCTCACTTGGCCTCCGTCGCCAAGGTTATGTAATACATCAGTGATTCATTGTTGACCCTTTTCTAATAGTCTAACTTTTCAGAAAAGAATGGTTTGTCTAGCATAGGTACTCTCTCAATTTCATCTTGTTCATTGTTCCTGATATTTTATTTATTTTCTTGCTTGATTACGTCCACATCCTATTACAGAACATAATTGCGTCATGCTAATTTCAGGTTGGACGAGACATATTACCGAGCAACAACTTAGACTTAGGCAACATGAGATAAGAGGGGGCATGTGCAGCGTCTAACATCTCCGTCCTAGCTAGCTCTAAGACTACTGTAAACAACAATATTGGCCTTTAGCTAGCATGACATTATCCACTGTAATCATGTATCGCTCAGGTCTGCATGACTTTAGAATACATTCTGATAGTGCGAGATTGCACTAGACTTAACCATTAGTGTAAGAGATAATAGAAGCGATCGGATACATGTCTAACATCCAACATCCGGCCTAGGTTTTGACACCACTAAAGGTAGCCCTGCGTGGGCTCGCCACCGACATAATATCGTCCGCTATAGTCGCAGCTCATCAACGCTTATAAGACCTTAAAACTCATCTTGCTAGTTTGAGGCTAAGCTAGACTAATCTGTCAGACCAATAGCCCGGACTTAAAGACTAGGATCAGAGACAAATTTTGACGTCCAACAATGCAGATTTTCTGATCAACTAGGAAATTATCTTGGCAATATGAAGGTCAAGAGCAAGAAATATGGCCCATTTTTTTAAGGGAACTGAGTGTTAGGACCTAAATCAATATAAGTTGAGGCGCGGAACTTTAAATGCTTAGTGACCAAGGACTAAATTGCAAAATCCCTTAAATCATAAGAATTTAGTGTGATTTTCGTTGCATTAAATTTATATTCCCTTCTACTGTCCCCACTCGTAAAAAGTGTAAGCTCCGCCGCAGGTGCTAGTGCCAGGTTCATGCCATGTTCTTCTAGTCCAAAGAGTGGGAATTCCATCAATATAATTATATGGCACGGAGGAGTTCCAGGATTTTTTTAATTTAAGGGTTAGTGGGAGTTTCATCAATGTGTATTATTAATTTATTATATAGCACGGAGGAGTTTCAGGATTTTTATTTTATTTTATTAAAGGGGTGTATTTGTTTGAATAAAATAATTTTCCGTGAATTAAGTTTCCAGACAGTTATGCGCTTATCTTGCTAAACATGATTAATTAATAGAAAATAATTTACAATTAAAAAAAATATTTATGCTTAAAATTAGGAGAATAGATTTTCTAATCTAACAAGGGGAAATCATTTTTCACTTAAAGCAATTTTTTTATCAAGAAATTTTCTTCCATTTCTTTCGTAGAAAATTTTGACATTTATGAAAAATATTTTTCAAAAAGCCATTTTCTAGGATAACAGCAATATTTCCTGGTATTTGACTGAAATCTAAAATTGAATTAAAAATAATTTTCCATTATTTGGAAAGGAAAATTTGCTTTTTATTTTCCTAAAGAGATAGGAAATTTTAGTGTGATATAAGAGCTACATATGTTTGTGTATTAAATCAGGGTGTATTTATTTTACTGAAAACTTCTAATTAATGGAAAATGTTTTCGTGAAATTCAATATGGGGGAAAGTAAATAATTTTCTGGTGCTTATGTGCCGAAAACAAGATAAAAAAATTTAGTTTCATGGTATTTGATAATAAAGAATCCATTAGAGGGAGCTTCCATAATTAAAAATCACAGAAAAATGACTTTATTAGGAAATCATTTTCCCCAATTTAAACTTATTATTTTCAGTCCATAGAAAACGCTTTCTGTTAATTGAGTAGTTTTTTGGTTATCCAAATATTGAAAACTGTGAAAACAATTTCTCAATAATGGTTTTTCATCAAACGAACCGATCCTAAAGAGCAAATTGTTCACCACGATGTGCGGTGCTGGAGACCACAGACTAAGAGGACCCAAGCATATAATGTTGGCGCTCGAGAGTGAAGCATCTCTATAAAATTTGATTGATCCATAACGTATCCGTACGATGGAGATGCCATAAGCAAAAATCCCTCTCTTTTTGTTCCATGTAAGGAACAGCTCTTTAAAACAAGTATTGATGCAAAACTGGGGATGGAGGATTAAGGAACCAGAAAAAGAGCACGAATCTTAATGTCCACGTAATATTAAAGATGACTCCAAATTCAAAATTTTCCCCGTAAATTCCAGAAATCCATTGTGAATTATGACCACGTAATATTAATTGAGTCACAAATCGTGCTTTCCAAATAAACAAATAAGTCTCTACAATTTTAAATCATGATTCCTTCAAGATATGGGGGTGAGGTGGTGTGATTGTGTATCATATAATTTGTTCCCTCTCACGATGTGGGCTCTCTTTGTTTTGGTATTTATTTATTTTTATAACCTAGGATTTCGATTGTAATTGGTCGGCTACATGGAGGGGAACTAGTATAACAACTTACCTCGATAGCTCCCCCATACTGTCTACAAAATACACTCAAACATCAGAATATTCCTTGAATCTTCCAGCAAACCTGACTTTCCGTGGGATTAATATTAGTAAAAATCCCAAATCAGTACCCTCAACTCAAATCTACACTTCATCAATACTTCATCCCATATCTCGTTAAAATACATATGTGTAACGTGGAGAATAATAAATCTGACATGAAAAATCCACTTGTGCTGACACATATATAGTGCAATATAATATTAATAGAATGCTAATGGAGGATATATTTGAGTTAGAGGAACCGATTAATGATTTGTAGTGAGATGAAAATTAATTTGTGATAAATCTATTATGATGTATTATTATGTATCAATTTGAAGCTTTTAGTAGAGCCTGAAAAGATTTGGGTGAAGCTATAAATGAGTACTTAAGATTTTTACAAATTTAGGATATTACGATTTATCCTTTCTATCTGACAAATATTTATCTTTAGATCAAATGGGTACGTGAATGATCATCACTGAATAAATTATTTTACTTTAAGACAAGCGAGGGTTGAGGAAGGAAATTTGCGTGGGAAGTTATGTAGAGGGGGCCGACCACAAATCCAGAAAAATAACCGAAAACTAACAAAGGGTGGCTAAGGGGTAATAAATAATGCATTAGTGGCCGAATCTGTCTCTCTTTGAAGTTTGAACCGACCTTCCTAACCTTCCTAACGGGGAAGCCACGGATAGCTTTCTCCTTTTGACGCCTTTGCGGGACCTCTTTTGTTTAGTGTGCATCGACAACGTTTCATCCACGTGGATCGGACTCTTTTTTCCCTACTTAATCTATAAGTATGGATGCAGATGTATGAGCGCAAATGCACGATTATTTGAATGCTCACAAAACACCTTGCAATTTCTATAAAATTAGTTAAGTCGAAGTGTTTGGTTCACGTAGATGACCCCCCATATCCCTAGCAGTTTGCATCAAAATGATAGAATACGAATAAAAACTTATCGTTTTTGAATTGAAAATTTCTCAACATACTTGTTTATCAATGAATCGCAAATTGACTCTGTCCTTTATTCGTGAACCCTAGGCTAGACCACCCGGGTCCTTAGCAATCAGCATGGGAGGCCAGAGCCTGTGCCTAGGACTGCAATGAATGTGCCTTGATTCCTAGAAGTTGAGCTGGGCCACCCAACGACGGACCTAGGTCCCCTAAGACTGGTTCATGATCTCGAGGACCGAGCTAGCATCTCGGACGATAGGGCTTGACCTCATGCACCAAAGCCCAATGCCGGACACTCAAACTGGAGACATAGGGTTGTGCCAGAGATGTTCTCTTCAATGTGTGTTTGATAATTTTTTTGTAATAGCTATAAGAAAATTACTTTCGTAGTATTCGCAATATACAACCACACATGGAAAAATTCCTTGAAAATTAATCTTTTTAAAAAAATATTTTCCAGCAAATCACATGAAACAAATTCAAAAAGATTCGGGTAATGCTGCATATGTATACTCAAGGCTTTTATAAAATTTTGGTTTATTGACTACATAGTTTCCGTTCATACACTGGGTTGACTGTCTCCTTTATATGCACCTCCACCACCCCCTCAAATTCACGCAACAAGAATAATTTCGTTCCTGTACCACAATAAGTAAAAGCGATGAGCTGTCCCTGTTTAGGCAAAGAAGTTGTGTGTCTTTGTAGTGCTTCATGGCTCAAACTAGCCTGCCTCTACAGGTCCCTTTGCTTCCTCTTCTCTCGTATTTACCGCTTCCTGCTCCTCCGAGTCAACAACTCATTTTGCATCCAAGTTGTCTACTTCGTCTTCCTCTCGTTCCTTGGCTTCTGCGTCCTCAAGGACTTAAGGCCACGGACCAATTCCTTTAGGCCTAGGGATTTGGATCTGTTCTTCACCTCTGTCTCCGCAGCAACTGTCTCGAGCATGTCCACGGTGGAGATGGAGGTCTTCTCCAATTCCCAGCTTGTCGTGATCACCGTCCTGATGTTCGTCGGAGGGGAGGTCTTCACTTCCCTTGTTGGGCTTTACTTTAGGAAATTGAAACTCCGGTGTCTCATCAAAACCCAAAAAAAGGTCGCCTCTGTCAATGCCAATCCCTGCCCTTCGAACCCAACAAACGACATTGTTGACCACATAGAGTTAGGTGTAGCAGCGAATTCAGATTTTCCGAACTCCCAAGGAGAGGCTCAATTGTGCAGACCGCGAGATGAGTCCTTAGATCTTGACTATTTGAAATATTGTTCGGTTAGATTTTTGTGTTTTTTAGTGTTAGGTTACCTTATAGGAGTCCATGTTCTCGGTGTTGCTGCGGTTGCGCTCTATATGACACATGTTTCTAGCGCGAGAGACGTGCTAAAGAAGAAGGATCTCAAAATGGTGACCTTTTCCGTCTTCACCATCGTGTCGACCTTTGCTAGTTGCGGGTTTGTCCCAACGAACGAAAACATGATTGTCTTCAGCAAAAACTCTGGCCTCCTCCTAATTCTCATCCCTCAGGTCCTTCTCGGGAACACGCTGTTCCCGTCAACCTTACGGTTCACGCTTTGGCTCATGGAGAGATCCAGCAAGAAAGCAGAAATCAAGTACTTGTTGAGCAGGACAGGTGAAGTTGGTTACAAGCACTTGCTTCCGAGCCTCTACTCGTCGCTATTGGTGGTCACGGTGTTGGGGTTTATTGGTGTTCAGATTATAATGTTTTGCTCGATGCAGTGGGATTCGGAATTGTTGAATGGACTCAGCTCGTACGAGAAAATCGTGGGCGTGCTCTTTCAGTGTGTGAACACCAGACATACGGGTGAGACTATCGTCGATCTGTCCAAAGTTGCTCCTGCCATCTTGGTGGTATTCGTCGTCATGATGTTAGTCTCTCTCTCTCTCTCAGCCCCTCCAGCCCCCACCCCCCTCCCTCCCTTCTCCTCCGTCATTCACGAATAGGAAATTTGGCTGGCGATTGGGAATAGAATAACGCAGCATTAAAACTAACTACTATGTGTATATTAGTATTGTTAATTAATCTTATTATAACAATTAGGATGGGCATCTAGAGATGTGAAACATTGTCCAATTTAGCTCTCGGCACATTGTCCAATTAGGGACTTATTGAAATATATTAATTTAATAGAAATGCCGTTTTATTTAACATATGGGTCGTCTGACCAGTGTTTTCAGAGCACTAGTCAAATTTTTTTAGTGATTTTACTTTCAAAACATCAATTAAACATCACACAAATCCTTTAACTAGCCAATTTTTTTTTTTTTTTGGTCGGTTTTAACTAGCCAATTGGAGACCTTCGTTTTTAGTCACAGACAAAGGACTGCAATTAGAGGCGAATTGAATGAGCATTTACAAAAAAAGAAGCTTAAATAACCCACATCCACCTCGTCGAAAACAACTCATAATAATCACCTTCTACCATTCCTCCAACACTCCGGATGTGCGTACCTAACGATGATGATGTGATGTCCATCCACTAAGTATATTTATATGTGTATGATTTTAAGGTACCTTCCACCGTATACGTCGTTTCTGCCGGCGAAAAGTGGCGAGAGGCTTCAGGGAAACAGCAAAAGAATAGAGCCGAAAAAGAGTTACAAGCAACTATTGGAGAATTTCAAATTCTCACAGCTGTCCTACCTGGCCATCTTTATCGTCATGGTATGCATCACGGAGAGGAAAAAGATGAAGGACGATCCCCTCAATTTCAACGCATTGAACATCGTGGTCGAAGTGATCAGGTAACCATCTATGTTTCCCCTCCTCTCTTTTTCATCGTGTCTATTAGTTTAAATAAGGATATTTTCATAAAGAAATAACACGCTGTATGGAATGATTTTTAAATTTCATCACTGTAATATTTCATAAGTTTCAAGACTTTTCGGGTATCTAATAAAATGAAAATAGATAATTAATTGAATAAAATAAAAAGGGAATTGGACAACCGAAATTAATTAATAAGTTTTCTTTTAATAGGATAGAATTGTGAGGCATTGCAATTTACTAGTTGAGTATTCTAGGTGCTGACAGAGGACCCTCCCTGGTTAGTACCTCCTCAAATTCCTCACGCAGACTCCACGAAAGTGAAAGGTTCATCGTACTCTTCCATGAAAGTGGTCTTTCGTACTCTTTCGTTGGAAGCCGCCCTAGGCACGTGAATGCGCGTTTCCTCACACGTGCATGACCGTCTGCTTGAGTCAAACGCGTGATAAATACGTTTCCATGAGAATAAGAAACAATGTCGACATTTGGTTGTACGTTAGAGCCTTGCTAGGATGACCAAATCAAGATCTCCCCCAGCTCTACGTGATTTTTTTAGGTGATAATCAAATATTTGATCACTTAGGCCTAGGAAAAAAAGTACTTGCGTGATTTTCATAGGTAATGACCAGATATTGTCAACAATTTCAAGATCTCCATTATTGGATAAACTATGTTGCAGGAATAATATCACCTATGTAGCCTAGGGCGGTGAATGAAACCAAAAATAGAACTTCTCTCTTTTTGTTTGGTCCATAGGCACACCCCCTAAGATGTGAGCTCTTAAAATCATACCGACATATTAATGTAATGTCAATCACAGGTACAGAATACATGTAAATTCATAGGTAAATGCATTTGAGTCCTAAAATTGATGGGCATGTACACATAACATGAACAAACCTATGCAATGAAATCATGATTTTTGAAATTGCAGTGCATACGGAAATGTGGGGTTCACGACAGGTTATAGTTGCGAACGACAATTAAGGCCCATCGACGGCTGTGAGGACAGGTGGTATGGATTCTCCGGGAAATGGAGCGATCAGGGCAAAATCATCCTAATAGTCGTTATGATTTTCGGAAGATTAAAGAAGTTCAACATGAAGGGTGGCCAAGCTTGGATCCTCTTGTGAGAGACACAAAAGACCTCTTCACGCCCTATTACGAGCAAGCAGATGGAACATCACTAGGTTTAGAGACAAAGGCAAAATCATCCTCATTGTCTTCATGATTTTGCTCCTCCATTTTTTCTGTTTTTTTTTTGTCCAATACACAAGGTATTCAAAACGCGAAAATTAATATGCCACAGAGTTGGAGCATCCCTAGTTTAGAGACCGCAATGTAGATATCCCGTGCCAACATATTGCATTTAAGATTTGACCATAATGGAAAATTTTCAAGATTTTTGCTAATATCTTTTTGATTTATTACACTGTGCACTGACGGTGGAATTTCCACCATTGGGGCACTATATATGGAAATTCCCGGTGGTGTTGATAGAAGTACACAAAATGAGATGCTGCCCATATATGTAAAGTCCAATAGCTTGATACATGGTTACCAAAAATAATAGGATGGAAGAAAACAATAGCATGGATTATATCACAGAGAAAGTGTGACTCATTTTTAGTTAGGTGTAACGTTAAGTGTAAATTAATGGTACTTAGAGATTGATCCATTTAAAGTAAACTCGATCTACTTGAAATATTAAGCATAACTTATTCCTTTTTCTAATCCATTTAAATAAATTCATAAAGAAATTAAATATAGTGAGAACTAAAAAAAATAGCATATTTAATATAAGTAACTACCCACCGAGGTTGCTTTAGTGGCCACTCTTCCTATGTCGGAAGGGAGAGGTAGAGAGTTCGATTCCTCACCTTCTCAAGGGAGCTATGAGTGGAGACGTTTAATTTCAAACATAGGATTTGACTCCAACACTCCATTTTCATATATTATATATTATGCTCGAGTTGCATCAACCAATGGAGTAGAGTGGCCTTATTATATTGGGCGAGTGTTTACAATTGATGTAAGTCCCAAGGGAATGGTGGTGATGGTTGAAGAATGCAAAGAAGCAACATACAAGCGTGTTGCGGAAATTGGGTGGGGGGAGAGAGTCATGGTCCAATTTCTCCCATACTCATGTGGGTTAAAGTAGGGCTTTTGTGATATTGGGGTGAATAGTGAGTGATTCCAAAGGGTTGACATAATTGGTCTGTAAGAATGGCGTTAGAGTTTTTGTGCTTGCTAAAGCAATCTGTATGCTTCGCTCGAGGAACTGGATGCCTAAATTGAAGTGGATATGGTGTGATTCGTCATACTTTCCTTGGAAACAATCTATTTAAGGAATGCTGGCCTAGTATTCTCAACTCATCACGCGCCACACAAGCTCATTCTTGGCTAAGAAACTTTCGTTTGTGATAAAATGTTCTAACAAGACCTAATAAACTAGACCAACAACATCTGTTGATTGCAAGAATATAATGACCAAATAGAAGAAAATTAAAATTTAATGACAAAATTGAACATTGAGAAAGAGTGCAAAGACTTCCTGGCCATTGTCCCATATCATCATCATCATCATCATCATCAATGATCATGCATGTTTTAATTGTAGCTATTAGTTCCTCTCTTGTTTCACTTGTTTAAATAGGTTGTCCAAATACGAATTGAACTATACGTCAGCTCAGGATTAGAATCCACCAAAAGTTAGGGTCTCTATGCAACTCCAAGTTACCCTCGTGGAAGAATGCCCGACCAAAACACTTTGTTTGTCATCACAAGCTGAAAGTTTCAATTGTTGTTCAATTTTCCCATTCCTTTCCTTTTCTATTATTGATTTTTATCCTCTTTTCTATCACCGTTGTTGGTTTTTTTTTTCTTTTTATTTAGAGAAATCCAGATAATCACCATTCAAGCACGGCAGTCGCCATTTTGCCATTCCTTTCCTTTTCTACTCTTGCGTGATTTCTATCATTGAAGCCTCCGCCCCTCTGTCCCTCTCTCTAGGCTCTAACTATAAACTTAAGGCCACAGCCTCACGAGTCACAATTAGATCGAATCAATGGTGCACCGAGCTCACCACCGAGGCAAGAGATCTTTACACATTCCCTTCCATGTTAAAAATTAATTTTTTTATATGAAAATGATTGGTTCACGATGAGCTTAGGTAAGTTAAGGGTCTATTTGGTAATCATTTTGTTTTTGGGAACAATTTTTGCTTAGAAATTTCTTTTTATTTTATTTCCTGGACGAGTTTTTAAGCAATCGAATGTGTTTGATAACTATACAAAATTTATATTTTTGAAACAAAAAAAAGAATAAAAATGTATTTGGTATGACCTTTAATTTTTTTGTGTCTTAGAATTTCTTTTAATTTTTTAAAATAATTTTATGAGATTTTTCTTCTTTCTTCTTCTTCTTCTTCTTCTTCTTTTTTTTTTTTTTTTTTGTTTTTTTTCATTTTTCCCCTTTTCTTCTTCCTCATCTAGCCGGTCGCTAGCCTCATTGGAGCCCCGCGGTGGCTAGGCGAGGTTGAGCCTCATCTAGCCAAGGCAAGGCTGAGGTTGCCAACCGGCTAGATGAGGAAGAAGAAAATAAAAGAGAGAAAAAAGAAGAAGAAATTAGCCCGATTATAGACTTGTTCCTAAGAATAAAACAGTAACTTTTTGTCTATTTCTCGATTTTGTTTCAAATCTATTTCTCGGAACTAGAGTAGAAAAATTAGTTAATGTTAATAAACGGAGTTCTATTCTTTTTTTTCTTTTTAATTTTGAAGAACAAAAGAATAGAAATAGTCAAGAATTAGCCAATTATCAAATAGGCCCTAAAACGCAGAGGCGGAATTCAAGAATAAAGTTTCTTACCTAGAGCCACCCATTTTGACCTTGGACCAACTCGGTTGGGCCTTTGGGGCCTCTCACTAGCCAATGCATTCCACTTGCAATTAAACCTCTTATGATTTAGAGGTTCTGACCTCTAGCACCTTGATATCTAAGATTGCCAATTAGCCAGGAAACCTCAGCTTGGCTTTGAGGTGGTCGTTGGTAGACGTAAGGGCATCGGCAAAAGTACACTCCAAGTGCGAAAACTTGGCACAATGGGACATTTAAGTGCTAAAAGTTAGGAAAGTGACACTTAAGTGCCACTCTTTTTAAAAATGGGACACTTAAGTGCCATCTCCGGCGAACCCTACCAGAAATCTTATGTAGCAATTTTTTTATTAATTTTGCTCACCTACGTTGCTTATCGAAGAGTTGACTCAACAAATAAACGCAAAAACAACATTATTTTGGCACGGATTTGAATTTTAATATCGAATTAATTAAATTAAATTAAATTAGAGAGAGAGAGAGAGAGAGAGAGAGAGAGAGAGAGAGAGAGAGAGAGAGAGAGAGATAGGCGAGGGTTCAGCCCTCGCCGTCGCTGCCTCCTTACTGTTGCCGGGAAGGGCCAGCGTCGGTGGGGAGAGGGTCGGCCTGGGTCGCCGGGCCCTGGCCAAGGGCCGACAACCCCGACCGATCAGAGGTGAGGGGCCATGAGGCTTTGCCCAAATCTAGGGCAAAGGTCGCGACCCTTCTCCTGATCTAGCGAGGGTCAGCAACCTTCATTGGCCCGACCAAGGGCTGTTGTTGGCTAAGGCGTCAACCCTCGCCGGATCTGGGGGAGGGCCACAACCCTCACCTGAGATTTGGGCGAGGCCTCGTGGGCCCTCGCCTCCGATTGGCCAGCCGACCCTCCCCCTACCATCGCTGGCCCTTCCCAGCCAAGGCAAGGAGGTAGCGGCGGCGAGGCCGAGCCCTTAGTCGCATGCTTCCTTTTTTAATTAAAAAAAATTTTAGTTTTAAATTTAATTTAATTAATTTTTATATTAATTATTTACCCACATTAAGCAAAACGACGTTATTTTTACATTTTCTAGCCACATCAACATGCAAAACAACGTCATTTTGCACTTACTGTGACATCCCGAATTTTCGGTTCTGTTTTCTTTTGATTGAATCGGGCGTTTCATTGATGTGTTTATAGGCTATTCTCGAATCGATCATTCTCGAGATAACTAGACTATCTGGGAAATTATTAGGAATTTTAAGGCAATAGACTTGAGAATTCGACTAGGAATCGAACCGACCGTGTCCATCTTTAAAGGCCATTACGGCATAGTTAAAAATCGATTTGAAATCGAGATAGACTGGATCGATAGTGATGTGTGGCTAATCATGGGTGACACCACTAAATTAAAAAATTCATGTTGATCGGCACTACACTGGTTTTCTTATTGTTTTGGTACCTTGTGTCCGTATTTGGATCCTCAGGATTTTCACGACAACCGAGAGTCGCCAATGAGTCGAGTGGGTTCATAGTGGCTCGAAGAAAATCGACCACGAGTCAATTGCATTTAAAAATATCCGAAAACTACCCGGTAGCCTAGGTCACGCTAAAAACACATCGAATAGAAATTAACCGCCAATTCGAGTCCGATTTTAGAAATTGAAGTTTCTGTCGTGTCACAATAAATTCTAGGAGTGTCGACTCAGTTTCAGAAAATTTTTCAGAGATTCCGAAATTTTTTCGGAAAACCGTTTCAGACGTCGCGGAAATTAGCGGAAATTTGGACGGGCCAAATTGAAGAAAATTTGGATTTCCAAGCCGAGCCTTTAAGTGTCAGGGACTTGCTAAAAATTGTATGGGATATTTCTTCCACGGAATTGGACGTCGGTTTGGAGAATTCGAGATGAAAATTGAAACCCATTTTTAGTGATATACGGATTTAGCAAGGGCTGAGAATTTTGGTATCAAATTAGACAATATTATGGATTAAATTGCAAGAAAACAAGTGGGGACAAAGAGGATATGTTTGTAGGTTTTTGTGGGACCAAGTCATTTAATGTTTTGGCTAAGATTTGTTGAATTGTCTCCATCCACCTGCAGCTTCCTCGGCAAGATTTGCCAGCTGCCTTCCGTCGCTTTCTTCACTTCCTTGAAGACAAGTTCCCCACGACAAAACCGCTACTCCACCGCTTGATCCCATCTCCGCCAACGAGCTCATCCTTTCTTCATTTTTTTGCTGCCCCATCTCCCTTCAATATCATCCCACGCCAGCAACACGCTCGAAGACGCCCACACATCCGTCCACTCACGAAGCCACCGAAAGAACCCCAACGCCAGCGTGCTCCCCTCTTCCGTAACGGCACTCCTGCTCACAGCCACGTACTTTTTCGGTCAACGCTGCAACTCCACCGAAGTGCCTCCTTGTTGACCAATCTTCGTGCTTGCGGATTCTCAACTGAAGATTCCAGCAACTGAAGTCCACATTTCTTTTCCCTCAAACCGAAGCTTCTCTCCACCATCTTTCTCTTTCACTCGGCCAAGAAGACCCAGCAGCGACAGACTTTGCTGCATGTTCGGTCAACAAACGGTAGAGCTCTCCTCTTTGTTGACCCCATCATTTCTCCTTGCTCCGTGTTGCTTCGTCGTCCGCCCATCCCCTGCCACGCCGTCCAGAAACTTGGCCTAGTGAAGAGACTTCTCGGCCCAACTTCCAACAGCATTCGGGCCCATCTTTGGCCAATTAGTTCAAGATGTCTTCAGCCCATAAGTCAGCAGTTCAATCCCTCTCGAAGCCCAGCAATTCCAGCCCGAGTGGAGTTTGGTCCAAACCTGCAGTCTTCAGCCCGCACGTCTTTGTCTCCTTTCAGCCGTGAAGCCCAGTAGCCTTCAGCCCATTTTAAGTTTAATTGTTCAGCCCGTTCCAGCTCAATTGAAGTCAGCAGTTTTTGGCCCATCTTCATTTTTTCGGCCCAGCAGAATTCCAGCAAATAAATTTCAGCCCAGCCCGCAAATTGAAGCCCATTTTCAGCAAGCCCAACTCAAATTGGGTTGAGATTTGTTGGGCCTGAGCTAAAGCTCGGCCCAAGCCCACCGATGTCGCCGAAAGTCACTTTCGGCCGCCGTCGCGCGCCGTCGCGGCGATTCTGGTCTCCATTTCTTAAGTGAGTTTTCACTTCACGCTTTCTTTGTTTGTTAATTATACTTAGGGTTAGTTAGATTTAATTAATTGCAATTAGGTGGTTAGATTAATTTAGAGAAATTAAATTAGAGACTTAATTATGCATGTTAGGTGGTTAGAAATATACATTAGCTAGTAGACATGCCATGTTATTTATCAAGCAGTCTCGGTAATTTTCCTTTCAGAACCTCAATGCTTCTAATAAGTCATTACGAGTCTAAATTGGATTTTTATAATTATTTATTTAATTTTCGAAATTAATTATTTAATTAATTATTTTTCCGGAAATTCAACCGGATGGCCGCGGCCTAATTTCGTGCCGATTGTCGTGGTGCAGTCCGTTTATTTAATTGAGCTTTAATTTATATGGAATTGATTTAAATTGTGAATTTTAGGACATGTTTCTAATTGGTTGATTTCAATTATGTGATGGGAAATGTTTGGGTACCGATGGTCGCATTGACGGTGGAGTGGTGAATCGGTGTGGCATCTAAAGGCGCGTGGGCCGGTGACTGATCATCACTTTGGTGAACGAGTGCGCTTAGATAATGCACGTGGCCCCGGCATCGTAAAAAAAGGGCACGTGGGCGCGGTGAATTGATGCATCACTTTGGTTGCACGTGGGCCCAGGGAATTAAGTGAGGCATCTTGGAAGAGACACGTGGGCCGGTGATTTAATGCATCACTTTGGTGAACTAGTGCGTTAGAGAATGCGCGTGTCTTCTATGACATGTAATCGACTGGTTCGATTTGTTATGAGTAGTTGGGTGCCTATTATGATTTGCAGGTGGAATCTGAGGCCAAGGTAAGCCCTCTGACCTGTGCGTGTTTAGGCAACCCATAGTGTATTGGCTTACTAATCGAGTCTTAGGGGGTAGAACTCGCTGAGACGTGGTCTCATTGGTTATTGAATAACCATTTTAGGGCCCTAAGGAGGAGCTGAAGAGGAAGAACCTGAGGAGAAGAAAGATCTTGGATGAAGAAGATGATCCAGAGAGAGATCTTGAGTACAGCCCGAATGTGGATTGAGATCCCATCCTTTTTGTGAACCCTGTCTTAGTGTAGATAGGTGTGAGACTTGTTTGCTGTAAATAGTATTGTAAATATACTATGAGTTGTGATGTTAATAAAAGTGTGGTTGTGAATTTCAATATGAAAAATATGGCCTGCTTTTCTATCCCATTGTTTTATTGTCTGGGGATTCATAACTGCTTCCGCATGCGTAATAAAAAGAAAGGGTCGGCGATACTTAGTCCTGGGATATCGCACTTTAAAAATCGACCAAGGTGAGGGATGGGCGCGTGCCTGAGGATCAGGGTGTGACACTTACCTCGACGGAAAATCACAACGTTAGTATTTTGGCTAGATTTTCTCACCGTTGGTATTTTTTTTTTTTGCTAAAAAAAAATATGCCAATTTTTTTTGGCTCCGATTTTGGCATTTAAATATCACTTTCCTAATTTTTGGCACTTAAGTGTCTTTTCGTGCCAAGTTTTGGCACTCCAAGTGTCCGGCACTCCAAGGGCATCAAAGCGCATTGATGCAGTGCTGACTAATTAAGTGGCATGGTGATGCTATTGAAATGATTTAGGGAAAGAGATATCAAGTAATATGGCATAGGAGGAATAATTGGTCCTTTCTGGCTTCACCCATTTATATAATTAAAGCATATGTCAAGCACATCCTTGATGCACCGGCGGTGGAGACGAGATTGTTAACGAGTTGAGAATCCCACGCATGAAATTTTGGGCATAATCCTCTAAAAGAACCCTCAACTTTTGGCTCAATCACAATTTTGCATTGAACTATTTTTTTCTTAAAGAAAAAAAAAATCCTCAACTTTCACTCTAATCGAAATTTGTCCATATGTCCAAAAAGCGCCACTAGTTTCTTCAAAATAATTAACATCATGTCTAGTTAGAGGCTTATTATTGAAATCCGTGTCTTTATCACATCCCCACCTTTGTATGACATAACAACAGCATCTCAATGTTGATAATATTGAAGAAACCAATGACAATTTTTTAATGCGTGGGCAAATTTGGAATTAGAGTGGAAGTTGGGCTTTTTTAGATAAAAAAATGTTTGGGGGTGGAATTAGGATTAAACCAAAAGTTGGGGTTTTGAAGGAATTTGCCAAATTTTGATGGGATGGAACCCATTTCCATTAGGTTGGGTCAAACTAAAGATAAATATGACCTATAAAGCAAGGGTGAGAGATTTTAGGGTCAATTCAGGTTCAACCTGAAACATACCTTGTCGGAATCGGTTCTTCAATTTTAAAATCTGAAACTTATTTTGCATACTCTAAAACTTAGAACTACCATATCTATCAATTCTAGGATCCACTTGAGAACTAGTCAATTTCTTTTTTTTACCTTCTCCAGCATTGTCAAGCTATTGGAAAAGAGCTGCTGAAATTTTAAGACTCACATGAAGTTGTGTTGAAACCCTTTATTAGTGTGAAACCATGAAGTTACTGCTTTTCAAAGAGAGAAGAATTTTGTTACCTTCTCTTTATGTGGTGTCATATTTGTAGATTGTCCTCTAATCTATATATTTTCCCAATAATGTTCAAATCTTTTGCATCATGTTCAAAGTGGCACGCTCAAACCATCGTTTAGATTTCGAATTCTTGATTTATTTATTTATGTATCAGTTTGCACAAGTTCAATAGGAACAATGCTACTATTCTTGTTCCACCTCTACCTTTTCTGGCTATAGATGCTACTAATGCGTCGGTGATGTTGAGAAAACTCCTACCAAGTTTTGAAGTTGACAAAACTTTCTAGTTCTTATTCTTATAGTATACTTCTGAAGTTACATCGTAGACTCTTGCCAAAGTCTATTTCTTCCACTCTAACGCAATCCAAATTGAAACCATGTCCAGAACGAAGATAAAATTAGACTCAAATTTATTGATCTTGCGACAAGGATTCAGAATGTATGAAATAAGATTTTATCCTTTAATATCTGGCTCTCCAGCAAAGAATCTCACTTACCTTTTAATAAATACATTAATAGAATTAATCACAAATTGATGAAATCAATATCGAAGACAAGTTCCCTTTTAGGAAGCATCTACTTATGGAAACTTGGATTCTGATCGTATGGGCAACCAAAAATTAACGGATTTTCATCCCAATTTTTAAACGGCTATAAGATTTCCTTAATTGATTCTGTCCAACAGATTGATCGGAAAAAATTCTCCTAGAAAATGCCAACGGCTAGTTAGGCGTGGAGGAGTATTTAAGGAGGTCATTCAATCTATTTGAGATAATATGTGAAAATTGAAATTCCAAAGTTTGAAACCTTTCCAACCACTTATTCTTCATCAACAGTTCTTACAAATTGTATTCAAGAGAGAAAATCACAAAAAGAGTGATTTAGTGAGAGAAAAAGGAATCTACCACTAAGTGTTTGCACTCAAAAAATTGTACTTCTCTGTTGATACTATAGTGAATTCCAGCCATGAGGTTGTTAGTGTGAGAGAGTGGACGTAGGCTTAATATAAGCCGAACTACTATAAATCTCATGTGCAATTTTCTCTTCCCTTAACTCCTTTCATTTAAATCCGTTACATCTTTTTAAGTATCACAAAAATTTATTCCATCTCTTATCTGATTATGAATATTCATTAGAAGTCTGGTGACTTGTTTATCAGATTCTGTTTAGTTCTCAGAATTTGTCCAAAAATTTATTTTACTTTTCAAAAATTCTTTTAAACACCTATTCATCCCCCTTTAGGTGTTAGTACAAGTTTTATCAATTGGTATCAGAGCCCTATGCTCATCTGTTGAAGTGTCTATACTTCTGAGCTAAAGATTTTCTATGGCTAGTTGTTTAGCACCAGGACTCGTGAATGGGTAGAGCAATATCAGGCCACTTGTTTTGATGGAAAAAAAAAATACAGTGTGTGAAAGAATAAAATGAAAGCATTCATGAGATCTAGAGATCCTTTGGAATGGGATGTTGTAGAAAGAGGAATCAATCCAGAGGTAGCTTTAGCATCTGACAAGGGAAAATAAGTCTTAGACAAGGATGTTAAGGAAACTAACCAAACAAAAATTACCAAGAGACAGGCTCTTGATGCAAAGGCCATCTATTCTTTATACTATGCTTTGTCTCCTGCCGAATATAACAAAATTTCTTCACGTGCAACAGTTGAAGAAATCTAAGATAGACTTCATGTCACCTATGAAGGAACAGATCGTGTAAAAGAGATAAAAATAAATATCTTACTTGGCCAATATGAATCCTTCAGAAGGAAGCCTAAAGAGTCTATTGGAGATATGTTCAGTCGATTTATAGAGATTGTAAATGGGTTGGCATATCAAGGTCAACCAATTTATGCTCTAATAAAGGTCAACAAACTTTTGAGAGGACTTCCAAAGGACTGGAACCATGTGAAAACATAAATCTGGAAGACACAAAGAATCATGCATCTCTCTATTGATGAATTGATAGGCACTTTTCAATCATACGAAGTGGAACAGATTAATGACGAAAAGGATCCAAAAGGTAAGAAGTCAATTTCACTTAAGTCTAATACTGATTTTGATGACTCATACACAGACGATGACATGGATGATAAGGAGCTGGCTCTCATGCTAAAGAAATTCAGGAAACTAAATAGGAAAGGAAAAAGATTGAACTGGAAAAAGCAAAACAAACAAAATTTCCAAAAAAAAATCAATGGAAGATATTGAATTTAGCAATGATGTGATATGTTTTGAGTGCAAGAAGAATGGACACATCAAGCCTAACCGTCCCTTGCTAAAGAAGAAGAAAAGCAAGTACGAAAAATAAAATAAAGCTCTAAAAGCAAAAACCTGAAGTGACACAAAATGTGAGGAAAGTGAAGAGGAGCTTGCGAATATCTGTCTGATGGCTCACCCAGAATCAAAGTCTGACTCAGACACAGACTTGGAGTTTGATAAGGAAATTGAAGTAAGTCATTCAGAAATTCATATTAAAGTTTCTAAGTATATATATGAACTTTGCTTGAACCTCAAATCCTCTCTTACAAGGATCTCCGAATTAAAGAATGAAAATTTAAAACTTAGACAACATGATAATTCTTGAAGAGAAAAATTTGACAGTCTGAAAAATAATTTTGATGATTTGAAAGAAAATACTGATTCTCTTTCAAAAGAAAATGAATGTTTGAAAAAATGAGATTTCAAATATTTCTACGAAGTTCTCCAAAGGATAAAAAAAATTAGAGTAAATTCTTTCAGCTCAAATACCCTATTATAACAAATATGGTTTGGGTCTAAATAAAGAAAGTGCCCTTTTGATCGATTTTCCTAAAGTCAATGAGAGATTTAGGCAAAGACCTCCAAAATCTACTTACGAAAATCACTTTCAAAAAGTTTTTGTAAAACCTGTTGGTCAGAGTGCTCTTAAATATTCGAAGTGTGATGGCTCGTAACATTTTGAAAATGAATGTCCAAAAATTTGGAGACTTATTAAGAAGAATTAGGCAAAAATTGTTTTTAAAACTAACTCCTCAAGACCCAAGAAAATTTGAGTACCAAAGAAAATTTGAGATTTCTTTTTTACTGCAGGTTATTGTTAAAAGGAAAAGCAAATAGTACTTGGATAGTGGTTGTTCTAGACATATGTTTGGAGATTCAAGCAGTTTCATAAAATTAGAAAAACAAAAAGGAGGAAATGTTTCATTTGGTGGGAACAACAAAGGAAAAATTATTGGACATGGAATAGTGATGATTGAAAGTTTGATCATGAACAACGTTTCCCTGGTGAAAAAGGCTTGAACTATAATCTTTTGAGCATAAGTCAACTATGTGATACCGGATTTAGAATTAATTTCCAAGAAGATTTTTGTTTTGGAGTTAGTCGAGACTTCTCTCAAACCTTCACTAGACGAAGACATGGCAATATTTATCTTTTGGACATAAATCTAGAGAGCTCTCAATATTTTTTCTCAACCAAGATGAAGCAAATCTCTAGCACCGCAAGTTAGGACATGTTAGTAAGAAACGTATTGCTAAACTATCATCTAAGAAGTTGGTCCGTGGTCTTCCCAAAATGATGTACCAAAGTCTGAGTTGTGTACTCTATATCTTGGGAAAACAGTTCAAAAACTCATTTAAATTTATAAATCAAGCCTTCACTAATTGCGTCTTGCAGCTTCTTCACATGGATATTTTCGGACCAACTAGAACTCAAAGCATTGGTGGTAAGAAGTACTGTTTGGTAGTTGTGGACGATTATTCAAGATTTACATGCATTTTCTTCTTGGCAAATAAAATAGAAACCTTCTCATATTCTTCAAAGTTTGCAAAGAAGATTCGGAATGAGAAAGGTTATACCATTTCAAGTATTAAGATTGATCATGGGGGAGAATTTGAAAATCAAGATTTTGCAAATTTTTGTGATGAGAATGGTCTTCAACATGTTTTCTCCTCTCCTTAAACTCCATAACAAAATGGAGTTGTGGAAAGGAAAAATCGGTCTTTACAGGAGATGGTCATAACTCTGCTAATTGAAAGTAGAGTCTCTTCTTGTTTTTGGGTAGAAGTAGTATCCACTACTTGTTATATAATTAACAGAGTATTTTAAGATCCATTCTAGAGAAAACTCCCTACGAAGTTTTCAAAGGAAAAATGTCAAATATTTCTTATTTTCATGTGTTTGGTTGCTAGTGTTTTCTTTTGAAGGATGGAAATGATCGGCCTGGAAAATTTGAAGAAAGATCGGATGAAGGAATATTTCTTGGCTATTATACTTCAAGCAAAGCTTACAGGGTCTTCAATAAGAATACACAGACTGTCGAAAAATCAATGAACGTGAAATTTCAAGAAACTATCCAAAACCAATAAGACCAGACTCAACTCGAAGAGTCTAAGCTAGTTTCAGACTTAATGAAGTCCGATTCCCCCGAGAAACCTCAACCTTCTGGTGATCAAAGTCAAGCAGAAGAAAAGTCAGAAGAGTCAAAGGAAACAGAGGTTCAACAAACCTTTGCAAACAATGACAAATTCAACAATAACTAGAAGCACAAATCAAACCATCTTAAAGATTTCATTATTGACAATATAGAAGAAGGGATTCGTACCAGATCCAAAGTAAAATGAGACTCAAGTGCTCTAGCTCTTTTTCTGAGATAGAACCAAAGGGAGTAGAAGAAGCTTTATCTGATGAAATCTGGATAGAAGTAATGTAGGAAGAACTTAGACAATTCAGAATTAATGATGTTTGGGAGTTAGTTCCAAAATCAAAAGGAAAATCTATGATTGGAACTGAGTGAGTGTTCAGAAACAAAATGGATAAAAAGGGTAAAGTAACCAGAAACAAGGCGGGGCTTGTTGCAAAATGTTATACGTAAGAGGAAGGAATAGACTATGATGAGACATATGCACCTGCAGCCAGGTTAGAAGCTATAAGATTATTACTTGCATATGCATGTTTCCATAATTTCAGGTTATTCCAGATGGATGTCAAGAGTGCATTTCTAAATGGTTTCATACGAGAAAAAGTCGATGTGGAACTACCACCACGATTCAAAAATCTCAAAAAACTAAACTTTGTCTATAGACTGAAGAAGGTTTTGTATTGTCTGAAACAAGCACCTTAAGCCTAGTATAAGAGACTGAGTAAGTTTCTGGTAAGCAATGGTTTCAAGAAAGGAATGGTTGACACAACTTTGTTTATCAAAAGGGAAGAAAAAGACTTTCTACTTGTTCAAATATATGTAAATGATATAATCTTTGGGTCTTCTAATGAAAGTATGTGCAAAAAGTTTTCAAAGTCTATGCAGGAAGAATTCGAAATGAGTAGGTGAGTTAACATTCTTTTCGAGTCTATAGGTCAAACAATCCAAGAAAGGAACCTTCATTTATCAAGAGAAATATGCTAAAGATGTTATCAAGAAGTTTAAGATGGAAAACTACAAGAAGATTGAGACTCCCATGTCAAATTCTTCCAAACTTGATAAGGATGAAGATGAAAAGAAAGTAGACCAAAAGACATATAGAAGATTGGTTCTATTCTCTACCTTATTGCTCGACTTGATATTTTATTCAGTGTGTGTATGTGTGCTAGATTCTAAGCTGATCCTAGAGAATCTCATCTCAGTGCTGTTAAACGAATTATTAAATATATTGCAACAAATCCAAAGTTAAGTCTGTGGTATTCAAAAGGATGAGACTTTACATTACTTGGATACTTAGATGTTGATCTAGCTGGTTGTAAAGTTGATAAGAAAAGTACTACAAGTACGTGCCAACTCTTGAGACAAATGTTAGTGTCCTAATTCTCTAAGAAGTAGAACACTGTGGCACTCTCAAAGGCAGAAGTAGAATATGTTGCTCTTGGAAGTTGCTGTTCATAAATTCTTTGGATAAGGCAACAACTAAAGAACTTTGGAATAGAATAACCTTGCACTAAAATCAGATGTGACGACATAAATGCGATTAACCTCACCCAAAATCCTATTCTTCATTCAAGAGCGAAGCATATTGAAATCCATCATCATTTCATAAGAGACAATGTACAAAAAGGTGAAATCAATGTTCAATTCATTGATTCAAAGAATCAAGTGGCAGATATTTTCACTAAGCCATTGGAAAATGGATAATTCGAGTTCATTCATGAAAAGCTGAATATTACTCTTGCATCTGGTTAAAGTCTATGTAGAAGCAAACTCATTGGTTCAACCTTCTAGTAGAGACATTCTTCTGAAAGCCATTACAAACTCAGGCAATTGTATTTCAAATTTTGGCCCGTAAGTTTCTTTCTTTCTTGAACAGATATGATTATTTTCGAATTATTACTTGCCTTTTATATTTTTGGAAATTGTTATATCATTGCTAATTTTTCGGAATTAATATTTCATAAATTATTGACAATTACTTTTTAAATTTTTTTCAAAACAGAAGTTTTTCTTTTGTGCATGTTTGGTTGCCTTGGTTTGTATTCTTTAAATAATTCTTCAGTCTCTTTTTTCCTTGATATCCAAAATCCTCATAAATCCTAACCTCTCTCAAACCTTTGCCTCTCTTGATTCGTCCTCACATTCTTTCCAAAATCTCTCACTCAATCACTCACGAACATGTCGTCAAAATCCTCCAAGTCCGTTTCGATGTCTTCTCAAGGAAATCCTCTCGCATTGCTAGTTGCGGCCTCGGTTTGTGCCTGATGCTCCAACGCACTTTGATCTCACTAGAGATGAATCACCACAAAGCACAAATCAACCATTGGTGGAGGAAGAAGTTACTCAAGATGCGACTCCTCTTTCGGTACAAAAGCCTGAGGTACTTCTTAAACATTATGAGTTTCTGAAAAAAGGAAAAATTCTTATGGATTTTATAAGTTTGTTCTTGAAAGAAAATGGTTATGGGAATGAAACATTGTCCTTGAAAGCCATGGAAAACCTAGGGCTGGTAGAGGCTGGAAGAGTAGAAAAGGAATTTACCAACTTTCCTACTGATCCTCATTTCAATACAGATGGTCAGATTGAGAGTAAAAAGGAAGATGATGATGAGAGGGTGTTCAAAAAATTTCAACCCAAAATGGATGTTGCTACAGAAATCGCTGGAACAAAAGGAAAGTTGTTTTGGTTGAAAGAAGATAAGAAGGTCTATGCACAGATGCTGAACAGAAAGGTCATCAACTCTTGAATGGTAGACTTTGATTTTCTCGATTCCATCAAGGTAAATTTGCGAGAGAAATTTGCCAAGCTTGATATGGAAAGATTATGTGTAGAGTCATCTGATGCTTATCCCAAATTGACTGCTTATTTCTATTCCAACCTATTAGTTCTCGATTCTACTCGTATTCAATTCACTGTGAATGAAAAAGTTTTTGATGTCGATGTTGATTTTTTGGCTGATATTCTGGGAGTAGAGAGAAGTGGATTTTTGCCCATAAAAGTCTCCAATGAAGAGGTCACTAAGTTTCTAGTGAAGGACAGGAATCCTAGAAGAAACATTACTTACTCCAAGATGTCTGTCGTTAATATTTTACTCCACAAGATCGTCATCAATTGCATCAAACCCAAAGTTGCTTCCAAGACTGATGTCTCAAGATTTGAGGCAAAAATGATATAGGCCATTTGCAATGGAGTTGCTTTCTCACTTCCTCATACAATTCTACTACATATGTACAGAACCGTCATGAAGGATAAATGACAACTTCTTTATACAGCTTTGGTGACCAGACTTTTCCAACACTTTCAAATTCAACCGCCCTCCAAATTTTGCTCTAGAACCATCATTCCTATGCAGATTGGACTCAAAATAATCTCAAAAATGAGATTAAAGGATCTCTCTAGAGCCTTGAAGCTTTTGAAGAAGGAATCTGCTAGCAAAACTAAGATAGGATCTCCAGCTAAGAAGAAGCGCAAAGGGAAGAGCGTTGTCTCGTGAACTCCAAAAAGGAAAAGACATGTTCTTCTTTTACAAGATAAAGAAGAGGAAGATGATGAAGACGAGACTATTTCTGATATTGTGGCAAATATTGCCATGAGAGATCCTGTTGGAGGCATAGCTAATTCTGACGAAGAAGAGGATGAGAGTGAGAAAGACCCTGAAGAGGAAAGTGTAGGAGAGGAAAATGGAGTGAAAGAGAGTGAGGAGGATGACTCAGATGAAGAAGAGGGTGATGCAAATCTGACCAAGGAACAAGAGCATTCTGACTAGGAAGGAGAAGATACAAGGGGAATTGGTGCAAAAGATGCTAGAGAGAAAACTAAGGGAACTGGTCAAAAACTAGTGGTGCCAAAAAGGGGGTGCAGGAAGGAGAAAGAACTCTTTCTCAAACTGAAGGCACTAAGCTAGGGGGAGTAGATGAGAAAACTCCTTTTCATGACCAGACGGCAGAACCAACTGCAAGTGATGGTATCGGTCAATCTCCTCCAAATGCTGAGGATATTTAGGCATCTCACTTTCCTAAAGAATCTCTCGGGGTCAGGATAAAGAGGCTAATGTTTAGGGGGAGCAACAAATCTCACATGTTTAGGTCGATATTCCTTCACTTTTGGATACTCTACCAATACATTTTGCTGAAGCCAGCGCCCAAACCAAACCAGACTCAAATTATCCTCGGATAGTGAAACTCCTTTTGGAGATTAAGGCACGATAATATGGGATGGAGGTTGAAATCCAGAAGTTGCATGCTGCTCTCGGTACTACATTAGAATCTCTCATTGGAATGGTACAGTCTCTTGATGACAAGGTTCAGAATATGAATTAGCAGGCCACTCAGAATTTGGCAAAGGTTGAGACTGTCTTCCATCAGTGCCTGACTAAGCTTGAAGAGACCGTGCAGACTTTGGAGAATTTCCGACTTATTCGTGTTCTAAGGCAACCCTGATCATTTTCGAAACCAGCCCTTTTTCTTATTTTCTTTGTACTTGTTTGTTTTTCTCATTTTTGCTGTTGACAAAAAGGGGGAGAATTTTGCAAATTTGAAACTTTGACTTGCTAGTTGTGTTTGAGTTTTCTATGCTGGTGTTGGTATGGTTGGTGTGTTTTTATGAGTGCAGACTATGTGTGTTTGTTTTTATGAGTGCAGACTATGTGTGTTATGCAGATTTTCTTGTTCAGACCAGGCTTGAGCAATTATTTATTGTATGTTATCTCTACCTATTATCTTGTGCTTCTAAAGTGCTGTTTTGCAGAATAATATCCACGTTACCCTTAAATCTATATGAAAGTTTTGTCACCATAAAAAAATGGGAGAATGTTGAGAAAACTCCTATCAAGTTTTGCAGTTGACAAAACTTTCTAGTTCTTATTCTTGTAGTATACTTCTGAATTTACATTGCAGACTCTTGTCATCTATTCGTTCCAAAAGTCTTCCCACTGTGATGCAATCCAGACTGAAACCGTGTCCAAAACGAAGATAAAATCAGACTTAGATTTATTGATCTTGCGGCAAGGATTCAGAATATACGAAATAGGATTTTATCCTTTAATATCTGGCTCTTTGGCGAAGAATCTCATTTTATAAATACATTAATGAAATTAATCATAAATTGATGAAATCAATCTTGAAGACAAGTTTCTTTTTGGGAAGCATTTACTTATGGAAACCTAGATTTTAATTGTATGGGTGACCAAAATTAATGGATTTTCATTTCAATCTTCAAACGGCTACAAGATTTCCTTAATCGATTATGTCCAACGGATTGATTGGAAGAAACTCCTCTGGAAAATGCCAATGGCTAATTAGGTGTGGAAGAGTATTTAAGGAGGTTATTCAGTCTATTTGAGATAGTGCATGAAAATTGAAATTCCAAAGTCTGAAGCCTTTCCAACCACTTGTTCTTCATCGATAGTTCTTACAAATTGTATTCAAGAGAGAAAATTATAAGGAGAGTGACTTAGTGAGAGAAAAGGAATCTACCACTGAGTGTTTGCACTCGAAAAATTGTACTTCTCTGTTGATTCTATAATGAATTTCAACCAAAAAGCTGTCAGCGTGGGAGAGTGGACGTAAGCTCAATCTAAGCGGAATCATTATAAATCTCGTGTGCAATTTTCTCTTCCTTTTAACTGTTTTCATTTAAATCTGTTGCATCTCTTATCTGATTCTAAATATTCATCGAAAGTGTGGTGACTTGTTTATTAGATTCTATTTGGTTCACAGACTTTGTTCAAAAATTTATTCACTCTCTTATTTGATTCTGAATATTCATCAGAAGTTTGGTGACTTATTTATCAGATTCTGTTTGGTTCTCAGACTTTGTTCAAAAATTTATTTTTCCGTTCAAAAATTCTTTTAAACACCTATTCACCCCCCCTCTAAGTGTTAGTACTAGCTTTATTAGGTAAGGGTGCTTGCAAGTTTTGGAATTCCAATAAGTTGAATGGAGATTTCTCTCATTCTTGTGCATAAGCAACAGCCGACCCAAAGAAGACAGGACACCTTCCGGCACTCGAGGAGGCTAAGGAGAGGCCGCATTTAGTCAAAGTGAAATTATTGGAAGAAGGGTTTGAAGAGAGCTGGTTCTTTAGCTCCCGATTCGGTTCTTAACCAGCAACTGGGAATCGTTTTCTTGTTTATTCTTTTGGTTCCAACAAATCGAACTACATGGTACCAATTTCACCTTTTTGGGAATCGAGAACCAAACCGATTCTTATGACCGGTCAAGTCCAATTCCCAGTTTTATTCTGGATCTATGCTTACCCCTACTATAAAGGCAGCTCAAGTCTAGCTTCTATCATACAGCTCATTGCAAATAAAGCTGGAATTTGGCCTGCAGGTTTTGTGAGGAAAGTTAGAGTATGATCTGCTCTAAGCTGAATTATATGGGGTGTCTTTTGGTCTCAAGTTACTCCATCAGTTAGGCATGTTAGTGCTAGTATGAACACCTAGAGGGGGGTGAATAGGTGTCAAAACAATTTTTCGCAAAGACTAGTCAAAATATTTTACTTTTGAAACTGAGTTTGAAGAACAACTGACTTTGAGCGAGTTCAGACTTTAGCAGTTAAATAGAACTACGAACAAAATAAAGAAGTTCGGGGAAGAGAATATGAACACATAATTTATAGTGGTTTGGCTTAGATCAAGCATACGTCCACTCTCCCACGCCGACAGCCTTCTGGCTGGATTCCATTATGAATCAAAAGAGAATTTACAATCTTGCGATCTCGACTTCAAAGTGAAGAGTGTTACTGCTCTCTCACAAAGTCACACTATGAGTCTTTCTCTTTTGAGTACAATTTAGAGCTCAGAGTAAGAAGTAACAAGGAACTAGGAAGCTTCAGACTTTGGAATTTCTCTTTCACGCCCTCTATCGACCAACTGAAGAGTCCTCCTTAAATACTCTTTGCCTTCTCAACCGTTGGCACTTTCCAAGGGAATTCTTCCAATCAACCCGTTGGATAGAATCAATCAAGGAGATCTCGAGTCGTTTGAAGATTGTGATGAAAGCCCGTCAATGATGTTCGCCCATACAATTAAGATATTGGTTTCCATAAGTAGATTCTTTCCAAAATTACTTGCCTTCAAAAATATTTGATTCCAATAAAGATATCCAATCTCGTAGATGAGATTTCCAACCAAATGAAGATATATATAATCCATACGAACCAATCCCTTAAAGAAAGAAAGATAATCCCTTATCTGGAAAAGTCTTCATTCTTCACTTTCATTCGGTCTGGAATTTATCAAAGTGGGCAGACTTTGACATAAAGTCTAGGAGTCTTTAGACTTTGACACAAAATTCTGGAATTCTTCAGAATAGACTTTGGACAAGTTTGTCAACTTCAAAACAACAAATGAGTTTTCTCTAACAATTTCCCCATTTTTGATGGTGACAAAACTTCCTTGCAGATTTATAGATTTATAACCTGCAAAACAACTCTTAGCAGTACATGATATCTTATAAAAATAGTTAGTTAAGGATCTGGATAACATCGATTATGCAACCACAGAAAACATGTTAATTTTGAAAAATTAAACACATATCAAGAGTTAAACATCCTTATCCATAACCATAAACATCACCACTGCAAGAATTGCTGCAAAATAAGTGTTCAAAACAACTTAAATCAAATCTGCAAAAAGAAAATAAGTAAACAAAATAAGTTCAAATCTGCAAAATTCTCCCCCTTTTTGTCAACAGCAAAAAGTGGAGAATGTTAAAATAGATGAGAGATAAAAAGAGTCAAGGTTGTCTTGGGATTTGAACAAGTTGGAAATCCCCCATTGACTGTACTACCTCTTCAACCTTCTGGCACTGAAGATGAACATTCTCTACTTGGGTTTGAACAGTCTTGATAATCTGTAGAGCCTGATCATGCTTGGCCACAGTTTGAGATACTTGCTTATTAAAAGTTTGTACTTGAGTATCTAAGGACTGTACCTTTTTAGCGTGAAAGTCAGAAGAGGATCGCAACGCAGTATGCAGTTTTTGAATCTCAATCTCCATTGAATATTGCTGAGCCTTGACCTCCAAAAGAAGCTCCCTCGTCCTTGGATAGTTAGCATTTGGTTGTGTTTGCGCACTGGCTTCAGTGAATTGAGTTCGTGGAGAGTTGAGAGAGGAGGGAACATCAATTTGTCGAGTTCCATGACTTGGAGTGGATTCTTCAATGTCTGCTTTAGGAAATTGAGAAGCATAGACATCTTCTAGGTGTGCAGGAAATCTACTGATACCATCACTCGTAAAAAGAGGAGAAGAAGTCCCTATTTGCTCAACAGCTCCCCCTGTTTTTGTGCCTACAGGTAGAGACAGGATGTCTTCTTCTTGAGTCTTCTCGTTTGTAGGATGAGAGTGATGTGCTTCTTCTATATGTACTCCAATTGGACCACTTCAAGTTGCTTCAGAATCCTCAAATAAAGATATGGCAATGGTCGCCTCATAAGATTCATCCCCATGACCTCTTTCTTCTTCATCTCTTCTTTCTTCTTCTCTTCCTTCTTCTTCTCTTGCTGCTTCTTCCTTCTCTAGTTCTTTTTCTTCTTCTGGCTTTGCTTATTCTCTGACTCTTTCAATGGGTTTCTTAGAACCAACAGAACCTTGAAGATTCTTCAAGGCAAGGGCAGAAATTGTGAGATCATCATTATCATCCTTTTTGTCCTGCAGGATGAGAGATCTTCTCTTCTTTATAGGTTCTTTCACAATCTCCTTGACTTTTCTCTTCCTTGCAGTAGAATCTACTTTGGTTTTGCTGGAGGACTCCTTCTTCATGCGCTCAATAACCTTGTTCAGATCTTTCAGCCTCATATTTGAAATCATTTTCAGTCCTATAACCATAGGAGCAACAGTGCGAGAGCAAAACAAGGCGGGAAACTCAATCTGAAAATGTCTGAACAGCTTGGTAACCAGCGCATAATAGGGCAACTGTCATTTACCCTTCATAACCATCCCATACATGTGCATCAAAATGGTATGAGGGAGTGAAAAATTCATCCCATTGTAGATTGCAAACATGAGCCATGCTTCGAACCTAGAAACATCCGTTTTTGATGTAGCCTTTGGTCTGATGCAGTTAATGACCACTTTGTGCAACAGGACGTCTGAGGCTGACAGTCTGGAATAAGTGATGCTTCCTTCTAGTTCTCTGTCCTTGACAAGAAACCTCATTGCTTGACCAAAAGAGACATTCATTGGTTGAAAGCCACTCTTTTGCACCCCAATAATGTTTGCCAATGTGTCCACATCCACCACGTAGTCTTTATCACACATAGTAAATTTGAAATGATTATGGTCAAGAAAAGATAGGTTCGAATAGAAATAAGCAGTCAACTCTAGATAAGCAATAGTTGTCTCAGAACAAAAATTCTCCAATTGAAGAAAGGCTAACTTCTCCCTCAAGATAACCCTGATCGAGTCCAGGAAGTCAAAATCAACAGTATGAGGGTTCATCACCCCTTTTCAGCATCTGTGAGTAAACCTTTATATGTTCTTTAGAACGAAACAATCTCGTTCGTTCTCCAGGAACATTTGTAGCAACACCCATTCTTGGTTGAAAATTAGAATAAAATTTCTCATCATCATCCTTGTTCTCAGGATAATTAGAACCGAACCTAGGGTCTGCAGGAAAATGAAGGAAGGCATTGTTTGCCGATCCTTTAGGCGCTATACCTAACCGTTCCATCTTTCTTAGGAACAAAGTCTCGTTCTTATAACCTTTCTCTCTTAAAAATTCATCGATGAAAATCATGGGAGTACCACCCCGCTTTAAATGAGAGTAAAGCGTATAGTGAACCTGGGGTCTCGACGCTCTGAGAGGTTCTGCGTCTTCTACAACTTCCTCTTGCAGAGGTTGGCGCAGAACATTCTGAGTAAAATGCTACGGAGAATGTTGAGGAGAGTTGTGCGGAGAGTCTTCCTCGGTGAGATCAAAATGAGTCTGCCCTTCTGGCATGCTTCTCGGTCCTTGATTAGCAATCCGAGAGGATTTCCTTTGGAAAGACATACTTGCAGGCTTGGAGGATTTCTCAGATAAGTTCGAGTAAACTTGCGGAACAATCTTGAGAGTAGAAGCAAGAGAGAGTAAAAACGAGAGAGAGAGAGAGAGAGAGAGAGAGAGAGAGAGAGAGAGAGAGAGAGAGAGAGAGAGAGAGAGAGAGAGTCTGTATTTTAGGGTTTGTAAAGAAGTGCTCGAAAGACATACAATAGGGTATATAAAGGAAATGAAAAGTCACAACAAAAAGAGATAGTTGAACCGTCACAAAGAAAAAAGAAAATTGCCTTTTTCGAAATAACTGAAAAATAAAAACTGCCAAAATTCAAAAATTCGAAAAAGATAACTTCCAAAAATAAAATAGGTAAACAACGTTTCAATTAATCATACCTTTTCATTTAAAAAATAAAATACCTAGATTCGAGACTTTACTGAAATAGCATCTGGAAAGTCTGAGTCTGACCAACTTTAGACTCTACTCTAAGATAGAAATAATATTCAGTTTGGTGCGAATAGACTCAAATAGATTTTTCTCCAGAGGCTTCGTGAAGATGTTTGCTAGTTGATTCTTCGAATCAATGAACTGAATCATAATCTCCCCATTCTAAACATGATCTCTTATAAAATGATGTCGAATCTCTATGTGCTTTTCTCTTGAATGAATAATTGGGTTCTTGGTGAGATTAATAGCACTGGTGTTGTCACATTTGATCTCGGTACATGATTCTTCAATCCCAAAGTCTCTCAGTTGTTGTCTTATCCATAGTATTTGATAGTAACAACTCCCAAGAGCAACATACTTTGCTTCTGTAGTCACAATACTTTGCTTCCTTGAGAACCAATATACCAACATATTTCCCAGCAGTTGACAAGTGCTAGACGTGCTCTTTCTATCGACTTTACAACTTGCTAGATCAGCGTCTGAATATCCAAGAAGAGTAAAGTCTCATTCTTTTGGATACCACAGACCCAGCTTTGGACAGGTCGCAACATATTTAATAATGTGTTTTACAGCACTTAGATGAGATTCTCTAGGATCATATTGAAATCTAGCACACATGCACATACTAAATAGAATATCAGGTCTAGAAGCAGTAAGGTAGAGAAGTGAACTGATCATGCTTTTGTATAGCTTCTGATCTACTTTCTTTCCTTCTTCATCCTTGTCCAGTTTCGAAGAACTTGACATTGGAGTCTCTGTTTTCTTGCAATTCTCCAAACCAAATTTCTTGATGAGATCTTTGGCATATTTTTCTTAGTGAATGAATATATTTTTCTTCGATTGTCTAACTTGCAATCCTAAAAAGAAAGTTAACTCACCCAACATGCTCATCTCGAATTCATCCTACATAGATCTTGAAATTTTCTTGCAAAGACTTTCGTTAGGGGAACCAAAAATAATATCATCTATATAAATTTGTACCAGTAGAAAATCTTTTCCTTCTTTCTTTATAAATAAGGTTGTATCCACCTTTCCTTTTTCAAAACTATTTTGAGTTAGAAACTTACTCAACCTCTCATACCAGGCTCGAGGTGCTTGCTTCAGTCCATACAAGGCCTTTTTGCAGTCTGTAGACTGAGTCTGACTTTCTTGGATCTTCAAATTCTAGTAGTTGTTCCACATAGACTTCTTCTTGTATGAACCCATTTAGGAATGCACTTTTAACATCCATCTGGAATAAGCTGAAATTTTTATAGCAAACAAAAGTAAGTAATAATCTAATTGCTTCTAATCTCGCTACTAGTGCATATGTCTCATCATAGTCTATCACTTCTTCTTGTGTATATCCTTTTGCCACGAGTCTTGCTTTGTTTCTGACCACTTTACCATTCTCGTTCATCTTGTTCCTAAAAACCCATTTCGTTCCAATAATGGATTTGCCTTTAGGATTTTGGAATCAACTCCCATACATCGTCAATGCTGAATTGTTTGAGTTCTTCCTGCATAGCTTCTAGCCAGCTTTCATCAGACAAAGCTTTGTCTATACCTTTTGATTCTATCTCAGAAACAAGTGCTAGAGCACTGGACTCTTCTCTTCATTTGGATTTGGTACGAACTCCCTCATCAATGTTGCCAATGATGAGTTCTTTGGGATGACTTGACTTGTACTTCCAGTTACTACTTTGTTTGAAAGTTGGTTGATCTTCTACATTTGTTGAATCTTCTTGTTCTACTTGTTGCTGTTCTCTAGAAGTTTGAACCTCTTCCGGGGAAATAGACTTTGTAAAGTTTGAAACAGGTTCAGACTCTTCAAGTTGAGTCTAGTCTGGTAGATTCTTCACATAATCTTGAAACTTGACATTCATAAATTCTTCCACGGATTGAGTCTTCTTGTTAAAGACTCTATAAGCTTTACTTGAAGTCGAAAAGCCAAGGAAGATTCCTTCATCCGACTTTGCTTCGAACTTTCCAGATCGATCACTTGCATTCTTCAGAATAAAATAGTTACAGCCAAAGACATGAAAGTAGGAAACATTTGGCTTCTTTCCTTTATACACTTCATAAGGAGTTTTCTCTAGAATATGCCTCAATAATACTCTGTTGATAATATAGCAAGCTGTAGAAACTGCTTCTGCCCAAAATCGAGAAGATATTTTGCTCTCTATTAAGAGAGTTCTGGCCATTTCCTGTAAGGATCTGTTCTTCCTTTCCACAACCCCATTTTGTTTTGGAGTGTATGGAGAAGAGAAGACATGCTGAAAATCAGATTCATCACAGAACTTAGCAAAGTCCTAATTCTCAAACTCACCTCCATGGTTAGTTTGTATGCTCGAAATAGCATAACCCTTTTCATTCTGAACCTTCTTGGCAAACTTCAAGAAATAAGAGAAGGCTTCAGACTTACTTGCCAAAAAGTAGACTCAAGTGAAGCGAGAGTAATCATCTACGATTACTAGACAATACTTTTTTCCACCAATACTTTTAGTTCTGGTTGGACCAAAAAAATCCATATGAAGAAGCTGCAGAGCTTGATTGATAGAAACTTGATTCACAGGTTTAAAAGAGCTTTTGACTTGTTTTCCTAGAACACAGGGAGTACACAACTCATTCTTCTGGTAAGCCAGATTATGAAGTCCTTGAACAAGCTTCTTAGAAAAAATCTTGGCAATTTGCTTCAAGTTGACATGACCAAGCTTCCGATGCTAGAAACTTGCTTCATCTTGAATGGAAATAAGACACTAAGAACTTTCTGGGTTTACATCCATAAGGTAAATGTTGACATGCCTTCACCTAGTGAAAGATTGAGAGAAGTCTTGACTTGTTCCAGAACAAATGCCTTCTTGGAAGTTTATTCTGAAACTAGTATCGCAAAGCTTACTTATGCTCAGCAGATTATGGTTCAATCCTTCTATCAAGGAAACATTGTTGATAGTTAGGCTTCCAATCTTCATAGTTCCACATCTAACAATCTTTCCTTTGCTATTTCCTCCAAAAGATACTTTTCCTCCATTCAATTTCACAAGCTTTATAAATCAGCTTGAGTCTCCTGTCATATGCCTCAAACAGCCACTATCCAAATACAATTTGATCTTCCTTTTGATAGTGACCTGTGATCATAAGAAAAATTCAAACTTTCTTTGGTACCTAGATTGTCTTGGGTCTAGAAGGGTTAGTATTAAAAATAGTCTTAGTCCGGTCCTTCTTAACTAGTCTCCAAACCTTCGTACAATCCTTTTCAAAATGTTCTATATTGTTATACTTTGAACATCTAAGTGCACTTCGGCCAACGGGCTTTACAAAAAAAATTTGAAAATGATTTTTGTAAAATGCCTTTGCTGGTCTTTGTTTGATTATTTCCTTTACTTTAGGAAAATTGATTAATGGAACAGTTTTTGATGTCATACCCAAGTCAGCTTTGTTAAAGTAAGGTATTTGAACTGAAAGATTTTTCTCCAGTTTCTCGGATCCTTTTGAAAACCTTTTTGTTATATTTGAGATATCACTTTTCAAAAATGTGTTTTCCTTTGAAAGAGAATCATAATTTTCTTTCAAATTATCAAAACTTGTTTTTAGACTTTCAAAATTTTCTTTCCAAGAATCCTGTTGCTTGAGCTTATAATTCTCCCTTTTTAGTTCAGAAATCCTTTTAAGAGAGGATTTGAGACTAAGACAAAGTTCATCTATGTATTTAGAGACTTTGACAGGAATTTTAGAATCACTAACCTCAATTTCTATGTCTGAGTCTGAATTAGAGTTTGTTTCTAATTCTGAGTCTGAGTCGGAATGAGCCATTAGACATATGTTAGCATATTCTTCTTCACTTTCCTCACACTCGGTAGTACTCCAAATTTCAGCTTTGAGTGCCTTTTTGTACTTCTCAGTTTTTCCTTTCTTCTTTTTCAATAGAGGACAGTTAGGTCTGATATGCCCATTTTTCTTGCATTTGAAGCATATCACATCTTTGCTGGTTTCATTGTCCTCAGTTGGTCTCTTCTGGAAATTTTGCGTGCTTTGTTTCTTCTAGTTGAATCTTCTTCCCTTTCTATTCAACTTTATGAATTTCTTGATCATGAGTGCCAGCTCTTCATCGTCCATATCATCTTCTGAATCTGTATCATTAGAATCAATGTTAGACTTTAAAGCAATTGACTTCTTACCTTTAGGATCTTCTTCATCATTTATTTGTTCCACTTCGTATGAATGAAGTGTGCCTATCAGTTCGTCAACTGATAAAGGCATGATCCTCTGAGTTTCTCTAATTAAAGTCTTCACATGATTCCAGTCTTTCAAAAGCCCACGCAGCAACTTGTTGACTTTCATTAGTCCTGAGATTGGCTGACCTTGATAAGCCAGGCCATTTACAATCTCTGTAAAACGACTGAACATATCAATAATAGATTCTCTAGGCTTCATTCTAAAGGCTTTATACTGTCTGAGCAGAATGTTTATTTTGGTTTCCTTCACACGGTTAGTTCCTTCGTAGGTAACATGCAATCTGTCCCAAACTTCTTTTGATGTTTCACAAGAAGAAATTCGGTTATACTCAGTAAGAGATAAGGCATAGTATAAAGAGTAGATTGTTTTCACATCAAGAGCTTGTCTCTTGGTAAATTCAGCTCGTGTTGCTTCATCAGCATCAATGGCTTCTTTTTGTCGGTCTGAAGTTGATGTTGCTTTAGGATTGATCCCTTTTTTTACGACCACTCTAGAGGATCTCTGGATCTGAGAATGCCTTCATCTTGTTCTTCTAGACATTGTATTCCTTTCCATCGAAGTAAAGAGGTCTGGTGTTACTTTGACCTTCAACCAAACCTGGAGCCAAAATACTAGCCATAGAGGATCTTTAGCTTAGAAGTAAAACACTTCAAAAATTAAGCACACGGGCTCTGATACCAATTAATATTACTAGTATGAACACCTAGAGGGGGGTGAATAGGTGTGAAAACAATTTTTCGCAAAGACCAGTGAAAATATTTTACTTTTGAAACTAAGTCTGAAGAACAATAGACTTTGAGCGAGTTCAGACTTTAGCAGTTAAATAGAACTACGAACAAAATAAAGAAGTTTAGGGAAGAGAATAAGAACACAGAATTTATAGTAGTTCCGCTTAGATCAAGCCTACGTCCACTCTCCCACACTGACAGCCTTCTGGCTAGATTCCACTATGAATCAAAAGAGAATTTACAATCTTGCGATCTTGACTTCAAAGTGAAGGGTGTCTACTGCTCTCTCACAAAGTCACACTATGAGTCTTTCTCTTTTGAGTACAATTTAGAGCTTAGAGTAAGAAGTAACAAGGAACTGGGAAGCTTCAGACTTTGGAATTTCTCTTTCACGCCCTCTATCAAACAATTGGAGAGTCCTCCTTAAATACTCCTTCATGCCTTCTCGACCGTTGGCACTTTCCAAAGGAATTCTTCTAATTAACCGATTGGACAGAATCAATGAAGGAGATCGAGCCGTTTAAAGATTGTGATGAAAGCCCGTCAATCTTGTTCGCCCATATAATTAGGATCTTGGTTTCCATAAGTAGATTCTTTCCAAAATTACTTGCCTTCAAAAATATTTGATTCCAATAAAGATATCTAATCTCATAGATGTGATTTCCAACCAGATGACCATATATATAAAATCCATACGAACCAATCCCTTGAAGAAAGAAAGATAATCCCTTATATGGAAAAATCTTCATCCTTCACTTTCGTTAAGTCTAGAATTTATCAGAGTGGACAGACTTTGACATAAAGTCTAGGAGTCTTCAGACTTTGATAAAGAGTCTGGGAATCTTCAGACTTTGACACAAAATTCTTGAATTCTTCATAATAGACTTTGGACAAGTTTTGTCAACTTCAAAACAACAAAGGAGTTTTCTCCAACAAGGCATTCGCAAAGCCATTATTGAAGTAGATTCTCAGGTGGCTCTGTCTCTTTTACACCCGTCAAGAGTGAATAACTGGACAAAAAATTGACTTCCTTATCCAAATTGCAAATCACACTTGATAAGAGCATCAGATTTTGCACATGCATAAGGAAGGAAACACTTATGCTAACAGGCTTGCGAATTTCTCTTGAACTTGAAGTCTTGTAATGATATAGGTCATTTTTCCTTCTAAAGACATGGTTCTTTTACTCTATGGTAATCAAGTAGGTGTTTATGACTATAGGATTGTAAAGATTTGAATTCTCAAGGCTTTTGCATCATATATAAACAGAAATATTTAGGGAAAGAGAAAAGGAGAGAAAAATAGATCTCTTGTGATGGGTGCATAATTGTCAAATTGAAATATCCATTATGAATCAAATCTTAATTTTCTGAACCGTATACTGAGAATAAAATTGAATCATACAATTCGATGAAGTATCTTAATTTAGTATTTTGTGTCATTACATATAAATTATGTAAGGAACATTACAAAGTTAATGTAGCTTTTGGGATAGAAGCCATGACATTTTGCAAAGATATCTCAATTTCAAGCACTTATATATCATTTCTAAGCATAAAAATTACCCGCGTTTTAGTATAAAGAAAATTAGCTTTAATTATTTGTTAACTATTTGATGTGACAATCATCTCCAAATTATGGAAAACTATTACATCTTGATAGATAATGTATAAGAAAGTAGAATAACTTCAATTGATAAATATGTATTGAATCAAATATTGATTACAATTTGATAAATAATTATTTCACCTAAATAAGTATGTATAAATTTGGCCTTAATTTTTTTTTTTGGTCAATCCTAGATTGCTCATACTCTATTCCCACTCTAACTCTTACTATTAATTTTCATCCCGCTTCCTTGCAAGGCATTGAAGTCGGAATCCACATTTAAAACTAAATCGTTCTCACCCTAACCTCTCTAAAAATGTAGGAATTTGAAACCCCCATCTCCCCTTCCCATATGGAAAGAATGGCCACTAGAGCAAATCCTAGTGATCAATTTGGCCTTGAGTTCAGTCGAATGATTAAATAAGAAACAAGAATCGATTGATTCTATTAAGTATGGTTAGCTGATTGTGACGTTGAGGAATGGTCTCGAAAAATGTTAATTGGAGTGTGCGATTCCTTTTACATTGAGAACGTATCGATCTTTCATCCAGAAACACGTACGACGTTCTTTCAGCTTTTGTCCTGTTTTAACCACTAGAATTCATGCTCGCACCAAGTTGTTCGAAAAAATAAAAAGAACAAACTGTTTGAAAATGAATTTTTGGAATGCAACTAATTGTGAGTAGTGTGGGGATCACTACGAAAATGGAAAAAGTGGAACCAAGTTGTGAATCCCTATTGTTGTGATGTGGGAGCATTCTTATGAGAATAGATCTAGCATGTTAGAATTAAGAGTTATAACACCCAATTTTAATTTACTGCTAATACAATTTTTTTGTTTTTTTGTTTTTGATGTGCCAGATCTTTAACGTAAATCTCTATTATTGTGATGTGAGAGCAATGCTCATAAGGATATAATAGAACCTCTATTTCATATTGTACATTGGTATGGTTGTTCGCGTTAGTCTTTATGTTGGAAGGAAAAGTCTGAAGTAACTTTTTTAATTAATTTTTTCCATCCACGTATTAAGCCAATGAAATTTACTAAAACCCAAGACGGTCATCCACGTGGTTGTTGATTAATTTGTGACGTGGTGGCTATTTGACGAGAAAATATTTAGTGATTTGCTCTCAGCACATCATCAACTGATGTGACAAGCATTCCAATAATAGCTCGACTGGTATGCAATGACGTGGAATTAATCACACAGCATGATCGTCGCCACCGCAGCCTTCATCCTCGAGCCCTCCACGTCATCATGGCTATCGCACCCTTTGTCCATGGACGAGATTTGGAGCTCGCTGTCAAGGCTCGCGGCCATGAACAATCCATGAACACAGATCCGTGAATAAGGCACCTCGAATCCATGAGCCGTCGCTTGCGGTCGGCCCAATCTCTGTCTTTTTCTATTTTTCTCTTATGTCCAAATCTGGCATTGCGTCCTTCATCCATGGCTATCGTCGAGTTTGGGACACCTAGAGTGCCATAACTTGGCACGGAGGGACACTTAAGTGCCATAACTTCAAAATGGTACACTTAAGTGCCAATATCGGAGTAACATGGAACACTTAAGTGCCACTCCGGCGAAAATCCGGCCAAATGGCTGACGTGGCAATTTTCCGGCAAGTTTGGTCCAAAACGGCGTCGTTTTGCACGCTGACGTGGCGGAGAAAATGCAAAAACGACGCCGTTTCGTGTCTACATGTAAATAATAATATAAAAATTAATTAAATTAGATTTAAACTTAATTTTATTTAAAATATTCAAAAATTAAAAAAATAAGAAAAATTAAAAAAAATTAAGGAAAAAAAAAAAAGGGTGGGGGAGTTCGAACGGGCGGGCGAGGGCCGAGCCCTCGCCGCCGCCGCCTCCCGCCGTCGCCGGGAAGGGCCGGCGACGGAGGGGGAGGGTCGGCCGGGTCGCCGGCCCCGGCCGGCCGACGGCGGCGAGGGTCCCGGCACTCGTCGGATCGCGGCGAGGGCCGCGACCCTCGCCCGAGATCCGGGCGAGGGCTCACGGGCCCTCGCCTCCGGTCGGCCGGCCTCGCCGGCCCACAGCCGGCTCGGCGACCCCGGTCGACCCTCCCCACTCCGTCGCCGGCCCTTCCGGCGGCGGCGGGGAGGCGGCGAGGGCCCGCGAGCCCTCGCCCGGATTTGGGGGCGAGGGTCGTGGCCCTCGCCGCGATCCGGCGAGGGTCGCGGCCCTCGCCGCGCGATCCGGCGAGGGCTCGCGGCCCTCGCCGTCGGTCGGCCGTGGGCCGGCGACCCCCGGCCGACCCTCCCCCTCCGTCGCCGGCCCTTCTCGGCGACGGCGGGGGCGGCGGCGGCGGCGAGGGCTCGGCCCTCGGCCGCCCCGTTCGACCTCCCCCCTTTTTTTTCTTAATTTTTAAATTTTCTTAATTTTTAAAATTTTTAAATTTTTCTTAATTTTTTTAAATTTTTTGAATATTTTAAATAAAATTAAGTTTAAATCTAATTTAATTAATTTTTATATTATTATTTACACGAAACGGCGTCGTTTTTGTATTCTCTCCGCCACGTCAGCGTGCAAAACGACGCCGTTTTGGACCAAACTCGCCGGAAAGTTGCCACGTCGCCATTTGGCCGGATTTTCGCCGAGTGGCACTTAAGTGTTCCATTTAACTTCAAACGGCACTCAAGTGTACCATTTTGAAGTTATGGCACTTAAGTGTCCCTCCGTGCCAAGTTATGGCACTTGGGCTGTTCTTCTGCCAACTATCGTCACCTTCGTTGGCGACACTCTCCAAATCTCCAGATCTAGCCATCCACGGCGGAACGCGTTCAGGCTTCGAGGAAGACGAACAGTGGAAGACAAAGTTGAAGACAAACAGACGCACAAAGGAAGACAAACCCAAAGACAAACAGAGGAAGACAAAGCTGAAGACCAGATCTGAGCCATGGTGACAACGGCAAGACAAAGCGACCAGATCTGGCCAATGGCCGAAGACGAATCCCAAGACGAATTGAGGAAGATGACGGAGAGAGTGACTCGGTTTGGATGTGCAGTTGGCCTAGACATGGCGCCCACGCTGGTGACGAGGGGGAGGTGCGGAGGTTAAGCTCAAGAGGTGGTGTGGACGGAGGAGGAACAGAGGAGGAAGAGAGAGAAAGTGGTGGAATGAGTAAATAGAAATTTTTTCATGTAATTCCACATCGACAAATATGGGTCAAGCTGTAATTGGATGGAAGCAGAAAAATGCTCGCCACGTCAATAGTTGACGTGATGAGAGCAAATTACCGAATATTTTCTCTTGTTTGGCACTAGATCAGTGTCACTTGTGCAAAAAATAAAAGGAAAATGAATGTATGTGACATTAGAGTTTTTGTAAGTGAAAAACTAATGAAGCTAACGGAAGGACTAACGCGGAGACTGACGATGAATTTTACTGCTTAGATGCATGAATTGGGAGTTTTAGTTTAGGACTCAAGTGCCGGATTAACACAAGGTTTTAGGAATCTTGCTGCCATAGAAATATTGGACATATTGGACTGAGACGAAGGCAAATTTTCCCTGGTGGAGTGGAAATATATCAATCGAACTCAAGAGCCTAAGGACTAAAGTTGGCATTTAGATCCGAGACACTCGGGGATTAGTCCGAACTCCTTGCGCCTGGATCCAAATACTTTCATCGGTGTCTTGCCTACAATGCAAAAACGTCTCAGGTTAGCATGCCAGATTTTTGAATCTTGGGTCACGGATTGGAGTTCGAGCATTTTGGGTGCTGAGTCTAGTCCCGTTGTCCTGGCTTCGAGCGCTGAGGCCCGAAGTTCCATCCCTGGGTTCCTAGCCACAAGCGCTATGGTTCCGTCTCTTGGGTCAGGCCCCATCGTCTGGTGGGTCCAAGGTCTTGAGCCTGCCACCAAAGTCGTTAGCAACGCCAAGATCGTGGGTTGGGGCGCTAGACTCCCGAGGCCAGACAACATGGACGGTTATGGCGGTGGGAGAGGTCGTATTAGATTTTTGAAAAATGAGTTCTGATATTTAAGAAGCATAAAATTAGTTCGGAATTTGAGTGTAGATTTTGGTTCATTATTAAAATATGAGAAATGCTTACATAATTTTACACAGTACAACGGCCATACCTCAACCATACAATAAGTGTTATGAATAGTAAAGAAAATATATAAGATGTGGGAGAACTCATCTATGATCTTGTGGTTAATATTTCACCGTGACATTGTTATATGGTCGTACTAGCAATAGTCTTAAAATACCTTCCATTCATTCAATCTCAATAGCAATGTCCAATTGTACAACATAAGTAAAATGTTTTCAAGATTATTATTTTTTTTAAACAATTCCAACCTAAAATTTAATAAATATAACCGTTAAATTCCATTTATGAATATAAAAACTTTTTCGACTCACGGTATCAGTCTACTTTTCTTGTTTTTGTTTGAAAGATCAGTCTACTTCACATGGACGTTTATATCAGTCGAAATGTGGTACCATGTGGCAGCCAGCATTGGACGTGCCCTCCTCTCAATTGAATAATGGAGACTACCTAAATTAAAAAAGAAAAAAGAAAAAAAAAGAATGCAAAACCGGATCTCGAAGTCAATTATTAAAAAAAAGAATCCTCCTTATCCATGGACGAGAGAGGAACACGGATTCTACTCGGTAAGGATTTTTCGGACATTATACTCTCTACTCGTGGTGGCAGTTCGTACAATATTCTAACTAGGAACTATACATAAACATATATATATAGTTAGAATATTATAGGAACTATACATTCATATATGTATATATAAATACATATATATTATATATAGACATTATCTACTTGTGATGGCATTTCCTATAATATTCTGACTTACATATATATATATATATATATATATATATATATATATATATATATCCGATCTATCAATTGAGAAAGATCATTATAAGTCTTTGACTTTGAATAAAAATTGATAATTGATTTATGAGGATACTTTGGACCATTTAAATTTTATGGTGTGTTTAAAGTTATTTGGTAGGTGAAAATAGCACAAGCCCTATTTTGATATTTCCAATTTCTTTTTATTTCTATTGGAGAGGCTCTAATTAATGAAATTTATTGATATTAAAAATTATATACATATCATACACAACGAGTCAAAATCAATAGATATAAAACATAGAGCACATGGATGATATAAAGAACACAATATGGATTAGATAGTAGAATCTCACTAAATGGCAACAATTATTACATGATCTATTTCTTTTTTTCTTTTTTTGTAATATTGAATACATGATCTCATTTTATTATTGGGATAAGAATACCAAATAGGCTAAAAATTTGTTGTGAAAGTGTAATCAAGTCTTAAACTGTAAAAAGTACAATCAAGTTTTAAAACTTATTAGAGGAAGAAAGCACATTTATTAACTCCGTTTAATTTTGGTGATATGGCACTGATGTGGTACCAAATAGGCGTTGTGTAAGAAACAAAACGCAAAAAGAAGAAGAAAAAAGATAAGTTAATGATGGTGATTGCGTTGGATTCATAGACCCTGATTGCATTGGATTTAAGGACCGATTTAGATACGTTGAAGTTTCTTATATATTTGACCCTCCCCTAGAAGAACCGTAACTCTTATAGGACGGGATAATATTATTTGCTATAGGTTGTTCCTTTTATGACAAAAAGTTATTTCTTATTTTAAGCAACAAACAAGTCTGAGAGAACTAAAGTTAAATAATGTCATTATTAATTGCCAAAAATATATTGTATATATACATAATATATAGCAAATTGTCCTAACAAGTGCAGTTGGGACTAATTCAATGCGCAACCTGTCACGATTTGGTTGACTTGGCATATTCAAGGTACTGACCAGTGACGCCAATCGCAAATTACTCCTTTATTTTATTTATTTATTTTGTCCATCATTGAGGCTGTGTTTTTTTTTTTGGTCGGTCATTGAGGCTGTGTTTATGGAGTCACATTTGTGAAAGTCCTCATATCACGAACAATAATTGCATTTCATATATCCCCGAACTGTTTAAGGAAGGTGCACACCTAAAATTTCAACGGAATAGAAATCACTTGTGAGTATCCAATTATGATATCTTTTCATTTTTATCAATTTGAGGGCAATAAATCGTTATTTAATGAATTATTGGGATCATACATGGCTGACGAGTTGGAGCCAAGACAATCATGTCTTTATATAATCTTCCAATTGCACACTACGCTAGATCCGTCACTACAAAGTACATTTCCCTCAGTAGGTTTTACCAGTTGATATAACGTCTTGCAAAAAAAAATTTCTGGTGACCTCACTTGTCTGTCTCATTTATATAACTTTCAGCAGAAACTTTACTTGGCGTGCAGTCCATATGCAGTCTAGACCACCATAACTCTGGATCATTGGATCGCCAGTGATATAGAGTAATTTTGGCTTAATTAGTCCAAACTTTCAATAGCGGGTCCAAGACACTTATGATAACAGCCAGAGGAGGCATCGGTGTTAATCGTCACTCCCTGCTCTTTTTTGCCAATCAAATCTCACACTTTATAATTGAAATGTCCTATTGCATATGTATATAAAGAGGACGATGTAGGCAATCTCAGTTTGCCCAGTTGCAAATTTAAGTAATAAATAATTCAATCATCGTTATTTCATTTTCTAACGATTTAAATTCCTAGAAAAAAAAAATGGTTTGTCTAACATGTAAGTGTCCATTTCAAATCCTAGCACTCACTGTCAATTTTATATTGCTCGTTTTCCCACATATTGCGTTTGCTTTCTGCTTGATCATGTCCACATCCTATTACACAATAGAAAATGTGTCCTGCTAATTTCAGTTTGAATGGGACATATCTATCAAGCAACAACTCAAACTTAGGTGATGTGGAATAAGAGGAGACATATTTGATTTCCAGCATCCCCATCCTAGCTAGCTCTAGTACCACTTTAAACAACTGTATTGGTCCCTGACCAATCCTCTCTGGTCATGACTCGCTCATGTTGCACAACTTTAAAATCCACTGTGATAGTTTGCGATTGCACACGACTTAACTAATAGTATAACAACTAATAGAAGTAATCAGAGACAAATATGACATCCAACATCCAGCCCAAGCTTCGATACAACTAAAAGCAGCCTTATTTGGGTTTTTTTCCAGCACGATATTGTCCACTTTAGTTGCAGCTCATCCAATGCTTACACATCCATATAAACCATATTTTGCTAGTTTGAGGCTATGCTAGACTAATCGATCAGACCAATAGCCCAAACTTAGACCAAGTGGGATCAGAGACATATTTGACTTCCAACGATGCAGATTTTGTGACCAACTAGGAGCTCATCCACTAGAAGAACCGAAGATTTTATCTATTTCAGGCAGTTGCGGTGAGACGCATTGTTAAGTCCCCTAAACTTTAACATATTAATACTTATGGCTGCAAATAACTCAAGAAAATATATGTAGTTTGAACTATTATTTTGAGTTCTAACATCACTAAAGTTTTTAGATGACAAAATGGACCCTACCTAAAATGCTGCAAGTTAAAGTACACAAACAAACAACCGACCAAAAAAAAAAAAAAAAAAAAAAGTACACAAACAAACACACTCATTAAAGGCCTATTTTATAACAGATCAAACAAGTATCTTAGATTCTATTCTTTTATTCCCCGAAACAAAAAATGAATATAAATCCATTTAATAATTTTTTTCTCCGAAACAAATTTGTTCAGAATAAAAAGTAAAAGAAAAATTAATTCTTTATTCCTGGAAACAATTCCAAAATCAAGTAAATCATGTTCTTTCTCTTTTCTCTTTTCTTTTCTCCCTTTCCTTTTCTTTTCTCTTCTTCTTCCTCTAGCAAGTTGCAAAAATATAATAAAAATTATTAAAAAATTAAAAGAAATTTTGAAAAATATAATAAAAGTATAACATAAAATTATATTAGAAATATAATAAAATTACATAATAAAATTATATTATGAAATTATTAAAATATTAAAATAAATTTTATAAAATATAATAAAATTATAACATAAAATTATATTGATTAAATAATCAAAAAATAAAATAAAATAATATAATAAATTCATTAAAAAAATAAAAGAGAAAAATATAATACAAGTATTAAAAAATTAAAAGAAATTCAGAGTCACAAAAAAATTTAAGGGTTGTACCAATCATATTTTTATTTCGAAAATAAAAATTTTGGACAATTACCAAATGCTTTCAAATACTCAAAAACTCATTTTAGAATAAAATAAAAAAGAATCATTGCTAAGTAGAAATTGTTCCCAATAACAAGATAATTACCAAACGCACCTTAAATGCTTTGACCAAAAACTAAAATTACTAAAAAATTGAGACTTTTGTGTTAGAATAATTAAATATTAAATCATATTTATAAAACAACTGGTAGTGATTCCATAGAATCTCATATGATATTAAAGTAGGAGATCTTGAATTGTGTATTTCCACGCTTAGGCCAAATGGAGTGTTAGAATAGTTAAATATTAAACAACACTTTCGTCTAACATTTTAACTTGTAAGAATAGTTGGCAGTGGTTCCATAGAACCTTGCCTAATCTGTAATATACAATTCTCGTGACAAAACTTTGGTGACAAAATGATATTCTTCACCATTGTGAGTTGCTCACACTTTTTGTGACAATATCACATTTCGACAGGTACACTTTTTGTGACAAAATGGACTTTGTCTCAAAAGATTTATAATGTCTCTTTTTTTTTCTTTTTCCTGCAGTGACTTTTCCTTTCCTCTGATTATAGTTAATAACTTTCATTTAATATTGCTATCCTCGTGCGGTTTATGTAAGTGCAAGATTTGTGACCTAAAGCTTTGTGTGATTATAGTTTGTAATACTGATTTTCATGTTATCTGAGCTAAAATCGTCGAATTATGTTCGAGGATATTGTTGGGCTCATTTGGAACGACTTATTTTATTAAAAAAAAAATTATTATATATATACACACGATCTGAATGATACAAGTTAACGAACGCGTGTAAATTGTCCCGTGCACGTAAGATTCCATTTTATAGGCGTTAGGGTGCCAGACATTTTTTTCATTTAACAATGAGTAGATCGTTCGCCCCGAAGTACGTAGACCACAAACCGAGAGGATCCAAGCAAAATAATTTTTGCGGTCGAGAGTGAAGCATACGACGAACGCAAAGCAATAGAAAAGCATTATAAAGCAACAATTTTGCCAATGACATATTAGAAATCCTCTTTCGAAGTTTGGTTGATCTATGACCTGTCTACACGTTGGAGATGCCATAAGCAAAAAAAACTCGGTTCTTAAGGGATAACTCTTTAAAGCAAGTATTGATGCCAAACTGGGGATGGAAGATTAAGGAAAAGAAATGAGCAGGAATCTTAATCTCTTTAACAAAATAAAAAAATTTAAAAAAATTATTTCAATCACAAATTTAAAAATAAAGTACTAAGTCTCTACAACTTTAAATCACGATTACTTCAACTTTTTTTTTTTGTTTGGGGGGGAAGCGGTGTGATTGTGGTGTCAACAATATCTTATAATTTGGTCTCTCTCACGACGTGTGCTCTTTCTTCTTCTTTTTGGTAGTATCTATCTAATGCTATAACCCTGGAGCTTGACCGTGATTACCCAACTATATAAGGGGAACTAGCAAACTAGCATAACAACTTACCGTTATGACCTCCACATTTACATTCGAGTTCTCCATGGTAGGAACCAAACCCACAACCATTGACAACTTAAGCCAAAAGTATGGGGACGTCATTGCCACTAGGTCAATCCCGGGTTGAGTAAAGACTTAAGCTGAATGGAGGAAAGTGATTTACATTGAACTTTAAGGGGTGTGTTTGTTTTGCAAAAAATATATTGTTGGATAAACATTTCTCATTTTCCACCATTTGAAAAGAAAATATTGTCATAGCGAAGGGATAACATATGCATAGATATAGCAAAATGACTTTCTTTATACATCAATTTCAAAACACGACTAGTTTGAAGTGCTTAGACGCGGACTCCAACACCCAAACCCAAGATCCCAATAGTCAGACCCGCACTATGGATAAAAGGGCTAAGGCAAGGAAAGGAAAATTTCACTTTTGGAAGAGGTGACCAAAATCTTTATTGTCTTCCATTGTGTCAATTACGGGAAAATTGTTCAAAAAGTCATAAATTTATGACGCGTTTGGTAACGATTCTATTCCCGAAAATAAATTTTAATAAGAAATAGTTTTTTTTTTTTTTTTTTCTTGAAAACAATTTCTGAGTATAAGAACGCACTTGGGAATTGCACAAAATTTCTATTCCCGGGAAAGAAATACATTTGGTAGAATTGTATAATTTTGTTGTTTATTTTTAAATTTTTAATATTTGTATTATATTTTTCCTTTTTTTTCTTCTTTCTTTTTTCTTTTTTCTTTTCTCTCCTTCCTCCTTCGTGGCCGGTCGCCGGTGGCCGGCGACTAACTGGGTGAGATTCGGCGAGCTTGTCGAAGCCACGTTAGGCCAAGGTGAGGGCCTGCGAGCTCGCCGAAGGCTCGCCTAGCCGCCGCGAGGCTCAACATCGCCCAAGTGATGCGAGGTCGGCTTCGCCGTGGCCTGGTGAGGCTGAGCCTAGTGTCAACCGGCAAGGCTTGGCCTCACCTTGGCTAAGCAAGCTAGAGCTCACCTAGATCTGGTGAGGTCGAGCTTGCCCAACCACTGGCGAGGCTTGGCCTCGCCGGGCCACCGCTGGGCAACGCCGACCTGGCGGTAGCCTAGCGAGCTCGGTCTCGCTAGATCTGGGCGACGCTCCGGTGAGGTCGTCGGCCAATCATCGACCATGGCCGAGATCAACGACCGGCCAAAAGGAAAAAGAAGGAAAGGAGAGAGAAGAAGAAAAAAGAAGAAGAAAGAAGAGAAAAGAAAAATTATTCTCGGGAACAAGAAGCTACTTTTTTCTACTTCTTATTTATGTTCCAAGTCTATTTCCGGGAACAAAAAAAATAGGTATTTTGTTCTCGAGAACAAAAATTTTACCAAACACATTTCTATTCTTTTTCCATTCCCTAGAACAAAAGAACATAAATAATTGTCTCGGGGAATAGAAACAATTTTTACCAAACAAGCCCTTATCGTACGGTGATCAACTCAGTCATAAACCTTCTAGTTGTGCCAATCTAGTAATAAATTTTTTGACAACTTGTCAATTTACTCAAACTTTTCAATTGTGTTAATTTAGTTATAAACCTTTTGATTATTTACTAATTTAATTCTAAATCATTTGACGACTTGCTAATTTTGGCTAAGAATTGCTGACATAGATATCTTGACTAGTTGTCATCCATCATACATGACATGACTGATATTGATGTGAACAATTTTGGCATTTTTCTTCAAAAAAGACCCTTTTTTTCTCGTTTCTTTCCCTTTGGTTTGTGGCCAATACTTGGTCATAGTTAGCAACTAACCATAGATGAGTGCCAAGCCCTTGCTCGGTCCGACAAGGGCAATCTTTGCCTAGGCTGCAAGGTTCGAGCCCTCACCAAATTTGACAAGGATGGCCCTTGCCTATGGCTGCTCGTCAACTAGGGGTGAGCGTGGTTCCCAGGTAGAACCGAGAACCGGAGAACCGAACTGGAGGTTCTAGTTCGGTTCCTGGTTCTAAAGGGACCGGTTCCGGTTCCCGGTTCCTTTTTCTGGGAACCGACGGTTCCGGTTCCGGTTCCTATGGGAAAAGAACCGGAACCGGAATCGGTTAGGGTTCCAAAGCCCCAAATCAAAAAAGCCTCGACTCAAGCCTTCAGTTCATTTCACGCTTTCATGGTTCTCTCAGTCTCTCCCGTCCTCTGCCTCCGCCTATCACCGATGCTGCTCGCCCTCAAAGCCACCGCCGGACGTTGCTCGCCCTCGACGCCGCTGGCAGACTCTGCTAACCCACGATGCCGCCGCCGGACGCCGTTGGACGCCAGTCGCCCCTCGCTCGCCTCGTCCTTGCCTCCCTCGACGCCATCACCCCTCACTCGCCTTGCTACTCAGCCTCCACCGGACGCTGGTCGTCCCGCTGCTGGATGCCAGTCGGCCCGCGCTCGCGCCGCCCTTGATTTCAGATGCGAATGCAACAGAAATAGCGAGAGAGAGAGAGAAAGAGCTGCAAAACTTTCCTAAGAAAAAAACATGGTGGTGTAAGAGACGGTGAAATCTGTGGTGGCGGTGGCGGCTGCAACTGCCGACGACCAGAAGAACCCCGTCGCCGCGAACCCTAACCCTAATTTGATGGGCATTGCAAGCAGTGGCGACCTGGAGTTGTAGGAGGGAGAGATTGCGGGCGAAGAGGACTTAGCCGAGCAGTCGGCGAAGGAGGAGCCCAAGGTGGACCAGCCGCATCCCCTTGAGCACTCGTGGACTTTATGGTTCGATAACCTTGCCACAAAATCGAAGCAGATGGCTTGGGGTGCCTCCATGCGCCTGATCTACACTTTCTCTACCATCGAAGAATTCTGGAGGTAAATTTTTTTTACGTTTTTCTCTCGAAATTTGGGAACCCAGCTCTAGAGTCGATTGAGTTGTGGTTGGGTTGTTCTCTTTTTTGGGTGATTCTTCTTATCATTGTGTTATGGCTGATGGGTTTGATGGTGTTCCAATTTTGTTCTCGCTGAAAGCAAAGTTTTATGGTTAGGGAGAATTAGTTGCTCTGCCATTATGGTTTTGAGGAGTGTCTGTAGAGGACTGTGGCTGATTCTGAATTATTTGTGCACTTGTCTTAATCTAATTTGTCTCATTCTTTTAGTCCTCCGGTGGTCTGGTGGTGTTCAAGTGTGAAAGTTTTTCGTTGCCAATTGCCTCGTGACAATTCCTAATACTTAAGTGAACCCCCACGACATGATGGGAGTGACAAACCTTTAGAGAGTGAAGGTAGCTTTTTATGTCTTTTCCTAGTCAGTTATGTTCTGATTTTTGTCTTTGGAAGTGGATGGAATACTTTATGACAGTGCACATACATTTGAGCAGATGACTATGCTATCCTTTGCTTTTTTTATCAGTTTATACTTTATGACAGTGCACATACAATGACTTGGTTCTGTTGTTGTCTTTAAGGGCCTAATTTCAAAGACTGAACTCATAGATGGGCTTTTGACTACTCGTTTTGTTGTGTTAGTCTCTCAGTAATTATGGTATTAATCCTTCTCTTTTTGGCCAAAATGTATTTTTGTTATGCAGCTCCACTTTGTAACTGGTGTGGAATATGGAAAGGAGATAAAATTTGTGGTAGCTGCAGAGAAGCACGATACCGCTCTGAAAAATATCAGGTTCTAGGTTATTCAACTCCTTATACACATTCCCCATCAGTCTGATATTTTCCGTGACACTTTTTGTTTTTCACCCGCAGGCCATGCATTGGCGCTCAGGTGTGCCAAAATAGTAGTAGAAATGCAGGAAACTCATCAGCAGAAGACCACAAATGTGAGCAACTATTTTAGACTTTGGATAAAGTATACCAATATTGCAAGGGAGGCGTTGGTATATGTGCCTCTTAGGTCTCATGAATTTTCCTTTTTTACATGCACAGCTCTGTTCTTTCTGTCATGTTGGCATGGTAGAGGTCCTATAGGAGTATTTTGAACATGCCTTAGTAAGTACGCTGCCGGAGATATATGTAGTCATTTAGCTGTGATGATTTCAGTCTGTGGTCTTATGCTTGAAGTTGCAGTTCTGTCCTTTCTGTCATGTTGGTATAGTAGAGGTCCTTTCAAAGTAATTTAAACATGCCGTAGTACGTAGACTGCCAGAGATATATGTAGTCATTTAGCTCTGATGATTTGGGTCTGTAGTCTTATGCTTGAAGTTGAAATTGAACTTGGCATCATGTGTTAACTTCCAGTATTTTTTTTTCTGTACTTTTAAATGTTAACTTCTCTATGGTGTAATTCTGCAAATAGTTGCAAGTAGGAGTCTATGGCCCGAACACAAGATCGTCAATGAGGATGAGGCTAAATATGATGTTGATGTGTCTGCTGATTTGGATAATACCAATTGTCTGGTATCCAGAAACTAGATGGATGACTCAATAAATTCACTTATTGAGAGTTTCCAAGCCTTGATTGCAATCATTGCTAGCTTGGAAATCATCCGCCTGGGATTTGGAATTTTTTTAGGTATGTTGTGTTCTTTTTCCCTACTCTAACCTTTGTACCATGAAAGCAGAAGAATCCAATGACATTCTTGATGGAACACTGTTGATCTTTTACAGGCATAAAGGGTTCTTGATGGATTCGTGCTCAATGTTGTGCGAAGGGAGGACTTGGCATTGCCAAATAGAAGTTGGGACTACAGCTGTGAAGTCCCCAAATGCTTGCAACTGGATTTGCCGGAGAAGGAGATAGATGTGAGTTCGACATCCGAATTTTTTTAGGTATGTTGTTGGTACCTTTTTTTTTTTTAATTTGATATAGCAAAACTAAGTTTGCTTGTGAACTTAAGAGTGGTTTGGAATATCACAATGCTGGCTTATAACATCAGACATAGCTTTTCCTTATGATCTTACCCAATGGCGGGATTGAGCAATTGTTCATACTTTACCCTAAAAATGAAACAAAAAAAAATGAGACCAAAAAAAAAAAAAAAAAAAAAACAGAGGAACTGGGAACCGACCACGGAACCCGTGACGGGGGTAGGTTCCGGTTCTTGGTTCTCGACGGGTAGGTTCTAAGTTCCAAAAAATGAGGAACCTGTACCCGAGGGTAGGTTCTAGGTTCCAGACGGAACCTGTAAAGAACCGGGAACCACTCACCCATATCATCAACCATGGTAGAATACTAGCCATAGGCCAAAGGGAAAGAAAAGGAAAAAAAGAAGAAGAAAAAAAATGCAAGAATTTATCACATCAGCGATTGGCCACGCCATATAAGACAGCCAACAACCAGCTAGTATCCACATCAGCGATTTCTAGTTAAAATTATTCGAAGGATCTAAATTGGCAAGTCATCAAAAATTTTAAGACTAAATTAGTCATCAAAATGTTTAAGACTAAATTAGCACAATTGAATGACTTATGACTAAATTGACAAGTTGTTAAAAGTTTAAGGGCTAAATTAATACAATTGAAAGGTTTAAGATTAAGTAGGTCGTTGTAAAATAAATTTAAGACTTTTTGGACAATTATCCTTGACATTTGCTCTATTACATTTGCTTAGGGTGTTCTTTATTTTTCAAAAGCTACAAAATTAGGTTATCTTCCTTAAAAGGGAGAACATACTCTCTCTCTTTTTTGCCACAGATTGCGCAAAGGGAAGAAAATTTTATTGCGTTTGTGGAGTTTATGGTGACAAAATCCGTTGCATTAATTCAATTTTTAGACAAAAAGGAAACATAATTTTTCGAGCTTGGCTTGTCCAAGGATAGTTTTATTTTCGTCGCCTTAGCCTTGGTTCGCTGCCTTTTAATCGTTCGCTTGCTGTTTACTCTAAGAAATATATATCGTTAGACAAAAATTGAATTTAAGTGAATCATAACTGAATCATTTTTTTACTAAAAATGCCAGCGTAGGTCGAGGAGGGAAATATGCGAGGGAGAGTTATGGAGGGAAGCAAGCACGAACCCGGAAAAATAACTGAAAACTGACAAGGGCGGTTGAGGGTGGCGGCAATCGTGTCGGTCTTTGACCGTACTTACTGTCCAGGTGTCAAAATATCATTGGGTCACACTGAATTATGCCTCGCCCTGCCTCTGATTTGAGGTTTGAACCGACTTTCCACATGAAGAACCCAATCATAACTTTCACCTTTTGACGTGGATTCTTGCATCGCCAAAATAGAAAATATTAGAGGTGTCCAAGTAGACATCTGTACCTCGTGGACCTCTTCTCCCTCGTGGGCGCAGCGTGCTTTGACAATTATATACGAACGCACTTGGCGACTCTTCTTTTTCAATGGACGTTCAAATATTCGGATATTTAGAAACTCATGAAACATTTAACAATTCTTATAAAATAGTTAAATTTGGATGTTTAATTTATGCAGAGTGTCATTATTTATAACTTTTTAAATGAATTTGTTAGAATCTGAATAAATAACTTTTGATTCTTTAAGTTGGAAATTTCTTGACGTCCCGACCAACTTTGTAACCCTACACTTACTCTTTTCTTTATATACACCTCCACCACAACCCCAAATCCTTGCAACAAGAGGCAGAACAATTTCGTTCTTGTACGATAATAAGTAAAAATGACGAGCCTTTCTTGTTTAGGCAAAGAAGTTGTGTTTCTTTGTAGTGCTTCATGGCTCAAACTAGCCTGCATCTGCAGGTCCTCTTGCTTCCTCTTTTCTTGCTATCTCCGCTTCCTGCTCCTCCGAGTCAACTCCTTCTGCATCCAAGTTTTTTATTTCGTCTTCCTCTCGTTCCTCGGCTTCTGGGTCCTCAAGGCCTTGAGGCCACGGACAAATTCCTATAGGCCTAGGGACTTGGATCTGTTCTTCACCTCCGTCTCTGCGACAACTGTCTCGAGCATGTCCACGGTGGAGATGGAGGTCTTCTCCAACTCCCAGCTTGTTGTGATGACCGTACTGATGTTCATCGGGGGTGAGGTCTTCGTCTCCCTAGTTGGGCTTCATCTTAGGAGATCAAAGCTCCGGTGGCACATCAAAACCGAAGAACAGGTTACCCGCGTCAATTGCGATCTCTGCCCTTCCAACCCTACAAACGACAATGTTGAACACATAGAGATAGGTGTAGTAGAGAAATTAGATTGCCTGAACTCACAAGTAGAGCCTCAATTGTACAGTCAGCAAGGCGAGTCCTTAGATCTTGACTATTTGCAATATTGTTCGGTTAGGTTTTTGTGTTTTGTAGTGTTAGGTTATCTTCTGGGAGTCCACGTTCTCGGCGTTGCCACGGTTTCACTCTATATGGCACGTACTTCTAGCGCCAGAGATGTGCTAAAGAAGAAGGGTCTCAAATTGGTGACCTTTTCCGTCTTCACCATTGTGTCAACCTTCGCTAGTTGTGGGTTTGTCCCGACGAACGAAAACATGATTGTCTTCAGCAAAAACTCCGGCCTCCTGCTACTTCTCATCCCTCAGGTTCTTCTCGGGAACACGCTGTTCCCATCGACCTTACGATTCATGCTTTGGCTCATGGGGAGATTCGCCAAGAAAGCGGAAATCATTTACTTGTTGAGTAGGACAAGTGAAGTTGGTTACAAGCACTTGCTTCCGAGCCTCTACTCATCACTATTGGTGGTCACGGTGTTGGGGTTCTCTGGTGTCCAGTTTATAATGTTTTGTTTGATGCAGTGGCATTCGGAATCGTTGAATGGACTGAGCTCGTACGAAAAGATCGTGGGCGTGATCTTTCTGTGCGTGAACACCAGACATACGGGCGAGACGATCGTCGATCTGTCCACAGTTGCTCCTGCCATCTTGGTGGTATTCGTCGTCATGATGTTAGTCTCTCTCTCTCAATTGTTAATTAATATTCTGCAATCATAGGACTTACTTAGCCATTGACGAATAGAAAATTTGGCTGACAATTTGGTAAAAGAATAATAATGGAATGTATATAATTTTAGTATATTAAGTTACGGTCTATTAGAAAATAATTGTACGAATTACCGGTGATTATTTATCCGTATTGATAAGAATAGTGGTCACTATAGCAATAATACTTTTCGGAAAAAGAAAAGGTATGTAGACACTAATTTTATAAATTAATATTATCATGTGGAAAATGCTTGCTTTTGCGTTGAAGTTTTATTTTCTTGATAAGAAATCGATTTTTAAAATATTACAAAAATTTCCACTTTCCCTCTTAAATTGTTGATGTTAGTACTTTTGTAAAATTATCATAATTGACGGAAAATGGAATTCATGTCTTAAATTATCATCAGTTGAATAATCAACTTTATGCCATCTTTTACTTTTCTATATCTCATACCTGAATAATGCAATAATTATATTGTATTTCTTTAGTTCACATAGGGTGTGGGGTTGTGCCCTCGCCAAATTCAATGAGGACCAAGATGCCCTCGCCGGCCATGGCTAGTACCAGCTAGAGTCCAAAGAAAAAGAAAAGGGAAAAAAAAGAAAGGAAAAGAAATCGAAAAAATGTCTATGTCAGTAATTTTCGACCTAATTGGCTAGATATATTGAATTAATATCAATATAAAAAGGTTTAGGGTTAAATTGGTCCAATGAATAGGTGAAATAACACTAATGCAATAGATTTAGGACTTTTATGGTACTTTCCTATTACTATATGGAAACTCTCATTTACTAATGAATTGAATTTATTTACCAAGATAAAATAATATATACGGTGTCCGTGTATAAACTTTACTTGCGTGCGACTCTTTTATACACCACTGGTGTATCATTTAGAAGTCGTACGTAAAAGTAGTTTCTCGCATTAAATATCGGCCGGCAGGCTGCCCCAACTCCCCGTGTCTTCTGACGTCACATGGGTGTGTAGACATGTGAACCATCTCGCTGGCTTAAAAACAAGGAGATGTGGGTACATGAACGACCCCGTATGACATTGACCCCAAATGCAACCTCATTCAATGAACGATCGGAATAATTCTGTCCGAACCACTTATTTTGTTTACGAAGGTTCAAAATCCTTTCAAGTGGCTTGATTCCACTTACTTCTCGACATGGGGCACCGCACCATGGCTTCGGTGTATTTGAAAATGACCGGATCACGATCTCACAGAGGTCTTCCCTCCTTTGTGAGGATTTCCGTCTTGACCTTAACATAGATTTGATTTGTTCGTAAATTACTAAAATAATTACTAAAATAATTGCATTATTGAAGGATGAATAATTTAGGACATTATTCTGCGTGCATTATTGAGGGGTCTCTTGTGTGTATTTGAAGCATTTTCTAAGGTTTTTATGCTCATTCCATGATAGATCGAGTCATTTATGTCACCTAGTCAATATTCATATTCAAATTAAAATTTGGTGAGGTCAAAGGTTGGCTAGATGCGATGCGATAGAAAAGTGCAAATTGATCACATACTACAGGTTGAAAAACTCTCTTGAGGTTGAGTATCCGAAAAAGCAAGAAGCTCAAAGTCATGAGTTTTCTCGCCAAATTAGTGTTTCCCATAGATTTGTTTGTTAGTTCGTCTGTCTGAATTCCCTATGAGCTGTGCTCTCTGTTTTCATCGCTGAAGTCCTTTGTAGACAACATACTAAAATTTTGAATAATGAATTCTCCTAGATTGAGACTCCCCAATATATAAAAATAGCCAAGTCAACTGTGTAATGCACTTTAATAAATTGGCGGATTTTATGACCCATGAATTTCCACAAACTATGAACATATGACTTCACTGAAATAATTAAGATTAATGTAATAGAAAGACCTTTTTATTCATTAAATGGGTCATCTGACGCGTGTCTAGGACACTTTTCAAATTTTATAGTGATTTAACTTTCAAAACATCAATTAAACATGACATGAGAACAATTAGTATTTGACCGGTGATTTATAAATCCTTAACACAACTTGACTAGAACTCTATGACCGGCTATTTAGAGATCTTCCATTCAATTACGGTCGAAGGACTGCAATTTGAGGCCAACTGAATATCAATTACCCGTGTCCTGAGATAGAAATAAGAGAAATTATGTGGTTGCATTCAATTGATTTCCATATCTAAATAGTGCCCTATTCATGAGCATTTACAGAAAGAAGCATAAATAACTCATGTCTACCTTGTCCATATTCTTTATCAAACCTACCACGAGGCCTGATAATAATCAGAATCCACCAATTTCCAACTAACAATTTTAATTCTCTAACATGCCGGACGTGCACAAGTAACAACGATTATGTGATCTCCGTCCACTAAATATACTTTCATGTGTATGATCTTTAGGTACCTTCCGCCGTACACATCGTTTCTACCGGTGAAAGGTGGGGAGAGGCTCCCGGGAAACGGCGATCGAAGAAAGCCAAAGAGGAGTTATAAACTACTGTTGGAGAATCTCAAATTGTCACAGCTCTCCTACCTGGCCATTTTTATCGTCATGATTTGCGTAACAGAGAGGAAAAAGATGAAGGAAGATCCCCTCAATTTCAACGTGTTGAACATTGTGGTTGAAGTGATAAGGTAAGCATCTTCGTTGAGTATATTTTTACAAGGCACCATCCCTCCTTACCACCTTCTCAAATTCCTCGCACAAACTCTATGAAAGTCGTCCATCTTGTGCCAATTCCGTGTACGCCGCCTCCAGGACATGGCACTCTTCCGTTTGCAGCCACTCACTCTAGGCACGTGAATGCAAGTTACCTCATGCGCACGTTAGAGCCTTGCTAGGGTGACCAATGATGATCTCCCAGCTCTACGGGATTTTCATAGTTGATGACCCAATATTGTCAACATTTTCTAGATCTAAATTATTAGATAAACTATGTCGCAGGAATAACATCACCTATGTAACCCTAGGGCGGTGAATGAAAAAAAAAAAAAAAAAAAAAAACTTTTCTTCCTTTTATTTGGTCAATAGGCACGCCGCCTACCATGAGAACTCTTAAATCATACCAACATACTAGTGTAGTGTCAATTTCATGTACAAAGTACGAGTAACTTCATAGGTACAAAAGCATTTGAGTCACAAAAGTGATGGGCATGTACACCTAACATGAACAAACCCGTGTAACGACTTTTGAAATTGCAGCGCATACGGAAATGTAGGGTTCACAATGGGTTACAGTTGCCAACGACAACTAAAGCCCGTTGAAGGCTGCGAGGACAAGTGGTATGGATTCTCTGGGAAATGGAGCGATCAAGGCAAAATCATCCTCATCGTCGTCATGATTTTTGGAAGATTAAAAAAGTTCAACATGAAGGGTGGTCAAGCTTGGGTACTCTTCTGAGGAAGACAAAAGAACTCTTCTCGCCCTAAGAGCAAGCAAACAGAACATCACTAGGTTTAAATACCAGGGCAAAATCATCCTCCAACTGGTCAAGTCTTATGACTTTGCTTTCCCAACTGTTTTTTTTTTTTTTTTTTTTTTTGCCTTGTCCAGTACACAAGGTGTTCTAACCGTAAAAATTAACATGCCTGAGTTTTTTTTTTTTTTTTTTCGAAAACATGAGCATCACTATATTTAGAGACCATATTGTAGATATTCCATGCCAAAATATTGCACGTGAGACTTGACCATGATGGAAAATTCTCGAGCTTTATTTGCCATCTTTTCGAGTTATTACGCTGTCTGAATTCCTTGGGGGCACTATATACGGAACCAAAAATATGAGACAAAACCCTTATTGTCCATATTTGCCAAATCCAACAGCTTGATATATGGTTTCCAAAAATATTAGGATGAAAGAAAACTCACAGAATATACCGGAGCGAGCATTAGTGTAACTTGGGTGTAATTTAGTGTAACTTCCTGCTACATTAAGATTGATCCGTTTACAATAAACTCGAAATGAAATTAAAAATAGTGAAAAAAAATAGCATAGTTAAAAGAAAGGACTACAATTTCACATATTATATGTTCTGCTCTTAAGTTATATTTAGTTTTATTATGTACTCTATATTATACATGTAAATCTACTTAGATAGGAAAAAAGTAAGATGCGTCATTTTAATAGATAAATTGAACTACAACTTTTGAATGAACATTAATCAATGAGAAGTTCAACTTTATCTAATTTTATAGAATCAGTTAAGTTTTTTTTTTATACTAACCAATCCATATGTATATTGACAATAGATGTTTTGTCTTAATTTTTTGATGACTATATCAATATTACTAAAGTTTCCATATATTGGCCTGTTTGATGATGTTCATGTTCTTTTGTTTTTCTGTTGTTTTGCTTTCTGGAATAGAAAAAGAATAGAAATTCGTTTAATAACGGCAATTAATTTTTCTATCTTTGAGAATAGAAAAGTGGCTGGGGAATAAATTTGGAACAAAAACAAAAAGTAAGAAAAAAAAAGTAACTTTTTATTCATAGGAACAATTTCTAGAAATAGTTATTTTTTCTTTTCTTCCTCCTTGGCACCTACCGCCCCTCGTAACTGCACCCTATTTTATAGTTGCTACGGGTTGCTAGCGGCAAGGAAGAATAAGAAAAGAAAAAAATCTTAGAAAATTATTAAAAATTAAAAGAAATTCTATATTACAAAAAAATTCGTGGATTGTACCAAACAAAATCCTTTTGTTTTTCCATTCCAAAAATAGAATAGTTTTGGTTCGGTTACCAAACCGAAAAATCGTCCTTCTTTTTAATATTACAATTTACACATTCTCTCTCCTTTTCCACTAAATCTCTTCTTGATCTTTCAAAAAAGAAAACCCGAACCGAACCCAACCGTCGATACCCCTAACTAACTACAGCAGTGAAAGGACATTAAGTGTATGCTATTATAGAATGGCTAACTAGTACTAGTTTGAGATTAAAAGCATTTAGTTGGTACTAAATTGGGTTAAAAGCCTCGACATTCTTAGCAGCAGATTCATCCACCTATGTGGACCAAGGAATACATATGTTCTACAATGAGTTCTCTACGTACACAATATCTTATCTCCTAGTATGTCTCCTTTAGTCGGCTATCACTAGAACATATGTGTTGTCAGAAGAACATGATCCATCTTCATTTGTTGAAGTAGCACGTGATTCCTGATGGCAATGTACAATGGAATTAGAACTTATCGCCCTCATGGAGAGCCACACTTGGGATATTGTTCCATTACCTCTACATCGGAAACCGATTAGTTGTAAATGAGTATGCAAAATCAAGTTTAAGGCAAATGGCTCTATTGAATGCTACAAGGCTTGGTTGGTTGCTAAAGGGCTCACACAAAGAGAAGGTTTTGATTATTGTGAAACATTTTCTCTAATGTCAAAGAAGTCACAATCTGTTCTTTCTTATCTGTTGCAGCCATTCGCAATTGGCCACTACACCAAAGCGATGTCTACATGGTGTTGACACTTGATTTTTAGTCAACGCATCATTAAAAGAGATGAGTCCAAATTCGGGGTCAATTTTGAGAGATTTGCTCGGATGCATTCTAATTTAGTCGATTTGGTGTGTTCAAAAATTAGAGAGCCCAGCTAAGGTGTTTCAATTTACGTAATTTGACTCGGCCCATTTTAGACTAGAGTTCAATTGAAATAATTGAGCTTCAATTTGGTCAATTGAGGTTCAATTAAAAAATATGAGTTTAGCTTGTGGCCTCACTTCAATAGGAATTCAATGAAATTGAATATTTTGTACACAATTAGTCGACTTTAGTTCAATTGCATCTCATTTGAACTGATTCATATAGAAATATTTGATTTCATTAAATTGGGCAAAACCAGAAAAAATAGAACAAAATTCGGACAAAAAGTCAACCCGGTCAACCTGGCGTTGACCGGTGAATTTTTCCGGCCATCTTTTGGCCAGAAACCACCATCTGCTGTCCTACTTCATGGTCAATGCATCCACGCCCTTTATTTTCAAAATTCCAATTTTGTTACGAATTTTATGAAATTCGCAAATCGACCCCGCATGCTATGAAAATTGCAGAAAAATACCCAAATTTGTTCACAATTGATCATCACCGTTCATTAAGAATGCATTGTGGCCATTGAAATGGGCATGTGCTCAATTAGGATGCTCTCAACAAATTTAACAAATCAATTAGCTAAGAAGACCAAATCTTAGCCTTTGGATTAATCCAAGGGCTAAGATTTGCTCTTGCCCATGACTACATAACCAACTTTCCCTCCAAATTTTGGAGGGGGCTATTTTTCCAGATCTACTTTCTCTCACTATATCTCTCTCTCTCTCAAATTCTCTCTTCTCGACTTCTCCACGTTGAGCACAAAAGAGAAGCGAAGCAAAAGGATGGGGGGAAATCCTCTCTTGAAAGCAGCCTTTCGCTCATGCTTTCTTCTACAGCAACTCCACAGCTTTTCTTCTTTTCTTTGATGCACTTTTGATCGGATTAACAGAGGAGGAATGAGAGAATTCCACTCATTCTCTCTCCAACACCTCATATCTCCACTCACACTCTCTCCTTGATGATTCACACGTTGAATATTCATTGAAGATTGATGAAGCTGAAGTTGTTGTTCAGCCATCAAAGTTGCTGGTGTTCTGTTCTAGCTAACATAATTTGAAGACCGGCGTTGAACAGCTCTCGTACCGGAGTCGAACTCGATATTCTTCACATCCGATGATTCCAGAAGCGAGATCGAAGAACGGCTTCATCATCGTTGAAAAGCGGACATCTCCGGAAGTTGATTCTTCGCTAGTTCAATCAAGGTAAGCGAGATGAAACTCCTTTTAATAGCGTCTGATGAGGCGAGAGCTTCTCGTGTCGAAATACGTTATTGACAACGAAGGTTCGGAGCTAGGATGCATTGAAAATCTGATTAGAATCAATGCTTGAATGATCTAGAGTAGATTATATTTAGATCTTTTGGTTTTGTGATGTTCGAACCTAGATGATCATTGTTCTGCAATTTCGGATCCATGACAGACCTCTTTGTGCATATGCCTGAAAACGAGCTAGTAGATGTGTTTTTTGTGCTCGATGCCATCATGAGAGTCAAAGATGACTTGATTAGCTTTTCAATGAGCTATAGCATGTCCCGATCTGATATCGTTTGCTATTTGAATCTGCTTCAAAAGTCAAGAAATGATTCTGGAAAACTAACATGTTGTAGTTCACTGTTATGTTTTGTTCGATCTTGGTTGCTTGTCGATTTCTGGATTTTTGTACTTTGAATCTTAAATCAACGCCTTCATAAAAATTGTTCAAAACATGTTTCTCTACAACATACATTTTTTTTTCAGAATTTGTAAAAATCATTCGGATAGGTAGATCCTAAAAAAATCGTTCTTATTTCTGCAAATTTTGATACTAGGAGTAACTTTCTATTTTGACCAAACAAGGAAACGACCTCATTTCAACTCGAGTCCTCTTAGGATTAGATAATAGACATCTAGAGCTTCAAAACGGTAGGTCGCACGCCCAAAACGAACGTCATATGGCCTTCCAAAAATATCTTCGAAGATTAACGATTCTGCAGTAGTTTAGGTTTTTTCGGTTTTGATCCTGTTCCGTCTTCTGACTTTGTTATTTTTGTGTTGACTTTCTTGATCATTTTTTGATAAAATTTTCTTGATGAGTTTTGTTCCAAATCACGTTATGCATCTTCTGTAATTTTTTCATGATTTTTGGATCTATTCAACTAGGTCAAATCTACTTAGATGTAGGTTTAGGTCAATCTGTCCCATATCGATCTCTAATTTTGCTATTTGTTTGTTGATTTTTGTGTTGATTTATGGAACAACTTTCCTTATGGAAGTTTCTTGTACAGGTGTTGTACATGTCCTATATTTTTTTCAAAATTTTTAGACATGTTTAGCTAGGTTAAAATTGCTTAGATCTGGACATAGGTTAGTTTGTCCTGCATTAATCCGAGATTTGTTTTGGTGAAATTGAGTCCATAAATTCACTTATTTGGACTCAAATCCTTCATGAAAGTTGAAATACATGATATATATGTTCAATTGATGCATTCTTTGTGAGTTTGTACTTTGGCAATGTGAATTAATTGCATACATTAGAGTAAAAGGTACTGCAGCAACATGTGTTAGACATATAATGTGATCTATTTTGCCATTTTTACCACAATTCATATGATCTTAATTGAGTTTCGATTTCTTAACGAGAAATCTTTATCACTGTATGCTCTATATGTGAGATTTTTGGTAGGAATTATGCATGTCTTGAAGATGGCTGAAATCATGCTTGTTCTGTAAACTTAATGCTAAAATGAAATCTTGTCATATGTGCACATTTTCATGCTTGTTTGAGTCTTTTAGGAATCAAATCATATGATCATGCCTTCTTGATGATTGAACCACATGTTACAAGGTTTGCATATGTGTTTAGGTCATGTCATTTGAGTTTCATCTTGCACATCAAATTGTCTCACAAAAATTGTTCATCATACTTAGAATTATCAAGCATATCATTAAGAATCATGAATCATCTCATAATGTCATTTAAATTGTATGACGTTTTGCATGCCAACTTAGGATTAGATGACTATTCAAACTTTCCATCGCATCCAATCCTAAGTCCCATGTGATTTCTTTATGCCATTTGGGCATTCTTTGAGTGATTTTAAGATTTTCTAATAAATGATTATGTTCTGTTTTCTTAATTATTCTTAATTACTAATACGAGCACTTTTAGAGATCTCGATTTTAGGATACCAAATTGACCTAGTTTGAACTCGAGCTCTTCTAGGAAGATATAGGAAACATTTAAAAGTTTCTAATGCCAGTAATTTCATGCCAATCGCTCACCATTTGAACCAATTTTCCATTTTTTCAAAGTTAGATTACAATCTGAATAAGGAATCAAATTCAAACCCCTATTTTAACCTCTGTCTGGACAGACATTTGATATTTTTGTTTCATTTTTTCTATTTGGAATATGAACTTGGCCTCTGAATGAAACTTGTTTTTCATCATGTTGGCTATGTTTTGTGTAAATTTGATGATTTTTAGACATGTTCTGATAGGACAAATTCTCGTGACATTAGCTAAATGTCCTGTTATTTTGACAAATTTATGATGTGTTGTTACTTGTTGTTTGATTTTTGTAAAATCATGTGTACATTTTTTGAGAAAAATCTCTTCACAAAAGTTGTTCATCATCATGTCATGCCTGTTAAGGAATTTCGTTTCATTGCCAAATTATCATTAGGTATTGCCCAATTTTGCTGTCTTTGCACGTTTGTTCTGAAATTTCCTGATATAAACATGATTGTGATTGTTTAGTTATATCTTTTAGGTTAGTTTGTACGTGAAATTAGGACATGCCATCTTCATGGAAATTGTTCTACATTCTTTGATCTTTGTTGTTAAACAACCGGCCTTTTCAAATTGCATCTTTCGAAAAAAAAATGTTTTGGTACATGTGATGTTTCTCAAAAACGATTCCTAAAATGGTTATTCTCCAAAACTTGATTTGGCTTAAGGAAAAATCATAGTTTGGACCATATTCAAAATGCTTGCGACACTTGTGACTTCTAATGCGAGGCCTGGGCTAGCCTTGGCAATTGAATGTGTTCAATAGCTTAAATATTCCTTAATCCTAAATATTTTCAAACATTTTTAAAAATCCTTTTTTGACAACGTGAAAGTCACGATTTGAATTGTATTCAAAATGGCAACGACGCTTATGACTTCTAATGCGAGGCCCGGGCTAGCCTTGGCAATTGAATGTCTTTCATAGTGGAGACATCACCTTGTCTCAAAACTTTTCATGAATGATGTTGAGATATGATTTTTTTTTTAAATCACATGTACCCTTCATACATATCATCCCATCATGCATTAGAAATTGTTTGTGTTTGTGATTGGCGCATGCCCTTAGTAATAAGTGACTCGTCGACGGTTCACTTTCTTACTTGATTGGTTGAAAAACAATGTTCAAAAGACCTGCATACATGTTTAATTTTTTCTGCAATGCATGTGATTTTAGATGAATGGTAGGGTCGATGCATGATATCGAGGGAAAACCCTAGGATCATATAGATCGCTTGATTAGGAGACTTATTAGCATTATTGGCCATGCAAGAATACAATCGGTCAATAATTGCTATAAGTCACAAAAAAAAAAAAAAAAAAAGGATTGGGTAGGTTCTTAGTGGGACCCTCACATGAAAAACAAAGGCTAACCCCGAGGCCCTAAAACTTGACTTTCGTATTGCACTTCTTTTAAATGATGAATCTCGACATGACGTCTTGTTTTTTATTTGTTTTGATATGTATGCTTGTTTCTTTTCATTGTATGTACCTAATTATAAGTTTCTTTGATTAGGTTTAGATTAGAACCCCGAAGATGGAGAAAACGCGAAGATGGTAGAGGTCGATGTCCATTCCGACCATTATCATGTACTATTCATTTTTCCCGACATATGTCTCGGGTTTCATTTGTTGTATAAAACCCGACGAGTTGCAGATTTTCTCTCTTTCTCTCGTCTTTTCCAATTGTGTTTCTCTTTTATATTTTTTAGGATTGCATGATAGATTTATTGATTTCCTTAATTGTTTACTTACTGTCTTGCAATTTCAATTCCATTGATTGCTTTCTTTTCTTATTTTTCTAGAAATAGAATAGAATGAAAATGACCAACCATGCATGATCACTTAGTTTAGGACAAATGATCCCGAAATGTAAAAAGAAACGCATGAACATGTTAGGAAAACACAACATACTATTTAGGTACCAAAATGGCGCTAATATAAATGTTAGCGTAACACAAGTCCCCGAACCTAGAAATTTGGTTGCATAGGAATCGAGGGAATACTCTCGACCCTCGATTGGATTTTCTAGCCAACCCCCAAAATGAGGCTAGTGGCGACTCCCGTCTTATTTTTAGGTTATCATAAACAATTAGACCGTATAAATAAACCCGTCGCGCGGGGTATGAGTTTCGATGAAACTCACTATGGTTTAGCATACTCGATATGGGAGTAACCTAAAGGATGAAGTGATGACATCTTATGGGCGAGGCGTACTGTCGAGAGAGTTACCATGATAAAGGTACCCTTAAATCCGATATCCACACTTGACCCATTTTTCTAAGGTGTTGTGCCATCCCAGAAATTAGGGGCAAGCCCTAAGGTGTCCTAAAGCTCTTAAATAGGTAATGAATTTACCTATGGGTTATGCTTTAGCCTTTAGTTTTCTCTTAAGGCTATGTGTTTTGTGCTTGTGTTCTTAATTTAATTTGAAATTTGGATTATAGGGTAAATTAATGAGAATAGTCTATGCTTGGCCATGCATTTTATAGACTAAGTTTCTATAGATAAAATATTATAGGATTTTTGGCTATGTGGAATTTAGTAATTAAGTACCTAAAAGAAAGATCAAAAAAAAAAAAGAGAATAAAATTTGATTGGGCCTTAGGCCCAAGAGTGGACCTTTAATGGGCCAAGTTGGCCGGCCCATTAAGGCCCACAAGGAGGGGCTGCCGTCGACCCAAAGGGGGGGGAGGAGTGGCCGGCCCACTTCTCCCAAAAAGCCCAAGCCCAAGCCCAATTGCATGAGCCTTGCCAAGTGGCAAGAAGGCTTGCCATGCATTGGCCCTTGGGAGGCAACCTCATGATTGCCTTTTGGGGAATTAAGAGAGAGAGGGTGACCGGTTGGGGGAGGAGTTGTCGCCCAAAGGAGAGAGAGGGAGAGAGGGTGTGCGTGCAAGAGAGAGAGAGGAGGAGGCCGAGAGAGAGGAGGAACCGTCCGTCGCCGCCGCCGCCGCCGTTCGTCCACCGTGTGCCGCCATTTCTTTTTTGAGTTTAAGGCAAGTTTAGGGTCCATTACTACTCTTGCATGTGTGTTTTGTATGTATGATTGAATTCTTAGATGTTTAGAAGATAGGAACCGAAGCTAGTGTGGTTTGTTTTTGAAGAACCTTGCTGTTTTCGCATGAACCGCCTGAGTCAGAATCTTGTGGGAGCTTGCATGCATGTTTGGAGTTCGATTTTGACTTGGATCTCTTCATGAAAGTTGTAGCCCACACCTTGGACTACAACATACTAAAATTTCGTGCAAAATGATGAAGATTTAAGGGGTCAAAACCCCATCCTCCGGAGGCTCTAGATCTGGATCTACTTCGCTGACCTTGTGGTAGATTTGTGGCTGCATGTTGGTTTTTACCAATAATCTCTCTTCGACTCCTTCATGAAACTTGTAGAGTACATCTTAAAGATCAACATACTCAAATTTGAAGCAAAATGAACAAGTATAGCTTAGGAAATCGACCTGTTCTTGAAGATGATAAATCTGGAGACGCGGTACAGGCCACCCGAGACTTCATGGACTCATATGGAGGTTATTCTTTGGAAATTTGGCCTAAGTTCCTTCATGAAAGTTGTAGGGGATCTTTAGCAGTAAAACATATCCAAATTTCAGAGAAAACGAAGAAGGATAGGTAGGTTAAACCTCAATATTTCGGACATAGGACCCTGGACGTTTCGGTGATCTGACCCGTGGCTTCGTATGACTATAGAAAATTATCTAAAACAAATTTGGCTTAGAATCCTTCATGAAAAATCTAATTTAGTGTCTTAACTATAACCTGGTAAAATTTCATAATTTTCGGAGGTCGTTTGGATATTTTAATTGAATTACTTAGAAAACTGCACATTCTGCCTTTGTCCGAGATTCCATGCGGTATTTTAGTAAACATTACCTTTTGTGTAGAAATTGATTTGCTATGTGTTTTTCTTTAGGAAACCACTATTTTATTGTATTAAATTATCATATGCTTTAATTTCATGAACTTGGGATTTGTGTGATTATTTAATTTAAATAATTGCAAAATAGGATAAGTTGGAATTTAAATAAATTCTAAATGAATTTGGTAAGTAAATTGTTTTGAGTGGCATACATTCCATAAGAATCTAATTGCTATGAGTGATTGCATTTTACTTCACGTATGTTAATGATTGATGATGCATGTATAAGAACGATGGTGATCTTGTTTTACCATTACATCATGTGCATGGTAAATTAAGACCTAAATTGGCAAACCTGAACAATGATCAATGAGGAAACTGTTTGTGGAGGATGATAATGCCCGGGATGGGGGGTGCCGGATGCCCGGAATGTATAGAGATACATGACCGGATGGCCCTGGGAGTATCAGGATGCCCGGAATGGTTGGGTGCCGGAAGCCTCGGAGGTCTTTGCCCGAGGGAATGCCTCGTGATGCCAATTGGGATGCGAGATGCCCGGGATGTGGGGGTGCCGGATGCCCGGTGGCCATAAATGGCTGAATGCCGAGGTCTTCTCGCAATGCCTGGGTGGGGTGCGAGTGTAAAGTATGGGATAAAATTGATGATCTCGAGAAAGAGTGATGTGGTGATCGAATTGAAAGCTGAAAGTGGAAATTGAATCATGCATATGCGACATGATATGATGATGATTACTTATGGCATGATGATATGCATATATGACATAATATGATGATGATCACCTATGATATGATGACATGATGACATGATGACATGATGGCATGTATATAAGATATGATGATGATATGCATATGCGACATGATATGATGATGATCACCTATGATATGATGACATGATGACATGATGACATGTATGTAAGATATGATGATGATATGCATATGCGACATGATATGGTGATGATCACCTATGATATGATGACATGATGACATGATGGCGTGTATATAAGATATGATGATGATATGCATATGCGACATGATATGATGATGATCACCTATGATATGATGACATGATGACATGATGACATGATGGCATGTATATAAGATATGATGATGATATGCCTGAATGATATGATATGATGATGATCATCCATGGCCTACGATATGTACGTGTTATGATTGTGATGATGATGTATGATGGCATATACATGGCTTCGAGGTAAGTATGCTTGAATGTATGAGCGACATGTATGATGTTATGATTGTATTGTATGATGCATTGAGTGGTTATTGGATTCCTTTACCTGCTGAGTGGTTGTACTCACCCCTTCGGGGACCAACATTTCAGATTAGTACGATGCCGCTTCCTACCATCGCGCGGGGTGTCTTTTACGGCCTTCCTTCTGACGTGGAGGTCGAGGTGGCGGAGATTGACTATCCCGCCGTCCCTGGTCTGACGTTTATACGGATCCGTACATTTGTGATGTATGATGTGGGCTTGTCTGGGGGCTCGGTTGTACAGGAGTTCGTGTCTGTCCACGTTCGCCGAGATGGAGTGATGTTGGGGATGTTGCCACCCCCACCGCCTGACGCACCGGGGTGGGTGTGATGGCCCGCGCGAGTGAAGAGTAGGAGGGGACGACACTTTTGAGATTATGGCCGACACTAGCAGTCCGAGGGGAGGTCTATACACGTCGTTTATAGTGGGTCGAGTGTTCCTTTTTGGGTTTGAAGGCCGAGCGTATGGAAGAGTCTTGGCCTACCTTTTGATGTACCGACCCATGAAAAAGCCTTCGTAAAAATATATATATGTAAATAAAAGTGGTTCGGCCTTGTGTTTTCTTTCATTGTGTAGTTGGTGTGCATTGTGCTATCGCTAAGGAAGTGGAGAGAGGGTGAGACTCGCCTCTAATTTCCGCTGTGAGCTGCGCTAATCCCTAAGTCATAAAAAAAATAATAAAAAAAAAAATTCGCCTAAACCTCGGCCTAAATTACAACCCCCTTTGTACTAACGTCAAATAAGTTGTTTTGCTTTAGATTTAAACGCTTAGTATCTGTGGCAACCCTATCGGGTTTGGGGGTGCCACAGCGGTTGGTATCAAAGCCAAAGGTTTATGTTTGGAGTGATAAGGAGCCTCATTTGGAAAATGAGGAAAGTTTTGACAATGCACACCACAGGATACCGACTGTGATAGGTTGGCTAACTTTGAACAACGGGTGAGGTGTATTCGCCCGTAGATCCCTGGTTTATGTTTCGAGAGTACTCTCGGCTGCTAGTAACATGGTTAGGTTACTTACCTTCTTGGTGTTTTTACTTTCTTGGAGACTCTGATGTCTCAGATATTTCCTGAGGCAAATGCTTGGAAACTGCAGGAAAATCATGGTACGGTTTGGAAGTCATCGCCCACCTAGGGCTGAAGCCTCTTCATCAAGGGCTGAACCCCGAATGGAAGATATCCTGCAGGCATTGGCCAATATTGGAAATCTGATGGAAAGGCAAGCGCAGCAACAACCCGGAGTAGAACGCCGTACTCAGGGACTGGTAGAACAATTTTTGAAGTTGAAGCCACCCAAATTCAGTGGCATGGGAAGTCCTGAGGAGGCGGAACATTGGATTGATGGGATGGAGCGAATTTTCCGGTTGTTGGACTGCAATGATGCTGAGAAAATAACTTTAGCAGAGTACCAGCTGGAGGGAAATGCGAAGTTTTGGTGGAGAGCTTCAAGGGATACGATCTTTCCACCAGGTACTGATATAAACTGGGATGAGTTTGTCAGGGCTTTCAATAGAAAGCATTTTTCTGACTGTGCCAAGGATAAGAAAATTTCAGAATTTGTTCAACTAGAACAAAAGGAGCTGACAGTGGACCAATATGAGGCTAGATTTTCTGAACTATCTAGATATGCTCCTAGACTGATTGAGGATCAAGAGGAAAAAGCCAAGAGGTTTCTGAAAGGGTTGAGAACTGACATTAGAAAGCAACTGGTGCCTTTGAACATAAGAAATTACAATGAGATCTATGAAAGGGCATAGTTGGTGGAACAGGAGCTGTTAAGAGAGCGGTCAGAGTTTAAGAAACCATGGAATTTTAATGATGTGAGAAGGGGTAAGAGACCCTATTCTGGTCAAGGTCAGACTTGGAATGCGAGGAAGAAGAGTAATTTTGGAAATTCTGGGGAGCAAGGAGTGGTCTCGAATATAGGGAAAGCACCCTATCAGCCTGGTGTTTGTCAAAGGTGTAATGGACGCCATGGCCCAGGACCTTGTAATGGACGACTGAAGTGCTTTGGTTGTGGACAAGTGGGCCATCTTAGGAGAAATTGCCCACAAGAAAGGTCGCAGGTGAGTGTTGGCTCAGTGCGACGGGGATATCGAGTCTTTGTCAAATCAAATTTACAAGGAAATCCTCAGAGGCCACCAACTCGAGGAAAAGTGTATGCGGTCACTCAAGAGGAAGCGAAAGCTTCCAACAATGTCATCTCAGGTACAATTTATATAAATGGCAAGAAGGCTTATGCATTGTTTGATACGGGTGCTACGCATTCTTTTGTGTCTGACAGATATAGACTGTTGAGTAAAATTGAAACGACTTTTCTTGGAACCCCTCTTTGTGTTTCTACACCTTTAGAGGATGCGGTGTTGTCTATGTTGGTGTGTGAGAAATGTAAGATAACTGTAGGAGGAAAAGACACGGAAATAGATTTAGTCGTGATGGCCATGTATGACTTTGACGTTATCCTAGGAATGGACTGGTTTCGTAAGTATCGGGCTAAAATGGATTGCTATAGAAGAGTAATCCAATTCGCTTTACTTGACCAGTCTAGTTGTGAATTCTTAGGTGGTCAGACCCACCTATCAGTAGCACTTATTTCTGCGGTAGAGGCTAATGTGTTACTTGGCAAAGGATGTCAAGGGTACCTAGCAATGGTTAAAGATTGTGCCAAGGAAGAACTGAAACTTGATGAAATTGGGGTAGTAAATGAATTTCTAGATGTATTTCCTGAGGAGTTGCCTGGATTACCCCCAGAAAGAGAGATTGAGTTTGAAATTGAACTGATGCCTGGAACCGGACCAATATCGAAAGCCCCATACAGAATGGCCCTAGTGGAACTAAAAGAGTTGAAAGTGCAACTACAAGAGTTGCTTGACAAAGGATTCATTAGGCCCAGTGCTTCACCTTGGGGTGCACCGGTTCTGTTTGTGAAAAAGAAGGATGGGTCGATGCGCTTATGCATTGACTATAGGCAACTAAATCAAGTGACCGTTAAAAATAAGTATCCTCCGCCTAGAATTGACGACCTATTTGACCAACTTCAGGGAAGTTCGATTTTCTCTAAGATTGACTTAAGGTCAGGATACCATCAGCTAAGGATTAAGAAGGAAGACATCCCTAAGACTGCATTTAGGACTCGTTATGGACATTACGAGTTCCTTGTCATGCCTTTTGGATTGACAAATGCACCAGCAGCATTTATGGATCTAATGAATAGGGTATTTAAGTCCTATTTGGATCAATTCGTGATTGTTTTTATCGACGATATTTTGGTTTATTCAAAAGGACCAAAAGAACATGAGCAACACTTGAGGTTAGTTTTGCAAACTCTGAGGGACCGCAAGTTATATGCCAAATTCAGCAAGTGTGAATTTTGGTTGGACCAGATAACATTTTTAGGACACGTGGTGTCAGGAGGAGGAATTGCAGTAGATCCGGCAAAAGTTGAAATGGTAATAAATTGGCCGAGACCGACCACACCCACTGAAATACGAAGTTTCTTAGGACTGGCCGGTTATTACCGAAGGTTTATTGAAGGATTTTCCCGATTGGCGGGCCCTTTAACCAAGTTAACTCGGAAAAATGCGAAATTTGAATGGAGTGGGGATTGTGAAAGGAGCTTTCAAGAACTTAAAAGGAAGTTAACCACGGCTCCAATTTTAACCATACCCTCTGGACCGGATGGTTTTACAGTATATAGTGATGCATCTCACAAAGGATTGGGATGTGTTTTGATGCAACATGGCAAGGTCATAGCCTATGCATCTAGACAACTGAAACCCCATGAACTAAACTACCCCACGCATGATCTAGAATTAGCAGCTATAGTGTTCGCCTTGAAGATATGGAGGCATTACCTTTATGGGGAGAAGTTTGAAATTTATAAGGACCATAAGAGCCTGAAATATTTGTTCTCACAAAAAGAGTTGAACATGAGACAAAGGAGGTGGATGGAATTGTTAAAAGATTATGACTGCGAGATACGATACCATCCGGGGAAGGCGAATAGAGTAGCGAGATGCTCTTAGCCGTAAGTCGCCCATGGAGATGGCTAGTTTAAGAATAGCAGAATGGAGTTTATTGAAGTCCGTAGCAGACTCGGAATTTAAGTTAAAAGTGGATGATCTTACTAGTATGCTTAAAGCCCTAAGAATCGAACCGGAAATCATCCAAAGAGTCAAGACCCTGCAAAGATCCGATCCGGAGATTATGAAAGTGAAGGAGGCGGTGTCCTTAGGAAAGAAACCAGAATTTCAAATTTCCGAAGATGGGGCGATAAGATGCCAAGGACGACTTTGTGTACCCGACAACGAGGAAGTAAAGAAGGAGATTTTGTCGGAGGCACATAAGAGCAAGTATAGTATCCATCCAGGTAGTACGAAAATGTACAGAAATTTGCGTCAACAATTTTGGTGGAATGGTATGAAAATGGATACGGCTAAGTATGTTTCTCAATGTTTAACGTGCCAACAAGTAAAGGCGGAACATCGTAAACCGGCAGGACTTTTAAGACCGCTAGACATACCAGAGTGGAAATGGGAGCATGTGACAATGGATTTTGTACAAGGATTGCCAAGGACATCAAGTGGCCACGATTCAATTTGGGTAGTGGTGGACCGTTTAACTAAGTCTGCCCATTTCTTAGCTGTCCCTATGAACTATTCAATGAATAGACTCGCTGAGATCTATGTAAGTCAGATAATACGCTTGCATGGTATACCTGTAACGATTACCTCGGATCGAGACTCTAGATTTACTTCGAATTTTTGGCGAAGTCTGCAAAATGCTTTGGGGACGAAACTTCAATTCAGTACCGCATATCACCCTCAAACAGATGGACAAACAGAAAGAGTGATACAAACTCTAGAGGATATGCTAAGAGCCTGTATCATCGACTTTAGAGGGAAATGGGATGAGAACCTGCATTTGGTAGAATTCGCCTATAACAACAGTTTTCGGAAAAGTATAGGCATGGCCCCATATGAAGCATTATATGGGAGGAGATGCAGAACCCCTATCTGTTGGGACCAGGTAGGTGAAAGAAGATTGACAGGACCTGAATTGATACAAGATACCACTGAAGCCGTTGAGATTATTAAGAAAAGACTTAAGACAGCCCAGAGTAGACAAAAGGGCTATGCGGACAGGCGTAGGAGGCCCTTGGAATTTAGAATAGGGGATCATGTATTTCTTAAGGTATCCCCGTTAAAAGGAGTATCTCGTTTTGGAATGAAAGGAAAGTTGAGTCCCAGATTCGTTGGACCTTTTGAGATACTTGAGAGAATAGGAGATGCAGCTTATCGTTTGGCACTACCTCCTAATTTGGGAAATTTGCATGATGTGTTTCATGTGTCGATGCTAAGAAAGTATCAGCCAGATCCTAGTCACATACTCGATCATGAAGCCATCAAAGTGGATGAGAAAGCAAGATACATCGAGGAACCTGTGCAAATACTAGATCGGAAAGAACAAATTCTCAGAAATAAGAAGATTCCCTTGGTGAAAATATTATGGCAACATCACGATAAGGAGGAAGCCACATGGGAAAGTGAAGACCAGATGAAGGAAAAGTACCCCTACCTATTTGAGGACGTGGGTAACGTTTAATTTCGAGGACGAAATTCTCTAAGGAGGGGAGATTTGTGGCATCCCAGAAATTAGGGGCAAGCCCTAAGGTGTCCTAAAGCTCTTAAATAGGTAATGAATTTACCTATGGGTTATGCTTTAGCCTTTAGTTTTCTCTTAAGGCTATGTGTTTTGTGCTTGTGTTCTTAATTTAATTTGAAATTTGGATTATAGGGTAAATTAATGAGAATAGTCTATGCTTGGCCATGCATTTTATAGACTAAGTTTCTATAGATAAAATATTATAGGATTTTTGGCTATGTGGAATTTAGTAATTAAGTACCTAAAAGAAAGATCAAAAAAAAAAAAAAAAAGAAAGAAAATTTGATTGGGCCTTAGGCCCAAGAGTGGACCTTTAATGGGCCAAGTTGGCCGGCCCATTAAGGCCCACAAGGAGGGGCTGCCGTCGACCCAAAGGGGGGGGAGGAGTGGCCGGCCCACTTCTCCCAAAAAGCCCAAGCCCAAGCCCAATTGCATGAGCCTTGCCAAGTGGCAAGAAGGCTTGCCATGCATTGGCCCTTGGGGAGGCAACCTCATGATTGCCTTTTGGGGAATTAAGAGAGAGAGGGTGACCAGTTGGGGGGAGGAGTTGTCGCCCAAAGGAGAGAGAGGGAGAGAGGGTGTGCGTGCAAGAGAGAGAGGAGGAGGCCGAGAGAGAGGAGGAACCGTCCGTCGCCGCCGTGTGCCGCCATTTCTTTTTGAGTTTAAGGCAAGTTTAGGGTCCATTACTACTCTTGCATGTGTGTTTTGTATGTATGATTGAATTCTTAGATGTTTAGAAGCTAGGAACCGAAGCTAGTGTGGTTTGTTTTTGAAGAACCTTGCTGTTTTCGCATGAACCGCCTGAGTCAGAATCTTGTGGGAGCTTGCATGCATGTTTGGAGTTCGATTTTGACTTGGATCTCTCCATGAAAGTTGTATCCCACACCTTGGACTACAACATACTAAAATTTCGTACAAAATGATGAAGATTTAAGGGGTCAAAACCCCATCCTACGGAGGCTCTAGATCTGGATCTACTTCGCTGACCTTGTGGTAGATTTGTGGCTGCATGTTGGTTTTTACCAATAATCTCTCTTCGACTCCTTCATGAAACTTGTAGAGCACATCTTAAAGATCAACATACTCAAATTTGAAGCAAAATGAACAAGTATAGCTCAGGAAATCGACCTGTTCTTGAAGATGATAAATCTGGAGACTTGGTACAGGACACCCGAGACTTCATGGACTCATATGGAGGTTATTCTTTGGAAATTTGGCTTAAGTTCCTTCATGAAAGTTGTAGGGGATATTTAGCAGTAAAACATATCCAAATTTCAAAGAAAACGAAGAAGGATAGGTAGGTTAAACCTCAATATTTCGGACATAGGACCTTGGACGTTTCGGTGATCTGACCCGTGGCTTCGTATGACTATAGAAAATTATCTAAAACAAATTTGGCTTAGAATCCTTCATAAAAATCTAATTTAGTGTCTTAACTATAACCTGGTAAAATTTCATAATTTTCGGAGGTCGTTTGGATATTTTAATTGAATTACTTAGAAAACTGCACATTCTGCCTTTGTCCGAGATTCCATGCGGTATTTTAGTAAACATTACCTTTTGTGTAGAAATTGATTTGCTATGTGTTTTTCTTTAGGAAACCACTATTTTATTGTATTAAATTATCATATGCTTTAATTTCATGAACTTGGGATTTGTGTGATTATTTAATTTAAATAATTGCAAAATAGGATAAGTTGGAATTTAAATAAATTCTAAATGAATTTGGTAAGTAAATTGTTTTGAGTGGCATACATTCCATAAGAATCTAATTGCTATGAGTGATTGCATTTTACTTCACGTATGTTAATGATTGATGATGCATGTATAAGAACGATGGTGATCTTGTTTTACCATTACATCATGTGCATGGTAAATTAAGACCTAAATTGGCAAACCTGAACAATGATCAATGAGGAAACTGTTTGTGGAGGATGATAATGCCCGGGATGGGGGGGTGCCGGATGCCCGGAATGTATAGAGATACATGACCGGATGGCCTTGGGAGTATCAGGATGCCCGGAATGGTTGGGTGCCGGAAGCCTCGGAGGTCTTTGCCCGAGGGAATGCCTCGTGATGCCAATTGGGATGCGAGATGCCCGGGATGTGGGGGTGCCGGATGCCCGGTGGCCATAAATGGCTGAATGCCGGAGGTCTTCTCGCAATGCCTGGGTGGGGTGCGAGTGTAAAGTATGGGATAAAATTGATGATCCCGAGAAAGAGTGATGTGGTGATCGAATTGAAAGCTGAAAGTGGAAATTGAATGATGCATATGCGACATGATATGATGATGATTACCTATGGCATGATGATATGCATATATGACATAATATGATGATGATCACCTATGATATGATGACATGATGACATGATGACATGATGGCATGTATATAAGATATGATGATGATATGCATATGCGACATGATATGATGATGATCACCTATGATATGATGACATGATGACATGATGACATGATGGCATGTATATAAGATATGATGATGATATGCATATGCGACATGATATGATGATGATCACCTATGATATGATGACATGATGACATGATGGCATGTATATAAGATATGATGATGATATGCATATGCGACATGATATGATGATGATCACCTATGATATGATGACATGATGACATGATGACATGATGGCATGTATATAAGATATGATGATGATATGCCTGAATGATATGATATGATGATAATCATCCATGGCCTGATGACATGATATGTATATAAGTGTTATGATTGTGATGATGATGTATGATGGCATATACATGGCTTCTATGGTAAGTATGATTGAATGTATGGCTTCGAGGTAAGTATGCTTGACATGTATGATGTTATGATTGTATTGTATGATGCATTGAGTGGTCATTGGATTCCTTTACCTGCTGAGTGGTTGTACTCACCCCTTCGGGGACCAACATTTCAGATTAGTACGATGCCGCTTCCTACCGTCGCGCGGGGTGTCTTTTATGGCCTTCCTTCTGACGTGGAGGTCGAGGTGGCGGAGATTGACTGTCCCGCCGTCCCTAGTCTGACGTTTATACGGATCCGTACGTTTGTGATGTATGATGTGGGCTTGTCTGGGGGCCCGGTTGTACAGGAGTTCGTGTCTGTCCACGTTCGCCGAGATGGAGTGATGTTGGGGATGTTGCCACCCCCACCGCCTGACGCACCGGGGTGGGTGTGATGGCCCGCATGAGTGAAGAGTAGGAGGACGACACTTTTTGAGATTATGGCCGACACTAGCGGTCCGAGGGGAGGTCTATACACGTCGTTTATAGTGGGTCGAGTGTTCCTTTTTGGGTTTGAAGGCCAAGCGTATGGAAGAGTCTTGGCCTACCTTTTGATGTACCGACCCGTGAAAAAGCCTTCGTAAAAATATATATATGTAAATAAAAGTGGTTCGGCCTTGTGTTTTCTTTCATTGTGTAGTTGGTGTGCATTGTGCTATCGCTAAGGAAGTGGAGAGAGGGTGAGACTCGCCTCTAATTTCCGCTGTGAGCTGCGCTAATCCCTAAGTCATAAAAAAATAAATAAAAAATAAAAAAAATAAAAAAAAATTTCGCCTAAACCTCGGCCTAAATTACAACCCCCTTTGTACTAACGTCAAATAAGTTGTTTTGCTTTAGATTTAAACGCTTAGTATCTGTGGCGACCCTATCGGGTTTGGGGGTGCCACAGGTGTGCTACTCGCGTGAATATGGATCGCGACACTTCGCTATCATGCGGGGTATGAGCTTGGGAGAGCTCGTGATCTCATGGAGGGTAGGGGTGTGCAACCGGACCGGGTCAACCCGGTTCCCGGTTCAGCCCACCCAGAAAACAGGGTCGGGAACCGGTTTCGGTTGAAACCGGTCCGAGAACCGGTTCCCAAAGTTCAGACCCTGTTTGAACCGGTCCAGGAACCGGTTCCGAGGGAATACCCACTCGAGAACCGAATCGACCGGACCGGTTCGGGAATTGGTTTGAGAACCAGTTTTTGGGCCCCAAAAGTCCAAAGGACCAAAACCCTAGTCGTTTCTATATTTACTCTCACGCTCGTCGCTCTCAGCCTCTCACCTCCGCTGATCCATTTGAGCGTTGCGCTACTAACACTGCTTCCGCTCGCCCATCGTCGCCTTCCTCCAGATCAGCGCCCCCATCCTTGTCCCGGCCATCCTCGCCACCCCGCGTCGTCGACCTCGGACACGAACGTGACGGCGCTACTTAAGAAGGCTGGGTGCAAGACGTTCGCGGGCCTCCTCGTCTTGAGTGGCATCATCAAGACGCACCAATCGGTGGTGGACAAGTGCCTGACGATGTTCGGGCCCGACATGAGCTCATGTCGCTCCTGCTGTACCACACGGTGGCAAACTATACCCCGATCGGGTCCCTAAAGATGAGCAACGCCCCGATCAGCACCCTCGCCACGAACGGCTTTGGGAATTACGATTTCACCGTGAAGACCGCCGGCGACTCCATCGCGCTCGACACCGGGGTCGACTCCTCACGGGCGGCCAGCACGGTGCTCGACTCCACCCCCGTCGCTATCTTCACCGTCGACAGCGTCCTCCTCCCCGCCAAGCTATTCGGCAAGTCCCCGTCCCCCGCGCCGGCGCCGTCGTTGGTAAGCACGATTTTTACTCTTCGTTGTGAGCTGCCAGCTAATTAGTTCTACTTACCCCATGATATGATCTGTATTGTTGAATTTGATCCCTTTTCTAGTTGATTTTTCTACTAAATTTAGTGGTTGGCTAATCTTCCAAGGTTTCATATGTTATTCCTTGCTTTGGACCGGTAGAAGTCTAGCATCTTAATTCGCAAAATCGCCCAAATGAAGTAGGTCCGTGAGGATCTTGATTTTCGAGAGTGACTGTTTAAACTGAATGGTTGCTCAGGTCTGTGAGCACTGTGAATTCCTCTTTTATTTTATGAAAGTCTGGTTTTGAATCTCTCCGGCTGTTTGCTCTTTTGATTTGTTCTGGTATTTTAAGAAGATATTGATCCGTCGGACCGTTCTTGTATTGCGAGTCTAGTGTTTTTTTTCTCGATGGGATGAATCTTGAGAATTGATCATGTCATAAGTGGTGGTGTCGCATGAAGCCGAAAGCCGAAGGGGACAACGATGCACCAGATCAAAACAGGTTCCAATATAAATAGGGTCAACCCTATTCGCGGACCGGAAAAATATGGTGGGTCGGGAACAGGGTCCAATGCAAACAGGGTCGGGTACAGGGTCCAGGTCTAGACCCTACTCACCCTGGACCCGATCACCTCTAGTGGAGGGAACTCACGAGAGGCTTGATCAAAAAAGCGAGGTGATGACGTCTTTTGGAACGGGAGCCGTGAGGGAACTCTCGTGATCAAGTATCCCTAAACTCGACCTTTCCCCATTTTCTCTCCTTGTGATGATGAGGGATCCGAGGGCGCCGAGATCAGGTCGTGACACATGGTGATCTGGATGAAGAAATTTATATAGAACTTCCTCTAGGTTTACACATACGGGGGGAGTCACGAGTAAGCCATCTATGTAACTCCTTATATGCATTGAAACTAAGTATCTAGGCAATGGTATGCCAAGTTCACTACTACACTAACCAATCAGGTTTTTAGCATTCTAAGCATGATTATACTTTACTTACATGGACTACAAGAAATTCATCAATTTATTTGTTGATATATGTTGATGATATATTTGTCATGGGAAATCATGACTATCATATTGCGAAGTTTGAAGAATATTTGCACTCTACCTTTCATATCAAGGATTTGGGACCTCCCAAATATTTCCTTGTCATTGAAATTGCTCAGCCTGATAAATGAATCGGTCTTAGTTAGAGGAAATTCATCTTGGAAATTGTTTCCGAAGCAAGGTTATTAGGTTGTAAACCATCCGTCATCCCAATTGAATAGAATATCAAGCTGACAACTCATGAGTATTACATGGATCCTTCATCATCTATGAAGGATCCATTGGAATATCAATGACTTGTCGGGAAGTTAATATATCTTATCATGACAAGACTTCACATATGTTATGCAGTGTAAATAATCAGCCAATTTATGCATAGTCCAAAATAATCCCATATGAATACAGCCTTAAAAGTTGTGAAATATTTGAAGGGATATCCAAGACTTGGTATATTCTTATCTCGTGACTACAACATGAAGATGATGGCCTACTATGATACGGATTATGCTACTTACCCGATGACTAGGAGATCCATGATTATTTTTTTGCATCAAATTGGGAAAATCATTAATCTCATGGAAAATGAAGAAATAGTCGACTGTATCACTATCATAAGCCAAATCAAAGGATCAAGCCATGGTAAAAACTATCTATGAAATAGTTTGGATACGAGAACTACTCTTGGACCTTGGGGCATAGATTAGTTGACCAAGTGAATTATTGTGTGACAATGATATTGCACTTAAACTGACAGCAAACCCAGTTTATCATGAAAGGAAAAAACACATAGAAGTTTATTGTCATTTCACTCAGGACAAAATCAAAGTAGTCCTTATAACAAAGGGAATTGGAACTGTGGAATAACATGCATACATCTTCACTAAGTCACTTTGTCAAAGACAATACACATACTTACTACCAAGCTAGGTGTTCTCGACATTTACAAGACACCGGCTTGATGGGGGGTATTGGAGATATGATTGAAGATCCTGATTGTGGTGCCAATCTTGACTGCATATTAATTGATTTAGTCAATTTGTGATTAGTTTAGTAATTAGGAAAGTTGTAATTCTAGTATATTATTTCCTTTTTTTCCTCATCATTTTTACACTATAAATGGTCTAATGTATTTGTATTACATAATATATAAACAAAGTATTTTTCCTCCATTTCTCCTTTCAATTTCTGTCAATTATCTTCACTTCATCATAAAAGAACATCTGCATTTATCAAGTAAATACTAACATAAAAATATTTTATAATAATCAAAATGCAACAGGAGGTTTTTCCCAACAATTCTATTGAAAGAAAAGAAATTGAGATGACAATAGTCATATCGAATGCCAAAGTAATGTCTAATAATGACATTGAATGCCAAAGTAACCTCTAATGGCCACATTGGAGATTGAAAATTTAGATTAATGTCTTGTATCTCTTTGTTATTCAAAATGGACGAAACCAACGAAAATAGTCATTGCAGTTTTGGATATTTTTCTTGAGTTTATTGCATTATTTGAAAATATTCGGATTTGATTGTACTTTTGCTACATGTTTTAAGACGTCTAGTATATTTATCTCTTAAAGAAAAGGTTTGGAAGACTACGCATACATAATTTACTCAAGATACTTGGATAAGCACATCTAATGGGTCAATCTAGAAATTTCAAATCTCTTTGGCCTAAGCACGTTGTTTGACTCCCGAGTCCTCATTGAATATCTGCGGAACCCCACAATCGAATGTAAAGTGGCACGGATGCGTCCATAGTTCATCATTCATTCCCCTGATGGGCCTCAGGTGAACAAAAAAAGACAGAGACACCGCTAGTCCAAAAAGTGGCACTTCAAATTTTTCGACGACTTTTGGGTTCGCAACAGTGCGCTGTGTCTTTTGAAAAACAAGAAGAAGATGACCGTGTGTGACACAAAGAAAGTTATACTTGGAAAGGATTCCAAAAGATAGTCTTTATTTTGAATCATGAAGTGTAAATTACAATATCTTAGGCGCTTATTTATAAGGAGGTCACCATCTAGAAAATAACCAAATAACTAAAATCTAATAACAAAATTAAGGAAAAGATATTGATAAAAGGGAAAGTTAATATGCAAAACACGTTTGAAATCTGTGACATCTCGGAAATCAAGGAAAACACGTGAATCAAATATTGTAACCCATTTGTAATCTCGAAGATCACACAATCCTCTTTGATTTGTGGGATCGCCCGTTCTTATGACGCTCCAATGTTTTCATAAAGGCATTTACATGTTGTTCTACATCAGTGCGCCAGCCTTGCATGAAAGCAACCTTTAAGTACCGTGAGACCAATGTTTCGTCGGACCTGTCCCAATTTAAAATGCTTTCAAATAAATACAATCCCAAGTTGTTCGAATATCTCTCAGCACGCGTATGTCATGTCTTCAGGTTGGCACGCATTAACTCCATTAACCTCGAGGATAGCCAATTAGCCATAAACCACTGATACATGCGGCTTCTTGGAAAGTGCTAAAACAATTATTATCAGGGATAAGTACACTATTAGTGCCAAAACTTATGTACGGCGCTTACTTTGGTGCCAAAACTTTATTTTGGATCACTTAAGTGCCAAAATTTTTGAAAAAACGATCATTTTAGTGCCAACGCCAATCTAGTTGGTCGAAAATCCGACGTTGCACTTTTTTATTAATTTTTTAAGCTGATGTGGCTCGCCGGAGAGTACAGTCAGCATTTAAACAACAAAACGATGCCATTTGGTGTCTCTCCCCTAATTCAAAACCCTAAATCCCCAAATTGAGAGAGAGAGAAGATAAGCCGCTTCAATCTTCCCTCCTCCTCCCCCTTCAATCGCCCACATCCCTCGCCTCCGCCTCCGTCGGCGATGGGCCAGTCATCGTCCTCGACGTCCCCCGCGCTCAACGGCGGTGGCTTCGACCTCGACCCCAACCCCGACGACGGCCACTCGGTAGCCAAGTCGAAGGCCGTGATATGGCCGGTGCTCAAGGAGGCCACGGACAAGTGCGCCACCCCTGATCTCTCCCTCTCCATCTCCGATCTCCCCGACGAGTGCCTGGCCTGTGTCTTCCAGTACCTAGGCTCCGGCGACCGGGGCTGGTGCTCCATCGTGTGCCACTGCTGGCTCGTAATCGAAGGCCAGAGTCGCTAGAGGCTCGCCCTCCACGCCCACTCGGAGCTGCTGGACGCGGTCCCGGTGCTGTTTGTGTAGTTCGACTCAATCATGAAGCTCGTGCTCAAGTGCGACCGCAAGTCATTGAGCATCGGCAATGACGCGCTCGTGGAGGGCGTCTGAACAATGCCAAGCGACGGCGGCCGAGCGAGCTAGGTCGGCGTTGGGTGAGGATCGAACAAAAAAACCCTAATTTCAATCCAAAAAAAAAAAAAAATCCCCAAATGAGTTGTGCGGCGTCGTTTTTGTGAGGCCATCCACTTAGGACAGCAAAACGACGTTGTTTTATTAAGGAGAACAGAAAATGATGTCGTTTAAAAGTCATGTCGATTTTTTTTTTAAATATAAAAGCCACGTAATCATTTTGACCGGAATCTCTTGCCGGCGGCACCAAAGTGATCATTTTTCCTCTGATTTGGCACTTAAGTAATCCAAAATAAAGTTTTGGCACCAAAGTGAGTGCCGTACACAAGTTTTGGCACTGATTGTGTACTTACCCCATTATTATCATGTATATATTTTTTTGGTTTGTATGTATATTATTTAAAAGACCATCTTTTAAATTTGGTTTCTATCCGTTAAATGGCTATAATACCTTTATTCTTCACGGGAAAAGTAACGAACAAATAAGATATAATTTGAACCATTGTGTTTTTGAAATTCGTTTCTCTATTCCTTGCATGCTTGGAATTTGCCTGAAGGATCCAGTTCTTCACATTAGTGTAGTACGTACTTCACTTTTTCAAATTCTTCTTGCCATGGTAGACTAACTCTTTTCGTAAGTTGGTTTTTACATTCAGATTATAGTGGACGAAACCACAATATAACTGGTTAAACGACAAATAGAAAAACAGATAGTATGGCGTTACTAACCAACAATAAAAAAATCGACTGGCAGTTCCCAAATTCGAACTCTTGACCTATGTTATGATATCATGTAAAAATAATCGTTTGCCCATTAAATTTAAACTATTAAGTAACAATTAACAATGTATGTATAGTATATTATTTCTTGACATGCCAAAATTATCTTTCATGTATACAATAGTTTAAACTCACTCTTTTTATGGTAAAAATGTTTGTATCCATCAAGGCATACGCAATTTGTGAGACATGGGACCTTTTTTTGCATATCCAACTTTTGAGAGGAAACAGGTCAAAAAAGCAGGTTTTTCTATGTACCTAGAAAAATCAAGTCATATCAACCTTAAATGTGATTGAGGACGGGTCGGCTAATACAGTTGTATGACTTGTGATATCGTAGTTGTAACTAGACGAGTCTACAGCAGTATTTGTTCTAGATAATGGGCCTCCGATCTTATCACACCAAAGTAGCGAGCTAGATCAGAACACATTTCTTTCCATATATTGAAAAAAGTTACTAAAAATTGTCTTCAAAATTTTCAGTCAAAAATGATTTACACCCTCTAATTTTAGAAATCTTATTAATTTCTTAGGCTCTTACCTTCTATTACGTATGGGGACGACCTTGTTGAGTTTCGAGCAAAAACTTACAAGATTTTCATAGTTTTTCAATGTTAAGACGCTATGCTTACACCCTAGCACCCTAAGTTTACGAAAGAAGTTGAATTTTACACCTTGAATTGTCTAATATCATCAAGAAAATGTCAATTATAAAAACTAATACTTGGCCAAAGAGAAGGTACAAAAAAGAGAGAAGAAGATCCGACATGAAATCTTCTGAGAACTACTGTCAGAACATGATTATTGGCACTTTATTTGCCTTGGTTAGGTGGTTGGCCGGCATGTAACTTCCTTTCTCTAACCTCAGCAAAATATATAAATTAATAAATTAATAAATAACATTTTTTTTCTAGAATATGAATATGATAAACAAATCCAAAAACAAACGACCTTTTCCTAGAAGCTGAAGCCGGAGGGTAGTGAAAACAATTGACGTCAAACTAACCATGAAAGGGCTAAGACTAAGACAGCTGTGAATTGTTAAGACGGAATTGAAACCACTCGAAGCCCTTTGTTCTAAATTTTCCTACCTTCCTCTCACCTTACTCACGCCCCGTTGTCACGATAACTCCCGCATGTCATCTCTCTCTTCTTAGCTGTCCCTGGTCCCTCTCGGCTCTCACCAAATCCAGGTCAACCAATTCTCTTCCCTGTTACGCATACACTTTTTCTCTCCAACCACTTCCACTTCGCAACATGCATTGCCCTTCGCATGGCCTCGCCCGTATCCCACTTAATGACTGGGTATTGTTCATATACAACTCATTGTCAAAGTTTTGGAAGTCGCTTGATGGCCTCAAAATAGCCGAAGGAGCATAAATTTTAAAAGTTAGAAATTGAAGTAGATGTTGAAGTGGTTGTGCATCGCTTAAATAGAGTAACTAGTCATTATTCCGTCACTATATTGAACAACTTTATGATTGCAGGTCAATTGTGGAGGACATTTGGAGTTGCGAATCTGCATACTTATCCCAAAGATCCATTGCGCCGATGGATTGCCAGGAACAACTTGGCCATGAGTCTTTCCCTCCATTTACTCCGTGAACCTTTCACTACATTAATTTTTAACAGTGTGAGTGTCCCTCAGCGTGCATAATTCCATCCAGGTGCAATAGGGTCAAGCATAGTACAAGATTAAAGCACTCTTATAAGTTTTGATACTGATATAGGAAAAGACTGTCAATTAGTTTGATCAATTCACTCACTTTTAAGCAATCAAGTGTTAGATTTCTGAAGGAGTTCACCGTTAAATTTGATTCAACGTAATAGGCTCGAATTCCAATCTCAATAACTCCAAATATGTTAACTTTAAGGACAATGTCTTCCCCCTTGAATCCATTTAAAGATATAGACAAAAAAGAAAAAAAAGCATGGTCCGTGGATTATTGATAACTTTAACTGACTTCCTATGTTGGTCCGTGATATTTGTTGGATATTTCATAATTTGAATTTTTCTTGTTTAAAGTGAATTTCTTTTTCATAAAATGGTACTGGGTTTTACTTATTGAAATATCTGCGTAAATCATTACGTGGACAATGGTTCTGAAATAATCTCTAAGATATGTTTTGTGGTTTCTACTGTACAGAGACACGCCGGCAATGAGTGGTCCTCAAAGCTGTTTTCCTTCCTACGGACACGCAAAAATAAAACTCCGACAATAATACATTGGAGTTGGAGCCCATCATCTTTTCGAGTCTCTCTCCCTCCTCCCGACTCCACTATAAATACCTCTCCCGCCCCATCGTTTCCATGCAGTCCAGCAACACACACTTGACCGGTTCTCTACTCACATTCATAGATAGATGACCTTTCCAAGCGTCCTCTCAAATAAGATGGCCTTGGCAGTGGTTTTCCTCGGCTTATTGGCGATGGCGGCGGCTGCTGCGGGCAACTTCAACAAAGACTTCGACATCACATGGGGCGACGGCCGCGCGAAGATTCTCAACAGCGGCCAGCTCCTGACGTTGTCCATGGACAAGACATCAGGGTCAGGCTTCCGATCCAAGAAGCAGTACTTGTTTGGCAAGATCGACATGCAGCTAAAACTCGTGCCAGGGAACTCCGCTGGGACTGTTACCGCTTATTATGTGAGTCCATGAATCTCATGCCTCCGGTTTTACAAACCTGTCTTTGCAAATAAAACATTTGATATCTCTAATTGACTAATCTCCGTGAACGATATATGGAAGTTGTCGTGCATCAAATAAGGCTTCGTTCAGAGTGTGGCGGGTGTGATCTTTAAGTTAGTTTGAATGGGAAACATTAAAATTTGTCTTTCTATCCAATAATTTTTTTTTTTTTTTTTTTTTTTTTTGCAGCTTTCTTCTTTGGGTTCTGCTCACGACGAAATCGACTTCGAGTTTCTTGGTAATCTGAGTGGCGACCCTTACATCCTCCACACAAACGTATTCACGCAAGGGAAGGGAAACAGAGAGCAACAGTTCTATCTCTGGTTCGACCCCACCAAGGACTTCCACACCTACTCCATCTTGTGGAATCCTCAAAGCATCGTGTAATGTTACACAACTCTAACTCTACCTTAAACGCTAAATAACTCTTATTCTTATTACCAAATGGAATTAATCATCGATTAGTTTTAGTTCCTAATACGTTTAATATTCTCACACAGCTTTTCCGTGGATGGAACTCCCATAAGAGAGTTCAAGAACCTCGAGTCAAAGGGCGTCGCGTTCCCGAAGAGCCAGGCCATGTGGATATACTCGAGCCTGTGGAATGCGGACGATTGGGCCACAAGGGGCGGGCTTGTGAAGACCGACTGGACGCAAGCCCCGTTCACAGCTTCCTACAGAGGCTTCAACGACGCACAGGCCTGCATCTGGTCATCGGGATCCTCATCGTGTTCCTCATCCTCCTCGTCCTCAGGCAACAACTCTTGGCTATCGCAATCTTTGGACGCCACGGGCGAGCAAAGAATCAGGTGGGTGTAGAAGAATTACATGATATACAACTACTGTAGGATGCAAATTGCGCAACCCCAAGATCTCCGTAACCAGAACAAGAACATGCATAATTGAGTAGGAAGATTAACGCACCTGTTTTGGGATCCATCAAACATAAAGCGGAAGCAGAAAAGGGATTTCCCACATATCAAGGGGATCCGCGCATAAAGTCCTTCTCCTCTATTGCCCTCCGTATCACTGGCTCAATGAGGCGGCCCCCCTCACGTTTAGCGTTAGGTAAACGCCCCTTAGGTGAGGATACGTGTGAGAAAATTAGGGTTAGAGGAGAGACTTTAGCACTATTTATAGAGTTTCCAGCTAGGCCCCCTCATTACGGGCCAGGCTCAACTCGGCCCACACTAGCCAGCCCCATATTAGACTAATTAAGAAACCTTCTATCTCACCTTAGACCAATCCCCGTAAAACAGTAAACGTTAAACGGTAAATTACAATATCAATTAATGTAGTCCACATTAAGAAAACTCTTACATTCTCCCACTTGGACAATATTAATTGAAATCGTACTGTATGTGCACACATTGGTCTAGAGATAATTCTTAATAGTCAATCCTATCCCATAAAGTCTCAAACATCGAATCATGGCGGTAACGCATGTATACACACGCCTTCCATGGTCACGAGTGTTCTCAACTCTATTGATATGGATCCAATATTGTAGTGTGTCAAATGGATAACATCTCTCATAGAGAGATCTCATTTGTCAGTCACCATTCTCTTACCTTAAGCGTCACAAAAACTTGTGCCACTAGAGAATGCATTTATGGTTCCATGAACCTACATATGTCTTGTCCTTACGGTTAACCATTCTTTAAGTATAACAAGACATATGGACAAGGCTAATAACCGAATGCCCCTAGCCTTCACTCAAGGTTTATACAATACCTTGAGACTTTATCAATATGTATTCAACGTAATAACAACACATTCAAAAATACTTTATTGAATGCAAAAGTTGATACATATCAAATTGTTACCAAATGTAACGAACACAGATGAAACCTTTATCAGAGTAAAGCCAAAATAGCTCCCACTAAACAACAGCATCTCATGATGCTCCTAGGCCCATGCTAATAATATGTATCTTAAAATATACATGGGCGTAGACCTTTAGTTAGTGGATCTACTACCATATCATCTATGGAAATATGTTATATCAAAACGTCACCTTTCTATACCGTTTCCTTTTGGTCAAAAGTTTTGACCACCATATATTTAGACCCCTTGAGACCTCCGTTGTTAATAAAAATACAACAAATTTATTGTCTCAATACAACCATATGGGTCAATCCATAAAATTTAAAACGGTCAACTCTTTCATGAGGTTTCGGAACCTAATAGCCCAGGTAACAGTCTAAAAGAATGTTACAAACTCTACTTACATAGTAGACATAGAACTTTATTTACTACACTTCATGCTAACATAAATATGTATTTTGTTATTAATCTCATGTCATCATAACATCTAGCAAAGTTTACATCTAAATACCCTACTAACTGCAAGAATTGAACATATCCACATATTAACATATAATCTCTTATCCTCTTTAAGTACCTTAAAACCTTCTTGGCAGCAACGCAATAATCGCGTTCTGAATTTGATTAATGTTTGCCTAGAAGTCCCGTCACAAAGACGATATTTAGTCTAGTGCAAATTCGAGCATACATTATACTTTTAAATGCACTGACACAAGGTACACCCTTTAATTAGATTTTCTCAATATCTAAATAAGGACAATGTGATAGATTCAGTTCATCACCCTTAACAACAGGAGCAATTCCTGGCTTGCAATGATGTATATTGAATATTTCCAATATACAATCAGCAAATGTCCTTCGAGAAAATCTAAATAATATGGCAAAAACAATCCTTACAGACCTTAGTACAAAGGATAAAAGATGCCTCAAGGTCATTACTTGTAAACAAAATATCATGTACATAGTGTATGAGAAAAATAAATTTCCTCCCACTGACCTTGCAATATATTGAATTACTTTGTTCCCAATTGAACAAAATAACAACACTATGAAACTTTTAATAATATTGTCTGGAAACTTGCTTAAGACCATGAATTAAGACTTTTCAGTCTACACACAAGTTTACTTGAATTTGCTGCAGAATCTTTCGATTGCACTATATAGATTTTGTATCTATTTGGCGTAACTCCTTATAAAAAATAAACTATCAATGCCACGTTCACTCTGAAAGAATTAGTAAAGAAATAATTATTTCTTCACTAACTATCCACCCCTCTTTCAGTAAAAATATTATTATTATCCTTTTTTTTTTATGGCATCTAATCACATACTTAATTAAGAACAAGAAGCGACATTTATATAAGTTGCTAAAACAACCATGTAATGGATATTGTAATCATGCTCTCACAAATAGACCATATAGTCTGATGGTATAACTGATCGTCTTTCCTTAACAAATCTCATTAATAAAACTACAACCACTTCATTCTGCACTTGAGAGGTTTAAGAAATTTTATTATAAACTATATCAAGAATAGTACCTTAAACCTTAACACGTTTAGTCTATGGTACAGGAGATTCCATAATTATCTGTATAGGTAAAGACAAAAACACAGTAACCCCCATCATACTATTATCTTTAATAGTCTGAGACCAGCTATCTTCTACAATTACGTCGATCTTAATAAACTTTAGAGTATGTGATTCCATAATTCTTGTATATTCTTTAGGGTCATAAGATCAATACCCCTTTAACAATCTGGATAAGATACAAAATAATAACGAGTGGATCTAAATTTCAACGTACTTAATATTGGATTAGATAACCTCACTCCTGCATGACACCTCTAAATTTAATATGATTCAATCAATTTACGTCCAGTCCATAACTCAAAAGAAGTTTATGAAACAACTTTGATAAGAAATACGTTTTGTATGTGAAAAAATTGCTTTCAAAATATCAACCCACAGTAGACCGATAAATTAGTCTTACTTATTACCATGTTAATTATGGTGCAATTATGCCTTTTGGCAAATCTTTTTGTCAGGATTTTCAGGCATAGTAATTAAATTACCTCCCCATAATATACCAAGTATTTGACAAATGACCCTTTAAGCAATTCAGTATTGTCGTACTTGCCAAAATACTTACTTGCTGCAATCGGCGACAACCTTCAAGACTAATTTTAACCAATTTATTCTTTATCTCGATCATTTTCCTTAAAAAAAAAAAAAAAACTTTTGGAAACAACCTTTTAACCATATACGAGATGTATATGTCATTAGGACTTAAACATAATCTTTGCAGATATGTCCTAATTTCAATATTATACAAAACATAATTTCAAGCAACTAAGGCTTCCATCATACTATAGCAGTGCAGTCCGCGGGCAAACCTCTTTTCAAGTGTTCCGTAATGGAACGCTTCATGGACAGTAAGCAAATTTTATTGCATTCTCAAGCAACAAATCATATGTCCACAACTTAAAATTTGAAGCAGTAAAAACCTCAATAATAGTAGAGTTATTAATTACAGAAAAAGTGACTAAAATAACAAGCAATGTATAATTAGCATCATGTGAGCACTGTGTAACTTGACGTACAAGTACACATCCAGAGAGTTACATGCAAAATCATATAATCACATTTGGGCAGAATACATGACATGCAATTGTACACTCCCCACATGATAGCGGTTATGAGAATTTATTCCAATCTTCGTGAATTCATCACATTTGGGCATATGAACCACTAGGATCAGTCACTCCTCCACCATACCATCATGTATCCCTCCATGAACTAATACACAATCACCTCCTTTGGGAGTATGACTACACATTAGACCAGGAGACATCCCAATCAATATACGAGACCGAAATTTCTCAAACCTAATCAAGCGTGCCACTTTGGCGGTCACTACTCAATTGAATCCTTGAAACTCTCTCATACCAGGGGATATAAATTTTACTCCTCACATACACCATATACATGTGATTTTAGCTTTAGTGATAGGGGCAGTAAATCACTAAAATCACATATCATGCTAATTACATTGCTTTGTTCATTAATAAAATCTTTATTATACATATATAAATATATAGCGAACCTGAAAGACAGATTCCAATGAGATCAACGATCACAACACAGTAACACAAGAAACTTCACATAACATAGAAGAAAACATCTCTTGTGCACCCAGATAACATATTACTATAACAACATAAAGAAGATAGTTGATTAAGAGGATCTATCAAGAGTTAACATCAATAGCAATATAAGATACCCCAGATCGACAAGCTTGATAGCTAATCCACTATTGCTAATGAATTTCATAAGGCAAAACATGACTCCAAGGCCAACAGCTAATATATTAGCCAACCTTTTTTAAGTAACAAAATTATCATTGTTATCAACCAATGACCTATTAATTGAGTCAAACCAGAGAACCAAATATCTAAACTTTAACAATATATACTATTGCTCTGTGTAAAGGTTGTCATACTCCTTAATCATAAAAAATATTCAACTTAATGGACATTAACCAGTGACCAGAAGAGTTTAGGTACAATATGCAATGACTTAACTGACATGCATTACCCACATTCAACAAATGTGTTAATTAGTACAATCATGGTCACAGGTTCTTAAAAACGTCAATCATGCAAAGGTTACTAGCATGTAAAGGAGTATGCATGAGTAACAAAAGTTTCATAAATTTTAGTGTGTCTCATTACCTCAATACATACTTCAAATACTATCACATAATGGTTGTATCTCATTAAGCCAACTTCAATTCACAATAAAAATTAATTTTTATTAATGAATCACACCATTATAATGTTCATGTGATAACATATCAATAACCCAACACTTGTATTTCGAAAATCACAGAAAAATACAATAAAAATACGCAAAAATACACTAAAAATACGCGTATTTAGGGCTTTGTATGTATTTTCACGTCCATAAAATCATCAAAAATATAAAATAAATATACCACAAGATAGAGGATGAAGATACGAGTCCAACGCCGCCAACCACGCGCGGATCGGAGTCTCCACGCGCCCGCACGCACCTCCTGAGTGCGCGGCGCGTGGAGCCCACGCGCGGGCGATCTGACCGGTCAAAACCGGTCCGGTCGGGACCGGTCCGACCGGTTCCCAATTCGACCGGTTCATGGTCCGACCGGCTGACCAGACCGGTCAACCGTTGACCGGGTCGGGTCAACGGTCAACTTCGGGTCGGGTCAAAAGGTCAACGGTCGTCGGTCGGGTCGAATCGCTGACGTCACGATGACGTCAGCCTCCGCCCGTGCGTCGCATGCGCGAGCTGTGCCCCGCGCATGGGGGCGCGTGAGCGCGCGTCTTCGACGCCCCAGCGGCGCGTGGCCGCGCGTGGGGGCGCATGCGGCCTCCTCCGGCGACGCGCCGCCCACGGATCTTCTCGTCTCGTCGAGCCCAATTCGAATTTGTGATTTAATTTTATTTTTATTGAACAAAAAAATCTCGAAAATCACAAATTAGGGCAAAAAACTTATGCGTTCGAGTTCTAGGGTTATGGAGGCTCTGATACCACATGTAGGATGCAAATTGCGCAACCCCAAGATCTCCATAACCAGAACAAGAACATGCATAATTGAGTAGGAAGATTAACGCACCTGTTTTGGGATCCATCAAACATAAAGCGGAAGCAGAAAAGGGATTTCCCACATATCAGAGGATCCACGCATAAAGTCATTCTCCTCTATTGCCCTCCATATCACTGGCTCAATGAGGCGGCCCCCCTCACGTTTAGCGTTAGGTAAACGCCCCTTAGGTGAGGATACGTGTGAGAAAATTAGGGTTAGAGGAGAGACTTTAGCACTATTTATAGAGTTTCCAACTAGGCCCCCTCATTACGGGCCAGGCTCAACTCGGCCCACACTAGCCAGCCCATATTAGACTAATTAAGAAACCTTCTATCTCACCTTAGACCAATCCCCGTAAAACGGTAAACGTTAAACGGTAAATTACAATATCAATTAATGTAGTCCACATTAGGAAAACTCTTACAACTACTGCGCCAACACCCAGCGCTTCCCACGAGGACCACCTCCTGAATGCTCTCCTTAGAAGAAGAAAGGAGAAAATGGCACATGCACATGATCACCGGCCTCATTCATTTTTCTTTTCTAATTTAGTCCTATTTTCATTTATGTTGAAATTATTCCTCTTCGACTAGGTTTGAATCATTATTCCTCTCATTTTCTTTGCAAGGAAGTGCACTATCAGTGAGCTTTATACCTTGTAGCTTCTTCAGTAATAACAAAATGTATGGATTTCATGCACATTTCTCATATTTTAGTGAAATTCAATGGTTCTTTATACTTTTCAAAGTCTTCCCTCCACTGTTGTGCGTAGATTCGCTATAACGAGCGGGTCGAATCCGCTGTCTCCAGAAAGGACACAAGGAGGTTAACCACCCCCTAAGAAGTGGTCAATCCTTCACCTTTAACGGTAAGAGGAATTATTGAAAAATTAGAATTTCCATGGAATTTTCTTGGAACTTTTCCCACTGAAGTTACGATATTTCAAACGCGTGGGCTTCTTTCTTGTTTATTCGTTATGAACCATTCGCAAGAGAAAAGGGTAGAGAGAGGGGGTGTCGCTTTTTAGGTAAATGGAAGGTGAAGGTAGGAAGAAAGGAAATGATTATCTTGCGTTCATTTATTTAATACCCTTGGATAAATAATAATGCACAAAATAATAATAAAAATAATAGTAGTAGTAGTAGTAGTAATAATAATAATAATAATTTTTACACATATGTAGGAAGATAAGGGCAGTACACAAGCCTTTTAAAGACAAATAAATGACATTAACACATTTAGTATACCTATAAGGATCTTATGCAATTTCAAGCAACGCCATAAATTCTTCCATTACATTTGCTTGATGAAGTGGTTGGAAACTGGAGAGTCTAGTGGTCCCCTCTGAACTTGATGCGTTTATGGGTTCAGGAATAGGTTTTACGATCACCCCAAAGATATAAAGGATGTGCCACCAGCCAAGGGTCTAGATTGGAATTGACGAAGTTCACCACCACTACCAATCAAGGATAAAGGGTTTCTTGATTCACCATCAAGAAAGAATCCACCTTCCAAAAATAAAGAACTAATATAGAAATTCACTTGTATAGAAGAAATTTTCATATTTTCATCAATATTCAAGTTTTTTTGCCTTACAAATGAGATTGTAACTCTATTTATAGAGTGATTCTACTAAACAAAACAAAATGTTCTTACACTCCTATAAGCCAAAATGACTTTTGGAGTATTCACATAATGAAGACTTTTGAAAACAACACCAGACTAAAGACTCTTAAAAACTAGGAATCAAGACACTTAATAATGAAGACTAATGCATTGAACTAGGATTAGATGCATTGCAAAAAGATCATACTCTTAAATCTATGTATTAGGACACTTAATAACTAGGATTATTCATTTAACTAAGATTAAATGCATTGAAACTTGCCTTGATCCCCAAATTTGTCCCTTAGTCTTGGAAGCCAAATAGCCATTATAGAAGATCATCAAATAGCGATGGAAATCAACCTGAACAGCCTCTAGTCATTACGTAGTTGATTAGTAGCATCAAAATTAACAATTTTGTATATCTATGAGTGCATTTGATTTAGTTTTGAAAATGAACTTTGGATGTAATGTGAATGCTGAAAGTCAAAGCTATTTGTGGCCACCCTTCCAACTTAGAAGGGGGAGGTGGGGGGTTCGAATCTCCACCTTCTCGGGGGGTTGGGGTGGGGACAATATAGTTTTAGGTGTGGGTTTCGACTCCCACGCCCTGCAAGAAGGCAGGGCAAAAGTCTAAGAGCGAGTGTTAGAATAGGAATAGAGTAGGACCGACAAAAAAAAATTGTGTTTGGTAAAAACTCTTTGCAAATGTATTTTGAGTTGAATGTGTGTTTGACAAAAACACTTTTGCAATGGATTTTGGGTATATTATATATATTGAAAAATGAACCAAACCCTTCGCTGAACCAACGAAGGGCTATGACCGTTAGCGAGCCAGATCTAGCGTTAGCAGTCATCAATTGGGCGACCTTCACTGAAGGTCACGCGACCCAATCGAGGGCCACCCGAGGTCGCCTGATCTCAGGCAACCCTCAGCAAGGGTCGCTTGACCCAGGTGACGCGCGACCTAGGCAATCACTGCTTGAGTGAAATGGGCCTTGTCGAGGGTCACTTAAGGTCGTGTCACCTCCAATGACCCTCGGCTGGGTTGTGCGACCCTCATTGAAGGTCGCTTGACCTCGGGCAATCTCAACCAACAACCGCCGATGCTAGATTTGACCCACTGGCAACTGTAGCCCTTCCCCAATTCTGTGAAGGGTTATCTCCTTTTTTTAAATAGAAAATTTTAACTAGGGACAAAATCGAAAATTTAAAGAATTGGTGAGAGTAGTTTTGGAAAGAAAAAATTAATTTCAACATTTGGCTGAACGCTGAAAGTCTAATGCTAGTCTCTACTAGCATTAGACTTTCAATTTTCCCAAGGTCAACATTTGGCCAAAAACTCATTCAAAATGGTTGCCAAACGGTTTAGTATTTCCCTATAGGGCTTTGGAAGTTGAAAGCCCCTTGGGAATGTTGAACCAAACGCATCCTATATCTCCTTGGTAGTCGATCAAGAAATCGATAACTGGGCCATTAAATCAATAACTGGTAGAATCGACATCATCAAACTTGAACCCACTAAATCATGATGTGGTCAAAATTGGTCTTTACATGCAGGAATAAGCATTGAGCTGGATTAATCAAGGACTTTGAAGTCGAGCTCAAAAGCTGATCAATACAGCCTGATGCTCTCGCATCAAACTCCCCAAGTTATTTGAGATTTGTCCTCAAATGTGATATGCTTTCATCTCCGAGATTTTTTTTTTTTTGTCGATATCTCCGAGATTGAAAGTAGCTAATTTGCCACAACCATCTATACCAAAGGAACTTGATTTCAATAAATGTCTTGGATGATCTTTCCAACGAACTAGATAATATATCAGTTTCATCCCAATAAAAATCTTCAAAAACATGTAAAAAATTTAAAAAGACATTAAACATACTTTGGCAATTGATGAACAATTACACTAAGATTGCATTGGGATATTTAAGCTTGAATTTTCAAACTTGGTTTGCTTGACAAAAGTCATGGCAACCAAAATAGGTTTTATAGCTTTTCTTCTTCAATTTGCATGGAGATAATTGCTATCTCCTTAGATGTACCGATAAAAACCATCTTGTCAACTCATTGACAAAATGTGCTAGAGGCCTTTCGGCTTGGATAAGAAGAGCTGTGGTACTAACTCCACTTGCATCACATTCAACCTCAAATGCTTTATTAAAATCAAGAAATGCAAGGATAGGAGACACACAAAACTCTAGCAAAAAATCAAGCTCACAAAAACATGACAAGCATTTCAATTTAACATAATTTCTCGATTCAATCTCAACTTGGCAAAAATGATAAACATAGCAAATGATCTTCAAATCACGTAAACCAGACATCAAAGGCTTAAGATGTCTCCTAGGAATCTCTAGAAGGTGACAAGTTCAATTAAAGTCGTTTTCCAACTCAAACGAAGATATCTAGCAAATAGGACAAATTTGATACAAAGACATGAATGATATGATTTTAATCTGACTAAGCAATTTGCCGACTATAAAATTTTTACATGATTTAGAACTAAATGTCAGGATCAAACTTCATGAAGACACTCAGTGCAAGATTGAAGTGCAAAAAATCGTACAATAATAACAAACCGAGAAGGTCAGTCAGCCTCAACAAAAAAAGTAAAACGTGTAAGATTCATATTCTATCATTGACTTTCAAATAGGTTTTGACATAGTAGACGACATCAAAATCATGCATATCATATATCATTGAAAAGCTTGTGAAGTCGTCTACAAACCTTTTGAATAGGGGTGAGCAGTTCCCGGTTCTTTACAGGTTCCACCTGGAACCTGGAACCTACCCTCGGGTACAAGTTTCTCATTTTTTGGAACCTGGAACCTACCGGTCAGAACCAAGAACTTGGAACCTACCCTGTCACAGGTTCCGGGGTCGGTTCCAGGTTCCTACGGGTTCTTTTTTTTTTTTGGTCTCATTTGTTTTGTTTCATTTTCAGGATAAACTATGCAACAATTGCTCAGTCCAGCCATTAGGTAAGATCTTAAGGAAAAGCTTATGTTATAAGCCAGCATTGTGATATTCCAAACCACTCTTAAGTTTACAAGCAAACTTAGTTTTGCTATATCAGACTAAAAAAAAAGGTACCCACAGCATACCTTAAAAATTTGGATGTCAAACACACATCCATCTCCTTCTTCGGCGAATCTAGTTGCAAGCATTTGGGGACTTCACAGCTGCAATCCCCGCTCCTATTTGGCGATGCCAGGTCCTCCCTTTGCACAACATTGAGCACGAATCCATTAGGAACCATTTCTGCCTGTAAAAGCAACAGTGTTCCATCAGGTATGTCATTGGATTCTTCTGCTTCATGGTACAAAGGTTAGAGTAGGGAAAAAGAACACAGCATACCTAAAAAAATTCCAAATCCCATGGTGGCTGATTTCCAAGCTAGCAACGATTGCAATCAAGGCCTAGAAACTCTCAATAAGTGAATTTATTGAGTTATCCATCTGGTTTCTGGATACCAAATAATTGGTATTATCCAAATTAGCAGACACATCGACATCATATTCAGCCTCATCCTCATTGTGCAATTGGATGACTTAAGCATTTAATGGAGAATGAACTCACAACATATTCAAAATCTTCAAGCCTTGCTAAGGTCATTTCATCAAGTTTCTCTTCAAGAATGCACATCAAGTACCCTGAAAATAAAAATAGGAATAATTGACAGTTTTCAATTGATAAATCATATGAAAAACTAATTTGTAGGTCTAAAGAAAATTCTACAGTGATAAGAGAGAGAATCAAGGGAAATTGGCATAATAATAAGGATAAAGCTATCTACTACTTTCATATTCCAAATCCTCTTTAAGGAAGATACCTGGATTGCAATAAAATTTAGCAAGATATCTTTAACAGTTCACTCACATATAAGCAATGAAAATTTCCCAATCATATAAATCCTTGAAAGATAAGTGGAACTGAGTTTCAAGACCTTGGTTCAGGATCCATCCCTACTGCCTTCCAATCAAGCATAGCTCGATGCATGAACTGCCAACTAGAAAAGAATATGCCTGCATAAAAGGAATCTCGAGCAATTCCGGATTAGAGCCCTCTCCATAATGCTGACCAACCTTCCAAAGAAATGATGTCTAGTGGCCTCTTTACATCACATATAGAAGGTGGCCTGCCAGACCCAGTCATCATCCATGGGTACTCATGCTAGGCGGCTGCCATATTGGGATGCTTGGTGGTTAAGGTGGACAAAAGGCCAACATACTGGCTCAAGACTCGTTTATCTGGGTTATATCCTTTTAGTAACCTTTCAATTACAGGTGAAGCAGCTGGCTCTACTCTGATGTATGTAGAGGATGAAACGCGAGAAGCAGTGGTCACCTGTGAATGTAGTTTGAGAAGTTCAAATGGAGAACTTATAAGGGATTCTGCTGCACCAGCAGCAAGTCCAGCCATAAGGGCCTCAGAGACATACAAGGAAAAACCAAGATAATCTTCTTTAGGCTTATGCAGTGGGTATAGATATGAAAAAGAAAGAAAACTTAAGAGATTCAAACTCACAACACTCATGTCAACGCGAAGCTCTTCAAACCATGAGGTAGTGTCCTTGTCTTTGTATACGCTTGCAATGTATATGCAAGCCAGTGCAATCAAGTGAGGAGGATGCACAAGAATGAGGTCCATCTTGTACGTATCATTCACAAGTCCCCTGCATATCAATTTGGCATACATTATCATTTTTCATTATGAAACAAACTGAAAGCAAGATCATGGCATCAAATGACCCACATGACAAACAAAAGTTCATTTGCTTTATACTTTTTTTCATGCGAAAATTATAGTGCTATATTCGCATCGCAAGTATAAGACTGAGCACCAAGTAACTAAGATCTGACGATGAAGAGCAAAAACGACAAGAGATTGGACTTGTGATTGAGGCTGGAGGAGGCAAGTTTCTTCGGTGTCGAGGGCGGCGAGCGGTATCAAGGGACATCGGGCAGCGTCGAGGGGGTCGAGCGGGCGTCGAGGGGGTCGTGCGGCGTCGAGGGGCCGAGCGGCGTCGAGGGAGCTTCGAGGGGCCGAGAGGCATCGAGCGGGCGTAGAGGGCGTCAAGGGGGCCAAACGGCGTCGAGCGGGCGTCGAGGAGCCAAGCAGACCGAGTAGCGTCGAGCGGCCGAGAGGCGTCGAGCGGTTGTCAAGTGGGCATCGAGGAGCTGAGTGGGCCGAGCGGCGGCGAGCGGGTGTCGAGGGGGGGGGAGTGGTGTTGAGAGTGGCGAGCGGCGTCGAGTCATCGAGAGGAGCAAGTTGAGTCGACATCGAGAGAGTGGGTACGCTGGAGTGGACAGGGAGAAGACTCGGGAGAGAGTGAAGGAACCCTAAAACTAAAACAGAAGGGAGTCACGAGAGGAGGGAGAAGGAAGAACAGAAGGGGGAAAGAACAAAAATTGAAATTAGGGTTTTCCGGTTTCGATTATGGTTCCAAGAACCAGGAACCAAACCGGGAACCGCCGGTTCCCAAAAAAATAGAACCGGGAACCAGAACCTCCCTCCTTGGAACCTAGAACCAAACCGGAGGTTCCAGTTCCCGGTTCTACCCGGGAACCACGCTCACCCCTATTTTTGAAGGACTTGAAGCCTAGAAACGACATTATCTAGCTCAAACTAAAATTTTTATAAGATCAATCCAATCAACATACCATTTATGCAAAACTAGTAATCAAGCTCAATCAAGTCACCAAATCATCATCAATCAGCACAACCTCATCACAGCAGCCCCTATAGCATCTAAACCTCAGATTTAAGCATGAGAATTCATCTTAAGTTTGAGCTTTAGCCCCCATTGCGTAAGGCAATCTCGCTTCATCGAGCTCAAATTCAAAAGTTACTATACCTTAGTTCCTTGAACTTCGAGCTTCATCGTTGAGGGATCGATAGCCATAAAGAACTCATGAACTCTTCAAGAAACATCTTAGTATCAATTGAATGGCAAGGATACAGTCACTGATCACTAGAATAACCACGAAAACTGCCGGGAAAAGATTAAGCGTTGGACAAGGACTGGATGCGAAGGAAGGAATCACCGGCTTAAGGAGCTCCAGTGATAATTCGAAGGAAACAAGACAACCATGAGCTTGATGACACACCTAGGAAACACTGCAATGATAATTGAGCAACCAAAGACGATCATTGGACAGTTGAAACCAGCTAGAATGGCCGCAAGAAGCCTCACTGGTTTAGAAACAAGTGATCGACACAGTGAGGAAAAAGCTGTCGAACGGGGCAATTTGGCAGTGATCTGGACGATTGACGGCCACGACCGGATAGAGGGATGTCCAGTGATCGTTGGAGGGGCCATCGTCTGCCACGGGGATGGTCAAAGTGAGGTAGTGGATGGCGACGAAAGGAGTCTGCCGAGAGAGAGGAGAGAGAGAGAGAGAGAGAGAGAGAGAGAGAGCTACTGAGAGAAAGTGGATATGAAATTTTTTTAGAGCCCCCGTAATTTTGGAGGGAAAATGGGCTTTATAACCCTTTGCAAGATCACATCCTACCCCTTGGATTGATCCAAGTCCTAGAATTTAATCTTCCTAGCCTAACTAACTTACTTAGCCATTAAGCTAACTTATGATTGGTTAATAATATGCACATGTCAATTTGAATGGCTAAAATGAACTCTTAATTGATGGTCATGATTAATTGTGGAATTACGGGTTAATTGGGGGCATTTTGTAATTTCATAAATCCAAGGGCAATTTTGTAATTTCATACAACAGGGTGATGGAAGGTTGACTAAGGCTTGGCCTTACCGATGGTGGCTCGGCCATTTTCCAGCAAAGGTTAGTCAAACTGGTCCAAACCGGTTTCAATCGGTTCGATCGGTTCCTCACCTTTTTTTTTATTGGTACAATTTAGGACCCGTTTGGTAACCATCTCAACAAAGTCTTGATTCGATTTTTATTCCTGCAATTAGTTTGGGACGAGAATCGCGTTTGGTAAAATTTTTGTTCCCGGAACAAATTTGTTCCCCCAGAATCGGTTTGGGACGAGAATCAAGAATAAAAAAAAAAAAAAAAGTTGATTCTTGTTAAACAAAATTGAGAATCAAAACTCTTCTTCTCTTTTCTTTTTCTTCATCAACCGCCATCCCGAGACCGCCACTCGCCGCTGCCACCCGCCGCCGTCGCCCGCGCCATCCGCCGCCGAAGCTGCCCACCGCTGCCCGCCACCGCCGTCCAACGCCACCGGTCGCCGGCGACCGGTCTAGCGAGCTCGCTAGAGGCTCGCCAGGCTAGGGTGAGGTCTGGCGAGCTTGCCGAAGGCAAGCCTAGCCACCGGCGAGGCTCGCCCAACCCCGCCGGTGGCCAGGCGGGCCTCGCCCAGCTGCCAGCAAGGCGGAGTCGACGAGGGCCGGTAACCGGCCTGAAGAAGAATTATAATAGGAGAAAAAAAAAAGAAAAATTATAAAAATTTTTAAAAATTAAAATAAATTGATTTGGAACATAATCAATGAACACGGTACCAAACGCAATTCTATTCCATAATCAGAAATTCTGTACAGTTACCAAACACGTTCTTTTACTCATAATCAGTTCTCGGGAACAGAATAAAAAATAATCATTTCTGATCAGAATTTGTTCCCGGGAACAGAATCGTTACCAAACGCGCCCTTAGTCCTCTAGGGACTTTATTGCAAAAAAAAAACCTTTGTTCAATTAGGAGACGAAATGGGCTAATTTGAAAAAGAAATTATCCGATTTCGATGAAATTAAACCAATTAAACCTTGTAAAAACATAGGTGAAAAGAAAAAAAAAAACCTTCTAAAAACATCTCCATTGGTTCTAATTGGTTTAATCACCTTAATAACGTTGAAAATCATGAATATACTCAATGGGTGTATGAAATTGGAATTTCCATTCCAATTAGCGCAATTTGTGTAATTTTCCATCTCAAAACGCAAATTGATTGAAATTGAATTTAGTTAATATCACAAGATATCAACCAGTTCAATTACCTACATTCATGATGGCTTGTTTCACCCAAATTGACACTAAAATGAAGTTACGACCTTTATGCCAAAATTAAATTGAAGGCCAATGTCGAAATTGAACCTCAATCGATCAAATTAAACTCTAGTCTAGAATAGGTCAACTTGAATTGCACTAGTTGAAGCTCGTTAGCTAGGATTTCTTAAGTTCAAGTAAGCTAAATCCATCAAATTAGAGGTTCCCCAACTGACTTTGCTAAAATTGATCTTGGATTTGGATTTAATTTAAGAAAATGAGTTGAATGGAAATGCCGGCAAGCATCCATAAAGAATTGATTCGAACCCCTAATTAGTGCTAAAAATGGCCATTTTCATCTCGATATGCCAAATCACTAAAATGGTCGCATGAGTGATTCGGAATAGCCTCTTGATCAAATGTTGTAAAAGAAACTAAGCCTAAATATAAATATAATGAAAGTAATTTTATTTTTGGTCGATTTTAAATCTAAAACCGAAAAATTCAGAAGATAAGGTTCTTAATCGATTTTCACTAAAAAATTTATGCTAAAGTCAAATTAAAGCTAAAACAAGATGGTTTGTGAGTTCTTATATTTTTCTCTTTTTTGGTCAAAAGGTTGACAACTGTTACTTTTCACTAAAAGATTGATTTTATGATTAACACTTTGAATTTTCCCGAAATTTTTGTGGTCAAAGTATTATTAAGACTAATTTGGATCTTTTTGTGCAAAAAGCCAAATTTTGACTGAGGATTGACTTTTTAGTCAGATAGTTGACCAAAAAAATAACTCAAAAGTCGATTTTTTTACTTTTTTGGTTTTTGTTAAAAATGATAGGAAATTACTTAGAAATGACAAGCTAAAGAAAACGAAACTAAAAATGACACTTTTGACTCAAGAAACAGGTTTTGTCGCGATCAGAAACCTTAAGTTCAAGTTTTTACCTTTAATGACGCGTTGGCTAAAAATTAGGTGTCAACAAACTCTTGGGAGCCCAATAGACATATTATAAGATCATCAAATAGCAATGGAAATTGATTAGAACAGCCTCCAATCATTAGGTAGTCAATTAGTAGCTTCAAATTCAACAACAAATTTGTATATTATTAGCCTTGGTAGTCGATTAGCGCTACCTAGTCCATTGAATCGACATCTTCAAACTTGAACCCACTGAATTATGTTGTGGCCAAAATTGGTCTTTACATGTAGGAATAAGGATTAAGATGGATCAGTTGACGAGTTTAGAGTTGAGCTCAAGAATTGATCAATAGAGTCCGATATTCTCGCATCAAAACTATAGCACAGTTCGTCAATATTTATCTCGCAAGTATCTGAACTAACGGGTCGAATATGGCCAAAAATGGCCGAAAATGATGACCCTTTCAAGGTTTTTCGCTTAATGACTGACGCTTGAGGACGTGTGTTTGATTTTTCGTAAGAGATAATTTACAACCTGGAGGAAATGTGAATCATTTTCTAAGCATTAAAACGATTAAGATTAGAAAAATATTCCTCGAATTGCTCTTTTCGGCGAAACAAATGAAATGTAAAAGCACGTACAAGAATCGCAAACGGTTGATTTCTTGGGCTTGTTGTATCTCTAATTCAGATTCAGCTATGTTTCCGCCATTGCTTAAGTTCAACCCCAATCGAAGAAAAAAGAATGTCATCCTTCCCTTCTAGCGAGCTAGATTCGTGTCCATAATCGAGAAAGTTCAACAGTTCAATGCAACCTTCGCTTATTTGCATGCGCCAGTGGCACATTCCTACGTGCACGTGCACGGAAGAGACAAGCGGGAAATTTTTGTTGATTGTTGCTCAAAGTTAATTCCGATTGATTTGAAATTTGATTTATAATTAAATTGCAAGAAAACTTGGGCCAAATTGAGAAAGTCCAAATGAGACTCTTGCCATCATAACTATGGGGTAAAATTGTCCAAAAAGTCCTAAATCTATTACACTTTTATCAATTCAGTCATAATTTTTTTTTAATTTTGACAATTCAATTCTAAATCTTTTCACTTCTTACCAATTGAGTCCATCTGTCCAATTTTAACCGAAAAATGCTAATGTGGACGCAATGGTGCCACAAATAATTTTAACAATATTTTAATATTTTATTAAATTTTTATTATCTTTTCTTTTCTTTTCTTTCTTTCCTTTTTGGCTTTCTTCTTTTCCTTTTCCAAAGGCCAGTTGGCCTCGCCGCCACAGGCGAGGACCGACTAGGTGAAGGCGAGCCCCGGCAAGGGGAACCCTTGCCAAGGTGTGGCCCGGCGAGGACCAACCTCGCCTATGCCAGATCAGGCAAGACCGACCCTCGCCTAAGCCAAGGCGGCCTTGCTAGGCATCGGTCGAGCAACTACAACTCCGAGCGAGGACAGCCTAGCTTGGGCGAGGGCCGGCCTCACTAAATCTAGCAAGGGGAGTCCTTGCCAAGGCTCGCCCAAGCAAGTGTTGGCCTCACCCAGGCCAAGGCAACCTCACTGACATCACCATTGCCCGACCCATGCCCGACGAGGCAACCTTGACTTGGGCGAGGGTCGGCCTTACTTGGGCAAGGGCTTCCCTCGCTTGGTCGGGCCACGCCTGTGGCTAGCAAGGCCAGCCAACCATCACCTATGGCTAGCCAGCCACCGAAAAAAGAAAAGAAGAAAGTCAAAAGGAAAAGAAAGAAAAATAGAAAAAAATATTAAAATATTATTAAAATTTGTCTATATCAATACCAGCAGTCCTACGTGGCACCATCGGCGTCCACGTCAATATTTTCCAATCAAAATTGACCGGATGGACTCAATTGACAAAAAGTGAAAATGTTTAGAATTAAATTGGCAAAAAATAAAAAATTTAGAACTGAATTGGTAAAAGTGAAATAGGTTTAGGACTTTTTGAACAATTTTTCCTAACTATGGGCGATGCAAAAGAGGAAATTAATTTTGCAGAAGACTTCTCAAGCCCCTTCTAACCACAATTATTAAATGAGACTAGAGCCATCACAAACTTATTCTGGCATGTGTAAAGTGTGAAAGACCGCTTTACTTCTACAATTTAAAGTAGTCGGGTTACGGGACTTGATGTGCATCAATGTATTGAAATATCTGGCCAGGCTAAATGGAGCAAGCGTGCTTTCTCTTGTGCCTGGACATTGCAGGTTTGAGTCTTGCTCGAATTAAAACTTCTAGATAATTTAAATAATACATTTACATTAAATATAGCCCTCAACGAGGCAGCCCATTTGGTAGAGAGGTGGACACTATACGATGTTGTCATGGACTCAATCCACGAGCCACCCGTTTGATAATCAAATGGCATAAACTGACCGATTATCAGTTGAACTGATCGAACAAACAGTCTAATTCAGTTTAAACTTTCTTCAAAGTGAGTGGACAGATGCATTCAATTGGTTCAATCCACGAGGGCCACCCATTTGATAATCAAATAAGATGTGTGACGTCCCTAATCCTAAATGAGGGCTTATAATTTTCCAGAAGATTCATCCCTAAAAGCATTGCTAGGGTATGAGTCAACATTGATGACCGCATTAGTGGTTTAATTGAGGGAGTTTGTGAAACTCTATGTTTACAACGTGGGATGGACTCAACCTGTATGATGTTATTTATAAGTAAGATTCATGCCAAATGGTCATTATTAAGGGCTCAACTCATATGATTTGGGTCAGATTGTCACATCATTATAACTCGAACCAAATAGTAACTGATTGATTTTCTATCAAATTGGTCAAACTCATGGCGTAGTTTGATTTTTCAAACATTGCTCGGTGAGCTCAATAGCCTTTCTGTCATCTATAAATCATCTTCAAGAGAAACCCGTTAGAAGCACAAACTTTAATTTATCTAATTATTTCGACCATTTGTATAAGAAAACAAGCGATTGAGGTAAATTCCGCAGAAGTACTTAAATAAGTGAGACAACTAAGCGCTACCATACATCTCTTGCATAAACCAAAACCCTAAACAACCTTGCATGACACGGTTCGGTAATTTTCTGCGTTCGTATCTTCTTTACTACTTGTGCTCTTTATCGATCTATGGTGTTTGTCTCAAGTTCCCGTTCCGAAATTTGCGATGCGTGCTCGCCCGAGGGACTGGGTCGTTTTGTTCGCCAATGGAAGAACGAGGGTTCATAGCCACATCGAATTCACTGTCATCCAATATTAAACTCAAAAAGAACATAAAAAATTTACATTGTTACAGCAAGGCGCTAAATATACTCTGAACAAAAATATTGCCGCTTTGCAGATGAGGACATTTGTCTGTTTCTCCTCATTTCATTGTTAGATTTGATTGATCGGGTCTATGACATAATTTTGACATGTCCGGTGATCGATTATCCCAAAGACTCTCTCTCTCTCTCCCCCTCCCCCCCAAAAAAAAAAAAAGATATATATATATATATATACACGTTGTGCCAGAAAGCAGAGGATGGAAACATGGAATCAAAAACATTAGTGTTGTCTCCCAAGCTACAACCCCTTCCTTGCCCGAGCTAAAAGAAGAATCCTACTGGAAGTGGCCTATATCGTCTCCGAATGCGCCTTCGCGCATTACAAGGTACTCTTTCGGGTTAACCTGGACCTTTATCTGAATTGAATTTGAGTCCATTTTACGTCAAAAATTTCTTCCCTGCTCCTCTTCCTCTAGATCATACAGATGTCCATTGTCTTCCATTTTAATATGAATGTAAATTGGAGACTAGTTTAGATGATTAAGGCAGACCATTCCTATTGCGGTGCTTCAGTTATGCTTGAGCTGGGCATATGCTAGTTTGTTCTTCGTTCTAACCCCCTCTATTGCAGAAACAAGCGTCTTTATTATAAAACTACGCTCTCTTTGTGCTTTCCTCCTCAGCTTTTGCAACTTCTACTTCACCATAAACTCCGGCCAAACTAGAATTGGTAATGACCTTAAAAAAGAGAGGACGGCTGCCCATTAGTTTAGCCCTGATCATGGCAGAGATACTGTATAACACGCGACGCAGTATTCCCATCTTTTTCTTGATTTCCAACACAATTGACAATCCGACCTTTTTCCGAATTCTCCCCTGAAATGGTAGAAATTATGGTCCAAAACTCGTTCTGTTAGATCAAACTGACCACAAACCAGTGAGACACACTGGGTCGACAACAAAGAAGACCCAATTTAACATTTTTTTCTGGACTGTGATTGATTATACCAATGTCTCGGTGAAATGAGTCCTTACAAGCTCGACTGCACATCATAAGGAAAAGGCCACTTGTAGGGTTAGATCGTAGCATTCCATAGTTAAGTCTATTTATGGTCATATTAAAGCTAATAATTCCTTTTCCTTGGTCCCTCATTTTAGTATGTTTCTGTGTTGCTAGTAGTGATCTCTCCAACACCTTATGTGCTACCAATGAAGAGCTCCTCCTCTTCAGCTCTTCTGTTTTTCCTCGGGGGAGTGATTGTGTTTCTTTTCTTGGTGATTGTCCTGCTGATCTTATGGAAAAATAAGATCCCCAAGGAACTGGGGAACTTGGTTGTACGAAGCAGAGGACGAAAAGGTACTTTCAACGACAAAACATTATGCAGTTGTGCAGCATATATTCTTCGAGAGGACCTTAAAATTGTTAATGCGTCTTTCCATCTAGCCTCGAAAGACTTCCTCAGCGGAAATCTTCGAACCATCAGCTATTTTGACTTCCACACCCTGAAGAAGGCAACTAAAAACTTCCATCCTGCAAACCTACTCGGAGTGGGCGGATTTGGTCCAGTCTACCGGGTAATGATCCTCACTTTTTTCTTCTCGTTTTGTTTTTGTTTTGTTTTTGTTTTGTTAGCCTTAGCACATGAACTCCTTTTGTACCAAATTCATGTGTGAAAGTTCCACTGAAGTCGCAAATTTTTTCTGGAGCAAAATGTGTCCAATGGATGTTTGTGTTATTTGTTCCTCGAACAATTTTCTTAATTTGTACGATAGACAAAATAAGAAGGGGAAAGACAGAAATTGAAGTCAAGACTTCTTTCGTCTAGGTAACATTAATTGTCACTAGGACCATGCCTTCTTATTCCTGCAATCATCCTCGACATTGACTACAAAAGTAATAAGTCTCTGGCAAATTTAAAAATCTGCCAGAGAAAGAGCCCTTTAAATTTCGCGAGCTTTGGTCACTAAAATCATCTATTTCATGCAATACGTCAACAGGGAAAGTTACAAGATGGGACATTTGTTGCTGTGAAGAAACTGTCACTTGAGAAATCCCAGCAAGGAGAATCAGAATTTCTTGCCGAGGTTAGGATGATAACAAGCATCCAACACAAGAATCTAGTCCGCCTCCTCGGTTGTTGCTCAGATGGGCCACAACGACTCCTAGTATACGAGTACATGAAGAACAAGAGCTTGGATCTTATTGTTTATGGTACCTCTATCTCTCTCTCTCTCTGTGTTGGCCTCTCTAATGATCCCTTTCCATGTTCTTCCAGCAGCTACCCATTATTAACTCAAGATCCCACATTATAAGAGAACACTTGTGTCTCAATCTTGGTTAGATTCCGTTTGCCAAAATAACTGAACCAGAAAAAGTGAGTATGGAGAGGAATAACTCGCATTCTCTATAGACAACATTTCTTGCCTGTACATGGAAAAAGTGGCACCGTTCGAATAAATTTATCATCAGAATGGAGATGCTGTTTTGGTATGACTACCATTTTTCACTGGTGATCCTCCATAAGCCTTATATGGAATAAACTGAAAAGATGCCCAAAACATCCAGCTTGCGACCAATGGAGTTAGTCCACGGTTAAACAAATAAAATTTTTAGATTAGAAGAAACACTTTTGTTTTTCGCTACAACTTGAAATACAAGCCTTATAATTAACTGTGGTGGTAAAAACTAAAAAGTCGATAGGTTGTTCTAATTTCAAGGAATTAGTGTGACTGAGCAAAATATAACAGGTGACTAATAGCTATAAATTCTGAAATAGCTCATCTGGTCAACAGGGAAAAGTGACCAATACCTCAACTGGAATACCAGGTTTCAGATTATTGTTGGAATTGCACGAGGATTGCAGTACTTGCATGAAGATTCACACCTGAGAATTGTTCATAGAGATATCAAAGCAAGCAACATTCTTCTTGATGAGAAATTCCAACCTCGGATTGGCGATTTTGGGCTGGCAAGGTTCTTTCCTGAAGATCAAGCATACCTTAGCACTACGTTTGCTGGAACATTGTGAGTACTGCTATATAATAATCACTGTGACAACTTAGCGCACATATTGCACTTAAATTGGAAGGAGCAAACTTAGGAATGAGTTGCTTGTTCGGTTGTTCATAAATGCTAGAAATCATGTTGAAGGGATAGAAGGAGCACCTTTCTCGTGGTAATAGCCAGATTCTTTCATTCACGCCTCTGTTTGTCTAATTCTCATCTTAGATAATTAAGCTAATGATAACACAATTCGAAGGAATGAGAACAACTTAACTTCTGATTGGTTGAAGTAACCAGTTAAGGTTGTTTATCATGATGATGTCGATCCTAACTGACGTTTATTTTCTCATTGTCTTCAAGAGGATATACTGCACCTGAATATGCTATAAGAGGGGAGTTATCTGAAAAGGCCGACATTTACAGTTTCGGGGTTCTCGTGCTTGAGATCACCAGTTGCAGGAAAAATACCGATCTGACTTTACCCTCAGAAATGCAGTACCTCCCCGAATATGTAGGCCCTTTTTTCATATCGTTACTCTCGAGTTAATCTGATTTTCTTTTCGATTAGATAGCTGACTTTATTACTTCCTGACTGTACATGGATCAATTGTTATGACAGGCGTGGAAACTATATGAAGATCGAGGATAATCGAGCTGGTAGACCCAAGAATGCGAGAAGACGGATTCATAGAGAAGGATGTCTTGCAAGCAATTGACATCGCCTTCTTGTGCCTTCAGCCTCATGCTAATTTAAGGCCTCCAATGTCGGAGATAGTGGCCATGTTAACATGCAAGGTCGAGATGGTCGAAAGACCCATGAGACCTGCTTTCTTGGATCGTCGGCCTAAGAAGGACAACCTTTCCTGGGATACCATCTCCGAGGCTTTCCCGTCTCCACTCCAGAGTGATTCCATTTCTTTAAGTAGGCCAACTAAGTAAAGCATTGTTCTTCTTCATTGTAGAGGGGAGACAGTGGAGTTTTCACACAAGCAACTAAGTTAAACTAAAGCGATTTGAGGAAGAGGTATGTCTTATTCGTTAGATTTTAGCTACATACATAGGTTGAGCTCCTACTACGGCTTGCAAAAGCCCTTTTTTCTCCCTGAAGGCGGAGAAAAATACAAATTCTTTGCTTTGTTAGCGGGTACACAAGTTCGTTGGAGGATAATGCAGATGTTCCTTTGCATTTGGTTAAAATAACGAGCTTCATTTTCATCATTCAAGTAATGCCAATTGATCGCCCGTATTAGAACATTAAATGGCCCAAATCACCGCCGGTGGATACAAAAGCCCAAATAGAGGGTAAGACGCCTTGGCGTTGTGCCTTAGAGATCCAGTTTGCGGCCCGGTTCGTTTCCCTTGGAGACGATACATGTCTCAAAAGCGTAAAACGGGACTCCAGCTCCTCCTGGCAATTTGTCAGGAAGTATTTGACTAACCACGGTGGTTCCTGCTTCAATTAATCACTTGACTAGGGTTAGATAGTCGGAGTGTACTTCGAGAGGGCATGCTCTTGTCACGGATAAGAAAGGGTGTTGTAGAAGGCTTAGAGTACCCTTGGTAATTTTTTTTTATTTTCGGGAATAATTTTTTTTTAGAAATAGTTCTTTTCTATTTTTATTCTCTAAAACAGTTTCTAAATAAAAGAACACATTTAGTAACTGCATAATATTTTTATTCTCAAAATAGAAAAAGAATAAAAATGTGTTTGATATGATTTACAAGTTTTTTTTTTTTTTTTTTGAAATAAAATTTCTTTTGATTTGTTAATATTTTTTGAGATTTTTCTTTTTTTTTTTCTTTTCTTTTTTTCCTCTCTTCTTCTCCTCCTCTAGCCGATCATTGAGCAGTGATTGGCGGACACCAGTAGTGGCGGATGGCAACAAGCGGCAATAGGCTGTGGCGGACAACGACGGAAACAACGGTGGGCAACGAAGCTCAAATGACCAATTAGAAGAGGAAGAAAAAGAAGAATTAAGAAAATGACTTACTTCCATAAATTGTTCATGGAAACAAAAAGTTACTTTTTTCTACTTTTTATTTCTATTCTAAATCTATTCCTTGGTCATTTTTCTATTCCAGGGAATAGAAAAATTAACTGACATTATCAAACAGATTTCTATTCTTTTTTTAATTCTAGGGAACAAAAGCACAAAAGATAGAAAAATTGAAACGTTATCAATGGAGCCTTAGTGTCACAGATGAGCTCATTTGTTTGAATCGTAGGTAGTCTAGGCGCTCACAAGGACAAAGGTTCCATCCTTGACACATCATTGCCACTTGACACAAACAGGTGCACTGCCTCCTCGATGAGTTGGGAACCAACTTACCCTTTGAAGCCTTGAAGGACGTTCCCAAGCCTTCTAGAAGCTTTCAAAATCTTGTAAATAAATTTGTATTAATGTAGGTAGAAGGTAGATGCAATAAGTCTTGGTAGGTGGAAGATTGTAATTAATAGCAATCGACTGGAACAGGGGCTTAGTGATATATGAAGGGTTTCACCCCCTCTCATCTTTAACACAAGACATATATAATTTAGGGATTCTCTTTACAATTTCTCTCTGCACAAGTCAGTGAGTAAAGGTTAACTTGATATTGTAATTTCTAAGGTTGCACGAGTAGGGAATGCTAGAAAAGTAAGTCCAAGACATGTGATATCGAAGCAGATTTCCCAAACTGTAGGGTGGATGATGAAAAGAGATTTGTTGCCGCATTTCCAATAAGAAGAAAAGCCTCCCTTGGTTTGCTAAATCAAGAGAACTAGTAGGCAAAGAAAGTGTTTGCTGAGGGAGCGTGGTTGATTTGGGTTACCACACTTGTCATGGAGAACACAATGATTAGCTATCTCTAAACAAATTTGATCAGGCCAGCCATTGATGGAAGGGAGTGACCTATGCTATTAGTCAAGCATTTGTTATGTAAGTCCTAAGGGAGTGTCAGCGATGGTTGAAGAATGCAAGAATGTGACAGGATATCCCACAACGAGGGTGATGCAAAATTTGGGTGGGAGAGAGTGTCATGGTTTGAGTTTTCCTATATTTGTGTGGATTGAAAAGTGGGGCTTTGTAGCATTGAGGTGAAGTGGGAGATATATATGACATGACTGATTTGTGAAAATAGCATCAAGGTGTTTGTCCTAGAAATTTAGGGATGGTTTGATTATCATCTCAAAAGAATCTCTAAAAGTAGCATTTGGTTCTCGTGAACAAACTGATCACTAATTGCTATTAATTTCCTAATGATGGCCATAATAGGCCAAAATCAATTGTTGCACTAATCCATATGCTATGGAGTAGGGATTAGATGCTTGGGCTAAGTTGGACATTTTATGATCAATTATGAGGATGCATGAACAACTAAATTTCTTATCTAAAGGTTTCTCTTGCACTTCATAGATTTTAGGGATTGAATCCGCCATTAATGACAGAATTCACCCTTAAACAGAAATATGAATATTGCATGGTCTCGCATTCTCCATGAGAGAGAGCTTGGCAACCATTAAAATATACAGAGACAGGGGAGCAAGAAAGCAGAAAAAGGTGAGAAAGGGTGAGTTAAAAAACAATGGGAGAGCTCGACTGAACCGAGAAGACTTTCCGCCAAAAAGAAAAGGAAGGAAGGGTCACAGTCCTCGACAGTTGCAAGGTAAAAATAAAAACTGAAATTAGCGCTTCCATCTTTTAATTAGTTCAGTTTAATGGGCCTACAAACCGTTTGTTGTGATTTGATCAAAGTATTTGTTTCCTAAATGCGTTTGTGATTGCAAACTGAGAACATGGCATGATTCATCGTTGAAGTGCGTTCTAATTTGAGTTAGAATCCTTCATAATTGATTTCAATTCATAGTTTCCTAGTGAAAATTGTGTTATTATAACTTGTCTATTTTCATGAAATTGATCATGATCTCCTTATCCATGAGTTGTATCGATGCAAATGTCTGATAGATGTAGCTTGTTAATAAATTTTGTTTCAACTTTAGTTAATTTGTATTGTGTTGATTCGTGTTTACATGCTTAAGTTTAACTTTGTTAACATTGGTGTAGGGTCATTCTCGGGTGGCCGAGGTGCGTCTGCGAGATGTTTTGAAGCTCGGAAATGGGTTGACTGGCCACTGTTCAGACTGTCTTCGGTCTGAACAGTGGCCGTCCAACCCACTTTCGGTCCGTTTGAGACCCTCCAGGCCGACCTCGGTGATCCCTTTGATCCTTGGTCGCTCACGGACGGTCGAGGCCTATCTTCGGGACCATTATTCATGTTCTCCTTCATGAGCGTCCAACCCACTTTCCTTCCGTTCAAGACCCTCCAAGCCGGCCCTCGGGTGTCCCTTTGGTCCTTGGTCACTCTAGGATGGTCGAGGCCCATTTTCGGGGCCATTTCCAAGGTCGGGAACGAACTGATTGTCCAGTATCCACACCATCCCCGATCTGAACAATGAGCGTCCAGCCCATTCACGGTCGATTTTCATTTCCCCGAACCAGTCCTCAGTGATCTCCTTTGTTTCTTTACCCGTTTTAGCATCGCATGACGTGTATTATAAGGGTCCGTTTTAATGAAATTATAATATATTATTGCATCCACTTATCTTCCCCTCATATGTGAGCTTCAAGTGTGAGTTTTAGACTCCGTTCATTTCACGGGAAATAACTTTCAGAAAAATATTTTACAGATTTTTCAACATTCATTTTATAGAAAATGAACTGGTTGGGAATAACATTTTCCATTAACAGAAAAATGCCTTCTAAAATAGAGGAATATGTTTTTCGCTTTCAAAATAAGGGAAACTTTTTCCTTACTTTGTCTTATCCCATACCCTAATAACCCATCTTCTTTCTTTTTTCTTTTCTAAAAATTTGAATTTTTAATTATTATCTTTTCCTTTTTTCTTTTTCTTTTTCACCGTCTTTTTGGCGACCGACCACAAGCAAGCCCCAAGCTCACTGGCCACAACCAAGCTTAAGGCTTGCCGATGCTGGCCTCAATCTTGCCAAATCAGCAAGCCAACAGCAACTGTGAGCTTCTGCTCATCATTTGGAGAGGCCTAAGGCCCGCGAGTTCAAGGCCAACGAGCTGGAGCTTGCCTCCAACTCATTAGCCTAGCAAGGCTTGAGGCCAGTGAGCCTTTCAAAGTTAGCAAGCTCAAGGCTTGCCTTTGGCTAGTTGCTAATTGGTGACCGACCAAAGAAGAAGAAGGTGGAAAAAATAAAAATAAAAAATTAGAAAGAAAATTTTACAAAATAAAAAAACTAATTTAAAATTCAAAATTATTAAATTTATTTTCAAATCTTAGCTGAAAACTAGAAAATATTGTTATTTTCCTAGATAATGGCTTCTTGGATATACTACATTTTCCACGAAACGAACATAATCGTAATGTTAGATTTGTTTGCCTTTAATTCAAATATCCTTTTGCATCAACCTATCTCAAGTTAAATCTCCAACACCTAGCTTCATTCTTCTGACTAAATCATGAAGTCTGTCATCGGGCCCATGTTATTACACCACAACGCTCACCGGTGTAGAAAATATATTAGTCACCAAATTCTTTCCTAGAGATACTATCTAAACATTGATACACATTGAAAATGGGCCACTAATCAACAACTAGCTCTGATTCCAAATGTTGAAATCGCTTGGTAGAAGTCTGATACATTCATCGGGAAAGATCACCAAGAGGGAGCCCATGTCCGAGCCTATCGACGTATCTAGTTAAACTCATCTTCACTCAAAAGTCAAAAACTTAAGCTAATGAATTATTGACCAATCATAGTATATATAATGTTCAATAACATATCAATTATCCAATATGAGACTTCTCTAATACAACTCACATGTACATCCTAATACTTTTTCAAAGAAACATGGAAGGAGAAATCGAATAATTATGATACCATTTTCGTGCTCAGAGTTTAGATGTTCTCTTTTCATTAAATTTTTGGTTTTCCAGCATTAAAGTTTAGTTTTTTTGTTTATATATGTTTGGATAATCTCACTGCACAAGTCAAAGTTTCAAAAAATCATTTAGATGTGTATAGAAGAGTCTCGCATTATCTAACCGGATTAGTTTAGTTTTTATTGTTGCCAATTCCTTCATATTTCGTTCAGGAGATTTTCTTTCTTAGACTAGTGCACGTTTATTTTACAAGCAAAGTTCAGAGGGATCTTGTCCCAAACCTTTAACAAGGCATTGTATTAGTTTTGCCTAATATAGCTCTGGTTATTTTTCCTTTTCATGTTTTACCATCGTCTTTATTTATCACTAGAATTGATCGTTTAATTTATTATTTGAGCACTTATGCATGATAAAAAGATTTACATTTTTAAGAATGAAAAATCGGAAAAGATTGCATGAAACAATGCTTTATTAAAGAAGGTGTAGTAATGAGCATTAATAAAACTAGCGCAACAAAACACATATTCTCTAGTTCCAAGAAGTAAGGCAGGCTCTCACAACTTGGCTCCTAACCGACTCTGAATAGGTTAGTGAAGACTCTTATTTAACTTCAATAAAAAAACACTAAGAAATAAAGTTGTGATCAGTAGGGTTTCCAAAGAGGCCGCATCTCGCAAGCAGATTATACATGCTGACCTAGAATCCATTAAACTTCCTCAGGGTTCATCTTGAGAGGGTACCAACAATTTGGTGACGCCACTAGAGACTGGTTTAAAACCTACAGAGGACTAAGGCCTGATTTTCTCTTCTGATGAAAATTTTTTGTGTGATTTTTCGATCATCATGTGGAACTTGAGATACATCACTAACAACAGTGTTAAATGGTCTTATCGACAGAAGTACTAAAAGGAGACGTGCTTACTAACCTTTATTTTGCGATTTGAAGCAATGTATGCATGATACATATAACCTAACATGCATGTTTTCTCGCTTTAGCACTATACTTCTTTTTCGAGCACGTCATGCGATCCAAAACTCTGGGGCTACATTTAGGAAACCAAAGATAGGAACGAGGAGAGAAGATCGAGGTTGTCTACAAGTCGCGCGAAACATGGAGACTGCTCAACTCCGTTCATATTAAGGGAAGCAATTGACCCGTATATTGGGAGCCTTAAGCCCAGATAAGATCCATTAGGCCGGTGTTGAACCTCATAAAGTTCACACGCATGCCCGTGCTTTCATCAATGACTTGTGTTCTGCCCTTTGTTTTTTTTTTTTTTTTTTTTTAATATAAAATATATTTAGCCGCGTCTTAAACTTTTGCAAATGATCCGTGTTCAATCAATCAAATGCCTATATAATCCAAGGCACACAATGGGAAGGTCTGACGTCAAAATCATCCCCACTCATTACAGCATACTTTCAAAATGGGAGGGCAAAGTAGATCGGACTAAACGTGATTACGTCGAAAGCAAAATCGGAAAGCTCGTGTCCCATTACATGTCGAAGTCGATGTTGGAATAATCAAAGTAGTGGCTCATTTCTTAAGGGATAATCACCATATTAGTCCTAAACTTATTTTATGAACGTCATTCAGTCCTAGATTTTTTAATTTTGCTAATATAATCAGAAATTTTTACACAAAATTTCAATGTAATTCTTAAGAAAAATTATCATTGGGAATCGTTGATGTAGCAATCCACAAATTATCCACTTTAGAGTGCCATGCAGTACAGCAACAATGAATGGACAACACGTCAAAAACTCCTAGCGACATTAGGCCGAAAGGACCATATTGTAATTTCATGTAAAAATTTAAGTCTATACTGACAAAATTTAAAAGTTAAGGACTAAATTGATATTTGTACGATAGAACCAATTGTATAGTTTTCTCCAGTGTTGGAACCAATCACATCCATGTCCTCTTTCGGTAAAAATGAATTTGTCTCACCATAGAGAGATACAATGTCCCCGTAAGAGTTAATTCCTTCACTAAGGTCGTTAGACCCTATGTCGGATCAGAAGCTATCGTGGTCTTGGCCGAGTTTCTATAAAATTAAAACTGCTGAAAGAGAGAAAATTTGAAAGCTCCCAGCAACAGTTGCCCATTCACGTTTCCAGTTGAAAGATATGCATATCCAACACAGCAACGCCTGCGGGAGTCTGGCAGAGTTTTTTTGTCAGCATTCTTCGGTTTTGTAATTTTCCGCATCACAAGCATATCATGAACCCGTTCATGGCACATGGAGTCATGTGTTGGAGGATCAACTTTACCGACATAATTTTAGGGTCCGCTTATTTAAAATAAAACTATTTTTGATAAGTTATTTTTCAATTTTTCGAGATTTGGATGACAGAAAATTAATTGATGTGCGGAAAACGTTTTCCATGAACAAAAAATAACAAGCTTAGGCTGCATTTGTTTGACGGAAAGTGTTTTCTTGGAATTAGTTTTTTGAACTTTCACCCATTTGGTTTGCCGAAAATTATCAATCAACTAAAAACACTTTTTGGTTAAGGAAAATATTCATGTGTAAAATTAAGAAAGTGAATTCTTAAATCTAAAAAGGTGAAGACACTTTTAAGAATTGCTCATCTTAATTTTTTAATATCTTATTTTTTTCTTTTATTTAAAAAACCAAATATTAAAATTTTTATTTTTATTTTTTATTTCTGTTTTTTCTTTTCTTTTCTTTTTTTTCTTTTTGCTTTTTTTTGGGTCAATTTTTTTTTCTTTTCCTTCTTCCTTGTCGGCCAGTGTTTGGAGGAAGAAGGAAGAGACAAAAAAGAAAAAAATAAATAAAAATAATTTTAAAAATAATTTTAAAAATAATTTTTTTCACATGAAATTGAAATCATTTTCCATATGAGATTCAAACACTGTAAAATATTTTCGATTACATATCACCAAACAAAGGAATATTAACTATTTTCCTTAAAAAAATTCCCAAAAGTATTTCCTTTTTTATAAATTTTTCCCTAAACATACACACCCTTAAATTGAAAAAGCGACTTCCCATTCTTGCAAAAATGAAACCACTGTCTATAAACCACCCAATATATGAAAACTAATTTTTTTTGAAATTTTTTTTATGAAAAATATTTTCCTTTATCATGAAATTTTGAATGAAACAAACGCCCCTTAGCAGAAATAGTTTTATCCCTCTCACCTTTTAATAACTTAGCAGAAATACTTTTATCCCACTCATGTTTTGATAACAAACAAACAAGGAGTTTACATGCACCTGCAACAATTACACATGGGGTTTCTCTCTCACACTAAGAATTGGTTTTAACACGATGATTCTCGAGTTTAGTGACCATATTCACCCAGTCAAGAAACTTTTACAAAAAAACACGTTTCATTCCAAAAATGTCTTCTCCCAAATTGGATCATTTAAAGAAGATTACTCCCGAGAACTCCTACGACGTATTAGGTGGACCCAATTCACTTTGCTCGCCTCACTTCTGAGTCGGATAATCGAGTTCCTCTTATCAGAGTCACAAGGTGTACATACTATTGCCCTTCAGGGTAAACCGACAGTTTGGCGCGCTTCAGGAGGTGTTACCCGTCCTGAGGTCGGACTTCCTCCAACTAGATCTCACCCAGATGAGCTGTGAGAATCGATCCAATTTTTACCGGAAGGTTGAGTGCGCCCATTACAACTGTCACCTGCAGGAGATCACATGAGCTGAACATTTGGAAGGAGATATAAAAGAAACAACATGCCTCATTGAAGCATATCAGCCGGTAGGTAGACCTCGAATGCTTACTGTTGGGAAAATATGACTTCGAATTGGGTAGAACAATGAAATCGGATCTTTAGAGTACTCAAATCGGACTTTGAGGCGTGATATCACTTTCTTTAAGGATTTATTTGCCCCACAACGTTGCTAATGGTCACTGGCAAATTTCCTCCAGATACAACAAAGTCTCAAATGAGAATACTAGATAGCAATTCTAGTATTTCTCCAGGATCTCTCATGGGAAACAATTAGAAACAATGGCTGTAGTTTCTTTCAAAAGAAAACGAAAAAAAGAAAAATGGAAGAAGATATGTGTTTGATCTCAAAACATACGTACTTATCTTCGTCTTTCGAATAGAGGCAACCCTTCAAAAGGTTGCAAAAGAACAAAAACAACATTTCGGGAAAAGTTGCAAAATGAACAAGTACGTCTCAAAAGTTATGTTGAAAAGACATAAAAAATTTAGAATTAAATAAATAAAAAATAAAAAATAATCGTAACTTTTCGTGAACAGTCGCACTATTTCAACAAGACTTTATAGTTAATTTTTATATAAATAAATCCGAATTTTTCAATAAACAAAAATAATGATCATTGGTTAATGCCAAATCTCGTCCACGTGCGCACTCACATCTTTTCGATGTGGGACAAGGCACCTCTTCATTTGTTTTATAAACAAATTACCAACAATCCCCACTTTTGTTTATAAAACAAAAACAAAAAATAAAACATTAGAAATATACAGCCAAAATTTCTATGAGATTAATATACATACATAAAGGTCTCTTTCGAGTTAAACCTTTACTTAGTGCAAGTATTTCAAAGCTCCATCAAAGTGACAAGTAGCTCGGCTTTAAACTTGTACTTTTATATAATAGAACCGGACATACCGCACATACACTAATCTCTTGTTTCAGCGAGAAGTTCTATATTACTCCGCACTATTATGGTCTTGTGTTTGATCCTGTTTCATGAGCTCTCTAGAAAGCAACCCTAACTTTCGTAAGAAGCGGCACCACTTCTAAGCTCATATAGGTAAAGTATCTACCATGTGTTTCTGTTACTATCAACACATTACAAGTTTGTACTATACTTTATTAAGAATTCAATCAACCTACAAAACGTAATGAGACGATACTACTTCTCATATCAGGGCTACGTCAGTATCAAACAATCACATTCAATAACTTGTTTTTACCCATTAAACCTTGTAACTAGTGATGTTCTAGAAAAATGTCGGGTTACCATTATTGGTGATTTCAATTAAAGGGTTTCAGCCCCGTTCTTATGAGGTCATTATAATCATGTCTTTTGGTAAAGCCTTTGTCAATAAATCGACTAGATTATTACTTGACCTCATGTAAACAATTATTATGGTACCATCTTTAATCAATTGTCTCACATATTCATGTCTTAGACTAATATATCTAGACTTACCATTATAGGTGCTATTATAGGCCCTTGCCAAAATAGCTTGATTATCACAGTGGATAGAAATATGAGGCATATGATTAGGCCATAATTTGATATCCAACAACAAATTCCTAATCCATTCGGCCTCTTTCCCAGTTGCCACTAAGGCAATAAATTCATATTCCATTGTTGAGTGAGTTATGCACATTTGTTTCTTGCTCATCCAAGAAACAACACATTCGCGTAATGTGAAAATCCACTAGAAGTTTCATCTTTCACACTTGTAATCCGACTAACATCGGTGTATAATTTCAATACAACCGAATAATTATTATAGAACAATCCCAAATTTATAGTCTTCTTAAGATAACCCAATGTTCTATACTCGGATTACTAATATACTTACTCAACTTGCACAATATCAAGTCTAGTATAATGCATCACATACATTAAAGACCTTATAGCATTAGCATATTTAAATTGTGCTACTGCTCTACTAATATTATAATTTAATATAATACTGGAATCAAATGGAGTATTCAATTCTTTGAAACCAAGATGTTAAAATTTTATTTAACATCTTTTCCACATTATCACTTTGGCTCAAAGAAATAACCCCCACTATGTTTTTAACCTTAAAGCCTAAGATAGTATCTACTTTACTCAAATCTCTCATTTTAATAACGAAAGTTAGATACTTCTTAGTCTCAATGATTCTATTTATATTAGTTCCAAAATTAGGATATCGTCAACCATGGCTCCAAAGAATTACTTCTTTTTGTCTCAGCCGCCTCCTCCTTTTCCTTTTGCAACTCTGAAGCCTCGGAAGAACATCTTCCATAGAGACAAGAAACAAGGGGACCAGCAAATTAAGAAGCGAGCACAACCAAGCATTGTCATGAAGCATTGGTCGAAATAAGACAAGTTTTTTCTAGTTCTTTCCATGTGAAAGCCCCAAAACATTCAGAATTATCAATCCACTCATTGATGCCTGTCATGGCTATCGTGACCACTTGAAGCTGTAAGGAAGCATTAATGACAGCATTCTAACACAGAGTCAGCCCATGGGAAGTGGACCTTTTACACTTCTCAAATCCCAATTTACACTACACTCAAAAATTGGGACTTTGTCAATCATTAACCAAAATCCTTTGTCCACTTTGCATGCCAAGTTTTGCATATAATCCCCTTATCTTACGTCCTTTAAGGCTCTTGCACATAAGATGTTATGACGATAACAATGTAATAAATAAACAAAATCTTCCGAAGCTATATCAAGGAACCTCCTCTCCACATGAATTTCCCACATAGCATATTTACCATATCCATTGGTCAATTAAGGACCAGCCACTCATAAACTACACATATGACACGATACCCACGGCTTCCTTGCCTCTTCTGCATTCTTACTTGGCATTTAGAAAGAACCACAATTTACACAGACTGAAAGTAATATCAAGTCAACCCATTTAATATTCTAATTATAAGCTCCTACAGCAACCCATGCAATTGTAGGATTCATATTACACATGCACATAAAAAAGCAATGCAACCACAGGGGAATAACCACCGTTCTTATAGATATGACAACCTAATGTAAAAGTAAGAGCAGAATGATAAAAATCAGCATATAGTTTGTATTCCCCAATCGGGGGATAAAACCATACTTGATGAACCCAGATTAGAGACCAAATTTATGAAATATCTGTCAAAGATGTGTGCAATCACTGACACAAACTCGAATAGAGCCGATTCAAATCCAATCTAAAACATGCCATGTCGTTTCCTTTTCTCATTAAAATAGACTGTGACAAAGCAGTAGATATTACCTTGTTAATAGATTGGCAAGAGGGTCGATGGCAAAAGCTTCGGTTATCATTTACGATTGGAATCACAGCCAAAAATCTCGACCGAGATCCAGTCGCTTCAGTTTCTCGGTTGTGAAGCAGAGCAAAATAGAGCACGCTTTATGTTTTCTCCGAACAATTGCTACACTTCCTAGTCAGTGATACTCGGGCCAGTATCACGGAAGTAATTGATTCTTTCCCCGCCCCGCATTGGGTGACCTTGCATCACGCACTCGGTCATTGCTGGAGGGAAGAAGGCCCCACGGTCTGACTTCCTTCCCAAACCCAAACTGACATTCAGAGATTAATGGGGAAGAGACCCGTGTGTATCCTTCAATTTTAGCAAGAATCTGCTATCCTCCAAATTCCTCAATTTACATGATCCAACTGTGGGGTTCCATATGAAACGTCAATCCCTGGGTCTTGAATTTCTGGCCACGAAAGGTGATTCAGGAACTGCACTTCGCTCTTGCGCTACGTGACGTTGGTAGCGTAGCCATGGTTGCAGTTGTTGATCTGACGAGCAAAATTTGAGTCTCCAAGACCAAGGACAAGACCAAACAGGGCATCCTTTGTGACGGTCGAGTGAACAGAAATGATACGCACTCCTATGAAGACAACGATTGGCAATTAAGAGGTAGGAGGGAGTTCGGAGGAAATCACCGAGAAAGCCACTCCAAAGTTCCATTAGTCTAAGCCACCAATGCCCTCTACCCTGATCTCTTAGTATCTCTATAGTTCGACAAATGCCACCAATTCTCAAATTTGGCAGTGTAAGGCCGCCGTTGGAAGTTATGTGCCAATCCGGGCACTGACGTCACCGGTGGAAGATCGAACTTGAAGTTTACTCTAGGCCATCTCGCACGCCTAGGTTTGCTGAGTTCGAGACCATTCGGGGTTTTCAGCGCTATGAGCGAAACCTCTCGTACCCCCACAACTGCACCAGCCTAAACAGCCCTCAACAACCACGGTGACAAGAAAGTCGCGTGCTCGATCTTTGCTGCCGTGGCCATAACCACCCTCTCTCTCCATGAAATGCTCAAGCCTTTCTACATGGCTAGGCATTAGCAGCCCACCGAGCAAAGATCTGATAGTTATGAGTATATAACCATTTTCTGGGAAAGAGAAATCTCGAGAACTTGCACTCGATCTCATGGATCAGAGTCTCGGCATTCTCGACGTTGTTTTTACGAGATGAGATGCCGGTCTCGCATGATACGTCCACGATGGATTTCGCATCGTGAGCAAGAGCCTCGTTCATCACCTTTTGCTCCGGGAAATTAGCGTCGCAATTCAAGACGCCACCATCCTGGTCTTTTTCATCACGATGGATGTTGACAAGATTTGTAAGTGTTGAGTCCCAATCTGAACATCAAATACATAGACGAGACATGGCATAGCATTGGGAGCATAAAAGACATAAAACACATCCTTACGACAGTAAATGGACAAATAAAAAGAGAGAGAATTCAAGAGAGAAAGAGAGAGCCTTCACTGCCACGATGAGTGAGGATGAATGCCATTACGACCAGAGAGAGATTTGTCCGTGGAACGAAGAAGAGGATGGCATTTGCATTTTGCACATCCCTTGCTTAGCCCATCATCAACCGCATCCTTTGACTCCATTGTTGCACAAATAAATCCTTAAAATTGTTGGGAAAATATGACTTCAAATTGGGTAGAACAATGAAATCGGATCTTTAGAGTACTCAAATCGGACTTTGAGGCGTGATATCACTTTTTTTAAGGATTTATTTGCCCCACAAAGTTGCTAATGGTCACCGGCAAATTTCCTCCAGGATACAACAAAGTCTCAAAATGAGAATACTAAATAGCAATTCTAGTATTTCTCCGAGGATCTCTCATGGAAAACAATTAAAACAATGGCTGTAGTTTCTTTCAAAAGAAAAAAAAAAAAAGAAGATATGTGTTTGATCTCAAAACAAACTTACTTATCTTCGTCTTTCGAATAGATGCAACCCTTCAAAAGGTTGCAAAAGAACAAAGACAAACCTTTCGGGAAAGGTTGCAAAATGAACAAAAGACGTGCTTAAAAAGTTATGTTGAAAAAACATAAAAAAATTCAGAATTAAATAAATAAAAATAAAAATAATCGTAACTTTTCGTGAACAACATCGCACTATTTTAACAAGACTTTATAGTTAATTTTTATATAAATAAATCCGAATTTTTTCAATAAACAAAAATAATGATCATTGGTTAATGCCAAATCTCGTCCACGTGCGCACTCACATCTTTTCGATGTGGGACAAGGCATCTCTTCATTTGTTTTATAAACAAATTACCAACACTTACCTCTCTCCCACACATTGCGGTTTGATCTACTCATCACGACCTCCAGAAGCAAATGGAGCGGTTCCAGCGGGGGAGCGATGAGGCAAAAGCAGATGCTTTGAATTTGGCCCAGCAAAACAAGAAATTGTATAGGACTTTCCGATTGTATTAAAATATCTAGAACGCAATTTCGTCTTCAAAGTAGGAAGCATGAACTTTTCGAATCAATTAATTGGCTTTTTGTTAATTATGATGCGCATTTTCATCGATTGTCGTGAGTTGATCTTTCAATGATCAAGTCGCAATCTCTAGCAATCTGACCCTCTGATTTGCACAAATTAGATGTCGTGCGAGAACTCGTGCAGAGCATGACCTCAATGTACCTCCTCGATCGAGATTTTAACGAGGTTGACGTTCAATCAAATTTTGGTCTAAATGCTGACCAAAACTTATGTGTCTACATTTCTATTATGGGCTGCCACAATGGGTGGCCCAACTCAAGCCTATAGTCGAAAATATTTTTTTTTTTGGTCGAAAATACAAATGATATTCATTACTTAATGAATTCACTAAAAATACATCAAGAGCATCAAAACATAACATATCAAATAGAGCAGACGGGGGTTGGCAACCCAATTTCTAAGTAAATTATTTGACCTTTGGGCTTTGGCTAGCAATCCGCGATTATATTTGAATATCGGCTACAATGGGCTATGGTGAGGCCCGAAAATTTGCTCTTCAACTCCTTGGCCCGGTCCACCAAGGGTTGTACTTCCCAGTTCAACAATTCAAATGAGTTCACGCTTTGAACAAGTACACGGCAGTCATACTCTATTTGCAAACTTTCAATAGATCTAGGCAAGAGAAAAGTTAGGGTTTCAACCAACGTAAAAGCTTCTACTTGCTTAGGCGATCTTGCTTCAACCACTCTGGAGAATCTATCCAATAGCCTACCAGACACATCTCAGACGATGCAAGCAATGGCCGCACAATTTCCTCCTCTGTTCGCCCCTCTTATCGTCGTGGGTCTAGATGGATCTTCAGAAGCACCAACCAACAAGGCATCCACGTTGATCTTCAAGACACCAGAGTTCGGTTTTTGTCACTTTTGGGTATGATTTGCGTTTGTTTTTTCTCTTTTTTTGTTCCCATTCCAGGTCTTGAAGCTATCATGATAGGCTGTTGCTCTATCTTTAGTTTGTTGCGGTTTCAGGGGCATTTTTCTGAAGATTGCATTGTTTCGATCCTTCCATATACACCATAGGGTCGTCACAACTAGGTCAAATCGATGTGAGGTTTGTGGGTCCTCTCTTAATTTAGTTGACCACTTGTCAAACCGAGTTAGACCCGTTTTTTTTATATATAAATTTGCAAGGGATACTCGCACCACAGTTGGGATGTCCAAGGACAGAGCAGCAGGGTATGTTTGACCATTTCCGATTCCTAATTGCATAATGGGCATACTGATGTAGGTATGATCTTTCTTCTATATAGGTTGTCCAAGGTAGGCAAGGTGTTATGGCATGCTTTCTATAGGAAGATTTTAACTTTGGGAGTTGTTCCTGCTTTCCACATGTATTTCCACAATTCTAATTGGGCTTGGTAGAAAGATGGTGCTTTTGTTGTGAGAGCACTATTTGTTGAACTCCTGTTACTGAAATATCCACTTTTAACCATGTATATCCCTGATTTGTTGTCAACCTAGACTAATTTATCCTCTATGGTTAGTAACCCAATAGGAATGGTAAGGATTTTGTTACCGTTTGTTCATCGAACATAGTCTTAAGTAAGGCTTCATTCCATTTTGCCACTTCAATATCCATCAAATCAGCCACTTTGAGTGGCTCATTTCTTGTCGCTGGACCACCAAGCGGTCCTTCCTTTAGCCGTTTGTCGTTTCTAATAGAGATTTTATTTCCATTCCCAACCACCCATATGACTTGAGGAGATATAGCATCTCTTCCCATTATGAGACTTTGCCAACCCCACGAAGGACGAGACCCTCTTCCAAAAATCTCCTTGTGGGAAATATAATCCCTTCATAACTTAACTCCAAAGAGTTTCCGGTTGCTAAGAAATTCTCCATGCTTGTTTCCCTAGCATGGCTTTGTTAAATGCCCCTAGATCTTTGAAGCCAAGGCCCCATTCATCCTTCCTAAGCTTTAAACTTTCCCACTTCTTCTGGTGCAAACTAGATGTTTTATTGCTAGTTCTCCACCAAAAATTGGCTATTTTCTTCTCATAGCTTTACAAATTGAAAATAGAATTTTAAAAATGGACATGGTGTATTGAGGAAGTGCCAGCGCCACAGCCTTTATCAATATTTCCTTCCCGGCTTTAGACAATAAATTCTCTTTCCAACTCTCCAATTTCATATTGACTCTAGCAAGGATCCAAGCGAAAATCTCTCTCTTCGATACCCCCCAATCCAAAGGAATACCTAGATATTTATCGATTTTGTCAATTACCGAACTCTTAACTCAAAAGCCATATTCCTCTTTAAACTTTTTGGGCAGCCTTTACTAAAATATATCTCGGATTTGTTTAGGTTAATAGCCCGACTAGAAGCAAAACAGTATTGATGTAGGATAGCCGCCATATTTTGACATTCCATTATAGTTCCATCTAGGAAAAAAATAGTCATTCCACGAATAAAAGATATGAGAAAGTAGGGCATCTATGACTCAATTTAATTTCTCGAATAGTACCTTCTGAAACTACTTGCTTTATCAAGTAAGAGAGCATGTTGGCCACTAGGATAAAAAGATAGGGAGAAAGCGGGTCTATTTGGTGAATTCCTCGAGTGGATTTAAAGAAAGACATAGGCTCCCCATTAAATTTTATGCTGAACAATACCGTGGAAACACATTGCATTGCCCAGTTCACCCACTTTCCATAGAAACCCATCTTGACTAGGCATTCCTAGAGAAAATCTCATTATATTCGGTCATAGGCCTTTTGCATATTTAACTTTAAAACCGATTGGAACTTTTTTTTTCTTCTCTCATGTTCTTAGTCTATGTAAAACCTCATGCACTATCAAGATATTGTCTTGAATTTGTCACACTCCCACAAATGGACTCTGTTCAGCTGTGATTAGATTGGGGAGTAAAGGTTTCAGCCTGTTTGTCAGTATCTTGGAGATGATCTTGTAAATAAAGTTGCATAGGCCTATAGGGCGAAATTGTTCTAAGTTCTCTGGATTTTGGGTCTTGGGAATAAGGGTTATTGATGTTCAATTTAGCTCAAGGTTCAAGTATCCTGGTCAAAAAACTGCTGCACCTCTTTGAAGATATCTTGATTTAATTCCTTCCAATGATGTTGGAAGAATAATCCATTTAAAACGTCAAGCTTGGGAGCCTTGGAAGCTCCTACTTGATTTGTTGCAACTGTGATTTCCTCCAAGGTTACAGATTGTATCGGTTTTTGATTCATCTCAACATCAACCGAGCATGGAAACTAATCGAATATCGACTGAAAATTTTTGTTCCCCTCCGACTTGTATAGATCTTTGAAGTACTCCCCTGTCATTTCCTTAAGAACCTTCTCGTCTCTCATCCATTCTCTTTCTGAATTTTTTAACATGGTGATTTTGTTTTGAGTTCTTCTTTGGATAGTAGTAGTATGGAACAATTTAGTGTTTCTATCACCCCATTTAAGCCAGCTAATTCTTGATCTCATCCCCCAATATAATTCCTCTTGTCGCCATGGACTCTTGATTTCTTGGTTTATCTTTTGGACTTTCGTGCAATCATTTAACCCCCTTGAATTATTCATTAGCACTTGGAGCTCATTCCTTAACCATAAAATTCTCTTGTGTGCATTAGAGAACTTGTTTTTACTCCATTCAGCCAGCTTTTGAGTCACTATATTTAACTTATCTATGATACTAATCCTTTGGAGATTTGTTGAAGCCCAAGCTCTCTTCACTATTTGCTCGCATTCCTCATCCTCCGCCCAAAAAGCTTCATATCTAAATATTCTTCTTCTGCGATCAGTCCTTGGGAAAAGTGATAAAATAAGTGGGCTGTGATTAGAACCAAGAGCTAGTAAGGCTAGGCATTTTGCATTAGGGTATGCTATTCTCCACTCCATCGTACATACTGCTCTATCCAGCTTTTCCTTAATAAAGGCATCACCTTATCTATTATTTGTCTAGGTAACCCTTACTTTCCATATCCATTAAAGAACAAGCATGCAAAAAATCCCTAAATGTTGTCATTCGATAATGCTTAGCCATCCTTCTACCCTCTTTCTCCTAATGGTACAACACTTCATTAAAATTGCCCAAACATAGCCAAGGAGGCTGGTTTGTAATGCTGCCTTTATGAATCATCTCCCATAATAACACTCTTTCTCTAAACTCGTTGGGGGCATGCAGAAAGGTGATTCTCATGAGTTGTCTTAATTTTAAAATTTGACAATGGACATTTATAAAGTCCTTGAATACTCCTCAATTGTTATATTTACCAGGTCATCCTAGAAAATGGCCACTCCTCCCGTTATACCCTCTAGATTCACCAAGAAACAATTTTGAAATTTGAGCTGCCTTTTGACACGCTACACCATTTGCTCTTGATTTTTTGTTTCCACTAAAAACACTATACTGGGCCTTTCTTGAGTCACTAGGACTGTCAATGCTTGAATTGTTAAGGGTGTGCCCAACCCTTGACAACTCCAATTTAGAAACTTCATGGATAATCTAGTGGCTTATTAGGGCTAGCCACCAAAGCCCACTGAATTGACTTCTCCTCTACCTCAATGGGAGTCTCAACAAGTTGTGTTTTGTCTAATATTGGTGTTTTTGAGGATTGAGCTCCATAAGGACAAAACATTTTCCCTTTCTTAGTTGAGGAAAGCTTAGTACCTATGGATTTAGTCATTGTAATTCCCTTTTCAGCCTCTAAATTTTCCAGCACATTAATTTCAGTTTCCTTCAACTATTCTTTATAACTCACCAATGTTGATTCATCATCCAGGCAGCTGATTCCTCTCTTTTGTGTTCATTTGTCTTCTATAATCATTAAGGCTAAAGAAGAGGTAGATAGATTACCTTTCGGTTGTGCTTCATTCTCCTCAAGCTATACTGTTCACAAATAGGCAGGATTGTCTTCTTAGAAACCTCAAGTTTAGGGGATGAAGGGGTCTCTGGCACCATATCCTCTTCCTCCTCAATGAAATCTTGTTTGCCATAGAAGATTTTCCCATACGGATTGAGTTCCCTCACCTCCACTCTCAACAACTTTCTGGGTAAATTTTCCTCAAGGCCTGATTCTTCATATGGTATCTCTTTGCAATAGGTGGCATAGTGCCTTATTCTTCCACAAGAGTAGCAATAGTGTGGGAGTTTTTCGTATTTGAATTCTACCCAAAGCTTTGTGCTTCCCAAGTTAATAATAACCTCGGTTTTTAAAGGGGCAGCCAAGTTCAGGTTTACTCTTGCTTTGCCTACCTTGTAATTGCTATTTCCTTTGGCTTCTAATTTCATCTCCACAACCTCTCCAATTTTCAATGCTACTTCCTTTACTACTTCGTGAGTAACTCGACCAAATGCGAGGCCATAAAAGTGCACCCAAAAAGCACAATGGGTAAACTCATAGCACAATTATGGAATAGCTGGGTCATATTGCTGCAAGACTAAAAGATTGCTTGAAAAAGACCACGGCCCTGAGTCTAAAACTCTATGTTTTTCAGCTTCCAAGGTAAACAAAAACAAGAAAAAACCTGGCTCTAATAACAGTCAAAAATATTTTGACTACCAAAGCTATCACCCGATTGTTAGGACTTTTTTTGCTCAAGAAGTGTTGGGAGTCAGATGGCAACATATAACATGAAAAATGCTCGGTTGAAATGTGGGAATGAGATCTTTTTTCACGTCGGTGTCTCACATGTTTAAGCCGTTCGTGGATACGAGCAAGGGATCGCGATACTGCCATCCTACTTCAGCTTTTGTTAACCAATAGAAATGATAGCTAACTTAATATGACCATTAACAGTCTTTTATAATGGATGGCGTTATCACCATGGCTGAAGTAAATTTCGCCACCTTAGTTAAGTGCCGTTCAAAGTCTTTAATGTAATGAGAAAAAAAAAATTGATAGACAATATGTTCCGAAACAACTACTTATCATGATAAATTATGTCGAGAGTTATCAAGAACCTCATATATGAAAATAAAATACAAAGTAGCATGGTTATGTATAATATTTTTCAATGCATTGTCTAGTTATAATTAATATATCCAATGAGTTGACAAAAGGATGGTGTCAAGAAAAATTGAAAAATCAAACTAAAGTTCATGGTCGACAAAATTTAATAAGTAAATTTCACGCAGGCTTTACACGTGACTTTTTTTATAGAGGTTACTATATCATTACATTAGATAAATTTAAAAATCAAAACTGGTAGTATGAGTCATAACTGCTATGGAAAATAGATACAATTAAAGGTGAAGAACTGATAATGTCAGGATTCAAAGCTCCTTCAATTTTTTTTTTCTTTGGTGGAAACCCCTTTAAATATTTTCATGGTGGTATTGTTTGCCTAATCAAGATATGAGAGACTAGAGATGAAGAAAGTAGCTACATTACAGCTCTTTTTTTTTTTTTTTTTTTTTCTGTTTTATCTCTCTTATTCGAACACTCCTCTCTCTTTTCAGGATTTTATTCTGCTACTTTACAAAATGTAAGAGTGAATCCCATTCTTGAAACCAAAGATCCTCACTCCATCCAATTCCTTTACCAGTAGGTCGCACCCCCGGTATATGATAGCTCTTGTTCATGAGACTTCTTGTTCTCTTTACTAGTGCATAGTGGGATACGAGATTTTTGAATCGCTATGATTGATTATTTGCTTCATTAGTAGATGGTTTTTCTAGTTTAATATTGAGGCATGGGAGCAATTGGTACTCTCCATCTCCTACCTTTTTTCAACTGCGATTGTCCCAAAACTACAATTGTCCTAAGATTATGAAATTGTAAATGTATGTTGCAAAAGTAAGTATTACTCCCCAACAAGTTCACTAAGTTAGACTTAACAAATAGATCTATTAAATGGGTGGGTTAGGGCTAGGTTGGGGTTGGGTCGAAAGTGATCCAATCCAAATTCTAACTCATTTTAACATATTTTCATACAATACAAATCTTGTGACCTATACCCGGACCGACCCATACATAATCCGACTCACATCCAACCAGATCCATATTGCTAAAATATTTTTATATTTAATTTAATTTAAGAAAACTCATACCCAAACTAATGTGAAAGCACAAAGTGAGCAAGCTCGAAATAGAGTGGGGCAAAAGAGTGAAAAAAGAGTCATATAAGTGGATTTTATTTAAGTAAGTTATGAACCTATTCAACAATTATATTAATTCTATTTATGATTCATAGACTTAGGTTTGAATATATTTATGACCAATTTATTGAATATAACTAATTCATAAAAATAGGTTTATGACCAATTTTGATAGATCTATTAACAATATAAGGGAGTAGGGCATGATTGTAATTTTTTAGAAGGTCAACATCGGAATTTGTAATTAGATTGTATATAAAGTATAAATATCTGTTTTTTTCTTGAGAGGCTTGATTTCCGTTGAGTTGGACCTAATATTAGATGGGAGGAGGGCATGATAGTAATTCAGAAGGCCGACACCAGAGTTTGAAATTAGATTATATATAAAATATAAATATATGTATTATTACGGTAGATTGGATTGTAGAACAAAAGACGAGGTCTGACTATTTGCCATCCAATAAGTCAAGACGTTATTAGCGGATTTCATTGCCCAAAAGCCGAAAAAAGGGGAACCGGAAGAGTAAAAGAAACGAAAATATTTATGGGAAGGGAAGATAAAAAAAAGAATTAAAGAAGGGAAGAAGAGGAAGAGGCGGACGATGAAAACTTCATGTAAATGTAAACACACAGGAATTCCGAGAACCGGAGCCCGGCATCGAGGGACCTTATCTCGTGCAAACTGTTGATGTGTCACGCGTTCGGTTCCGGAATTCCAGAATCTCAAAACTTATTAACGCATTATTTTTATCTTAAAATAAGAATGCCAGAGATGAGATCTCCGAGCCAAGGAGACCCATCGCTTTCCAAGGAGGTCCCCCCCTGTCCGCTGTCGCATCAGCCGGTGTCTAGAAACCCCCCCCGTATATCACAGTGACATGATAAGGGGCTTTTGAACCTTCCCTTCGTAACCGACAAAAAAAAAAAAAAAAAAAAACCTTCCCTTCGTGAGGCGCGCTCTCTCTCTACGGAGGGAAGGGAGTTGCTTCTCATGTTGATTGGCCTGGCCGCTACATTCACGATTCACCTCCACCCCCACCAACCCGCCCTCTCTCTCTCTTCAAGCGATTGATTGATTTGTGTCGAGGGATGCTGTCCTGTTCCATGTTCTTTTGTCATCTTTTTGCAGTTCGATCCCATTCGAAATGATCGAATCAGAGATCAAGATGTGCCTTTTCTTGTCTTGTCACGCTTGGATCTTCGCTTTTCGCCCACCCCCCACAGGGAGAGAAAGGAAGGATCTTCTTGCGAAACGAGCCTCCCCCACGCGGTCACCACTTTCTCGGTCCTGATTCGCGAGGCAAGAAATCGCTCCCCCACACACAACGCGCAGAGAAAGCGCGGGAGAGTCATGGGCTCGCTCGCCGTTCCTAAGCCCTTCCCTTTTCGCGTCTTGTTCTTCTCCTTGTTCGTCCTCGCCTCGTCGTTGAATGTTGACGACGGCGACGACGTTTCCATCGTCTCTCGTTTCCGTAATTCAGCGGCGGTTCCAATCCCTCCGCCTCCGCCTCCGCCGCCTCCGCCTCCGCCTCCGCCAGGTTATTTCTCTCCGTTCAAGCCGAGCGTCGCCGTGGTAGTGGGCGTCCTGACGACCACGTTCTCCATCATCTTCCTCCTCCTCCTCTACGCCAAGCACTGCAAGCGCCGCGGCGGCGGCGGCGGCGGCGGAGGGTACCCCAGGAGCAACGACGCCGCCGTGGCTTCGTCGTTGGCCGCGGCGGCGAGGAAGAACTCCGGCATCGACAGGTCGGTGATCGAGTCCCTGCCCGTCTTCAGATTCGGGTCCTTACGGGGACAGAAGGACGGGCTCGAGTGCGCCGTCTGCCTGACCCGGTTCGACCCGGCGGAGGTGCTGAGGCTGCTACCCAAGTGCAAGCACGCCTTCCACGTCGAGTGCGTCGACACGTGGCTCGATGCCCACTCCACCTGCCCCCTCTGCCGCTACCGGGTCGACCCGGAGGATGTCCTCCTGGTGGGGGACCCCAACGCCTCTCTCGATTCGCCGGCGACGCGGCGGGACACTGCGGAGGACGACGAGGAGAAGCACAGCGTCGTCGTGGACATCGGCGAGGAGGCAGGCGACGGCAACCCGCTGGAAACCAGGCGACTCTCCGGTAGGCACTCTGACGGGGAGAGGGGCGGCAGGCAGAAGAGGCACAGCGGCGATGCGGCGGCAGCGACGTTGAGGAGGTCCATGGACAGCGCTCGCGGCTCGAGGAAGAAGAGCGAAGCCGTGGCCGTCGGATGCTTCGACCGAGGGCTGAGGAAAGACGCGCTGCTGTTGACCGAAGATGAGAACGGGACCGCGGCGATCGACCAGAGGACGAGCGCGGAGGAGCGGACGAGATTAGAGCACCGGATCATCGTCTCGGGCAAGCGAAAAACATCTGAGGTGGAGCGACGTGCAGCCGTCGGATCTGCTGTATCTGCGGTCGGAGATGATAATCAGCGACAGCCGTAGATTCCCGGGTGGGGCCCGCGGGTCGTCAGGGAAGCAGGAGGAGGGGAAAGGGGAGTGTGGCAGGAGCGTAATTAATGGGAGAAGCGTGTCGGAAATCACGGGCATGAGCAGGTTCCAGTAATAATGGGATTCACATTAACCACGAACGACAAAGACGACGACAGATGGAGACCGACACGGCCACGGGGCTCGTGTCGAGGTGGTTGGCTTGGATTTCTCAATCTCCAGCTGTACGGTCGGGAGCCTAAGAAAATCTCTTCTTTGGTTTTTAACTCTCTGTTTCACGGCACCATCCAAATTAAAGAGGGACCATTCGCTCTTCGGATTTCGGCAGAGGTCGGAGGACGAAGATCACGGCTCGGCGGCATGCAAAAATTGCCCCATACATTTTTGTTACAACGGACAGTAAACGACATTGCTGATTGGAATGAAATTACCGCGACAGAGCGAGACGGTTTAAAACATATAGATCGTCGCAGCATATATAAATCTCACGTGGGAATGAGCACAGGTGGACAATGCGTCGATTTCGACACCTCATCCAGAAAAAAAGAACTGATTCGACGTGGAAGATGCTTTCTCCATCCCCTGGCCACAGGACGGATTCGTTCTTCGGCGGCATTTCGTTTTTTCTGTCTTGATTTGTCTTGAAATCTAGCTCTTTCTGGAAGGGAAGATAGTGTCATCGAGGATCGGAAATTTTGCATGCAGCATACAGATTGGCCTGGCATAGGATGAGTGCCCAAACTCAAGGCACTTGGACGGAGAACCTTATCTTTAATTTTTCTAATGAACTTCGTTGACAAATACCCAATTTATCAATTCAATACATCGTCTTTCGCTTACGTGTAATATATGCATTGAAAATTAGAAAATTTCTGTAATTAGGCATGATCGATAAGTGTCTAGATGGCACTCATTAATAAGACTTCAAATTTTTTTTTTTATTACTAAGCTATTCAAATTATGAAAAAGAAGTATTCCGTTACGAATTAGCTATTAGTAGTTGCTTATGGGTCCATCTCGCTCCGTTGCTTTGTCTCATTGTAAGGGGGATCGACCAAGGAAAAAAATTCCGCAAATTTTAATGTGCAAAATACTTAGCAGGTTTATCTGAACTTCTTGTATGGGTAGTTGTCCTTCCTCTTACTACTAATTCACTCATTTTACTAAATAACGTCGACAAATAAGTTGCATCGGATAAGATATTATTATATTATGAATTTATGAGAAATAGAATATTTTACATGAATGACATCACACACAATACCGGATATGTCCACAACAGCAATTACGTGTATTTGCCAATATCCCTCACCATACAACTCCTAATCAAAATGTTGGGGCAGACATTGCGTTAGAGGCTACTATCTGGCGGACTTGTGTTAGATGGGTCTCCAGTTTAGGCCTAAGTTAGGGCCACGCTCGGGCACCCCAAATAAAAGGATAAAAAGTTCAGCCCATAAAATCTAAAGGTAATCAATTTTAAAGTGGGTTGATTTCCATCCCCGAACCAATACTAGAAGGGTTGGATCCTAGTTTGTGGAATCGCAAACCAACCCACTTGATCATAGAACCGTTGACGATATATATTATTCTTTTTTCCTATTCCCTACATGATTGTTAGTGTTGTTACATAATCAAAACTCTTATTTTTTTTAGTGCTTTGAAACATTGATCAATGAAAATCTCAGTAGAAAGATGCTAAAGGTGTGATCAAATATGATCAAGTATCATTAAATTGCTATTAATAAAAGGTATCGGTGAGGTCCCAATAATAAAAAATTAGACCGATAATCACTAGTTCCAAAGTTTAGCAACCAAAAGTTGCCTAAAACCAGCTGATTCGATCCAATTCAGTTCGGTTCTAGTGCTCACACTTAATAGAACCAACAACAAACGAAAATTAAAACATCTCGACATAACATTTACGTGCAAGAAGTCATAATTTACCACTTGATCAAGTGCTTAACTATGAACATTTGGTTGCAATTCCATGTCTATTTATTTGATTTAGCCTTTAGTTTTACCATGCCTTGAAATTTACTGATTTGCATTAATTACACTATTTTTGTAAGAATTGTAATTGAATTGACTCGAGTTACCATTTATGTTAGAGTTGTAATCAAATTGAGCCAAGTCAATAATGTTTAATGCTCGAAGTTGACTTGACTTAAACATAAGGCCTAATATCCTGGTTCAACCTTAATTGATCTTGACTTCTCGAACTCAGACATGACTAAGTTAAATTTTAGTATGCTTGAGTTCAACTTGACTTAATTCAACTAGCTAATTATTTCTTTGTTCAAACTCAACTATAGCTTTGACTTGAGGTCGAGCTTGAACTTGAGTTCTAATAGTATGACGAAAGTGATACATGATATGATATATGAAAAATTACACTCATCGATTGGGTTAGGAATTATTCCAGTCTAAGTAATCTTTATCTCGTGTGCAACTTGATTAGATATTTGAGCTACTAAAAAGGAATGCAACCGATTTTGTGCATGACTACATGAGGTTGAGTTGCTCACGAGTATCTTAACTGGCTACACTTCTAATTCATGCTAGCTTTACAATCTTTTGTGGCTAGAACCATGATTTTAATTGATTTTGCCTCAAATTCCCTTCGGAGCATGTTAGGAAAGGCAATGCACAATAGTTTCTTCATGTTCCACTTTCGTGCCAGCAATTTCTTTTCTTGCTCGGGCAGAGAAATTCTGAAGAAAATAGAATGGGAGATGAATTGGGATTGTGACTAGTAAAGTGATGTTAGGGGCACCCTTGTAAATTGAAATTGAGGGACAGCCAGCTTCGAGGGACCGCATATTCGGCACGCATTCGGGTCTCTGTGTCGTGGAAAGTGTAGTGTTGGCGGGTATTGGAAATTGGAGGGTGGAACGTAGTTCGATGAGGTTGTCAAGTGTTCAGCTATTGTTTCTCAATTTCAAAGGCAGAGCAGTGTCCTGTATTCATTGAAAGAAGGACAAGAAGCTGGATACTGACTCGGCTTAGCGGGGAAAAGAGACACAAATTTGAAAAACAAGATAACGACTTGAAAACAGGTTTATGATTCGTTGGCTGGTCGAGATATCAAAATCTTAATATCGCTATCTTGGAACCCTTACCATTACTAGACTCATCAAATAGATGGATTTGAGTTGAATTATTTTCAATCCAACTCAAATATACCAATTTAACTCGTTGTGATTTATTTTCCATGCAATGCAAATCTAATGACTATAAAACATTTTCATATTTAGTTCAATTTAGGAAAACTTATATCCAAATTGATAAGAATGTGAAGTGGGTGAGCACGAGATCGAATAAGGGCAAGAGAGAATTAAGAGTAAATCATAGAGGTATAATGAATTTAAATAAGTTGTAAACCCATTTTACATCTATATAATATTCAAATCCATTTATGACATATTTATTAAATATAAATAACTTATATAATAATTATGCCCATCATATACGGTTTAAAAAATGGATGTATGACCCATTTTTGACAGATTTAGCCATCGCACTATATATAAAGATATAACTTACATACAATTTTTTTTGACCTCTAAACTTGGGATAAATCGTCCACGACCAATCTTATTTTTTAGCAAGCTCCTTATAGATGGACTCAAGAGGCCTATATCTGTATCATTGACTTCATGAATCAACCTAATTTTTACTAGTGTCTAATATGATCCATTAGATTTTCAGTCTACATATACTCATCATTATATGTACACGGAAGATCATTGGACTTTTTCGGACCAATTCAGAGTCAAATCCCCTTGAAACTCCCTAAACTTTCACTTGGGGTTTAAAGATCTTTCAATTCTTCAAACGAAGAAAATCCCAACTTTTACAAGAGATCCAAAATACCCATTATTAAGTTTTTTTCATCCAAGTAATCTGATTAGGCAAATGAAGTGACTAACGATGTTGATGTGTACAAAAACATGTCCGCAATAGCCAAATGAGCGCTTTGGGCAAGTTGCTGACATCGAAAACGATGCTGTTTCCGAAGAGTTGGGACTCCTTTGGTTCAAAGGACCCGAGAAGAGGCGAAAGACCCATCAACCCAAAATACTCTATTCCTTTTGCCCCAAATCGGATTGGAAATTGCTTTTCAATGCGAGGGGATTCTTAGTGATCGCTTAACGGAGTTGGGTTCAAGACACTCGTGGAAGTTTAGTTCGCAGAGTTCCTAGTTGGTGTTGCCATAAGTCCACAGCTCGCCTCAAAATTCTCAGTTCACGAAGTCCTCAATTCAAATCGAGCAAATCATGGAGTTCACTTCGTGTCACAAATTCAGTGGTTATTTGAATCTAGGAAGCATTTATACGGTGAGCTTGTGAAATAGAGTGCTGATTGAATATTTCTCCTCTTTTCAAATTTGACCAACACGATACCATACGCCTTGTGAAATCTGCGAGCATGATCATTGACATTTTTCCCTATGCACGAGCCTCACGTTGATCATTCACAGCCCAAACATCACTACTGCCTCAGCAGTACCTATCTAATTATCAAAATGAGATCACGGAAGTTGATGCAAAAAGAAACAATAACATGCAAAAATAAGGTTCGCTCATTGGATGGAAATCTTTTGACATTTTGCAGCGAATAAAACAATCTTTTATTGAGTAAATCTCTGTCGCTTAGAGACGAAGTTAAGCACGTGCATTTAGAATATAGATAGATGATGAACCAGAGCATATCCATCCCTAGACCGACACCAAAGCGCCATACAACAGCTCGACAATAGAAACATTTACATATATGAGAAACCCTTCATATCTTTCAAAGAAAGGAATATGATCCAACGGTAGAACTATATACGTTTCATCGTTGACATAACAAATTTTATGCCCATTTTCGAAAAATTATAAAATCACCTAGAGTTGACCATAGTTGACTAAGATTTGACTGAAGAGATACAAGGCAAAAACATGTTATCAATATAGAAAATGGTTCTGCTCATTAAAATGATTCTTTTAATACCTATATTGTTGCTAGAAATAGGTTGAGTTTTATACCTTGGTACACATACTTATTGTTGACATCACGTGTTCTACCCCTAATTTCGAATTTTTTTAAAATTAACCAAGAGTTGACCAAAAGCTGACTATATACTAAAGAGATACAAGAGGCATTATGAGTTTTAGATATAGAAAATAGTTCTTCGCATTTCAGGAGCAAAACCTTTGATTCTTTTTCTTTTGAATTGTACCTAGAAATTCCATTCTTATACTTGTTATACGTTTTATCGTTGACGTAACAAATTTTACGCCCATTTTCGAAAAATTATGAAATCACCTAGAGTTTACCAGAAGTTGACTAAGATTTAACTAAAGAGATACAGGGCAAAAACATGTTGTCAATATAGAATTTGGTTCTGCTCATTAAAATGATTCTTTTAATACCTTTATTGTTGCTAGAAATAGGTTGAGTTCTATACCTTGTTACACGTACTTATTGTTGACATTGTTATGCCCCGACCCTCAAGCGTGCGGCATCCCTCGATCTTTTCGGTCATGGAATTGTGACGTCCCAGGAGGCGTTGCCGACCCAATCACTTTATTCAATTAAATACGCAAGCGGAAGCATAAACAATTCACCCAATCAACAAATAGGGATAGTTTTAACCACACTCATATATATATATATATACTCATATATATATATATATATATATATATATATATATATATATATATATATATCATACACACACACACACACACACACATGCATCCATAACGTCATTATAACATACCAACTATTTATATCCAAACTTAAACATCACTCGCTACCACATTTCATGTTCAATCAAAATGCGCGGTTATTCGCGCTTCCAAAAGGTTTCAAGGTTAGCCTAGCTCCTCTATGCTACGAAGCGACTTGAAAATGGTGATATCCCCCATGCGCCTAGTAGGAATCCAACTCAAAATACCATGGCTCGGGCTTGGCTAGTCACGATTAGGGCCTAAAGAAGGTTAAACAATGAGGAGTGAGATTAAACTCAATGAGTGAATTCCCTAGACCTCACGCAGGGAAGTCATTCACCTTGGAAACACCCTAAACTTGCAAGTTATCTATCGACGGTAGATCAATAGTAAAGCAACCTCTACTTTTCCTTAACTATAACATGAATCGTTATCCCACTTTCTCAAAGCCATCAATATGAGCATATAAACAATTATTTAAACACCTCCTACACTCAGGAGCCAAACATAAAAACATTTACTATAACATAGTCATGCGTTCGTGCCATGCAATAATCCCGACCTGCTCATATATTAATCTCATGTCACATGTGTGCAGAGTATAACATCGCTTATCACTTCTCAAAATATGCATTTATGCATTCATGCCATGCAATAATCCAGAACTACTCATATATCAATCTCAAATCACACGTGTGCCGACTATAGCATCACTTCTCAAAATATGCATGAGTGCATGAATGCACTTTTCACACAACCATGTCTAGATTATTTCAAGCACTCATGCACTTTTCACACAACCATGTCCAAATTATTACGGCCACTCAGGACCTAGGGCCAACCCGAAGGTTTGCAGTCATTTGGCGTAACCGGGCATCGTCTTACTCCATTGGGCACGGCATCATCCTACGTATGCATACGCCTCAGGACAACATTCCAATAAGGAGCTTCATTCCGAAATCCATCTACGAACGGCATCCCGTTGACTTGGGGGCATCCAAACTTAATTGCGCATTGTCCCACATAATCATACGCATCAAGACGGAGCCATCACCCCGCATAATCATATGCATCAGGGTATTTAGGTGATCACACGAGCATACATTCACCCCGCATAATCATACGCATCGGGGTATTTAAGTGATCACATGAGCATACATCACTCAAGCTCATTTCATATCTTTCTTATTAATTGATGGAAGAGTGTGTAATGCTCATACAATATGCGACAACACTAATTACATACAACCATATCATGCTGTTATGCCACATGATCACATCCCAATCATGCATTTGTCAAATTAATCATACTTCTATCTCATGGCATATTATCTCATAATAGCGCTTTAAACACTTCATCATACTATCTTTTCACATATTCATACGTATGCGCTAATTAGTCACATACTATCATGTCATACTTAAATCTTATATCATATCACCCAAATACATCACTTGAACATTTCAACATGCCATCTTTCCACATACTTCACATGCTTATTAATTGGCTAGAATCAATGAATACCATAACATTTATTATTTTCCCATTCTAACAAGTACATAAGCATGCACTATATTCAACTTTAGCAACCAACAATACATCAATCAAATTAGGACTCATGGCATATAGAACTCTCATCAAGGTAAGATAAATCATTACAATTGTGTATAAGTTATTAGAATAATCTATCACATGCCTTCATAACCTACACAATGACTTATTTCACATTATTATGACATGTCATCATAACTTAACACTTATCACATATCACAACATAATAACTTATCGCATCTCCACTTATCACATTTCAATAACTTATCGGATATTAGAAAGGCTTATCACGATAACCTATTACAACCTACGATATCCTATCACGATAATCTATCAGAAACACATGATAACCTATTGCGATAACCTATTGGCAAATCATGATAAACTATCTCGATAACCTATCGGCAAATCATGATAACCTATCCCGATAACCTATCGGCAAATCATGATAACCTATCCCGATAACCTATCGGCAAAGCATGATAACCTATCCGATAACCTATCGGCAAAGCATGATAACCTATCTCGATAACCTATCGGCAAAGCATGATAACCTATCCCGATAACCTATTGGCAAAGCATGATAACCTATTCGAATCCTATGATCACTTATCATGCAAAACCCACTTATCACATCAACAAAACATCATTTAACCTTAATATAGCCATAAACTAATTCCAAAATGTAATAACAACCCTATTTAAGGGCTAGAAAGCCACTCACTCCTGATTCCAAGCTTGGCAAGTGACGGCGAAGGTGCGACAAGGGTTGGATGGCTGTTGTGGCACTCGGCGGTGGCTGATCACCTTCCAAAGAGATCACGACAAGGTTGGGGCTGGCGGCACGGCTCACGGTGAGGCTCGGCAAGACTTGGCGGTGGCTGGTTGATGCTTGGGAGCCCACAACAAGGCCAAAACAGCCAAGGGACAATGGCGTGAGGTGATGAGGACAACGGTTCAGCCACGACGACAGTAAGGGCATGTGATTTCCGGTGGTTCACGATGGCTCCATCCAAGAGGGAAAAGAGAGGGATATGGGTGTGAGATGAGGGATGTGGAGGATGAGAAGGTTCAGTTGGTGCAAGGAAATGGAAAGAGAGAGAGTGAGTGAAAATTCGTCCTAAGGGTTGGAGAGAGAGAGAAAGTGAGAGAAATGAGAGAATGAGAGAGAAAATGGGTGGCTAAATAAGCTAGGAAAGAGGGAGAAAGATTGCTGCACAAGTCAAGGCCATTGGATGGCCAAGATGCATCCTTGCTCCCCAAGACAAGAATGAAGGGTCAAGATTGCTTCATGCTTTACTTCCTCCCCAAGTTCCATTAATGCCATTTATTGCATATTAAATGAACTCATCATGCCTAGGTTATAAAATAAGATAGGTAGGCTTAGCTAGGTAGGGTAGGCTAGGCATGCCATCATCTTCTCTCTCCTCTCCTCATTGGGCGCCCATTTCTTGTTTTGTTAGGTAGAAGGGTAAAATGGTAATTTCACAAGTCTTGGGTACTATTCACGCACATGGGCATTAATAAGGGACTTGAAAAGACCAAAAATGGCTTGGGTGGCCCATTGGCTCCATTGGGCCTCCCATCTTGGGTGTGAGGCCCATTGGGTTGCCCACCTTGGGCTTGGGCCCATTGGGCCCACATGAGTCCTCGTCCGTAGCCCATTTCCACATTTCCTAATTTTTACGTCCTATCAATGAGAAATCAAGTTTTTGTGTGACATCCGGATTTTTGTCGACCCTTGAATATGTGACGGTCCGTGACAGATTGACGGAAGTATCGTCGGACTACGTCATTGGTACCAATTGCGGACACCATTTCATCATCATCGTTTGACCGAGACGTTACGTTTGGTCATGGTCCGATCACAGAATAAATTATAGTCTCGTTGAAAATCTTTCTTACATTTCTAGCGAGACCGAGACTCATTCCAAATGATGTATCGACAAGGTACTTATTACACTAACTTCAACTGTCGCTCCCATTAGACAATCATATTTCTCGACCATGCCAACCCGAATGCACCAATGAAGAAACACCCAAGGATCGGCCATTGGGAGCTGCCCAGTTTCTCATGTGCATAAAAAAAATAAGAGACCTCGAATACTCCATGCACGTTTTCTCTCTTTAGGCAGCTAACAAAAGGAAAATTTGGACATGCGAGGGGCTGTTTTCCGTCCAAGCTACCCTACGAAGTTGCATGTAATGCCAACCCGAATGCGCCAATGAAGAAACACCCAAGAATCGGCCATCGGGAGCTGCCCATTTTCTCATGTGCATAAAAAAAATAAGAGACCTCGAATACTCCATGCACGTTTTCTCTCTTTAGGCAGCTAACAAAAGGAAAATTTGGACATGCGCGGGGCTGTTTTCCGTCCAAGCTACTCTACGAAGTTGCATGTAATTGACTAAAGGAGTCAATTAATCTAAGGGGACGTCCAAAGCCATGCATGTTCCTTCGTGCATGGGTCAACAAATGAAAGACTTGACCCATACAGCTGCTGCATGAAAGAAGTTCGAGCAAGGGGGAAGGGACACGTTCCTTGCATGGAGAAGCAAGGTGGCATGCATCCAAGAAGGAAATTCCAGCTACTGGACACGCACAATCCAGCTGCCGCTCGCCCAAATAGCCACCGAGAATTTGCCTTTGTTGACCCATAAAGTCAACCAACGAAGGAACAAAAGGGCACGGAAGCGAGAGCAAGAGAGAGAATGATTGAGCGAAACCAGGCGGGGAGAGAGAGAACCGCGAGCGAGTGAGAGAGAATCGTGAGCGAGAGAAAGAGGAAGAGGGGGACTGTTTCCTCTTTGCCTGTGCACGCACGCCGCCGATGCCACTCGCACTTGCTATTGCCGAGCCATGTTCGTGACCGTGAGCTTCTCGATTTCTTGCCGTCGACACCACCGAACTTAAGGCAAGTGAAAGTCTACTAGCTTATGTAATGCAATGTCGTTGTTGTCTGATGTAGTGCAGTTAGATTGGAAATATTTGAGTTTGGATGTTGGATGCTGAATTCTAGAATGATTGAAGGAGATTGGGATTAGGGGATTGAGGAAATGCTTGGGTTTTCTATGTGTTTTTGATTCCTTTGAACTTCAATCGAAAACAGATTTTGGTGACTATGAAACTTTGAAAAATTTGGCCATAGATTGATTTGGAAAAACTTCCTGATTTGTATGAGAAACTTTATTTACCATGGCACCGACCTTAAATATTTTAAGAAAATGTGCGGTGCTTTCAAATCTCGAATTCTACATAAATTTTTCTAAACTATTGAAAATCGGGTTGAATTTCGGACTTACTATGCGAGTTTTCAAATTTACTTACTGTTTTGGTAAATGATTTGTCATAAGTCAAGAGTGTGGGTACTACTCTCAGATTACTTTTGGTGGATTTTGAAAATGCTAAAGGGTGAATGTGGAATTTCGAAAAGAATCCAAGGGATTCCAATTGTTGATGATTTGAAAATATTTTGGTATTGAAATGATTTGGTTGCTATACCATGGCTGAGATGTTATCACTGCCGTTGGACCCTCGGGTCAACGATGCCTGGGAGTTAGGATGCCTGGAGGTGAGACATGACACGCTTTAGATGCCTGGGGACCGGTGAGCCCCAGAGGTTCCCCAGAAGTGTTGGGATGCCCAAATGTATGACGATACGTATTTCGGAGGGTAGGGGCAACCCTTGTCGTGGTTAGTCCTAGAGATTCCTCGTGATGCTAGGTGAGGTGCAAGATGCCTAGAGGTGAGACATGACACGCTCTGGATGCCCGATGACTAAAATATGGAATCGGAGGCTTTCGCGACACCAAGTTGGGTGCAAATGCCTAGGAGGGACACAAACATTGGTCCTCCGAGAGAAAAATCTTTTGAGTTTTAAAACTGATTGTTTTGCTGAGTTGCGTTTGATTATGGGACAAAATTGTGTGGCACGGTATGAGACGTGTCATAACAGTTTGGCCTTATAATCGGGACCCTTGTGATAGAAATGATTTGTTTTGGTTTTTAAATTGCACTTGCTATTACTTTGAAAAGTTCTATTGATTTGATGCATACCTACTCCTTTGGTTATATGTTTTGTCTATCTTGCATGAAATCAGATGGTGATGGTCCTGCATAATATAGTTTAGTAGATCTTTTGTTGCTGGATGGTTGTACTCACCCCCTTGTGGGGACTAACATTTTAGACTAAGCACGATGCCTCTGCGGCTCGCACCTCCCGGTACATTCTATGGAGTCCCAATCGACTTACAGTGGGAGTGGTCGAAATAGGAGGTCCTTGAGGTGCGAGGGTTGACGTTCGTACGAGTGAGAGTGATCATGATGTTCAATATTGGTCTTCCCATCGGCCCTATACTCCAGGAGTATGTCGCCGTATTCGCCCGTCGGAACGGACGAACGCTGGGGCTGCTGCCACCGCCACTAGCAAACGACAATGGGGGATCGAGTGGCTAGGTGTGACCGTGAGATGGGGTCAGTAGAGGGAGAAATTTTTGGACACCGACACTAAATGATGGACTTTATGTATATAACTGTTGGAAATGTCAGGTATCTTTTGAAGTATAGCTGAGTATAGAAAACTACGGCATTTTGGTGTACCGACTAAAGATGTCCATTTAGTTTTATGTAAATAAAAGTGTCATGCTATTATCTATAAAAGTGTTTAGTTGGTGTGCATCGTTTCTAAATATAGGAAATGGGGTTGTTCGATATGCTTCCACCATATTTTGCGCAAGGACCAATGGAAAAGATATAGACCCCCAGACCTCATGGACTTATCAAAATCCTATGGTATCAGAGTAGCAGACTTTCAGGTTAAGAGAAAGTTAGTGATGTGTGGCGACCCTAATGGATCAAGGGCCGTTGGGGGTGTCACATTTTGCCCCAAAGTGACATTCTCAACATTTTTGTGGCCTATCGATCCCAATTGCAATCTCGCTCTGAAAATTTGCCACTATTGTAATCTTGTTCCGAAAATTTGGGTCGGATTGAGGATGTCACAGACATCATGAGTTTTACCCCTAATTTCGAAGAGTTTTTAAATTAACCAAGAGTTGACCAAAAGCTTACTAATATTTGACTAAAGAGATACAAGACGCATTATAAGTTTTAAGTATAAAAAACGGTTCTTCTCATTCGAGGAGCAGAACCTTTGATTCTTTTTCTTTTGAATTATACCTATAAATTCCATTCTTATGCTTGTTATACGTTTTATTGTTAACATAACAAATTTTAGGCCCATTTTCAAAAAATTATGAAATCACCTAGAGTTGACTAGAAGTTGACTAAGATTTGACCGAATAGATACAAGGCAAAAACATGTTATCAATAGAGAAAATGGTCCTGCTCATTAAAATGATTCTTTTAATGCCTATATTGTTGCAGGAAATAGGTTGAGTTTTATACCATGCTACACGTACTTATTGTTGACATCACAAGTTGTACCCCTAATTTCGATTTTTTTTTTTTAAATTAACCAAGAGTTGACCAAAACCTGACTAATATTTGACTAAAGAGATACAAGACGCATTATAAGTTTTAAATATAAAAAGTAGTTCTTCTCGTTCGAGGAGCAAAACCTTTAATTCTTTTTCTTTTAAATTATGCCTAAAAATTCCATTCTTTCAAATGAATCTCCACCTAATCTGACGGTGGATTTTTGATCTTTCAAGACTGGTTGCTCATTTTTTGTAGAATTAGGAAGTTCATGATTTCTTGATTTCGATTGCACATAGAGATCGCAACAGAATTAAGTTGATCAGAAGCCGAATAAGGAAGATTTCATTGGTATAACTTCAGTTGAACTTTCCTATACTCGATGTAGGTCCCGGTGCCTGAAATTGTATTGAGGGCTCTCCAAATTGAACGAAACTTTCTAGACCTCTTAGATATGGTGAAAAATAAATTTTAGGAGTGTCAAGTCACCAACCCCATGCCCAATTTTTATTCCCAAGCCTTTAACTCTGATTTAGACCAAAACTTTCGGGGTTTGTGATCTTGCAACTTATCCCATGAAAATTTTGAGCTCCTTGGAAACCTTTCACAACAAGTTTGCTGACGACATAAAGTTCACGTGAATCAGACACCTGATTTGCAAGATAGAAGGATTATAAGTTTTTGCTCATCAGCCTTAGGAGAATCCTCCTCAACTTGAGAAGCATGCCTCTAAAGGTGAGATGCACTACACCTTAATCCAATCCAGGCTAATATACAACCTAGAGAGAAGGTGAATAAGTCAAATGATAAACTATCAAGATCTTTTGTAGAATACATCAAGCTAAAGTTCACTAGCAATAGAAACAGTTCAATATAATCAAGAGTGCTACTGATGAACATATACATAATTAATAGTAGTGTTGATAATCAGATCATGAAATCAGGAGTGTTGACAATAAATATATTGAAAATACAACACTGAAATTTATAGTAATTTAGCTTTATTCCCAGCCTACATCCACTCCCAAGACTAACGGTCACAATTAGACTAGAATCCACTAGTAATTATTATTGCATGTTACAACTGGTAAGTTTTTTTCTTTTCACACAATAGATCACATTATCAGGATATAAGGACTGCTCTCATATTTGTACACTTGACTACTTGCTATTACAACTTAGTTGCACCTCAAAAAGACATAATTAGCATCATAACTACTAACAAAAGCAAAATAAAGAAGAAGACTAGAGAGCTCTAGACTCGGTTTGTTCGTTTCACTCCCCAACCTTGCAACTTCTCTTGGATTGCATATATATAGTCATCCACCTCTTAGACTATTTGCAACTCATTTCCATGAAGTAGCCATTGGTATTGATGTTGCCATCAGTAGAACGACTCCTTATCAATCACTGGAATTAGTGCAATCTCCCAAACCAATCAGACTGCTCTTGTTGTTAGTGTCTGTCTTCTGTCAGAGTTGTCAAAACTACTCTAATATATTTTTAGTGCTCTTGATGCAAACTCCAAGCCTTTGTAAAGGCTTGTTTCATCCTAATCAATGTTTGTAAAATTCTAAACACAAGTAAATGTGTTGAACAAGTAATATAATGATGAGAAATAGTATCGTCCCACGGAGATTGATGAATAATAAACTAATTAAATACTAAAAATAGATTAATTCTAAAATTTATCTAACGTATCAAAATAGAATTGAGAATAAATTAAAACTAAAAATCTTAAAAGAAAAATTTAGAGACTAAATGCAATAAATCAATTAGATAAATATGTTAGAGCATTCGATTTCACCATAACCACTAGATATGAATTTTAGATTGTTATGCGTACAAAAACAATGATATTAAATATGTGATAGAGAAATTTCCTAAGTTATTTACTACCCTATCTTTAGGTATAACAAACCTACTAAGTTTATTAATCCATTATATCTCTATGTCAATTTAAAAAAACATGAGTGCATTAAAATCTGTAAATATTCCCGGCTTACAATGAGTCTTTTAGATCACCTTATCACCGAAAACTACATAAATAACGTGATATATCTCTATCCACAATTAATTTATGGTTATATATTATAAGGAGAAATTGCATATTATCATTTCTCAGTCTCAAATATACACATTAGATCATTTAAATGATGGCTGGTCAGTTAAAAGCACTAAGCACAATAGTATATAACTTACATGAATAAAATCATTTACAAAACATAAAAATCATGAAATTCACATCATCATGATTAGGCTACATCATAGCCCTAACAAAAGAAAATTAGAATAGTGAAAGAAGAAATAAAAATATAAATCAAACTCAGCATCTTAAATCAAAGAACAAGAATTATGTCGCCATTTTTTTATTTTCTTCAAAATACTTTTAAAAAAAACTTTCAGAACAATAAAAACGATCTAAAAACCCAAAAAAACTTGGATGTCTATATTATCCTATTTATAGGATATATTCAAAAATCCTAACACAATGTTGCTTATTTTTTCGCATAAAATATAAATTGCAAAATCCTTGATTTGGTATCCATCTTCTAATGTCTTTTGATTTGAATTCTTGAATCATAGAATTTTCGTTTCCTTCTTTTTGCCATTTTTTCTTTTTTTTTCTCAATATCTCATTATTCTACATAAACAAGGAAGGTTTGGGTAAATAGAAGGAAATCCAAATATTTTCTAACGAATATTGCATTATAAAGTGCCATATTTGTTGCCAAAAATAGGTAAAATAACTCTATTATTATAAAGTTATCAATCAACGTTCTAATTAGCTAAGCACATAGCCAACACCTTCCAAGACTCGATATTTTCCTTGTCCCTTGCCCATGTTAATCAAAAGTACATATTACTAGTGGTCTATTGATGATGTTCATTGACAAACTCATGGAAACAACTTTCGATTAATTTTTCGACAATCCTCTCAGATTCCAAAAGCTTATAAGAATGATCAGCATCCAGGGACCTTCTAGGACATCTGCATAACTATTGATTCCTCATCTTCACTGAACTCACTAGATCATTAGCATTTTCACTGTATTCCATGTCATCTGAAGAGAACTACTCTAACTAATATTCTATTGTTAGATATTAATCTGCTCTCTTCTTTCTTCTAGTCCTTCCAAGCATATTGAAGATTATGACCCTACTAAGTCGTTCACCTTCATAAGTGCGGCCCTTCTAAGCTTTAATCAACATCATAGTTCTAGGCTTGTTTACTGTAACATCCTCGATTTCGACCCTTATTTTGGTCCCAATTAGGAGGCTAAGCTAGATAGGCCAATCTTCTTGAAGAACAAGAGTCAAATGCATTAAATGAGGATAATGAGTGTGGAGGCTTATGTATCCCAAATAATTAATAAAATGGGATGACTCATGACCTAAGGGAATGATGACAAGTGATCTTATAAGCCAAGTAGGGCGCCACCTCTCCCCGTAGACTTGCCACCTTGAGTTTCATAGGTTTTGACTTTCGAGTTTTTCGAAATTGCTGGACCCTTCATACTTTCCATTTTTATAGAGCTCTTTGTGCTTCGAATTTGGAGAAAATTCATTCATAAAAGTTGTTCAAAACATCTTAATCTATAACATACTTAAATTTCATATGTTTCTAAAGTGAAATGGTTGGGACGAAGAGCCAATCAATTACCGTATAGAACCTATCTAGTATAGTGAAAACGATAACCAAGTTATTTTCTCGAATTTTTATAAAATCTTCCCTTTCAAATTTTGACATGCTTCCTTCACAAAAGTTTTAAATGACATCCATATCTACAACATATTGAAATTTCAAATAGTTTTGTGAAGATTTATATTTCTAAATAAGTCTTTCTCTCTAACCGTTGAATATGCTCGACGGACGAACTTTTGAGTTGTGTTCAATGATTTGTTGTAAGGACCTAGGTCCCACTGTGTAATATTGTCCGCTTTGGACACTGAGTCCTCACGGCTTTAAAACGCGTTACATAGATTAGAGGGACCTAAGCCTTATAAACTAGCCCAGGACTCCCCCCTAAACGATGTGGGACAGGAGACGCCCCCCTCCCTGCGCACGTCTAAGGACCGAGGCACGGATGCATCGCCATCCCTCCTCCCCACACACCGCCGCCTAGGCCATCACATTTTCCACCCCTTAGGAGCACAGCGTCCTCGCTATGGTCCCACACGCGGTTGGGAGTTGGCTTTGATACCACTTGTAAGGACCTGGGCCCCACTGTGTAATATTGTTCGCTTTAGACACTGAGTCCTCACAACTTTAAAATGCATTACATAGATTAGAGGGACCCAAGCCTTATAAACTATCCCAGGACTCCCCCCTAAGCGATGTGGGACAGGAGACGTGCCCCCCTCCCTGTGCACGTCCGGGGACCAAGCGCGGATGCACCGCCATCCCTCCTCCCCGCGCATCGCCGCCTGGGCCGTCACATTTGTTGCTCTTCCCACAGAACGAATTTGGCTTGGATTCCTCATGAAAAATGTTTTCTAGGGCCTTCTCTACAATATATTGAAATTTTATAATTTTTTGAGCTTGTTTAATAAGGTAATGGTACTGATTTTGAAAGTTACTCAAAACTATTTTCACCTTGAAATAGAAGAACCACAAGCCCAACTTGGAGGGGAAGTGGGCTGCACGCCTAGCTTGAGGAGGAACCCAATCTAGAGTCTTCTTAGCTTAAAGATAAGAATGTATTAAATGCTTTTGGAAGCTGGCTAATTAATGAGCTTAATGAGTCACACGCTCATGTGGTTAACTTGGAGAACAAGTTGTCCAAAGTCCAAGTTTCTTAATGATCAAATCTTAGATAAATCTTAGGGTTTGATGGCCCTAGATTATAGCCTTGGTGAACAAGTCAAGAACTAGCCAATTAGAAGAGAACATGATGCATCAAAAGGCTTGTGTGTCTCCTTAGGCACTATAGACAATAACGAAACTAAAATGAGCCTTGGAGAACAAGTCAATATGACACCAATCACAAGTGAACACCAAGGGACTTAGGCGCCAACTCAAGAGGATAGTTAGGCCAACTTGCCTCTTAGGCGTAATCATGAGCTTGTAATAAAAATCTAAGAGGAGGCCTATAAATAGGATGAGCCATCCTCACATTTTAAGGCTTGGCCTTTCTCTTCTTTCATCTCCCTTCCTCTCCTCTCTTTCACACCCTTCTCCTCCAAGCCGGCCTAGACGCCCACGACCACCAAAGAAGCATCTTGGAGCTAGATCCAAAAAGTAGTAAGTAGATCTTCCAAATTCTTTGATCAGACGATGTGCTACGCGTATCAATTTTAGGATCATGTCATTATTTGCTTGTGTTGGCTTTGTATTGTTATGCTTGTTGTGTTCTATTTCTTTGTTGTTACATCAAGTAAGTTCATGGTCTCACATGGATGTCGAGCACACCCAGATGTTGAGGAAATGTCTCATGTGACTTTGGACGTGCGTCGAGGTGGATGCATGACCCACACTTGATTTTGGGACAACATTGAGACGTGTTGTTACTTGAGACAAGTCACGGGTCGATGCCGAAGTCGGAGTGAACGGTTCCAAGTCTAGACCACGAACCCAAGTCGTATCCAGCATGAGTTTAATTTAGTAAGACATAAGAGTCGTTCATTAGTTCACCTTGCATGGCACGCCTTCAGGCCACTCATTCGGCTAAAACTTTAAACATAAAATGAATCGATTGATACTTGAAACGCATGGACACACGATGGACTTATATGCTGACTCTAGGGGATGCCAGGTCGTTGCCTAGGGTAAAGCCCTAGATGTTATCCCAATATTGAGATCATGGACGATGCTGGCCCGAGTGAGGCCGATGCTTAGGGGTCACCTTGGATGATGTCCTAATAATGAGATCGGGATGATGTAGGTTGCCAAGGAGGACCGATGCTCGGTTATTACCAGAAGAGTCGATTAATTTCGACTAATATGATACTGAAAAAGAAAAATGAAAGTCCATGTGTGATGCTTGCACAGGCTGGGTTTGTTTTGATATGTATTGTTAAGTCCTTGCATTAATTTGAGCATATATTTGAAATGGGTCACTTAGTGCTTGAACGAGTTTCATGAGATGCACACATCCGTTTTTGTGACCGAAATGATCATAAGCCACGGATCTTTAGAAAGCTTATTCATATGTGCTGACTCCTTGTCTTTGATTCTTGAAAGTACATAGACGGTTGAGAGCCTTTCATATGCATAAGCAAGGCAAGGCATGAACCTTGCTATTGATTTGCCATCAACAAGTGGGTGGTGATCTTGTATCAGACGATTAACGGTGAGATGTCCTCCTATAGGAGAATTAGGGATTTCTACTTATTAAGCCATCGACTCACTCTTGTTGTTCTCACAATTTTAGGTGTGTGATGGGTGAACCAATCCCATTGCCTGTCCATCCTAACCTCCCTATTGATATGACTACCACCGTGATGGACATAGTAGACTTAGAAGGGGACATCACTTATCAGAAAAAAAAAAAAAAAAAAAAAAAAACTACTACCTTATGGGTCCAAGAAGGGAATGAACTTAGCATGGGGGCCATTTTTGGGAACAGCTCGGTAGAGGAGCTAAGCTACCCCAGCCTTTTGATTGACTATATATGGAAACGAAAATAAGTAGCCCAAAACTAGGATGGGCATGTAATCAAAATAGCTTTTGATATGTGAATATATATATGACTATATGTTGTTTTTATTTGTTTGGCTTGCATGTGTCTTGCCCGGCTTCCATGTTTGTTTGTACAAGGATTGTTTATGATCGCTTCCGCATATGCTTAACTAAAGATAAAGGATTTTCAGGATGTTCGACGTTGCTTGGGGTGTCGATGCTAACCCACTAGGTCATGCTCTCATACCAAGGATGGAATGGGGGTGTGACATTTACCATCACTATGGTCCATCTAAATGTTCACCTTATCTTGGTTCTTCCAAGCCATTACAAACATCAACGTTCTTCTTGGCTCATTGTTAGGTGAATTGCAATTGCACAAGTAATGAGAGAGTATTGTACCCACCATGATTGTTTCTAATTATCCAATTACTTACTGAAAGTGATCAATTCAAAGATTTAGCTAACCAAATTGGAAAATAAAAGTAAAAAGTGAACTAAACCAATTAAAAAAAAAAAACAGAATTATAAAAGAGTCAAAACTTAAAGAATTCAAAAGCTGATTAAAATTGCAACATAAACTTAATCTAAAGTAAACCGAAAATTAACAAGGTAAATTTTAAGATTTTAACGAATATCACAAAGCGTTAGAGCATCCAACTTCACTTAACCACTCATAATCAATTCTCTCAACTTGTCATATAATAAATTAATTTTGAATTGTGTTGGTGAAATTTTCCTAAGTTAGATTACAAGCCGACCTCGATCTAATAATCCCTAATTCGGTATGTTAACCCACATTAACCTTAGGTGAATTAAACTACCTAAAAGCATTAACTTCTTGTGGAAATTCCCGGATTTAATCTAAGTAGTCCTAACCTAGATCTACTACCGCAACCACACAAACAAATCAAGTATACCTTGACCTAGATTTAATTTATGGTTCAATATCACTAATGCTTATGCATATAAGCTCCAAGCTGTGTCATGCATACAATAAAAATCATTTAAAAGTTGGCCAAACTTCTAAAAAGCATTAAGATCATGATAGAGAATGCCACAATCAAAACAATTATATTGCATGAACAAGTCTTGAAAATCAATCAATCATGGTTAAGATCCATTGTAGCTCTAACAAAAGAAATTTAGAACATAATTAAAGCTAAATTAACAACGAAAATTGATGAGAACATAATGCTAAATTAAAACAAATTCACCAATTTGAGTCGTAAATAGATTCGGGTTTGCCTCCTCCTTCTTTCATTGACATGCATCAATTCTACTAACAAAATATAAACATAAAAGCTAATTAAGAAAACTCAAAATTTGGTGGCAGCTCCATGGCAAATTAGGTCAGCCTCTCATTAGGTCTTAGATAGGACTCCTTGGCAAATTAGGAGTTTATCTTCTTAAAGTTTATAACGTTGATTTTCTTTGAACCTAGCCTCAATTATGGTCAAATTCACCAAATTCTTGACCGGCTTTTTTTTTTTTCAAGATAAGATATTCTTGAAGATACTTGGATGTTCTTAAAGATATAGAGATGTCCTTAAAGATATTGATATATCCTTAGAGATATTGGAATTTCTGGAAAATATTAAGGCATAGGAATTGATATACAAATCTAGCACAGACATATGGAAAAATTACGCATTGGTCCTCGCATCTTCTGCAAATGATGCGCACGATCTCTTAGAAATCTGAAAGTCCGGTTTCCAAGAAAATTCAATAAAATTACAAGAGTAGCAAATAAATTCACTCAAAATTCATCAAAACTTAGCAAATATCAAGCTTAAATTAGAAATAATACTCTTATCTAAAATAGAGTTATCAATTACCCCCAACTTAAAGGTTTGCTAGCCCTCGAGCAAACAATAGAAGAAGAAAAACCTCATCTCTAGTTATCACCATCCATTCACAATTATTTGGAATCGCAACTTAAAGGAAAATAGGAAAACATAAATCCTGTCAAACCCAAAAACAGTGCATATGCCATATCTAACCTTAACCATGCAATCCGTTTGTGTGATCCTTGACTTTTCAAATCATGTATACTCAAATAAATCAAGTTGATATGCAACACCCCAAACTCAAAATCCACTAATCAAGTCTTATTTATTTGCTTTTTAGTTCTCTCTACTAATGAAAACCAATGCCCAGTCAAAAATCAATAGGTCTTTAAGGCTTATAATATGGCTTGACTAAGGATAGGATATATAGGATTTGAGTTCAACACTCCCCATAAACATATCAATTCTCAAAGCATTTGAATTAAATAGGATTCAAAACATATCTTCCATCCGCTTACACTATCATAGTCATGCAATTCACAAATACTTAACACTTTAAAGTTTCTATTGCTTCTCTTTCCACGCTTTACGACGAAGTTCCTACCTAATTCCCTTTCATAGTGCAATGCTAATCCATTGAGTATCCAAAAGGCTCATTCAAGTTAAAAGTAACAGTAGGGATCTATATAAATAGTACCGAAGTAAACAACTTCCACTTTATATTTTGCACTTACACCTTTTTTTTCCTTCTTTCATTGCCGATTTATGTTTTTGTTTTTTTTTTTTTTTTTTACTTTTCATGACTACTTCAAGCTTCAGCAACTTCAAATACATCAAGAATCTATAACTATTAAAGTAGCTTTAAGAATAAACATGCTTATGGGGTATAGGGTAAGGTAATACACTTAACTCGGATCAACATTATAAGGTTATCAAAGAAAAATAGGCCAATTAAAAACTAAAGATGTTACTAGGGATCAATTGACAATGTAGGCTTGAAAGGCTCAAACGATCCAAAGAATGCCTATATCACCTTCTTGATTGAGTATCGTATATTAATTTCAAGAGAACATCAAACAAATTCTAAAATTTAGGTGAGTTTTAGAGAATCACATACTTCCCATTGATCTTTTCTAAGCATACATAACTCAAAAAGCAAGGATAAGTGCTTAAAATATGGATTGCACAATCAAGATTAAGACTAACTCAAATATCAATCTCAAGTTAAACAAGATTTATATCCCCCTAAAAATTGCAATGACTCATAACCATGAAAAGGACATCAATCTTGTAAATTAAGATTCGAAAGTCATAATCTCCTATAAAGTTTGCTTAAAAAATATTTCAAAAGTTTCAAATAAGCCTATAAATTTCAAGACTAGCAAATATTTTAGCACAAAAATTTTCAAAAATTTTCTATCCCCTACCCCCAACTTAAAATGAAGCATTGTCCTTAATGCTTAAGAATAAAGAATTAAACACGAGGAATGAGGCAACCAAATTAGAGTAGAGTAAGGTTTGAAATACTCCCTTGGATATGTGAAGATGCCAATTGTCCATGTTGAATTAGGCCTAGTAAGGTGATTACTGACTCAGTTATGTGCTTAGAGGCTGCTTGAAGAAAATTTCTTGGCTGTAAGTTCGTACAGTCGTGTGTCCCTAACCCCTTTTTTTTTTTTTTAATCTCTATGGCACACAACAAGGCAACGGAATATGCATTATTCCTCATGCCTGTGCACACTGTTATTATCCTTGCAAAACAGAAATTTGTTGCCACAAAAATTCTTTTTTAAATTTTTTGATTTTTATTTAAAAAAAATTAAAGACGACATACAAACTGAACAAACATAAGAAATAGAAGATTAGAAACTTGGGTTGCCTCCTAAGAAGTGCTTGCTTTGTAGTTTGCAGCCAAACTCTTCCTATGCTTTTAAGTAGGTGGAACTAAGGTGATAAAAGATGTTTGGGCATCAAAACCTCCTCCAAAGTAGTGCTAGAGCCTATGATCGTTCACCTTAAAGGTCTCCTCCTTCTCATTGGTAATCTCAACGGCTCCCAAAGGGAATACTTTGGGGATGGTGTAAGGACTATTCCTCTAGATTTCAACTTACCTGGAAACAAACGAAGATGAGAGTTATATAATAAAACTTTTTCACCTACATGAAACTCTCTCCTTAAGATGTGCCGATCATGCCATCTCTTCGTTTTCTCCCTGTAAATTGTTGCACTTTCATATGCATCATTTAGCATCTCTTCCAACTCATCCAATTGAAGCAATCTTTTCTCATCTATTGCCTGCATATTAAAGTTAAGTTTCTACAAAGCCCAATATGATTTATGTTCCAACTCAACAGGTAGATGACATGCTTTACCACACAAAAGCCGAAAAGGTGACATACCAATAGGAATTTTGAAAGCGGTTGTATAAGCTCACAGAGCATCATCAAGTTTTCTTGCCCAATCTCTCCTATTAGTGTTCACATTCTTTTTCAAAATTCTCTTTATCTTCCTATTAGATAATTTGGGTTTGACCACTAGTTTGGGGATAATAAGCAGTGGTTACCTTATGAGTGATTCCAAGTTTATGCAAAAATGACTCAATTTGTTGATTCATGAAGAGTGTGCCCTGGTCACTTATAATGGCCTTAGGTGTACCAAATCTAGTAAAGATATGCTTTTTCAAAAAATTAAAAATAACTCTAGCATCATTAGACTGCAAAGCCACGGCCTCTACCCATTTAGATACATACTCACAAGCAATCAATATGTAAGTGTTATAGAAAGAAGTTGGAAACAGATCTATGAAGTCAATGCCTCAAGCATCAAACAATTCATACATCATAATATTGTTTGAGGGCATTTCATGTCTTCTAGATATGTTCCCAGTCCTTTGACACCTATCATAATGAGAAATATAAGCATATGCATCCTTAAAAGGAGTAGGCCAATAAAATCCACATTGTAAGACCTTAGCAGCAGTTTTGGTGGCACCATAGTGACTACCTACCTCTCCATCATGACAATGAAAAAGAATGTTAGGGAATTATTCCTTAGCAACACAACATCTAATAACTCGGTCAACACATACCTAAAACAAGTAAGGATCTTCTCAAAAGTAATGTTTAACATTAGAGCGAAACTTCTTCCTTTGTTGATAATTCAAATTAGGAGGAAGGATGTCACTTACCAAATAGCTCACAATATCTGCACATCATGAAATTTCAGTTTTCAAGGAAAAGAGTGCCACATCAGGAAAGTCATTCAAGATCGATATCTCATCACTAGGGGTGTTTGGCAACCTAATTAGGTGATCGACCACAAGGTTATCGGTCCCTTTCTTATCCTTGATCTCTAAATCAAACTCTTGAAGCAACAAGATCCAATGAATGAACCTTGGTTTCGCATCCTTCTTTGCCAACAAGTACTTTAAAGTTTCATGATCAATATAGACAATTACTTGAGAGCCGACCAAATAAGAACGAAATTTATCAAAAGCGAAAATGACTGCCAAAAGCTCCTTTTCAGTGGTGGCATAATTTAATTGGCCTCTATTAGGGTTTTGCTAACATAATGTATGGCTCCAAAAATTCCGTCCTTCCTTTGACCAAGCACAACTCCAATGGCATAATCGCTAGCATCACACATTAATTGAAAAGGCAAGCTCCAATCCGGTGGCATCATTATAGGAGTTAAATTAGCTTCTCCTTCAAGGTCTCAAATGCCTGCGAACACTCAAAGTTAAAATCAAACTTAGCATCTTTTTCAAGCAATTTTATGAGTGATCTTACAATCTTGAAGAAATCCCTTATGAATCACTTATAAAAGCTTGCATGTCCCAAAAATTCCCAAAGTAATTTCGTAGAAGTAGAGGCAACAATTTGGAGATAACTTCAATTTTGGCTCAGTTCATCTCAATGCCTTTAGTAGAGATTTTATGGCTTAACACTATCCCTTTCTACACCATAAAATGACACTTCTCCCAATTTAGCACAGTGTTAGTTTTTTCGCATCTTTGTAATACTAAAGCTAAATTATGCAAACATGAATTAAAAGATGTGCCAAAAGCAAAGAAATCATTCATGAAAATTTTAATGTAATGCTCTATCATGTCAAGAAAAATAGCTATCATGCATTTTTGAAAAATGGCGGGTGCATTACAAAGACCAAAAGGTATCCTTCTATATGCAAATATACCATAAGGATAAGTGAATGTAGTCTTTTCTTGATCATCAGGTACAATAGGGATTTGGTTATACCCTGAATATCTATCCAAAAAATAATAATAATTATGCCCTACAAGTTTCTCTAACATTTGATCAATGAAAGGTAAAGGAAGGTGATCCTTATGAGTGGCATAATTTAATTTTCTATAATCTATGCAAACTCGCCAACATGTAACTGTTCTAGTTTAAATTAATTCATTATTTTTATTGGTTATAATAGTCATACCTTCTTTTTTGGCACTTCTTGCAAAGGACTCACCCAATCGCTATCAGAAATTGGATAGATAATACCTACATCGAGTAGCTTAATCACTTTAGTTTTCACAACTTCTTGCATTTTCAAATTGAACCTCCTTCATGGTTGGATGATCAGTTTGTATTGCTCTTTCATCAAAATTATGTGCATGCAAATCGAAGGGCTTATTTCCTTTATGTCCCCAATGGTCCATCAATGACACTCTTATGCTCTCTAAGCAGTTTAAGTAACTTTTCCTCTATAACCCCTGTTAAAGAAAAAAGAGATAATCACCAGATAAGAAGTACTATCAAGGAAAGCATATTTTAAATAAGAAGGTAATGGTTTAAGCTCAAGAGTTGGTGATTCTGCAATTGAGGGTTTTGACTTCTTTGCAATTGACTCCAACTCTTCAAATTTCGGTGCTTTCCATCTCAGGTATGGTGAACTTGTTTCTAAAAATTCACCGCCTCTCCAATTCTTCATTATTAGCCTTTTCCTCTTTTGGCCTGTCACGACCAAATTTTCGGGTGCACCACCTAAAATTAGTCTAATGGATTGTTAAGCCTAGACTTAGCTCGGGCTCTCCTAAGCCCATACCAACTCGCGATTTAAATTCAAATATCTAGCATGCAAAAGGGAGTCGACACTAATCGGTTTACGGCAGGTCGATTAGACACCTAAGTAAAATAATGAGAGAATTATTTCACTTCTACGAACTAGAGACTTTGGGTACGGGGACTTGGTTACACTAGACTATCCTAGTGCCCTTTCAGTACCTTTCTCTTTTTATTTCGAAAAAAAATGTTTTGCAGGCAGCTTGATTTGATTTTAATTCACTTTCATAACGTGTGAGGTGATCACACAGGTGCGCATACCACCAATTTAACACTCAAGAAAGCAATTAAATAATGCAGGACTTACCTCAAAGCAACGAAAGCATCTGCAATGTTAAATCAGAATTCACATCAACAGTTTTAGATATGATTTCTAATTAATGAAAAAAAAAATGTCCTATGCAATGCATGCTACTAATCTAACATGACATGACATGACATAGCAACATGACCTAAGCTATATGACAAAAATGAAATATGAGCATGCAGTCTATCCTAAAGAATGACTAAGGCAATTTTTTGGTATTTTCCATGAGATTTGAAATTAGAAAAAATGTGAAAATGATCTAGCTAGATTAAGATTCTATCTAATTTAACACCCTAATTTAAACTAAGACATTATCTTAATCTAAGATGCAATCTACCTAAAAAATTATCTAAATTTAAAATGAAACATGCAATTCTAACCTAATATGCACGATGATTTTTTGGATTTTTTCCTTTTTATGAAAACAAAATCGACTCAAACCACATGACGGCAAATTAGAGCAAGATAAGATTGATATCCGAAAATTGACGAACCATATCTCGCGCATGAGATCGGGTTGGCCAATCTTAAACAAAATCGCGAATCAAATCTCGAGCATGAGATCAGATTGGCAATTTTTCTGTGCGATTGTGAGTGAGATTTCGGGCACGAAAATCGAACTGTCAATCGTATGCACGTTGTGAAATTAGGGATTAATCCCTAATTTAAAAGGCTACTCGAGATTATAGATATCTCAGCATATCGGGAATTTCCATCATGTGCATCAACGAATATATCAAATAAGGAAACGGAATTTTCGAAAATCAAAATAGATAAGATTTTCACCTAATTCGAATATTGACTTCCGAATTCCAATCCTCAAACCCGATGCGGTGGTGCTCAACGGGGTTCACGGGATAGCTACTCGCCAGGGTTCAACGATATGCGCGTGAACCTCGAGAAGTAATCTGCAAAACGATAACTTTTATTGTCGCAGCAGTAGCAAAGCTTGCCCGAGAGACCTAGAGAACCACGATTGGGAGATGCTCCAAATTTCAATAAAATAAGTGTGTGAAATCATCCCTCCTTTCAAGGTACACGTCCTCTTTTACTAAAAGAACGAGTTGCCTTCTCTTGTGTGACCATGCAATAAGTGGAATTCTGCCATGACTCTGTGAACTTGACTCCCGCCGCTTTGTTAATCGAAGGTGGTCTTGAACTCAGCCCAAAATTTCTTGAAGCGTCAATGACCACTGGACTGAAAGATAGGTGAAATTGCTACAGGGTCTTGCTTGGAGGCTGCAAAGGTCGTCAAAAGCTGATGTGTCGTTGTAGTGGAGACAAATAAAACTACAGAATTATTGCTGGAACTCGCCCGGAAACCTGCAAGACATAACAAACACCAAAGCTTCGTGGGATCGACCTTCGTCATGCGGAAGTTGCGGGTGTTGATGGTGGCGACGCCCACGATGGATGTAATTTACCGAGACTGGAACTCGCGTTGAGGATCTCCGTGAAGATGCTAAAGTTGTTGAAGAATTTGCAAGCGTAATGAGCCCAGTGTGTTTTCAGCTTCTCCCCTAGAAATTTTCTTCTTGGTTAGTGTGGCACCCCCAAAACCCGGTAGGGTCGTCACAGATACTTCTCGCTACACCTAATGAACACTAGTTACAACTCTTAGCAGAAGCATCGCAATTCCTAGGCATATATATATATATATATATATATATATATATATATATATATATTTTTTTTTTTTAAAACAAACGGTCCCATCGCGACTCATTAGCGGAAACATAATTCAATATCACCATCTCTCCCTCCAACAAACATGATACAATGCACACCACTAATTTCCATAGGAAAAGATAAAGCCGAGCCACTTTTATTTACATATTTTCATGATGGATTTCCACAGGTCGGTACATCAAAAGAAAGGCCAAGACTCCTCGCTACACTCGGCCGTAACCCCAAAAAGAAACACTCGACCCACTATGTTCATCATGTAAGATTCCCCCCTCATCGACTAGTGTCGGCTATTTCTCAAAAAGTTGCAACTCCTACTCCTCACGCGCGGGCCGTCACACCCATCCTGGTGCGTCAGGCGGTGGTGGCGGCAGCATCCCCTACATCACTCCGTCTCGACGAACGTGAACAGATACGAACTCCTGAACGACAGGGCCCCCAGCCAGGCCCACATCATACATCACGAATGTACGAATCCGAATGAACGTCAAACCAGGGATGGTGGGACAGTCGATCTCCGCCCACTCGACCTCCACATCCGAAGGAAGGCCGTAAAAGACGCCCCGCGTGACAGTAGGGAGCGGCATCGTACTAATCTGAAATGTTGGTCCCCGAAGGGGTGAGTACAACCACTCAACAAGTAAAGGTCCAATGACCACTCAAAGCATCATACAATACAATCATAGCATAGCATGTCATTTAAGTATACATACTTAATTTACCTTGATATCATGCACATGTCATCATATCTCACATACATGCATCATCATATAGTCATCATCCTCATCATGCATTCATGCATTCATCATTATCATATCACATGTGACATCATACCATAAGTGCACATACATCCATACACTCATCATCCATGCTATTAAGCATACACCACCATGAGATCCGTAGCATGTCACTTAAGTATGCATACATAACTTGCCTTGATATCATGCACATATCAACATCTCTCCCATACATGCATCTATTTACATGCAATATGCCATATGCATACATCTATGCACATGATTCACTTTCAATTCTTAATTTTCACAAGGATCTCATCAATTTTTCTTCCTAGGGACAAATATTTGCATCCCAAAATTTATCGCTCGCACCCAACCTGGCATCGCGAGGAACCTCCGGCACACACCTCCGGGCATCCGGCACACACCTCCGGGCATCTCGAAACTCCCGAGGACATCCGGCACACACCTCCGGGCATCTCGACACTCCCGGGGCATCGTCGGCTCACACCTCCGACATTCATTCATATCCTCATACCTTTCTTTTCCAATTTATACCTTTCTTTTCCAATTTCACACTTGAAATTTCCAATGCAATTGTTTCAAATTGTTCTTTTGAAAACATGTAGTATGCATTAAAGAAATTTCCCTTTTGATTAAATAAAATCTTTCTTTGAAATCATGGAAAATTTACCCTTTTCTTGAATGACATACGAAATGCATGAAAGCCATTACACCATTATATGAAAAAGATCCAAAATCTCATAATTCACATGACAATTTATACGGACCACACATCACTGCATAGAAGTAGCCATACAATCCAATATCATAAATTTCGAAAATGTACAGCATGCACAGTTTTCATATCACAGTCAATTAAATAGGCAAACGACCTTCAAAATTCATGAAATTTAACTATGTTACAGTCAAGACATAGATAAAGATATCACATGAAGGAAATTTCTCTAAAAGAAATTTTCACAGAAAGTTATAGGTCATGCATGTCAATATTCTCATGTCCGAAACACACAGTTTGCACAGTTTTCCAATCACAGTCGATTAAATAGGCAGATGGCCTTCAAAAATCATGAAATTTGAGAATGTTATAGTTAATACATATAAAAAGATGTTTCATGAAGAACATTTCTTCAAATAAAGCTTGTACAGAAAGTTATAGGTCATGCATGTCAAGATTCTCATGTCCGAAACACACAGTTTGCACAGTTTTCACATCATAGTCAATTAAATAGGAAAATGGCCTTCAAAAATCATGAAATTTGAGTATGTTATATTTAACACATAGACAAAGATGTTTCATGAAGAACATTTCTTCAAATAAAGCTTGTACAGAAAGTTATAGGTCATGCATGTCAAGATTCTCATGTCCGAAACACACAGTTTGCACAGTTTTCACATCACAGTCAATTAAATAGGCAAATGGCCTTCCAAAATCATGAGATTTGAGTATGTTATATTTAACACATAGACAAAGATGTTTCATGAAGAAGTCGAAGAGAGATTCTTAATAAAAATCAACATGCAACCACAAATCTACCACAAGGTCAGCAAAACAATTCCAGATCTAGTGTCTCCGTAGGATGAGAGTTTGACCCCTTAAATCTCCATCATTTTGCACCAAATTTTAGTATGTTGTATTTTACGATGTTGGTTACAACTTTCATGAAGAAATCAAAGTCAAAATCGAACTCGAAACATGCATGCAAGCTCTCACAAGATTCTGACTCAGGCGGTTCATGCGAAAATAGCAACATCACTCAAGAACAAGTCATTCTAGCTTCGGTTTCTCCCTCCTATTTGCCCAAAATTCGACATTTCTACAAACATACATGCAACACACACATGCAAGAGTAGCAAGAGGACCCTAACTTGCCTTAAAAGACTGAACTAACGACGGCACAAGGACGGCGAAGGGCGGACGATCGGACGGATGGCGGCGACGTGCGGCTCCTTCCTTCTCCTCTCTTCCTCGGTTTCTCTCTTCCTCTCAAAATCTCTCTCTCTCTCCCTTTCTCCTTCTCTCTTTGCACGACACCCCCACCCCCTAAACCGGTTGCCTTTTTCCCTTTTTGCTTTTCTTTCCCCTAATAATTGCTTAATTGACTTAAATGCATGAGTGCCAAGTGGCCTTAACAAAAGGACACATGGGGGGAGGCATGCATCCGAATTTCCCTCCCCCTCTTGCTCGGTCGAATGGCCCATATGGGCCTCATGGGCCTGGCCAAAATGGCCCACTTTAGGCCCTTTATCCATGGGCCTAAAGTCCAATCCAAAAATTTACCTTTTTACCTTTTTACTTTTTAGCAAATTCCACTAAATTCCCTCTCTTAGTTGATTCCAATTTCCAATTTCACAAGGTCAAAAACTTGTAACATTTAATCTATAGGAAAACAAATCTATGAGAAGCATAGCCAAGCATAAATTTGCCTTAGTGAAATAACCTATAGTACTAACTAAAAAAAAAATTTAAGAACACAAGCGTATAACACTCAGTTTTAAGGGAAAGGTTAATAGTCAAAGCATAGACCGTAGGTAATTTCATTACCTAATTATGGACCTTAATACATCTTAGGGCTTGTCTCAAATATTTGGGATGCCACAATTCTCCCCTCCTTAGAGAATTTCGTCCTCGAAATTAAGCGTTACTCACGCCCTTTTGAAAACAAGTAGGGGTACTTTTCCTTCATCTGGTCTTCACTCTCCCATGTGGCTTCCTCCATATCGTGATGTCGCCATAATACTTTAACCAAAGGAATCTTCTTAGTCCTGAGAATTTGTTCTTTTCGATCTAGTGTTTGCACAGGCTCTTCGATGTATCTCACTTTCTCATCCACTTTGATGGCTTCATGATCGAGTATGTGACCGGGATCTGGCTGATACTTTCTTAGCATCGACACATGGAACACATCATGCAAATTTCCCAAATTAGGGGGCAGCGCCAAACGATAAGCTGCATCTCCTACTCTTTTAAGTATCTCAAAAGGTCCAACGAATCTGGGACCCAACTTTCCTTTCATTTCGAAACGAGATACCCCTTTTAACGGGGATACTTTAAGAAATACATGATCCCCCACACTAAACTCTAAGGCTACGTTTGGTCGACCGGATAAAAACCGAGATAGGATATGTTTTATCATATCCTGTGTTTGGTAGCTATTTAGGATAGGATAAGGTCGGATATAGACCGGATATAGACCGGATAAAAAATCCGAGGGGGGGGTGGGATAAGGTCGGATAGGATTTCTTTTATCCGAAACATAAAACCCTACGCTTTTTTTCTTTCTCCATCGTTCATCCACAGACGACTCTCTGTTTCCAAAGTATCGACGTTGAAGCCTTCTTCTCAATAGCTCTCCAATTCTCATCAAAATTTTACGACAGCGACGAATTTTCGAAGGTAAATAATCATTCTCTCTCTCTAAAGATATGGTTTGGTTTTCAAAAATTGTGGCTCTGCTTTTCTATCCCATCTCTCTGTTGTCTGGGGATTTATTTATTCGCTTCCGCATGTGCATTAAAATGAATGGGTCGGCAATGTGCCCTGGGACGTCGCTATTTAATCAACCGTCGAGGGATGGGCACATGCTCGGAGGATCGGGGCATGACAATAGCCATGACGTGCTAGGGTTGTCACAAGCGCTCGTGGCTCAAATTAGCGCATTCTAACCTCTCGGTCTGTTAAAGTCTATTTCCTCAAATTAGCATATTCTCTTAATTAATGCACTAATGGGCTCACTAAAAATATTTCAATTGTAAAGGAATGCCTTGATAACATTTACCGTCGATGCTCACAATTAGATCGGAGCTTGTGGCTAAGTTTTGATTGGAGACGGCTTTAATGTGACCTTCGTGAATTTATATGGCGTTTGCAGAATTCATGCGACTAGACTCAAACTAAGTTGGATGCATGTCCAGTGTTTTACGTGCAACTTTCAATTGAGTTTAGTCGATTCGTGAATGACCCTTAGTTGTCATGTAAGATCAATCAGTTTGCCTTGATTCATGGTCGTTTGGGTTTGGATTAGGGTTGTTCATGAATAGTACATTGATCATGCGACAACACCCGTGATCGGTATATACTTGAGCTAAATCTATCTATCTTCGTCCATTGACTGACTTGTGATGGCACATGGTCGTCCACAATGATCCTTATAGTCAAATGGTTCTTTCATGGTCGATTGCTCTAGTCTATCGCAACCCTGATTTTGAATTGTCTAACCACTAATTAGCTAGTCAGCTCGTGAACAATCCCTAGATTTAAATCACAATATGTTTTTGTTACTAATGTACCGATCTTTAATTTGTCTCTCGCGGTCTTAAAAAGGGTTCAAATCGAGGATGTCACATCAAGAAGTACAACGGTTAGTGTATGAAGTGGAGAATATTAGGCCGGTATACAAAAAACCATATCCATGTTGGATTAATACAATACCTTCCCTTAGAGGTTTCAGGATGCTTGATTTTAACCTATTCTTTGGTGAAGGCAATCAATATGGATAGTCAAACATGTCAATCAATTGCCTGCACAATATGGTGATGCGTATCAGATTGAGTGTTGGGAACTGAGATTGTTCCCTTTATAACTATCAAAGACTACTTGGTATACCATTTTACTAGCTAATTCCATCCACGCTTAAAGAGCAAATGGAAACACAATTGCATACCCAATTGTATAGGTTCATCCTAGATTTGTCTACTGCAGACTTGACCAGTATTGAGCAACAAAATAATTAATTGGTGGATCAAATTATCGTTAGGTTCAAGAGGTCAAGGAATCGATGTCTTATACCACTACCAGAGAAATTTTTTGCTGATATAGCTTTTAACCACTTGAAATTTACCTTGAGAAAAAGATTGCAAGAACAACCATATAACGATCTATTTTAGTTAATAACAAAGGCAATTAGGCATGAAAACTTATTGAAGGGAAAAGATAAAAAGTCAAGCAGATATTACAAGCATGATATGACCATTGTAGAAAGGTATGTGCCTGAAGATGATCTAGACTAGGGAGAATGTGTTGAGATAGTTATAGCTAAAATGACGACAAAAGTGCATCCCAAATGTCAAAATTTGGCATGAATGGACACTTAAGCGCCAAAACTTCAGAATTGGATATTTAAGTGCCAAAACTTTCAAAAGATAGATTTAAATACCACTTAAAAAAAAAAAAAAAAAAAATTGGACACTTAAGTGCCAATCCGGTGAGGCTTGCTGAAAATCCAATGTGAAGTTATTTTAATAATAAAAGTGGTTTACATTGCTTGCCGGAATGTCCACTCAACACTCAACAATCGATGTGTAAAACGACGTTGTTTTGCCCTCAAATTCATTAATTAAATTATAAAAAAAAAAAAAAAGTTAGCATTCAGGGAGAGCCTCCACAGCCTTTGTCGCCACTACCCCACCATCGCCAAAAAGGGCCGATGATAGTTGACTAGGGTCATCGGCCTCAGCTAGACGTCGGCCTCAACTAGAGTCACTGGCCATTGGCGAAGGCCCGTTGACCCTCTTTGACATTCGCCCCATCGTCATCGACCCTTTCCAACGTAGTGGGGTGGCGATGGTAAGGGTGTGGAGGCCCTCGCCGGATAATGCCTCCTCTCTTTTTAAAAAAAAAAAATTAATTAATATTTAATTTAAAATCAAATTCATGGGCAAAACGACATCATTTTGGGCTTATCTAGTCATGTTAGTGCTACATGGATAATTTTTTATAAAGTGATTGCCACGTTATTTAAAATTCTCATCAAATAATGCTATGTCGGCAGTTTGACAAAAAATTCTTATTGTTGGCACTTGATTGTTCATTTCTTCTCCGAATTTGACACTTAAGTGTCCACTCGTGTTAAGTTTCAATACTTGAGGTATCCAGCACTCCTAAAATGACTATCGACAAGCTATACATTTGTCAAGTATTGAAGCCCGCCAAAGTTAAGGAAAAAATTAAAATTCGAGGTTAATTTTGGCAAATTCACTTGGGAACTTTCTAATTTGATAGATTTAGCTTACTTGAAATTTGGAAATTCAAGTTAATGAATTTCAATTAGTGCAATTCAAGTTGACCTATTCTAGACTAAGGTTTAATTTGAAAGGTTAAGGTTCAATTTTATCATTGACCCTCAATTTAATTTTGACATAAAGTTCATACCATCATTCTAGAGTCAATTTCAATCAATTTGGATTTTAAGGTTGAGAATTACACGAATCTCTCTAATTGGCTAAATTCCAAATTCGCGTACTCATGAGTTTAAGCATGATTTTTAATTTTCTTGAGGTGATTAAGCCAATTGAAACCAATTAAGAAGTTTTAAAGAGATTTAATTAGTTAATTTCAGCGAATTTGGATCTTTTCCCTTCAAATAAACCCATTCTCATTAAAATTGACAAGAATTCTTTACTATTGGGTCCTTTACCTAATTGCATAAAATTTTTGAAATAATCGGCCAAAACTTGCGTAGACTGATTGAACTGGTCAGAATTGGTTCGAATTGGTTCAACTGACTTTCAATGGGAAATGTCTGTTTTGGCGATTTTTGGCAGTGCTCCGGTGGTTGGCCACCACCCTTGGCTTGCACAAAAATTACCAAATTGCCTTTGGTGAATTTTCTAAATTGCCCCAAAAAGTGGCATGTCACTAATTCTAATCATTAAGGTTGAGCCAATTAGGAGACATGCTTAGGGATAAAGTATTAAATCTAAACCATTCATCGATGATTAGTCGTAACCATTCATCTAGACATGTCATTGATCCATGGGATCATCTTTAAACTAATTGAATTAAAATGTGATTAAAAAAAAAGGAACAATGTGAGCCCTTGGGTCAATCCATTAGCCCAAATTTGATCTTGAGAGGGGGTATACGACCATTTTTGCCTTCAAAATTGAGAGGGCTGCATCATTTTCAGATCAAAAGTTCTCTCTCTCTGTTCGCCACCTCACACCACCAGCTATTGGTGCCTTACGGTGGTCCATTGGTTCTCCAACCACCACAAGGCGTCCCCTAGCCCAATCGCAAGGTCCGCCAGCAACCATCCTCACTAGAGCACGACAATTAGCGTTTCTTTTCCTTCGAGTCAAGAAGATGACGTCCACACCAGTAGTCCATCCAGCAGTTCTCGAGCTTGAACCGGTAGTTCGATGGTGATCTCAACCCCTCCGACCAGTCCGAAGATGATCCTTGGCGTGTCCTTGAAGTGTCCATAGCCAGAGTTCCCTCAGATCTTCAACGATCTACCTCTAATCCTCTAAACTTTGCCCGCTTATCATTTTTGTTCGATTGAGTTTGATCGATCACTAATTCACTTTGTATTTCTTGCAATCGTAAGGAGCTTGGATCAGTCATTCCTCAAAGTTCATAGGTGGTCGATCTAGCTCATTCAAGCTCGAAGAACAACCATAACAAGGTAAAAATCCTCAAATCCTGAATCCGATGAAGCGGGGTTGCAATAGGCAACCAGAGTTGGGATTCATACTTAGGTTATGATCTATGTTTAAATGAAATATATGAATGATTGAAGATGATTTTTAGTGATATGATGAGGTTTGATGATGATACTATGGCTTAATGATGCATTGTTGTTGGAAAATCGAAATTTTAATCTGACTGACGGGATTGATGATTTAAAATGACCTGTTAGATGAGATTTTTTTAGCTTTGATACTTTCATGAGATTTAAACTAAATCCAACAAGTTTTCTAACGACATATCATATGTAATGTCTCATAACGCCATTTTCTTAGGCGATTATTTAATCTTTCACTTATAGCGCAAGCAAAAGACAGTGTATAGAGTCCGAGACACCTAAAGTGACAAAACTTCACACGAATGGACACTTAAGTGCCAAAAGTTAGGAAAGTGACACTTAAGTGCCAAAATCAAAGCAAAATGGATTAGTTAAGTGCCAACGACGAGAAAATTCGGCCAAACGGTGACATGGCGATTTTCCGGTGAACCAAGTGCAAAACGACGTCATTTTGCACGTGATATGGCTAAACAAGTGCCAAAACAATGTCATTTTGTTACCGACGTGGGTAAATAATTAATATAAAAATTAATTAAATTAAATTAAAAACTAAATTAAAAAAATAGGAGGTTCAACCGGCAGCTAAGGGCTAAGCCCTCGCCACCGCCCCTCCTCACCGTCGCCGGAAGGTGGGGGAAGGGTCGCCTAGGGTTGCTTGAGCCCCGGCCGGGGCTGGCGCAACCCTAGCCGATCGGTGGTGAGGGCTGCAAGCCCTCACCTGCATTTGAGGCGAGGGTCGCGACCCTCCCTAGATCCGGCGAGGGTTGCCGGCCCTCACCCAACCAGGCCAAGGGCCACCGCCCGCTGGGGCACCCTTGCTAGCATCCTTGCCGGCCCCTTACTAGGGCTCGGTGACCCCGTCGACCCTCGCCCCACTTTCTTGGTGGCGGCGGGGCGACGACTACGATGATGGCAAGGGCTCGGCCCTCACTGTGAGTGAACCTCCTTCTTTCTTTCTTTCTTCTTCTTCTTCTTTTTTTTTCTTAATTTTTTTTTTTAAAATTTTAATTTAATTAATTTTTATATTAAAATTGGAATTGTGCCAAAATGATATCGTTTTTGTGTTTCTTTGCTTTGGGTCAACCTTTTAGCGAGTCACTATATAGGATTTCCAGTGGGATTTGCTGGATGTGACACTCAAGTGTCTCGTTTTTAAAATAAAGTGACTTAAATGTCACTTTCTTAACTCTCGGCACTTAAGTGTCTCCTTATACCAAGTTTTGGTACTTTGGGTATTCTTTTGCCCAATATATACATAATCGAGACATTACCTAATTAGATGGACACATCAGTAAAGCAAATATCACATATTTATTTCAAATATTATTTATGTACCTGGGCGATATCAACAAGGGACTAAATCTACCACCGGCTCAAGTGGCTCTGCTGGGTAGGCTCTACAACGTCCTCCTCGGGGAGGGCGGGAGTTCGAAAGCCCTGCAACGCAAGTTGCAAGGAGGCTGGCAGATCATTAGGCGATTTAAGCATGGCGTCGGGGTGGTGGTTTCCCTGCTAGCGTCACCAGGGGGTTTACAGCGCACTTTCGGTGCAAGCTAGTTCCTCCTGCAAAAAAAAAAAAAAAAAAAAAAAAGACTAAATCTGAGAGGTCAAAAAGGGTGTAATACTCTCATATATCAATAGCCATGGCTACGCCCCCGATCACCACCATCCATCATCACCCAACCTCATGGCCATATCCATAAAGTGTCGACCATGCCAAAAATGGTCCCCAACCTCTCAGCTCTACCCTACTACTCCTTATTATTACTACCGTCATCATTGCTACTATCATCTGGATATGGCGATAAAGCGATATGGGACATGATCGGCCATTGATCCTACATCTATTTATAGTGCAGCATGGTACTTCACAAACATCGTAGTAGGAAAAGCAGGATTAGTGAACTCCTCCAGTGGCCCTTAAAATCTACCGGGGCTCCATAACATGCTGTGGGATAGCAAGAAGAGCTACTATAACTAAAGATTTGTAAAAGAGTGAAACTCAACAAGTGTGAGCTATGCTCAACAAATGAAACATCTAACTCATAGACATCTCGATCCACTTATCACTCAATCATGGAATCTAACATAAGAAATAATATGGGACATAAAGACAAGCACAACACATTATTTGAATGCAGCAATTTATGTCTGTATATGTAATGTTGACAAACACATCATGTTGCACAAGCTTTATTTCAATAGTTGGCTTGTAGTTTGGTCCACCTTAATCTCACGACTCAACTAGTTTACCGTGTGGTCCATGGCGGTCACTTCCAATTTATTGGCCGGACTTATGTGGTTTACTGGTCACGGGCGTCTCACTCCGAGGCATCTTGGTTTATTGGCCAAGGTATCCAGGGATTGTTGTCCTTGTGCATCCTAACTCCCATGGGGCATCATCCGTTTACCTACCAATGATTATCTCTTATTATCATTTCTTTTCACACATATTAAGCATTTTATCTTGCAATGTGATCACATGAACACCAAATACCATTCCACTTACACCCATTCAATATGTCATCACATGATATGACAAGTATGGCACACAAACTGCCTCAAGTCAATATGTGAACGAGATTAATACAATCAACTAATCACTAATTTTAATGCTCTAATGCTCAACAGAAGTCCCGGATTTCAAACTTCATTGCTTTACATGGCAGATACTGACCTTAACCTCATCGACTAAAAATTACTAAACAAACCTATAAAATTATGAAGAATTGCATATCAATTAGATGTACCAAACAACTTTTGTGAAGGAAATATTTCCAAATAACATTTATAAAAATGGAGTTTTAATCTAGTTCATAAACTTGCTCACACGGAAATAGTTTTGAGTATCAATTAAAATCTCGGCCATTTCCCAACTAAATCAATTCTAAGATTCATGATATTTTAACGAGTAATAAAAAAGACCATGATTGACATTTGTCATGAAGGATGGAAAGTCTGAATCAATTTGCATAAGTCACAATAAATCGTGCATTCAAAGTGAAAAACGACCTCTAGAAACAAAATCAAGCAAATACAGCAATGGCCATTTCACAAGTCTAACATGTGTAAAATTTTCATTATATTTTACAGCTATTCATGTCCTTTAAAAATTTCATGAAGGAAATACATTTGAATTCAGTTTGAGAAAAATCATGGAAAATCAGAAGCATGCAAAGGTCATGGCTTTTACAGAACACATGTAGAAACAATAGGCGTTCAAGACCAATACGTTTATCGTTTGAACTCAGAAAATTCTGAAATTGAAGTATGTTATAGGTCAAGATATTATGAACAACTCTTATGACGCAAGTTTTGTGAAATTCGCAACACATATAGCTGCACAAAAGTAATAAACAATAAAAGTTAGCAGATTTTCGAACTTGGGAACTCTACTTAGGCTCATGGTTTCCCTAAATTAGAACAACCAGGGATCAATAATTCCAAAACTCACCATGTCAAGAGCTATCATCAACATTTCTATATCCCTAAGTAGTGATTCTAAAGAATCCTCACCCAATCAAACCTAAAACTACATCATCTACTCACGGTTTCATCATCAATGAGGCGACCAAGCACTATCACCCCTAAAAGCCCAAAATCGAAATCAACAAGAGGATTGGGAGGCCTAGAAGTTAGAGTTTTCACTTGCCTTGAAGCTCTTCGATTCTCTTGATCTCACCTTACTTGAGCTTGATTTTGGAAGCTCGATCTTCGCTTCTTTGATCTCTTGAGAGAGGGGGGGTGGGGAGAGGGGAAGGGGATTCTTTAGGTCTTTCTCTTTGATTTTTAAACCTACTATTGCATGTCCAATGCCGCATATGAAGATTCACTTGACAAGTGTTAAGGCCGGCGGTCAAGGTGACGAGTCAAGGCTTATTGTCTTGCATGGCTTCGATGAGGTGTCGAGGCGAAGGACACATGGCCATTCTTATGCAAATTGGTCTCCAATTTTCAGCAATTAAGAAATTTTAAGGTCTCATTGTGTCCTTGCAAGATCCGCCATGAGTGGAAATGTGCTCGACATTATTAATGGTGCCATCTAACCAAAATAGTACACTTAGATAGTCACGAGTATACTTGTCTTATTACCAAATATCAATATTGGTCCCTTCACTCGCGAATCCGAATAGTTGGAAAACTTTCAAATCCTCATATATAAATGAGCATCACTACTTATGCGTTTAGGCCATTTGCCTCCATTGACTTTTACCAATTAAATTGAGGTCGTGAGAATTTAGGATGTCACATCCTATGCTTGATTTGATTGTCATTTGCCTTATCAAAAGTCAAGACAAAATTGTTGTTTGATTCTGGAAATTTGGATGACAAATTGGCCTAATTTGCCTAACATCTTCGATCGAGCTTGTAGATGACCTCAATTGCCTTTGATGCCTCATCATGATTTGTAGAGAACTTCAAGAGATTCCTGTGGATATATTGTTTATTAGATTTGGCCACTGTTAGCTAGGTCAAATGATTTTTACAAAAATTGAAGTCAGATCTAGAAAGTTGACATGCTCTGTTTCAGTGTTCAGTTTCTATGACCTTTGCTATTTGCCAATTTTCTACAATTTCTTGTGTATAGATTCTTAAGTTGGTGCATCAATGAAAGTTGTTCATTAGATCAGATCTACGACATATAAAATTTCATTGATGATTGAAGCTCATCTACTTAGGTTGATTGCCTTTAGAACATCCATGCTCATTACAGTGATTTTGCTCTGCTAATTGACCTGTTTGTATTCCCCGATTTTTGTAAAATCATACATTCAAAATTTGTGGTTGAAGTCTCTTGGAAGTTGTTCATTACCTCATTGTCTAAAACATATAAAATTTGCATAATGATTAGACATGATTAGGTCAGGTCGCTCATGCTTAAACCTAACCTGTTTTTTACTAGAAATTGGTATTTTGACTGATTTCCATGCAATCAATAATTTTTGCAAAATCATACACTTGGAATTGGAGGTCGAGGTTTTCATGAATGTTGTTTGTCACCCTATGATCTATATTGCTTGAAATTGCTAGGTCGAAAGAGTGCATTAGATTGACATGAATGGCTTGAAACCGAATAGGTTAGGTTCTGGAAATGGTTCATCCCTCAATGGCACTTATTGCTTTTTTTTTTTTTCATAAATTCATATGTTTTGAATTTGGATGTGATGTCTTCATGAAAGTTGTAGGAAATTTCTTGATTAATGTTGTGTAAAAATATCAGATTGAACAAGTTGCTTTAGGATAGTGAAGTATGCTTAGAACTGAATAGGTGTACTTCCGTGACGTTGATTTTGCTGAATGACTGATGTTTTTTCACTGATGTTTACAAATTCAGGTGTTGATAATTGGATGATAGTGTCTTCATAAGATTTGTTTGAGACATGGTGAACTTCATTGCCAAAAATTTTCAGAAAATAAAAACATGATTTTGCTATTTTTTCCGACCCTCTCAAAGTTGCAGGACTTGCTGCACATAATTGATTGATTTATATAAATTCATATGGTGCAAATCTCTGAATGCATGCTTCGTGAAAGTTTTAAAGGGATTTTCAGTCTTCGATTTGGCATTAGTTTCGTTAAGTTTGAAATTCTTTAGGATATTCAAAAGAGAGTTTGATTAAGTGCCGTTAATTTCGCATCCAAGTTCTCATTGAACACTTGAAAGTATTTCGTAACTTTAACGAAGTTCATGACCTTTTCTGAAAATTCTCAAAACCCAAAAATTTTAGACGTTGTTCTAAGCTTTCTTTCGATATCAAGTTTGTTGGAATCAAGTCATGTTTGATGGTTCAAAGGACCCAATTAATGTGACGACATTCTCCGCACCAGAGTTCTGGAATTCATTTCCCAAGAACATTTAATTTGTGTCATAATTCTGATAAATTTAATAACCTCGTCTGGTATCACTTATAACTTGAAAATGTTCTTTTAAGGACTGAATTGTAATTTCTCAAAACTTGTATCCTTGATTGTAAATCTTTGAAAGTTTGACCATTTGGTTTTCCTTCTTTTAGATCTCATGGTGTACATACTTGAATGATTGTACTCACCTTGATTGTGCAGGTGACCCATTTCAGTTTACTTCCATCGATTGACTGAGTAAGAATCAAGGTCTTATCATCTAAGTGCATAAGTTCATATTCTTTTTGCATGTGTTTGTTAGATGAATGGTTTAGGATCGAAGCATGTACACAAAGTAAACAAAAGGGATATGCCTAGACCCAAAGTTTAAGTGTCATTCAGTTTTGTCCACTGCTTATGAACATAAGGGATGGTCAAATACTGACAACTAAAAACAATCAATTAGAGGTTATAGGATGGCTCGAAATGTATGAATATCAAAGGCCAATCCCGAGGCTATGCCTTGTGTTTTGAATTGTTTTGAAATGTTTGCACTTGTTTGATTATACTTGAATACACTTTTGATTGTTATTGTAGCACTAGTTAGTTTTAAAATAGTTCCAAAGGAGACTCTTGGAGGAGGTGATTATAGGGACTTGAAGACGGTGGAATAGTCGGTGTCCAATCCGGCTTTGATTTGGACTAATTCATTTCCTAATGTGTCTTGGGCTTTCCATTTGTGTTGTATAAATACCCGATGAGTTGCAAGTTTACTTTACTTGTACTTTGAATTGTTTTTCTTTACTTCTTTATCTTGTTGTCTTGAGTGTTTCTTTCCTACAATGCAATTTGAACTTACTTGATTTATTTTTCAGTTCATTTTGATAGTTAGTATAAAATCAAACGAATGAATTATCCATGTGATCATTTAGCTTTAAACTTGCCCAAAAATGTAAAAAGACTGTATGACCACCTTATGTAACAATCCAACTCATTGATACCAAAAGGGTGCTAATAGACACTTTCAGCATAACCTAAGTCCCCGAATCCATGAAATCTCCGGTTCCATGGAAATCAAAGGTGGTCTCTCAACCCTTGATTGGGTCTAGCCCCCAATAAAAAGGCTAGTGGTGACTCCTAGTTAACATTTTTAGGTTGTCCAAAATATTTAGAAAGAACCACTATCACGCAAAGCATGAGTTTGAAAAGACTCAGGTTTATAAAATGACAATCCAATTAGGGTGTTAGCAAATTGGGAACTCATTTGAAATTGCCATTCGTATGTACCATTTGGATTATACATCCGTTTGCGGGGTTAAACAGTGTTTTATTTGAGATTTCTTTTTGCACGTACCATTCGGATTAATTTTATAAACAAATGCTTCTAAACCTATTCCTTGGGATCAAAGCTTGGAAGGTTAGGTCATGACAGATAGTATAAGAATCTAAAGCTTTCTCTAATAATGGATTGGTTGTCTCTCTTGATCTATCTTCTTCAACATCTATTGAACTCCTTTTATACTCCTCAGCATCCAATCTTCCTATTGGATAATTTTCATGAGGATCAATCCCCAAGCTATTTGTTGAACAATTTAGTAGATCAATTTAGTCGTTGAAGTCAATCAATTTGAGATTCCAGAAACTCAGTTGCCCTTACAATCAAATCTTCAAATCTTCCAATTTCCAAGAATATAGTAGCTTCAATTATGGGAAGTGATTTATCTTCAAGGCGATTGTCAATCAATCGATATATCATGCGTGATCAATGTTTTCCGCATAAATATCGTTTGAGATTGATAACCAATCAAGTACTTCATAATCCAAGTCAAATCACTAGCTGTTTATGGAATATTTTTATATGTTACTCCAAAGCATGTGATGAACTTGTTGCTTTGCTAATATCAGTAGCTCTTGGTTATATCTGATTTTCTAGTAATATCCATTTCTGGTCATATCAAATTTCTCGGTGATAGCCCACCTCGTCTTAAGGGCCTTGAGTACTTGAAAAATGTAGATCTCGTGGTCCTGTTCACCCGGTCCTATTCACCATAGTACCTCTAAGGGTGTGTTTGGTTTAGTATTTTGAAAGCCTATTGAGGAAACATAAAGCAATTTAGCCTAAAGGGCTTTGGGCAATGCAAAGACTGTCTAGTAAATTACGCTTTGAAAAGCAATTTTGAAAAAAATGCTATTTGATAGAAAACATACTTAAAAAAACCCATGTGGGTGATTAATATTAGCTTTTTAATTTTTATATGTTTAATGCAACTATTTTAATTTAAATTTTGACAACATGATAAAAAAAATTCAATGGAAAAAATTCACAAAAGTGGTCTCTTTCTTTAAAAAAAAAAATAAAAGAATACCTTTATTACAATAAACGGGATAACATATTCCCCGAGGAAAGAAATTCATTATCCTTTAAAATTACAAACATCCTTAAATATTTCCTAAACTTAGAGCCATTTGATCAAGCTAGAATAATATGTACAGCAAACATTGATACAACACAATTTCTCAAATATCTATTCTCTGTTTACATGCAAAACCTGCATAAAAGTTCAAATGCTCTTGTCACAGATAGAATTGAAGGTCATTGTAGCACATGAGGTGCCATGTCTTTCGACCACAAAGATGATTTGTTTGGCTTGCTTGACTCCCCAAATGAAGTGGAAAATGAATCCTTTGAGTGACCTTTCAGGCCTTCCTCGGCAATTAGATTCATGAATTTTGAAAGTGACTGAGGTCTATTGTCATTAACCTTAGCTAAGCGCATCAGCATCTTCACAATAGTCAACATGGATGGTCGAAGCCTTGGTATACCTTGTGCACAGAGAAGACCAATCTTCATAAATAGGCATGCCTCTTACCTATGATGTTCCCCGTCCAGAGATGTGTTTACTAAGGTCATTAGCTTCCCTTAATCATGCAACTTCCATGCCTATAACACATGTAGAACAAGAGATGCACGCATTTGCAGCATCACAACTCAACTTCCAAGCCAACAAAGAGCAAGAAAGTCTCCAAACCCCAACCTATCTATCCACATAATCTCCTATTAAACATGGAACCAATTTTCACAAGGAAGACCAGCACTCCTTAACAGGAACAAAACATTGTGAAGTTGCCCATGAACATCCGCGTTGTGAAGCAAAACACAAAAGACCAGTGCCTAACTCACGACTAGCACAAATGGGTTTTATGACAAAAGACCAGGTTGAAAAACAGAACAAAAAAAGACCAACACACACCATTGATCTTAGTGACAAAAGTCCAGCTCATAACTCACCATTAGCACAAATAGGAGGACACCTATGAAAGGGTGACATTCAAGAATAAGAATGTGCGTTTTTCTGGTCTATATCAGGCTTCATCTCTTCTTCTTAATTATGCATATAAAATCTCATTTTCCATGTTTGGCAATCTCATTTTAGTGTAATCAACAGTGTATTACTAGTGACCAATTCAATAACATATTTTGATAGCAACAAATTTGTTGCAACATAATACCAACTGGGATGCTAGATTAAGTAGACATAACACCAAATAAGGAGCAGATTAGGGCATTAACAAATTTGGGCAGTAACGTAAGCAGACGATTAGGGCAGCAACTCATTGCTAAATAACAAATTAAGTGCAACATAATACCAATTCAGGAGTAGACGATTAGGGCAGCAACAATGATTTGGAGCCAAAAACCGAAAAGCTGAAAAAGCAATGGCGAGGGAGAGAGCAAACATGCAAAGGAGCAGTTGTAAGGGAGAGAGCAAGTGAGGAGGGCAATCGAGCGAGGAGCATTCGAGCAGACCATTTGCGAGCTTTGGCAGTCAAGCGAGCAAACAAGCAAGAGCAATTCAGTGCAAGCGGAGTAGATGTGAGCAATGGGAAAGAGGGAGAGAGAGAGTCGGGCCAGCAAAGGGGTGGGGGGAGAGAGAGAGAGAGAGAGAGAGAGTCGAGCGAGTGAAGGAGAGAGAACGCGAGGAGCAAAGTGCAGTCGTCGCGAGGAAGAAAGCAAGGGGCAGGAGCGGAGCAAAGGAGGGTTTTGTTTTATAAAAACAAAATTGGACTTGCAATAAGTTTTTGATTATAGAAAAGGAAATTGGCCAAATTTCATTAATAAGGGTTTCAGCATTTCTAAAATGCTGAAAATTCAAAGCAAATCCCTATTTACCTTGAGCTTTCAGCATTCCTAATACTAGCCTTCACCCCAATGCCTCTTAAGAATGATTGCCAAATGCCTCAAATATTTTTCCTTTGCACATGTGATTTCCTTTGAGAGCGAGTATTACTTGAAATATAAACAACTCTTGCATTTATCAAGCTCACAAAAAATTATGAATCTGTCAACTTCAAAATATTCTAAGAGGTTTTTCAATAATGGGAAAACAAAGATATCGAATTGAAAGACATCGATTGGACATAAGAAATCATTTGAAAACCAACTATTGTGTGAGTAAAGTTGGCCGCGAAGTCCAAGCATAATGGCATTTGAATTTGAAATTGTTTTTGGACAAGGCGATGGAGCTCAAAAAATCATGATTAGAACGTGAATTTAACGAGTAATGACCTGGATGTAAGTCAAGGTGGCAAAAACATGTTGAATCAAGACATGATTAACTGCCTAGAGATAAAATGTTGTGGCGACATGAACATATAGAGTCAAAAAATTTGGAAATGTGAATACATGGTTAAAATTGCGTAAGAAGTGCTTATGGATAGTTATATTGTAAATTTTATAAATACTAATACACGCATCATAAGAATCTCGAACAAATAGGCAAAACTTGTTATCTATAAGTTATCTTTCAACTTTTATATCATGGCAGTAGTTTTCAAATATCTCATCATCAATTAAATTTCAATACATATCTCAATTGAAACTTTCAAATATTCGTATCTCTCCATCTTTTCGTCTCACTGTCAATTAAACTTTGACAAAATAGTTTGTACTTTGACATTGATTAAATTCCCTTGAAACACATATATCTGTTTCCTTGTACTTCAGTAATATACCCTATTCGAAATAGCCATAGAGTCTATCTCTTCTTATAAAAATCGAAAAATGACGTTCGACGAAAGATATCTAGTCGTCAATAGAAAATTGCAAATCAAACAATTATCTCCTTCCTCTATCACCAAGACAATCCATAACAAAATTCATCATAACCTGGTCCCAATGGAAAAGATAAATGAATTTCTTCTCCGATAAGCTGTCTGAATATTTTGTTTTCGAAATAAATTAAGCGAAACAGATTTCTTCACTTTCTTTCAACCCTAAGCCAAGAATAACAACTCCTCCGACTTACCCCCCCAGCAATCGCGAAATCACAACTCGGCACTCCTCCGCCCTTCGGTAGGCCATTGGCAGAAAATTTCGCGTCGCTCCCTCGACTCCTCCTTTTTTTCAGCCCTCACCGCATCAATGGCCGCCGCCGCTTCCGCAGAGAGCCCCTCTGCTGACAACCTCGAATCCGAGCCACAATCGCCGCCGCTCTCCGCCTCCGGAGTTACCGATTTGAACGCCTTGCCGAGCGAAATCATGGACGCGTCGACCAACGGAGCAGGAGCTGGAGCTGGAGCTGAGCAGACGACCCCTGAGCCGCCCCAGGCGGAGGCCGACCAATCGGCTCCTCAGGCTTCCGCGGAAGCTGATAAGAGGTGGCCGGGATGGCCTGGCGACTGCGTCTTTCGCCTCGTCGTGCCTGTTCTCAAGGTCGGGAGCATTATTGGCCGCAAAGGGGAGCTTATCAAGAAGATGTGTGAGGAGACTCGCGCTCGCATTCGCGTGCTTGATGCTCCTGTCGGCACTCCCGATCGCGTTGTGAGTTTCCTAGGGTTTGCTCTTTCTGCTTTTCGATTGGAGTTTTTATTCTGTAAATGGCCTGGTCAGGGTTGGGTACTAAACTAGGTTTACTCATGTTGAGCGAGTTTGAATTGAAGACATCTAGTTCTTTCGGAGTCCTGCAGTCAGGAGGTGAAAGGAATACTGAACTAGGGTTCTTTGGCTACACTTTTGGGGCTATGGATTTGATATATTCGCTTGCGGTGCTGTTACTCGTTCTTCATGTGTCATTCACGTCTTCTAGTTTCTGTGGTGATTGAGGAGAGAACATCTTTGATGGCAACTTTTGTTCTTAACTTCATAAAACCTGCATCTAACATCATTTTTGGGTTGATGAATAGTTTTTGGATTACAGATTTGCCCCAAATGCTATAGCTTTTCTCCTATTTGGTTGAGAAGATTAACCACTTAGGTGTTTTCCTGTCCATTCCTCTGCTTACTGCGGACCTGCTTTTTAAATATCCCCCGTTACTGGAATAGCTCCTATCTCATCTTTCAACATCTGTCCTTCTGAAACGGTCCTCAACTTTTCCTTAAAAATTCACAATGTGAACTTGATTAGAGTGCCATCAGCCTACAATTATATTGCTGTTCTTTAAGTTGACTATCACAATCATCATTATAGCCTCCAGCTTTCTGTTCTTCAATGATCATGTCCAAAATGTTGCCTTCCACAGTGGAGGAGCTTCTCAATGGAAGCCAGTGGTCCATTGCTTGCCATACTGGTTATGAGGCATGTCATGTATTGAATTGGTGAATTTGGGGCTTAGAGTTCCTATGATTTGATTTTTGGCTCATGGATAATAGCCTCACGGTTAGCAAACTCATGGATAAGTAAGTAACTGGCAAAAATCATAGAGAAATTTGGCAGAACCTAAAGAAGTGACTTGGTTGAGAGATAATCAAAGTTGAGTGAGTTGGGATAAAAATAAGAAGTACCAGGAAGGTACATGAAACTCAGGACAAAGTTGTATGAATACAAAAATAATTTACCCTCACATATCCTTGCTTCCACTATGCATGTGAACCAAGTAAATAGAGAAGGCTGTTAATAGAATACCTATTCCATTACTATCCTACTAATTCTATCCCAGAGGAACAGTTCCCTTGCATGAGTCAAATATGACCTTAGTAGATAAAAGAAGGCTTGTGCAGAGATAGGCTCTACTTATTCCTGAATAGGAACTAGCAGTTAGATTTTTGAGATTGTTAATTTAAACCTATCTTAAACTGAAGCACAATCCTGAAAACGATTTGGGTTTTCACATAGCCTCACATTTTTTAAGTCAATTGTAAAGAACTCCAATATTGTCACTTTGCATCTTGTAGTATGGCTTTGTACCTCTTTATTTGGTTTTTGTTGTAGAAATTACTTGAGACAGTGGCAGTTTTCTTGGATTATTCCATGCCAATCTGATTTTCATGGTTCCATTGCTGTGTTCTTCATCATTTGTTCTATTACATTTGGTTGTGTGACTGCAGTACTCCATTTTCAAGCTACTTGCATCCTGTTATGAATAAATTTCATTGTATGTATTCTGCTTCAACTTTAAGATTTCTGTAGTGCAGACCATGGCAATTTTTGCTAAGGAAAGTACTTTTTTCCCCTTCTTGCCTTTGCTATATAATGTTTTGCAGGTGTTGATATCTGGAAAAGAAGAGCCAGAGGTGCCTGTTTCCCCTGCAATGGACGCTGTAATAAGAGTTTTTAAACGTGTCTGTGGACTTTCCGAGAATGAGGGTGATGCTAAGTTGTCTGGAGCTGCTGGAGTTGCATTTTGTTCAATTCGGTTCTTGGTGGCTTCCACTCAAGCAATAAATCTGATTGGAAAGCAAGGTTCACTAATCAAATCGATACAAGAGGGTACTGGAGCTTCTGTTAGAGTATTACCTGAAGGTATGCTTTTATAGTTGTGCATACCTATGAATTTTAGACGGTGCTACCTTTGTCGTGATTCATGTTTAAAATGGAAAATGGGAAAAAAATTTTACTTGATAATTATGACCGTGTGTTTTATTTGGCATTTCAATTTTTTACATCTAGATGTACCCCTAGCTCTCTTTTAAACATCTGGAATAAAATATCTTGAATAAATGTTGAATATGAATTTCACTGTTAAAATTAGTTGTAATTAAGAAGCATTAAGTCATTTAGGAATGTTAAATAGGGGGTAATTTGGTTTGGGAGAAAATAAAAAGAACACTTATCTGATATGAAATGTACAATTGATGTATCTAGCATCCAGATCTTCCTGATCTTGTCTAGGGGAACATGTGTCGCAGTTACGGCAGGAATGGAGATATTGCTGTATGATCATAATTTGTCAGTGTGGCATTATTACCTGGTAAATATAATACAGAGTAGATTAGAAGTCTTTGGATTTGCATTTTGCTCAACTCAGTTCTCGATGCCATTGTATAGAAGGATCATACTGATGCCAGTCACATCTCATCTGTCTAAAGGTTTTCATTTACCATTTTCTTGTGTCTTCATTGGCCTGGGTTTGATCTTGAGTTCGTTTCTTAGGTCAAGGATTATTGTTTTTCTAAGAAAATGAGCAACCTATTCATTTTGCACAAAATGTCTTGCTTCTAAGCTTTCATAGGCTTCATTTCAATATTTTTTGTTTGCTCATTCGCTGATGTGCCCTGCCAAAGTGGCCTTCTCTTCCCTCTCTTTTGGACCTCTCCAACACCTGAATTATGGAAACCTTGTGTGCTAGAAAGCTCTTCTGGTGGACTGAGTGAAGTGGTCTAGTCAAATGTTTTGTATGACGAAGCAATCTGCCTCTCGGTCTTTTATTTGCATTTTCAAAACTTGAGTTTGATTTTATAGAGATTATAACCACAGGGGTAGTTTATTTGTATTTACTTAGTATATGGCTGAGGAATATACGTTGGGCTGAGGAGTTATATAATATTTTGTTCCCTAAGACTATGAAAGCAGAGCATGATTTTCATTAATGGGCTGGAATTTAGAGACACATAAGTATAAACTGGAGATTTTTTCACACATTCAGAGCATGTACATGGGTCATTCTGGGATGTAAATGCCATATTAGTCAAACTTTCTCTCTGGAAGCATGATCTTTAGTATGGAATTGTGAAATAAATTGCCCCTTCCTTCCTCTGGTGGTAATCATCCTTCCATAGGGTTCTTTGTAGTTGAATCACCGATCTTTGTACTAATTTGCCCCTTCCTTCCTCTGGTGGTAATCATCCTTCCATGTTAGTCGACTGTAGACACGATGCCAAGAACTTTCGGAGGACATTCTAGTGTTACTAGAGAGGAGTTAATAGATGATTTAGGTTAGTGTTATCTGGTTAAGTTATATTTGTCTTCTAACTGATCCATAAAAGTTCATAGATAAGTCATTCTTGTCTAATTTCAATTAGGTAGTGCAGCAACTCAACCAGTTTTCTTCCTTTCTCCCCCTCTATTTCCCCCCATTTTTTGTTTACTGTCTCATTTGTTTCCTTTTCCTTGATGAAATTTAATTAATGGTTATGGGCCAAGTATTTCCTTTTTTCTGAGTGCCTTTTTCTTATCATTATCTCCGGGCTGAGTTTTGAACAGTGATTTTTGCACTGTCAATTATTCTGAATTATCTTGGATGGCAGGTGAGTTGCCAATTTATGCTTCTACGGATGAGCGAATCGTGGAGTTGCAAGGAGAGGCATCAAAGGTTCTTAAAGCCGTAGAAGCAGTAGTTAAACACCTGAGGAAATTCTTGGTTGATCATAGCGTTCTTCCTCTTTTTGAGAAGAGCGTAAGTCCTCATATGTTGAGTTGTACTTTGTATTTACCTATGAGCTGAGTTGTTGCCTATATTTTTCTGCATTTAAGTACTAATTTTTCCCCACCTGTTTAGTGCAATAATGCAGCCCAACAAGATCGTACATCTGAGACTTGGAGTGACAAGTCAGTATTGCATAGTGCTCCAACTGGAATGACAACCGATTATCCACTCTCTTCAAAGAGAGAATCGCTCTATATTGATCGTGAAAGTCAGTTGGAGCCGCAGATTGCACGTTCTGGAGTTTCACTCTATGGACAAGATCCCTCAATATCTGCAATCCGATCAGCAAGATTTGGTCGTGCAGGTGCTCCTATTGTCACTCAGGTAAATTCTTCTCTCTATCTGTTTTGGCTTCTTTAGTTAATTTTGCCTGATTTGTTGTAAAAACTCTTTTTTAATGCTGATATGTATGAAACCTAGTCTATTCTGAAGCATTATGTGATCATTCTTGAATTTCAATAACTTTTTAGGACTCGTGGTATTTTAGGCACCAATGGGGTGCATTAGCCCATTTAGTTAGTTATCTCTTTCTTTTTATATGAATGAACCTAGATGTAGCATATTTAAAAGGATTTATGCTATTACAAATGTCTTATCTGCTGTATTAAAAGCATGGCATCCATTCATCAACAAATTTCCACCACAAGTGCGCAGTTTCTCGATAATTCTTCCTCTCCTTCATACAAAACCTCCATAACCGGAAAAAGAAGGATAACAAGTTACTAGATTTGGCTGAAGATAGCCATTTCTTTATAAGCCTGACTCAATGAGGAGATGCCTAGAGTCTAGATAATGGACTCTACATACTAAACTCCATGAGTTGGCCTAATGTTGACTGGTCCATTGTAGTAAATAGAAGAATGTTATCCTGCTTTGTCAGGGAGTGATTATAATCCACCTCCATGGACCTATTTTCCAGCCCTTCATCATATATTACTGATGGACATCCCTGGTATGCACCATGTTGATAGTGGACATCATTTTTAGGCTTGATTTACTGCATGAACACCTTAGAGATTAGGAGATTTTTTGTACTTCCTGATTTGTGCATCCTCACATACTTTGTGCAGCACTTCAGTTCGTAACCCCTTGGTGAGTTTGAGCAGTTGGAAATTGCTTTTCTCAAGGATCTGTCAGTACATGGGTCGTGGTTGACCATAAGATGACGAAATACTCAGTATCATGCAAAAGGAAAAATATAAGAAAGGCACAATGAAATAGTCGCTTCTTCTATTTGCCTCTTTTTGGGTTCACCTGATATACATGCTTGCTTTCTGTTGGGTGAAGTTCTCTGTATTGGCCTAGGTCCATTAGGCTAAATTCTGTGAATTCCACTACTCCATATCTTGTCTACGGCAAGATTGAGATGGTGCTGCCACTTCACTGACGATAATTGAAAAGCAGTAGCTCATTTTCCCAGCTATTCCTTTCTATACATGTTTTTATTTCTTGGATTTCTGGATGTCAGGATTCTCTTATAAGTTTCTATATAGATATTGGAATATTCTTCAGTTCCCTCTGTAACAAGAACTAAAACACGCAGGCCCACCAAAATACTTATTATGACACCCACACACAATCCTACACACTACTCACACTACTCTCTCTCTCTCTCTTGTGTACGCGCTTAGATGTGCTCATCAGGCATGCCCACCTTAATGTCACTTCCAATTTACTTCACCCCATTTTCACCTTATTCCTCATTAGAAGCATCTCTGAAGTGCTTAAGGATTGTTTCGCTATGACATATGACGTCCAGATGCTTTGGAAAATCTCTTTTTCCCTGGCCAAAGGCTTTCTTTCTGCTTTGATGCTTAAGTTAATATTTAGACGTGGAGTTGTCCAGACTTTTAATGGAAGGAGTATATGCTAGCAGATAAGACCAAATGGAGTTTTTTTCTGCGCTCTTCTATGTGGCTTAAGGCTTAGATTTCTGAAAATCTAAGATTATAATTACTAGTGAGCTACATCTATTGCATAATAGATTCAATCTTTGGCTGGTTGAAAAAGTTAAAACTTTGAGTTCATATTGAAGTCAGTAAGCTATTCTCGTTTTCCTTTTTATTGGTGTTGTATTGTTTAAATGTTTTCTCCTGTTTTAGGTTGTGCAAACAATGCAAATACCACTGACTTATGCTGAGGACATCATTGGCATTGGTGGGGCTAACATTGCATATATTCGTCGAACTAGTGGGGCCATATTAACTGTGCAGGAGAGCAGAGGACTACCTGATGAAATAACCGTGGAAATAAAAGGCACTACATCTGAAGTTCAGACAGCACAACAACTGATTCAGGTAAGTGGCATATGATAATTACATCCGGTTTTATTCTTTAATTAACTTGTATTTGGTTCTTAAGTTGCCCACATTATTAAAGTTGTTCTTTTTAAAAAGGTGTGCATATGACTTGTTAATACAATGCTGTCTAATTGTGGTCGATATATCTTATATAGAACTATAGTATGGTAAATTTGGCATGTATCTGCCTATTTATATAATATGAATGCCCTTTCCTTTTGCACCAGCTGTGATCCTGTGCTAGGCCTGTAGGAATCCTGATAGCCCAACCATGTCGATGTTGTCTATTTCTGTTTCCTCTGTTCTTTTGTCTTGTGCTCTTATATAGAGCTTTCGGAATTTGAAAGATTGCATAAATCCTCATTTGATGATGTTTCAAATGTTCCAAGTCAAATAATATGACGGTGTCAAATGTAAGACTAAATCAATTCATTTGTCTTCAGGAATTTATTAATGGTCATAAGGAGCCAGTCACCAGCAGCTACGGCAAGGTAGACAGTGGATTGAGGTCATATTCTCAGTTGGGTGATACTTCTTACACGTCTTCGTCATTCTCTTCACAGCCATATGGAGGCTATGGTTCTAGTTTAGGAGGCTACAGTAGCTTCAGGCTTTGAAGTGTTGGATTGAATTTGCCTTGTTGCTTCCTATCAGATCCGTCTTCCCTTCAATTATTTGTAGTTTTGGGGAAGTATGTGTAAAGTTTACTCGAGTTTGTTCCTCTCTCTACAAAGATCAGTAGCTGTAAAAACTACTCCACTTTTGCTATCATGTTAAAGTGTAGTTATGCACGTCAGGTTTGTGTTATTTAAGCACGAAGGGATGAACTTCAGAGTAGTATACATAGTGCGGAACATATTCTTGAGCGGTCAAGGCATTTTATGCGAATTCAAGTTTGTTCATTTTGATAGTTGTGTCAATCATTTCTCTCAATCTGCTCTAAAGGGGTCATGACAGTCTGTCACGCAGTTAACATTGGAGTCTGGACGCGTCTTTTATGCATTGGGTATTATTGAGTCCTCTGTGGATTAGGCAGTGTTTCTCATTTCTTACTCTCTGTTGAGTCTCGAACCGGAGACGAAGTTATTGGGGCCTCCTTAAGGGAAGTAGTAGTAGAGATGTGATATCAAGAACTAACGTACGCTCTGTATTCATTGGAACACTCTTTTTTCGCCTTTTTCTTTTCTTTGTGATTTGCAAAGACAAGCTGAGCAACATACAAGTAGTCTCGACTCTGAGTAACTATAGTAACGGAACTGGTGATACATTCATGGCGGCACGGATGAGAATACCAAGGAACAATGACAACAGACGCGCACACAGAGATAGAGAGAGAGAGAGAGAGAGAGAGAGAGAGAGAGATGAGTGCAAAAACTTGCAACTCCTAGAAATTTCTCGGGCAATTTTTCTCATGCCATACGATCAAATGCTCATAGGGCTCTGTGGGTCGTTAAGAGCTGCGATGGCCGTCTCGATCTTCGTCTTCAGATTCTCTTTCTCATTCTCATCCGCCTGCATCAAACGAACGCATAAAAACAGAGTGAATTAAAAATCCTGAATTCTTATACTTATATCGACCTAACTCAATCTAAATCATTGAAATCAAGCGCGTTGAAAATGGAACCGGATGACCTGCGAAGTCCTACCGGCCTCGTTCAAGCTCTCTAATCCTAGTGGGTCAACCGCGGGAAGCCCCGGCCAACATGAGCGGTCAGAAACACGATGTTGGTAAATATATTATACTTAAGGAGCCCCTAATGTCGTATTGAGTCAATAATTGGATTCTCAAGCATTCAATTATTGACAGATACAAGTACGTGGATCTTACCTGCGCATTTTTCAATAGGGCCAATAAGATATTACAAGCTGGCTTAATTATTTAATGTCTACATGGCCAAGCATCAAAATCTATTCTTTTAGATTATTTTCTGCTTCTATTTGTGTACTCGCATGGTTCAGAAATGGGCCCTCCAGTTGCGCAATGACTAGTGTACAAAAGCGCAAAAATACATAAACATGGGATCCAAGCGGGACCATCTAGTTCTTTTGATAAAGAGGCAGGTGTCCCATATGACTTATTAAATTATTCACTTATATGTCTTAGGTGACCCGGAGGAGAGCTAATAATGCCGGAGTGGATCACAGCTCGGTTTTTCTAGGGCTGTTTTTTTCGCGAAAAATAATTTTATCGTTCACAGAAATGCCCGAACAAAAATTATTGTCAACAATAAAAATATTTTCATTGACTAATTATCCCAAATGATAAAAGTGATTAATTTTAAAAAAAAATTGAATTACTCACTCCTCACAAAGCAAATGAAGATGAAATTTGATTGTAGCGCAATGATGAAGACAGATTAGGGAAAATGATTGGCAATTTGGCATAAAAGTTAGGTGGTTCATAGATGAGGGCAACCAGATAATGTGGAGAACGTGCGGGAAATAGAAGCGTGTGAAAGAGACGTAATAAATAAAGAAGAGACGTAATAACCAGCGTGGGACTCGAGTTAAATTAATAAATAGCGAAATCACTCATAATATGACCAAAAAGTAAATTGGTCACACGCTTCGCTACGCGTTTCTAGTACCAGCACGAGCTCCTCGTGCGCATATAAATCATATTTAAACCGATGGAACTTTGAATTTAACATTAATATTATTTTTCCTTCCTTCTTACTATTTAAAAAATATCGGTCTTAGGGAAAATCATGGGTTTACCTTCTCTCTCACATGTGACTTGGTCACTCTTGCAACCGTGTAAGGCTCACAAAAACTCGTTATCTTTTCTCGAAAGTTTCGATCAACTTGTTAAGCACCAAAAATTTTCTTATATCGGTTGACTTTGATATCATGACTCATCTCTCTTGATTTTGAGATAATATTTTGTATGGCAATGAAATTTTAATTATAATGGGATATCACGGCAAAATAATAAATAATAATAATAATAATAATAATAATAATAATAATAATAATAATAATATGTTAGAGATCATGAAGCTGAAATCTCAACCATTTCATGATTTTTTTAATAATAAGTCATGTGATCTTATAAGGTGATTGACAATCTTAGTTTGTCTTTTTAAATTCAGAGGTCGTTTCGTGTAATTATTTGATCCTTCTAAAAGAAAAACATGGAGTATTGAAGTCTTGCAGCTAGCTCAACATCAATCTAACCCACCAGATGAGCAATCAAGCAAACAATTGATGTATAAATAGATGTGTAATTGTTGTTTATCGTGTATATTTTCGACTGACATCGGACACAAAATTAATGATTTGGAAATTCAAGATCTCTTCTTCAAAACCCAAAAAAAAAAAAAAAAAAAAAAGAAGAAGAAGCTATGGACCTTAGTTAAGAGGTGGAAATCTGCAAGATGTGAATCTCATCATTTGCATCCAATATTTTCTCCAAATCTCTGTATCTCATATATAAAAATAAGTGTTTCTATGCCATCATTTTTAATTGAGATGCTTCAAAAGCTGCTAAACTTAATAATGAATAATATTAAGTAACACTAGATTATTAAAAACATTGTGAACAAATTATTAATGTTGGGTACTAATCTGTTGTGTCACGGTACCGTGAAAAGGTGCCAACACCAAATACATATTCTATTCAAAAGGACAAAAAATGTTGTTTAAAATTATGTTTCACGGATCGATAGAGCATCAAAAGGTGTTTTTTTTATATGATCCTTTGAGAATGCATTTCAAACCCTCGAAAATCGTCCCATAAAAAAAAAAAAAAATCACACACACTAATTATAAATCTTTTAAATTTTTTGTGCGTTATATCACGGATTACGATTGGAAAGATCCCTTGCCCCGGAGCAGAGGAACGCCTTCTCGTGTGCTCTTGAGCAATTGAGGAGGAATTCCCAACCTCAACAGGCGATGAGTTTGCAAAGAGGCAAAGGGGAGAACCTTGCCGTTTAACGTGGAAATATGATTAGATGGGGGGCCATGTTACATTCCCTTTTTCAGAAGAAATTAACCTTTTTCTCTTTCCTCTGACCAGCTAGCATCCGACCATACGAAATAAACTAATGCGTTCTTGCCCTAAATTGGACATCCAATTATGGAGCTCCCACTTTACTATAAAGTAAAAGTCATTATCTGTTCCCAACTCAGCGGACCCACCATCCCTCATTGATACCCCCTCTCTATGAATGAGAACCATCTAGAATTTCTTTTGTTGGGTATTGCGTATATATACCCGACGAAAAGAGAAAATTATTATATATATATATATATATATATATATATATATGTTGCTTATTAATATGTAGGTAAGGAAGAGGTTGGTATGGTGACAATCTAGTGGTTTTGTTTCTTTCTGGCCAAAATCTGTTTGTCTTCACATCAACAGTACCACTTCTAAGTGGCCCCATTATGTTTCTAGTAAGTTGTGGCAAGAACTTCATCATAAGTTAATGGACAAAAAGAGTGTGCTCGGTTAACAAAGCTCATTACTCTTCTTTAAAAAAAAAAAAACTGAGATCACATTTATATTAAATCTTTCTCCAGATCGAGAAAATTCTTTTTTTTTTTTTCTTTACACATATGAGTTGGGATTTCTCGTGACATGAGATATCTCCATATCAATTATTGTCCTTATATTTCAGAACCTATATTTTGCAGCCCTACAACTTAAAAGGACTTATTTGTTCTTATACACATGTAGACCTTGAAAACGATATCCAACGTCAAGAAGGGGATAACTTGGGAAAGAAAATGGAAACTTGGTCGATTGCGTATGAATTGAAGATGCAATTTGAAATCCGATTTAAAAGATGAGGACTGTAATTGTAGGTTGTGAAATACAAGGAGCAAAATTTACCCTAACTTTTTTTTTTTAGCACTAAGACATTAGTAAACTATGACGTCATCCTTCTTACCAGACTAGTAACTAAACCATCAACGATCTACTTTAATTCATTGTCAGAAAATAGAGGCAGGAGTGCCCGGGTCGGGATTCGAATTCGAAGACTAATTTGCCCCAAGACCAATAAAGGGTGAAAAATTACCAATTAAATCGGAAAAAAAAAAAAGGCAATTCAATATTCACGACTCCGATTTTTACCCTGCTTTTTTATTATTGGAAATCGAAATACTTAAACGGGTCGATTCATTCCTCTATTTAAAATCTGAAATTCTAGGGAGAGAGAGAGAGAGAGAGAGAGAGAGAGAGAGGAGTGACCTCAATGAAGACCGTCTTCAAAAGCCGGCCTGAGAAGGCAGTGATGTTGGCGGTGATGATCTTGAGCTTCAAAGACTCGAACACTTCGCACAGCTTCACCATCGTGTCCGTCCTTTTGCTGCACGTCAAGCTCACCACCAGTGTCTTCTCTCCCATGTATGTGATCCTCAGCTGCATATTGTTAAAAACCTTATTAGACCCATTCAATTCGATCACCAACATCATCATCTACGTATCCAGCCATATCGTATTTGTTAATGTTCTTCCGGCTGGCCTGTTGTCCCACCCGATTATTATAATTCCCACGAGGATTTCGATTGGGGCAAACTCTCGGATTCGCTCCTCTATTGAGACAGATCACCAAGGTTGGGAGAATTCAACTAATCATTCTTGTTCAAGATTGAAAATTAAGCGAGCCCAGAATTAGAATCAGCCTGGACAACAACATCGAGATCGCGATTTTTTTTAGGGGGGAGGGAGAGAGAGAGAGAGGAGAGATTACTTCAAGCACTTCGATGGGGGAGATTCGGGAGCCCCCGGAGTCGTAGAACGCGTCGGTTCTCTTCTTCTTTGATCTCAAGTAGGCAGGAAGATCTTGATCGAAGTCGTAGCCGCCGGGGCCCTTCTTCAATTTGCCGGATTCGAGCTCCATAATTTCAGCTTGGATCCTTCTCTCTTGATCGTGCAACTCTTGGATGTAGTCAATCGCATCCTTGATGATCGATGCCTTATCCATCTGTACCCCAAAAATAAAAAGCACCATACCCATCAGATTTAATCCAAAATTAGACATGACTGCAGTCTCGAGTTCGGCAAAAAACAGAGCAACATCACTCTCCAGTCTCAATTATTGAGAGGTGGGGTGTGACGTCGGACCAAAAATTGCTGTGCAGTTTGCGGCCGCAATTGATTGGGGTCATGGTCATCACCTTGCTAATGTTGGGCACCACCGCCCTCAATGCGAATAGCCTCTCGTTGAGCTTCTTCCTTCGGTTCCTCTCCGACACGATGTTCTTGGAAGCAGCGGTCGACGCCGCCCCGTCAGGGGAGCTCGAGTCGTAGTACCCGGATATCGCCTCGTCCACCCAACTGCCATAATTTTCCAAACTTTTCTGATGTGATGATCTAGGCAAGTATAGGGTAGGCCTCGATTAATTGACTGGTTGTGCTCTGGTGTGTGTATACAGAGAGAGACAGAGAGAAGGAGAGAGATGAAACCTGTCGAGCTCTTCATTTTGGTAGAACATGGTTGTCTCCCAATAGTTCTGGTATTCCTCAACATTGTTGTCCATGGCGTGCTTGTGGGTTTTTGTTTTCCGTGTGTTTTGTTTGGGTATCGAGAGAGAGAGGGTATCACAGAGAGAGAGAGAGAGAGAGAGAGAGAGAGAGGGTATCACAGAGAGAGAGAGAGAGAGAGAGAGAGCCTATGAGGTGGTCGCCAGAGAAGGGAGGGCAGGCTTTATATATACGCACAGAGAGAGCAAGACTCCAAGGAAGGGGAGTGAAGGATCGCACCATCGTCCCTAACTTTCCTCACGTGGCGGAATTAAAATTTGTTTCTTGATTGCTCTTCTCCTTCGTCTTCTTCTTCTTCCGTGAAGCATCGTGTAAAAGAAATAAATAAATAAAGAAAAAAGAAAAGAAAGAAAATGTGGACGACCAATGGAGTTTTAGTCTTCGAGCCGCGTGGACGTTGGGGACATGGATCGCAATTTCACATGTCACCATACGCCTGTCTGCCTCAGGGTACTAAGAAAGAACATGAATGCCCTCTCGTTGGATTTCCCGAGTACCACGTGGGTAAGCCCCACTCGGAGAGGCCCGGTGGCTCGGACCCCATTCACGTCTGATTAAAGACTCGATGTGCCATTCATTTGACTCCTTCAGTCATGGTGCTCCTTACTTTATGAGCTAACCGCATTCCGCCAGAAATTGCGGGAGCATGGATTTTATGTGCGCTATCCAGCGGCATCTTCATACGCCCCCTCGCGCCGAGGGCAATGGCTAGAAGGGTTTGATACGGAACGAGGACGCGTGAGAAATCGTCGAAGAGTGGAAGAAAAGGCGTGTCGAAATGAAGTTGAGATTTTGGCGGAAGCATGCAAAGCGTGTCTGATTATGATCAACAGTCTATGGACAGATTATAAAGATTTCAGTAATAAATGTATTAGAAGTCTTAAGACTTATTACAAAAATGGAATTAAAATCATTAAATTTTCAAAAAGTATGATTAAATTTTAAAACTTATCAAATCGATGAAATCAAATTCGTACGTTAGCTATGTTCAATTTTTTTAAACGGAAATGCTAAAGTGGCTTTTTCGTAAGTTGTTTAAATACACATGGCACCAACAAGTCTTTTCTTCTTCTTCTTCTATTTCTTTTTTCCTTTCTTGTGCACCCGTCGTTGCTGTTCATCTCCTTCTTCAAGTGAATCAGGGATTCGTAGCAAAGCTCAAGCCCAAATTCAGGGTCGAGCTTGACATTTGGTGGAGCATGGCCTCTAGATCTAAGTTTGAGCTACCACCATGAGTGAAGCCCGACTGTTAGATTTGAGGTTAATCTTAAAGCCACAAGCAGAGGTCGACCTAGATGACGTTGAGTTCAAGCTCAGATCTACTTCGGAGCTCACGATCACGGTCGCAAGCTTCGAGCTTGTTAATTTTATTATTTATTATTTATTAAATATTTAAGTTCTTTTCTCGATGTGGCACTTGGTGGGCACCACATCAACATCATGTGCAACAAAATAGTAATAAAAGAAGGCGGCATCACCATTTTTTATTAGTTATATTAACGAAGTTAATGGAATGATTTGATTGCACAAATTTGATGAGTTTTAAGAGTCGATCGTACTTCTTGAAAATTTTAGAATTTAATTGAATTATCATGACAAATTTTAGGATTTCCGATTCACTTATCCTATTATTTTATTATTTACTTCTAGATGCATAATGGGGGAGACGTGAATCGACTTTGAACGAAGTTTTGTATGATCATGTCTTGAAGACTGATCTTTAAAACAGTTGCAATCCACGTGAATGACAATCTGATTTTCACTTTGGGGCTTTGTTTTAGCATCCTTACCATGTTTGGACCCAACACAAACTCCTTGTAATGTAGGGGAACTTAACAACCAAGAGAGGGTATTGGTTGTGGTGGCCTTTTTCATATATGTTCGTGCAACCTAACATGTAGAGGATGCAAAGTGTTTGTAGAGTTATGCAAAACAGATATCTTCAATAAACAGTAATGTAAAGAGAATAAGGGATGGAAGATATTGTAAACAAAATTATAATGGTTTGTCTTTTTCACTTGTTCTGCTCTTCCCTGTTTTAATGGCCTAACAATAAAGTTGGAATCCACTATTGCCAAATTTGAAGCTTTTGACAGCATTTGCAAATGAAGTTGCCTCTCAATGAGGGATTGTAACTTGCTTTACAAGCACACACACTTCACTCCACTTTTTAAAGTTTTTAAAATACTTTTTTATTGATCACTCGTTTTTTCATTAATCAACCATTTAAAAATATATAATGAGTATCCAATTTTTGTCATTTGACCTTTTTGTTATTAAGATCTTTTTGTTTTTGACTTAGTTGTGTTTCTCCTTAAAGTATTATACTAGTTCTATTAATATAATCATTGATTGTAAAATGTTTATTCTTTAATAATATTAGTATTATTTATTTTGATACTAATTTTATAGTTAATTTCTTTTTCTCTAGTTTTTTTTTTATTAATTACATAAATCAACGGTAAAAGATCGATTTCTTACAAAAAAAAAAATTGAGATGAAAACACACATTTACCCGTTAAACTCAAGTCCATCGCACGTGCTAACGAAAACTATTATGAAAAATTAAAGTCCGTAGCAAAATGAAAGTTGAGGATAGAAGTACAGCCCAAATGCCAAAACTTGGTACAGAGGGACATTTAAGTGCCAAAAGTTAGGAAAGTGATACTTAAGTGCCAAAATCGGAGCAAAATGGATCACTTAAGTGCTACTCCAGCAAAAATCCGGCCAAAATGTTGACGTAGCGATTTTCCGACAAAATAAGTGCAAAACGGTGTCGTTTTGCACTCTGATGTGGCTAGACAATATAAAAACAACGTCATTTTGGTGCTGACATGATAAAAAATAATTAAATTAAATTTAAAACTAAATTTATTTAAAACATTTAAAAATTAAAGTACAAAATTTTAAAAAATTTTATTACAAAAAAAAAAAAAAAGGGGCGGGCCGAGGGCCGAGCCCCATCGCCGCCGCTGCCGTCGCCGTCGGGAAGGGCCGGTGATGGAGGGTCGGCCGGGGTCACCAAGCCCTGGCTAGGGGCCGGCGACCCCAATCGACCGGCGGCGAGGGCCCGCGAGCCCTTGCCCAGAGCCGGCGGGGGTCAGCGGCCCTTGACTAGCCGGGCCAAGGGTCGCCGCTCGCTGGGGGTCGCCTCAATGGGCGGCAGCCCTTTGTCACGCTCCAATCCTTCGAGCACATGCCTATCCCGGCTTGGTCAATTAAATAGCGACTACTTAGGACGCATCGCCGTCCCATTTGTTTTAATGCACATGCGGAAGCAGATAAATAATCCCCAGACAACAATTCAATGGGATAAGAAAGTAGGGCCAAATTTTGAAAACTAAAACCACAACACACTTATACATACATACATACATACATACATACATACATATATATAACAAACCAAGTCATATATATATATATATATATAATACAAGCCGATCTATATATACATATACATAACGTTTGCAAAATAGGGGGGTTTTCAAACAATTACGGGTCCTCGTCCTCCTCTTTATCTTCCTCCACACTCTAACTGGAGCCTATAGCTGAATACATCGGGGATCCTAGATTTGACATGTCCAGCTCCACGTCAATCATCGAACCTCCTGGAGGATCTGTTGTGCCTTTCCCAAAGGCCACTTCCAGTACGTACAGAGAAATCTCAGACTCAGGTATGGGACCTTCCCTCTCTCCATCTCGAGCTTGGCGATACCATACTCTGTATTGATGGGGCACATTTTTGGGTAAACCCTCATCAACCTAGACTATGGACTTCACCAGCTCATAGGTCCATCCCGTGGGGCTCCCATGCAGTGGGATAAGATACTTCTACTCTGTCACCTTCTTAGGTTGACCAAAACGCTCGGGAGGAGCTATCATCTATGGACCTGAAATGTTATCTCACAACGGGGTGAGACGATGTCTCAGCAAGTTCACTCCCTAAGACTCGACTAGGAAGAAAATACGCCCTAAGGGCTGCATAAGCATAAACACGAGTCAAATGACTTACCTTGGCCTCAGTCCCTTCCTGCAAGTCAATATCACATGCAATTCATAGAATCACATCAATAAATCAAATCATCACATCGGATCGAGTCATCGATCAATCGACTCAGTCAATTTCATGTCAACAAGACCATTCCCCGGTCATCCCAATCAATACTATCTATAAAGTCTTATCATAATCAGGACTGTTCACTGTAAGCTAAAAATAGATAGTATAGCTCGCCAGAAGCTGCCAGATATACCGATATAGTATACTAATTATGCTCACCAAAAGCTGCCAGATATACCAATATAGTATATTAATTATGCTCACCAGAAGCTACCTCAAAGATATTATACTCATCCACTACCCATTTCACTGTTTTCATAGTACCCGGTAAAATAATCGTGTGTGGGTACACGGTAGGCCTCATCCAAAAATATAATATCTTTATTTTATAAAGTCCCACTAATTATACAGTCGATAGAAACATTTTTGGCACTGTAAACCAACGCCCCGTGATTTTCTAATTAAATACTAAGTTTAATAAATTTTGGGATAAATACCCAAAATTATAAATAACACCCAATTTGCACCAAACAACAGCCAATTAAATAAACAGATCACACCACTGCAATCAACATAAAATTCCAGTCACCGACTATACAGGTCTAATTTTCGGAAAATAATTAATTAATTAAATAATTACGAAAATTAATTATTAAATGCCAATAAATAGGACTTAGGCCCATAAAGCCTAATTAAAAGCCAAAACGAGCCTGGAAAAATTTTGAGACTCGTTAATTAAATACTACGATCTGTTTACTTGCTAATTACATTACTCTATCCACCTAACATGCAATATCGACTAATTAATTCACTAATCCATTTTAACTAACCACATAATCCAAGCTTAACTTAAACTAATCAACCATTAAACGGCATTAAATTACTAAGCAGGGATTAGCGAGTTAAACTCACTTGATTAGAGGTCCGCTTGGATCAAAACGACGGGGACGCGGAGGGGCTCGACAAGCTCCAAGGCGGGACTGCCAAGCGGGGTCGGGAAAGCCTCCAAAACAGGCCAAACAGCCGCTGGAATACCCACTAACTTCGGCTTAGTGGTGGTGCCGAAGGAGCTGCTACGAGCGGCCACGGGCGGCAGGGATGGACAGCGACGGTGCAGTGGGGTCAGGCGGATTGTGGCGGAGCTTCATGGCGGCGGAGGCGGGCTGGACGGGCTCTGGTTGAGCTCGACGTGGCCTGGGGGGCTCCGAGCTGGGCAACACGACGACGGGACAAGGCTGGACAGTCGGGGGGCTGGCAGACGTGTGACAAGCAAGCGGTGGCTCCGGCGGTGCATGGCGACGGTCCGACTGGGTTGCTCGACGGTCGACGGAAGGGGAAGGTGAGCTTCTCTATTTTTCTAGGTTTCTGGAGGTCTTCGCACAACTAGATGGAGGCAGAAGGTCGACCGGTGAAGGGGAGAGAGGAAGAAGGATGGAGGGGGCCACCTTTGATCTCTCTCTATTCCTCTGGCCCCTTGGTGTGTCCCACCAAGTTTGCTGGCCTCCACAGCAATATTTCTAGTAGCTTTGGCTTCTTCTAGAAGCTATTGAAGTGGTCCAATTGTCATGGGCAATGGGGGCTATGAATTTTGATTGAATTTCCTTCAATTGGGATTTAATTCCTTCTTGAATCGGTGTAATTCGGCTTCTAAAAATTCAATCGTTGAACTCTCGATCATCTTGGCATTTTTCTCACCATTAGAACCCACTTGCATCCCAAATTTACAATAAAAAAACGGTCCTCTGATTTTTGTGGTCAAAACGGCCTATCTCAACTTTTTCCGCCAAAACCTCGATTTGCAAAAAAATCTTTGAAGATTGAGTCAACATTCCTAAAATGACTCGTGACATGACAGAACTTTCAATTTTTGAAATTGGATTCAAATTCACGGTTAATTTCAATCTGGCGTGATTTTAGCATGACCTAGGCTACCGGGTAACTTTTAAAAAATTTTAGTGCAAATGACCTGTGGTCGATTTTCTTCGAGCCACAATGAACCTCTTCGACACATTAGCGACTCTCGGTTGTCGTGAAAATCTCGAAGTTTCAAATATGGACACAGGGTACCAAAATGACAAAAAAATCAGTCTAGTGCCGGTTGACTAGAATTTTGTAATTTAGTGGAATCACCCATGTTTAGCCACACATCTCTATTGAACCGACCTAGCTCTGATCTCTAATTGACTTTTAACTATGCCGTAATGATCTTTGTAGATGAGCACAGTTGAATAATTGATTCCTAGTCGAATTCCCAAGTCTATTACATTAAAATTCCCTAATGACTTCCCCAGATAGTCTAGTTATCTTAAGAGTGATTAACTCTGAGAACAGCACTATAGGCGCGTCGATGAAGGCCCGATTAATTTAATTGAAAGCAGAACTAAAAATTTGGGATGTGACACCCTTGGCTCGGTCGAGCGAGGGCCGCCGACCCCCGTCGGATCTGGGCGAGGGCTGCGACCCTCGCCTAGATCGGGGACAAGGGCTCACGGGCCCTCGTCGCCGGTCGACCGAGGTTGCCAGCCCTTGGCCAGGGGCCAACGACCCCAGCCGACCCTCTCCCCTTCGTTGCCAGCCCTTCCTGACGGCGGCGGGAGGCGACGACAGCGATGGCTCAACCCTCAAACGCCCCTTCATTTTTTTTTAAATTTATTTATTTATTTTATAATCTTTTTAATTTTTTTAATATTTGTATTTGTATTTTTGAATGTTTTAAATAAATTTAGTTTTAAATTTAATTTAATTAATTTTTATATTAACTTTTTACCACGTCGCATCAAAACAACGCCGTTTTGCACTTATTTCACCGGAAAATCGCTGTCACGTCAGCAATTTGGCCTAATTTTCACCGGAGTGGCACTTAAGTGATCCATTTTGCTCCGATTTTTGCACTTAAGTGTCACTTTCCTAACTTTTGACACTTAAGTGTCCCTCTGTGTCAAGTTTTGGCACTTCAGATGTCCGACACTCAAAGTTGAGGGAATGATTATAACTGTTGAAAGTTTAAGAGGAAATGTGTGCTACTCCCTAATTTTAGAAGTATCGTGTGCAATTTCCCATGGATTGACAAAAAACAAAATATCTTCACATAGTTGTACTTTCTCTATTATGATTGGCCAAATACATAGTTGTACTTCTCTAGAAATTAGATGGAAGCCGTTCTAAACGGGTGCATTTTCTCTAGACATGAAGTGGACCTAGGTAATATAATATGTTTCAAAATATCTAAAATAGATAGATAAATATATTAAATATATAAAATAAAGAAATTAAAAAGAAAAAGAAATAAAGAATAAATAGAAAAAACGTGAAGTGATACAAAAATGTCAAATATTCTAAAAGTGGAGACATCTATTTAAAAGTGGGTTTTGCTAACATAATAATTTTTTTCTTACTATGAGAATAATAACTTATTAGAAGTCATAAATTCTTCAATGAATGAATTCTATAATAATTTATAATTATTTAATTTTTTTTTATCACCCAATCATTCCTCTTTAAAAATCAGCATATTAAGATCAAAACCCAAGACTTCCTGGAAAAGAAAAAGACATTGTCCTCCACCAGTGCCGTCCTTTACCCCTGGGGCTACACCTTTCCGGTGTGTTGCCCGCGATTTATTAGGGACAATGATAATGTACCATTCATTGCGTCTTGGTGCTTAAAAAAAAAAAAACAATCCGATCTATGACTAGCCAAATGATCTATTTGCTGCTACTAACTAAGGCACTTTAAGAAAATTAAAGAACATTCCTGTCGTCCTTATCACGATTTCAAAACTTGCCAAGAATTGCCAAGAGAGCCGCAAAGAACAATCCGATCATGAACACTGCCATCTTCCCTTTCACTGCCTAAGTTCTCCAGGTAATTTCAACTTTTGGTTTGCGTTTGTTCTAAAGGACTAATCGAGTTGAAAAGTCTAAATGCCTTGTGTTGTTATTCGAAACAAGATTTACCAAGAAAGAAAACATATACTCAATAGCGCAGTTGAACACTTAACATCACCCATCATAATCAGTTTGACTGAATTGATGACATTGCGATGGCGGCTCGATGTTTAACACGAGATGCACATGTGATGTCTATGGGGCCTAATTGGCAGCATGCTAGTATATAGGCGGTACATTGGCTACAAAGAAACAAAAAGAACGATGTGACGGATAATGAAAACGAGATATGTTAAAAACATGCATGAATGTAAGGAGTAAAAATTATCCAAAAGTTCTTAAATCTATCATAACTAATTAAGTTTAAAATTTTCAATTGTACTGATTTAGTGCAATTTTTTTTGTGATAATTTGCCAATTAATCATTCCAATCAATTTTAACCGGACATTGATGACGTGGACAATTTCTTAATTTTTTTCTTTTCTTTTTTCCTTTTTACCCCTGCTAGCTACCTCTCGTCCAAATCTGGCAAGGGGAGGGTTAAGGCAGCTATCCTCCCCAAATCCAGCAAGAGTGAGGCCCAGTGGGAGTAGCCTCACTTAGGTGAGGGTCAACGAAGGCCGCCTTTATTTGGGCGATTGCTACCTTCGCCTGGGTGGCCCTCATGGCCAACCACACGGAAAAAAAAAAAGAAAAAAAAAAAAAAAAAAAAAGAAGAAAGTAATAAAAAGAAATAATTTTAAAAATTTGTAAAAATTATCTTTGTCAGCGACAACCGTGTCACTAGGATAGTTGGCATCCATGTTAACGATTTCCGACCAAAATTGGCTAGAATGATTAAATTGGCAAATCGTCAAAATGTTTAAGACTAAATTGGCACAATTGAAAAATCTATGGCTAAGTTGACCATCGTGCAATAGGTTTATGACTTTTTAAGCAGTTATTCATTTGCAAAAATACTATAATATACATGAAACCAATAATGAAAATTGGTGCCCACCCCCTAAACGACTATAATAACTATTGAATAAATAAAGAGATGACAGGTTATCCTGAATTTTGGGGTAAAATTATACGTTGGATGTAATCATTTTCTCTACAAATAAGCCCACTACAAGTGGTTACATTAATCACCACTAAAAATTGCACCTCATTAACATTCCCGTGCAATAACAAATTAAAAATAAAAGAGAAAAGAGAACTGATCTCATCTATGTAATTGGTACATCAAACATGGAGTTCTCCTCTGTCTACGATGAGTTTTAGACATCCATATTTTAAGAAAGACTTTCGGTACAAAAGTAAAATATTTGCGTAGGCGTAGCAAATGCGTGGAAGCAAATTCAAGATATCCAAAAATGTATAGATAGAAGCCTTGTTTGAGGCGCTAGCTGTAGTGCCAACCATCGCCATCTGACGATCAGCGAAGTCCTCTGGCGACGACCGCAAACCCTTGTTTGCGGTGAGGATCGGAAATCCTCACTATCATAAGCAGGCGAGGGTTGCAATCCTGCGAAATCTAAGATGAGGGTCACGAGCCTCATCGTTTGCTCGGTAAGGAAGGACCGGCTATGTACCAATTAGTAGTGACGGTTGTCTGCACACATCGGAGATCCAATGAGGATAAAAAAGCATATTGTCATTCAGCTAGAAATATTAAAGTCATCTTGAATTAAATTCATTTTGATTTCAATTGATCCAATTGAGCTTTTCTAGTAAAGTGCATACAAGTTATTCAGCTAGAAATATCGCTGGTAAAGTGAAGATAGGAAAGACCTAATTATAATACTTAGAAACAAAGACCTTAAACTTGATCGCCCAAGTTAAGAGGCTTTCAACTTGATGGCATTCCATGCACAAAGTTTAAGGCTTCTTAAGTGTTGTTTCAAGAAACAATCTTAGATTAAAATTATGCAAAATAGATTTTTATGGAGATAAGGATACTAGAAGTGCCAAAAGTTATTTATAAAACTCACTTTAGTGTTAAAAGTTTTGTTTCGGATTACTTAAATTCCACTTAAAAAAAAAAGATCAATTAAATGCCAACTCTGATTTAGTTCGTCAGAATTTCAACATTGCCATATTTTGTTAATTTCCCAATCTTACGTGGTTTGCTGGCGTACTCAGTAAACATATAACCCCTAAACGATGTCGTCTAAAAATTGTAAATAATGATCGTTTGAATACCAAATTTTGTTTAAATTGATTACTTCAATGTCAAGCACACCACTTGAAAATGCTATGTGGACTGGATTTACTTAATGATATGCCAAGTCATATAAAATTTTTAATTATGAAAGCCACGTATTTTTTTTCGTTGTTATTTCTCGTTGTTGGCATTTCAGTGATCATTTTTCTCCAATTTGGAACTTAAGTGATTCGGTGTATACTTTTGACACTAAAGTGAGCGCTATATACAACTTTTGACACTTTTAGTGTTCTTTTACCAATTTTTATGCTTCTATTTCTTTTTCTGCTCTATTCTCTTCTTTCTAGTTAAGGTCGTGTGCACATTAAAATCTAAAATTAATTTACCAAGTCAAGAGTACTAAGTAGATCAATTTAACTTAATCCCTAGAGTTTCACTTATCATGAAAAAGACTTGAGCAACCCAAAATTTAGTCAACTTCAGGTAAAACAAACAAAACAGAAAATTAACAACTCTTGTCTTCAAAACGACAGAACCCATTGATAAAAACTAGCAGAGTTCAATAATTCTTCATTTATTCCGCCAAGAAGAAAATAATGCATGTAGCAAGCCACACAATAGTTAAAAAGACACATGGTAAGAATCGAAGGAAATGTGACTTAAAAAATATTACACTTGGCCACATTTGGCTTGCTTAATCAAAACAACAAGCTTAAAGTAATAAATGGTCTTGGGTTAAAAACATTAGGTGTATAGGTGTTCTAATCCAAAAGCTTCAAGTGGTCTATTAAGAGTAGGTAGGATACAAGTGGCCTAAGAAGAGTAGCTATGAGGTGATATTTTGATTGAAAAAAGAGAGAGCTTATTCTTCGACCAAGTAAGATGAATGGCTGAGAGTTAAACTAGAGCATTAATGGGATAAAGTTATAATAGGTGATGTAATACATGATATCATTGCTAGGATAAGTTCAATGTTGCATGTGGGTTATAACAATTGGTGGAAAGGGAAAGAGAGGTGGTAAAAATTAAAGAGGGACAAATGACTCAATCATATGGTTTCAAAGTAAATTAGTACGTGAATAAGGAAAACAATGCCCATTCTAAACATTGATAATATGGAAAAATACTGTAAACCCACTATAACGTTTGGCAAAAATTACCGAACGTTAAGAGAGACTCAACTTAGTAAATCTCCAACCTACTACTCATCCGATACACAATCTCGGAGCATATTAGTTTACGTTAACAACCAATATATATGTTTCATTGCCACTAAATATAATTGATCCAAGAGCAAATATTTATAAATTTAATTATAATGGAATCACTTTCCAAAAACAACGGACAGAAAAATACATTTTGAATCCCCCGAGTACTACAACTTATTAATCCAACTGAAATTTCCAATTTTGATACTTATTGTATTCATTTCTATATATTAATTGATGTAGGAATTTTTCGGATGTCAAAATATAACCTAGCCACCTAAGACCATGACATGGTACACCCTGGTCGCTTGCCAAGTCACAATCGTGACCAAGCCAAAGCAACAGCACGATCGAAATCGCTTGGTCACGGTCATATCTCAGATCTAAGCAACAGTGATGAACTGATGCGGGAGCATCCAACGTAGGTCCATCGACCAACTCAGAACCATCGTTGCTTATCCAAGCCAATAAAGAAATTGGGCATTATGTTCTTCGATGGATCATTTTGAATGAATAATATTAAATTCTTATCGATATTTGGTGGTATGTCGATAACTAGCAACGGGAGCCATTTTAGATGTCTTGCATGACCAATTGATGCAGTTTCAGGAGAATTAGTTTTTGGTCAATGGATGAGCTCGAATTTTGGGAAGGCTAAAGGTTTACGAATGCGGTCGAAGAATGCGGAAGGCCAACGGTTCAAGAATGCAAGTTCCCGTACTACTAATTGCATTTCATAAGTTCCTAGGTGTATTTATTATTATGCAGTTGAAGAGTCGAAGGTTTAAGTTCCTAGGTCATTAAAGTCTGTTTTTAATATTTGATGCATGATGGGGTGAGTGATTCTAGAATGGGAATCCGGTGAGACAAGGACAGCTAGGAAGACGTCCCAATGAACGGCAACGACGTGACGATTCTGAATCTCGTCAAAATTCTGATGGCGATTCCGAGTCCACTGGAGACAACCGAACGATTCTGCACACAAGTGATTCTGAATCTGAAATTCGAAGACGCAGACGAAGAGGGAGGCATAAGGAGGATGGAAGAGACATTAAAGTGGAGGTCCCTGAGTTTGACGGAAATCTCAATCCGGACGACTTTGTGGATTGGCTACACAAAACCGAACGAATTTTTGACTTCAAGTCCTATTCGGATGAGAAGAAATGTAAGGTTGCTATCCTAAAGCTGACAAAATATGCTTCTCTATGGTGGGAGAATCTAAAGCATCAACGAGCAAGGGAAGGAAAAGGCCGAATCAAGTCTTGGGAAAAACTCAAGAAGTTGATGAAGAAGAGGTTCTTGCCCGACAACTATAAGCAAGATCTATTCCTCAAATTGAATTCCCTAAGACAACAAGGGATGAGTGTTGAAGAATACATCCGTGAGTTTGAACAACTCAAAATGAGGAGTGAAGTTCCAGAAGTTCCTGAGCAAACTATCGCTCGTTTCCTTGGCGGCATGAATCGAGAAATTGCTGATATGGTTGAACTTCAACCTTATTGGTCCTTTGAAGACGTATGCAAGCTAGCCATAAAAGTCGAAAAACAATTGAAGAGCAAGAGGTTTTCCTTCAGAACCTCAACAAAGGCGACATCCTATTTTAAGGGTGCTTCGTCAAGCAAAGGCGAGAGTTCGTCGACAAAAGACAAAAGCAAGGGAAAATTTGCAGAGCCTTCCAAAGAAGTCCAAAAGAAGTTTGAAGGCGATGCAAGGAAATGCTTTAAGTGCCATGGTTTTGGGCATTTACAAGCCAATTGTCCAAATCGGAGAGTTATGACTCTTCAAGAAATTGAGGAGATCAATTCATCCCTTCAAGAGGCTGAGGGCAATCAAGACCAAAATATTTCTGAATCTGATCGGGAGGAAGAAGTTGTGGAGAAAGCCGATGATGGCGAGCTGTTGATCATCCGAAGAGCATTGCATGTTGAAGTTTCTCCGATAAAGAGCAAAGGGAGAATATATTTCACACCCGTTGCACTATTAACGAAAAAGGTGTGTTCGGTGATCATCGATGGTGGGAGCTGCACCAATGTTGCTTCGACAACTCTTGTCGACAAGCTGAAGCTTCCAACAATGAAACATCATCAACCATACAAGCTCCAATGGCTCAATCAAGGGAATGAACTCAAGGTAACCAAACGAGTTCTTATATCATTTTCGATTGGGAAGAACTATCGAGATCGGGTTGTTTGTGATGTGATTCCTATGGAGGCATGCCATTTGTTATTGGGTAGACCGTGGCAATTTGATATAAATGCTACGCATGATGGTCGGAAAAACACATACTCTTTTCATAAGGAACATAAATACATTTCTCTTTTACCCTTGAATCCTTCTTCAATACATAATAATCAACCCGGGGAGGGAAACACTTGTAAGGAAAATCTGTTCTTGAGTGAGACACGGGTTGAGAAAGCCATTAGCAAACAAAAGAATGTATTTGCTTTGCTTGTGGTCAAGAAAAAGAGTGTGATTGAGCGACCCATAAATCCAAATATGCATTGCTTGTTGAAAGAATTTGCAGATGTGTTCCCGGAGGATTTGCCCCCTGGATTACCTCCCATAAGAGGTATTGAGCATCAAATCGATTTGATCCCCGGTGCTCCACTACCAAACAAGCCAGCTTATCGATGCAATCCAGAGGAAACTAAGGAGTTGCAAAGACAAGTCGATGAACTTATCATCAAAGGATACGTTCGAGAAAGCATGAGTCCATGTTCTGTTCCGGCTCTACTTGTACCTAAGAAGGATGGTACATACCGAATGTGTGTTGACAGCCGGGCCATCAACAACATCACCATTAAGTATAGGTACCCTATACCTAGACTTGATGATATGCTTGATGAATTATATGGTTCTTCTGTTTTTCAAAAATAGATTTGCGGAGTGGTTATCATCAAATCAGAATGCGAGAAGGTGATGAATGGAAGACGGCTTTCAAGACCAAGGGAGGCCTTTATGAATGGTTGGTTATGCCATTCGGATTATCTAATGCTCCGAGTACCTTCATGAGACTTATGAACGAGGTTCTTCGTTCCTTTATTGGTCAATTTGTCGTTGTTTATTTCGACGATATTCTTGTTTATAGTAGGAACGAGGAGGAGCATATCTCTCATTTAAAACAGGTCTTTGATGTCTTGAGAGAACGAAAACTATATGCTAAAATGGAGAAATGTGAGTTCTTCTCTCCAAGCATTGTGTTTCTTGGTTATGTGGTTTCCAAAGATGGAATCTCTCGTTGATCAAGCCAAGGTGGAGGCTATGAAGGCTTGGCCGGTTCCGAAGTCCATTTCGATGTAAGAAGTTTTCATGGCCTTGTTTCTTTCTATCGACGTTTTGTCAAAAACTTTAGTACCGTCATGGCTCCTATAACTGAATGCATGAAGAAGGGTGCTTTTGAATGGACAAAGGCTGCTCATAACGCCTTTGAGGTAATCAAGCGAAACTTTGTGAGTCCCCTATTCTTGCACTTCCTGATTTTGATAAAGTATTTGAAGTTGAGTGTGATGCAAGCGGAGTTGGTATTGGTCTTTGTTCTTGTCCAAGCACAAAAACCATTGGCATATTTCAGCGAGAAGTTAACCGATTCCAAGAGGAATTATTCAACTTATGACAAAGAATTCTATGCCATTATTCGGGCTCTTGATCATTGGAGTCATTATTTGAGGCCAAAGCAATTTGTCCTTCATTCTGATCATGAGGCGCTTAAGTTTATTAGCGGCCAACGCAAGCTTAATTCGAGACATGCAAAATGGGATTCTTGGATTTCAATCAATGAAAGAACTTTATTCTGAAGATGCGGAGTTCTCATCCATCATCAACAATTGCAAGCGGGAGTTCAAGGTACATATTCTTTGCAAGATGGGTTTCTTTTTAAAGGAAATCGATTATGTGTGCCGAAGAGTTCTTTTCGCGAATTGCTGATTCGAGAGGCGCATGGTGGAGGATTGGCTGGTCATTTTGGTATTAATAAAACTCTTGAGGTTCTTCAAGAGCATTTCTATTGGCCAAAGATGAGTGGAGATGTGCATGCTATAATCGCAAGGTGTGCAACTTGTCAAAGATCAAAAAGCCATTTCCATCAAGGTTTGTATACTCCACTTCCAGTACCATTGCAGCCACAGGAAGATGTTAGCATGGATTTCATTGTGGCTCTACCTAGAACTCAAAGAGGAAACGATGCTATCATGGTGGTCGTTGATCGGTTCTCTAAAATGGCTCATTTTGTGCCCTGTCACAAGACCAACGATGCATCTCATATTGCTGAATTATATTTCAAAGAGATTATTCGCATTCATGGAGTACCCAAGACCATTGTGTCGGATCGTGATTCCAAGTTCTTAAGCTACTTACGGAGGACTCTATGGAGAATGCTTGGTACGAGACTCTTATTCAGCACGGCGTATCATCCACAAACCGATGGCCAAACGGAGGTAACAAATCGTACTCTAACCACTCTTCTTCGTGGTATGGTGAGTAAATCTTTGAAAGATTGGGATTTAAAGCTTGCGCATGCTGAATTTGCTTACAATCGATCACCGAGTTATACTACGGTCGATCGCCATTTGAAGTTGTGTATGGAATTAATCCTCTCACACCCATTGATTTGATTCCAATTCCATCTAACTCTCAAGTAAGCTTTGATGGCAAGAAAAGAGCTGAATCGATGAAGAAGTTCCATGAGCAAATTCGATCCAAGATCGAAAAGGCCAATGAATCTTACAAGAAGAAAGCTAATAAACATCGCAAGAAGATTCAATTTCAACCTGGTGATCTTGTATGGCTTCACTTGAGGAAGGAGAGATTTCCATTTCGACGAAAGAACAAGCTCATGCCTAGAGCTGATGGTCCCTTTAAAGTTATTGAGCGAATTGGTGACAATGCTTACAAGATAGACCTTCCTGGAGAATTTGGAGTTTCGGCAACATTCAACGTGGGAGACCTTTCTCCTTACTTAGAGGATGAAAACTTTCAAGATTTGAGGACAAATCTCAAACAACCCGGGGAGGATGATGCGGGAGCATCCAACGTAGGTCCATCGACCAACTCAGAACCATCGTTGCTTATCCAAGCCAATAAAGAAATTGGGCATTATGTTCTTCGATGGATCATTTTGAATGAATAATATTAAATTCTTATCGATATTTGGTGGTATGTCGATAACTAGCAACGGAGCCATTTTAGATGTCTTGCATGACCAATTGATGCAGTTTCAGGAGAATTAGTTTTTGGTCAATGGATGAGCTCGAATTTTGGGAAGGCTAAAGGTTTACGAATGCGGTCGAAGAATGCGGAAGGCCAACGGTTCAAGAATGCAAGTTCCCGTACTACTAATTGCATTTCATAAGTTCCTAGGTGTATTTATTATTATGCAGTTGAAGAGTCGAAGGTTTAAGTTCCTAGGTCATTAAAGTCTGTTTTTAATATTTCCTAATGCTAAAATCCTCCTATAAACAGGGGAAAACTATCCAATGTATGGCATATACGAATTTTATGAATGAAATGGTGAGCTTTCCTCTTCTTGAGTGAACTCCTTCGGAGAGTGGATAACTCCTTTTGGTTTCTTTATCCTTGGAGCATAGATCACTCCTTGGTGGTGAGCCAAGAAGCCCTTTATCCTTGGCTGGTGGAATCTTTAGGCCTTGGTGGTGAGCTTCTCCTATCCCGAAGTCCTTTATCCTTGGCTGGTGGAAGCTTTAGGCCTTGGTGGTGAACTTCGTAGATCTCGATCCTCATCCTCGGTTGGTGGCGTGGCCTTTATACCTTGGAAGGCGATCGTTCTATCTTTGCTGATTTCTTTTTGTTTCTTTACCATATACACTACTCCATACACTTAACCACAAAATTCCCCTCTAAAAAAATCCCATTCTAGAATCACTCACCCCATCACGCATCATGAACAAGGTCGTCTAGTCTTGTTAGTACCTCAGATCTTGCCATGCCATTACTTGGTGATGAGGGCCTCATCGTTGCCGCTACTCGGTCACTCAAACCTAGCCACGGTCACGGCTGTGACTGAGGTTATGAGAAAAATTTAAGGAATAAAATAGGCTACGAAAACTCCATGAAGGGCGGCATAATGGGTGGTAGCGGCAACAACTTGCAGCCGTACCTCGACAAGCAGCGGCGAGGGGGGGGGTGAGGGAGTTGTATTAATGTTTTTATGTATGTCAGAGCATATATGTGCTCGTTTGCTTGTGTTAGTTTTTCCCTCTCCAGTCTCAGCAAAATTCTAAGATAGTGAAGGAGGTAGGATTGAATCTAATTGTGCATTGAATAGGGTAAAATGTTCATAAATTATATATGTGAAATTGGAATTAACTCATAAAATGTGCTTTTTGACACAATGATAACATTTAACTTTGGAATACTAATATTAAGCTTATTAAGGTGAGAGCACTACCAGATAGGGTGATGTTCTAGAAAAGTGCCTAAATGTACTCTAAATGTCAAAACCTTAAAACTTGATATTGCACTAGTCAAAGCAGAAACTACCTCAAGTTATTTAGGGTGCGTTTGGGAACTGCTTTCCAAGGGGCTTTGGGAGGCTAAAGACCTTTGGACCAAAATGAAGGTGTTTGGGAACTACTTTCCAAGGGACATTAAGGCAAAGCTAGCATGTGCAAGGCTAAAAGCCCAAGGCAGGTCCTAGGCTGCCTTTGGCTTTCAGCATTCTCAGAATGCCTCGTGTCCACTGTTCATCTCTACTGTTCATCTTCTTCTCCAGCGGCGTGGCTGATCAGAGACGAGCTCGAGAGGCCAGCAAGGTCACGGCTGAGGTCAGCGAGGTCACAACTGAGGTCGGCAAGGTCCCGACGACTATCACCGGCCAGTCGCGGCGACCGCTCGTGAGTCCCGGCGACTGCCCGCGAGTCGCGTCACCACAACCCAGCTCTGGGTCATACGACCTCAAGCGCGACCCAGATCTGGGTTGCTGCCGGTTGCCGCGAGGTCCTGCGACCTCCGGCATACCCAAATCTGGGTCGGGCAACCTCCGTGAAGGGCCGCCGGGGGTCGCCTGACCCTAGGCGGCCCTCGCCAGTCGTCTCTGGAGGCTGCCAGCGACCACCTGCCTCGCCGACGAACTCTTTTTTTTTTTTTTGATAATTTTTTTCTTTTTTTTTTATTAATCACCAAAGTCCTTTGTAAATGTAATCTTTCCAAATACTATTTTACTCAAAGGTACTTCACAATGGGCTTTCAAATTACAATTTACCAAACACAGTTTGTATTTTGGAAAATCCCTTTAATTTAAAGTCCTTTGCATTTTCCCAAAAGCTTTCCAAAAAAGTCCAACCAAACGCACCCTTAATCTAGAGGTATCGCATTATGTAATATCAAAGCGGGACCACCTCTAGTAGGCATATGATTTAAGGACAAACTGCATGAAAACTTATGGGCTTGTAATGACCTGGCCCAACAATGGCAGGAAGTGGTCATCGAGCCAAGAGTGTAGACAAGAAGCAGCTCCCTATGGGTTTCTAAGATGGTAAAGGAATTGCAATGAATGAAATTGCATATTGAACATAGAGAGAGCACTCCTAAATTATATATGCAAAATGGGATTAACTTATAATAAGAGGCATCTTTTGACATAAAGATGACGTTTAGCATTAGAACTTCAATGTTAAGCATGTTCATGTAAGAACACTACCAAGATGGGTGACCTCCTAAAAAAATACCTACCGATCCACCAAAGAATAAAGCTATGAGACTCAGTATTGAATGACAAAGTGGACAATACTTCAAATGAGTTAATTTAGGGGTGTTACATCGAGAATCCCTCACTGGCATCCTATCCTTGCTCATAATTCATTCCTTCAAAATGTGGGATTTTTTTTATAGACTAATCCTAATAAGAGTCGGATTATTGATTCTTTCCTTTGATTCATGATGTCGTGAGCATAGGTTGTGATCCATGTAGATTAGGTTTCTTAGCTTAAGTAGGTTTTTGAATCTAAATTGGTTTCCTAATCTGAGTAGGATTCCTAGTTTGAATAGATTTCCTAATCTAAGTATGATTCCTAGTTTGAATAAATTTCCTAGTCTAAATAGATCTCTTCATTTAGGTAGAATTCCTAGGTGAATTAGAATTCTTAGTTTAAGTAAGTTTCTTAGTTAAAGTATGATTTCTAGTTCAAGTAAGACTCCTAGTTCAAACAGGATTCATAACTCAAACAAGTTTCCTATTTCAAATAGGATCCCTCATTCAAATAGGATTTCCGACCTAAGCAGGTTTTCCTAGTTTAGGTTGATCTCCTAATTTGAGTGAGTTTCATGGTAAAATTTAGTTATGATAAGATTAGATTTTCTTTTATTAAGGCAATGTGCATTATGCGTAGTTGTTCAATCTTCGCCTAATATGACCCCGGTTCTACTTTCCTTGTGAAAAACCTCAAGAAATTAATATCTTAAGACAACAAGTGTGGTGGCTAAAGGCAGCCATAATTGCTCCGTATATTGTGTTTAATGATATTTTGTACATCTTTTTGTAAGAGAATGAATGAGAATAAATACAAGAAAGAGGAGCAGTGCTAGGGCTCCTATTATTATAACAAATTATAGAAAATATACAGAAAATATACAAAGACTAATCAGGGAAATAATTATGGAGGAAATTTCTGCTGAGCCGTAGCCTTAATATCTAACACCTTGTACCCTTATTGGTTGAATATTACTTTATAGTTATTATTGCTTGAGAATCATGCACGATCATCATATTCCACATGTTAAAGGCTTTAGGTTATGAAATTGATGAAATTGCATGCTAAATGTTTTCATAAAGAGAGGAGATACTTAAAGAGTGTCGGATTTATCTAGCGTAACCAAATCTCTATATTCAGAATCTCTAATTTGTAAGAGTAAGATGGACTCTTATGTCCTATTTGGGTCTCTAGCCGGCCCATAAAATGTTAATGGTAGCTTCAAAGCAAATTGATTAATTATTTGAATGACAACAAAGTTGGAATCGATAGGCTTTGAGAAGGTCTGTGCTATGCATAGGCGCTATCACACAAGATGGACTATTTACGCCCACTTAACAATTCGTCAACTCCCTCGGGAACATCACATTGGGAGGATCGCAACACCCATGTAATGACTCATGGAGGAATGACATGAGATCATACACGCATTTGACGTCCAACATGAGTAATTTTATTGCACAAAATATTCAAAGAAGGTTAGCCACAATGGAAACTGGCATTGTGTATCCCAATTTGTATTAGCGAGTTGTAATGACTCTAACAGTGCGATTGTTTTCACTATGGCAAAAGCAAAACACAAATTTTTACTTTCATATCAAATTTTAAAATATTATTAAAATGTTTTAAGAAAATCATGAAAAAGTTATAGATCACTATCATGTGTCATCTTCGGAAGGACGGAAAAAAATATTTTGTATTATAACTTTATTGAATATATCAATTTCAAATGAAAATATAAATATAAATCAAACACCTCCCTTATTCGCTGGCAATTCGCCCCTTTACCTTACTTTATTCCATGCCCACATTTTCGTGGCAACTGTCGAATCTCGAATAAAAGTTGTAGGCCAAGACCTTTCGCCATGGGAAACGAAGCATGTTTCTGTGGCAAGGACCTTTTTTTACCAGACTTAAAACTTTTGACTTGCCTTGCTCTTTCTCTGACATCACCTCTCCAGCTCATGCATGCATCAGCAGCTGCGCAGAATCAAAGTGATTTGTCAGGAAAAGAAAAAATCTTGCATGCTCGAGCCCAGCCTGATGCACATGTGTGGCTCGCGATCACTCCGCCGTCCATCGAAATCCCAAATTCGCGATCCCACGTCGCGCTTCATGATTGGCGGAATCGATGACTTCGAAATCGCATGTGAGGATGAAAGCGAAACGAGGTGATAATTGGCTGTAGCGTTCAAAGTTGGAGCCCGAATCGGCATCCATATTCATCGGCGCGGTGTGGACATAGATTTTTTGTAATGGTTGACTTCTTATTGACTTGAGGGACATAATGGGGAAAGAGAAACGACTACCACACGTTTCTTCGAAACTCAGAAGAAGCGACTGGAAAGAGAACAACCCTTGGAGGTCACCTTCGTGTTGTTTTCGCGCAAAAGTCCGAGGAAATTGCGCCACCCTTTTGAAATAAATGCATTTATATTGGGACTTTTCTTTTATATGATACACATACGGATGGAATGGAAAAAGCGTTACACAAGAAAGATCTATATACAAGTTTCAATTTTAATAGATAGATGTACTTTTTATACAATACACATACGCACGCTATGGAGAAATTGTTACACAAGTAAAATTTAGGCGTTGATATATATGCAAGTTTCAATTCAGTAAATAGATATACTTCGTTTACAGATGAAAGTTTTTATTTAGGCAAAAAAAAAAAAAAAAAAAAAAAACATTGGAGCACACGTATTAATGGGATGGGAGGATACCTATTCAGTTGACTTAGACTTTCCAAAGCGTAATGGGACAAAGTGGGGATGCAGTTGATGGTCCTCCTCGTGTACCATGTTCGAGGACACCTATGCATTGAGTACCGACAAAGTAGTGGGCACGACACTTATTAATGCATTATGTCAGCTCATGTAAGCAATTATTAATACTATCGTGAAGGGATATATACGTAGAACAACTTACAAGCATGAAAATACAAAAAAGAAAAAGGAATTCTCAGAGTTACCATATGACATGGAGCTAGCTCGAATTGGGTTGATTAAAATGGCAATAGTGGTATTTTGAGGGTTAAAAGGAACTTACTTTCTGCAACTCAAGTTTATCTCCTCTTGTTAGGAGGCTCAATCAATCATTTTCAGTAGAGAAAATCACACCACAAGCCCTAAATCTTATCTACAGAGTACAGTTGAATAACCTTTCAGGGTGCGTTTGTTTTGTGAAAAATAATTTCTGGGAAAACGTTTTCCTTATTTTCCAGTGTTTGGTTCATTTAGGAAAATGAGTCAACGGAAAATGTTTTCCTAATTAACTAAAATGTTTTCATTCTAAAAACTTAAATTCGGAAAACAATTTCCCTTTGAAAGAACCGGAAAACGTTTTCCAAAATGTTTTAAGGTCATTGCTTAATGAAAAATTATTATTAAAAAGAATTTCTAATTAAAAATTTGAATTTGTTATTATTATATCTTTTCTTTTCTTTATTCTTTATTCTTTATTTTTCTTGTTTACTCTTTTATTTCTTTGCCTGTGAACGTCAACCTTAACTCCTCCTCCCCTCTCTCTTTCTCCTTTGCCCCTTCCCTTCCGTCGCCGCTGCCTCCTCCAACCCTAGCCCCTCCTGCGCTCTCATTGGCTTTGCTCCCTCCTCTTCCTCTTCGTCAGCATCTTCTACACCTTAAATCATTTTTCAAATGCAATCCAAACACCAGAAAAATGTTTTCAGTCACGTAACACCAAACAAATGAAAACTAACCATTTTCTTGGAAAATGGTTTCCTGGAAAACATTTTCAAAAAACGTTACGTTTTTAGTGAAACAAACACACCCTCAATTAGTTTAATCAAGTCATAAACCTTTAATTAAAAGTTGTAGTAAGTTCTAAGCTATTAGGTATTGTTCATCGAAAAGATTTGGTTACACCCACATAGGGAAAAGTAAAAAAAAAAAAAAATCATCATAAACCTATTACATTAGTGCCAATTCAGTTTTAAACTTTCTTAACATTAGTATCAATGCAGTTCATCTAGCCAATTTTGATCGGCAGGCACTGATGTGAATGCCGGCTGGTGCTAGCCATCTGGTGTAGGTCGTTCAACCAATGCAGACGTGGCAATTTTTTTTTTAAATAATTTTTCATTTTTGAATTTTTTATTAATTTTTTCTTTTTCTTTTCCTTTCTCCTTTTTCCTTTTCTTTTCTCTATTCTTCTTTCTTGTCCCTGCAGTGGCTAGTGAGCTCCGACGAGATCGTGGCCCTTGCCCAGGGCGATGGGCAAGCGGCTTCGCCCAAAGCTACAAACGAGGCGACTTCACCCAGATCTAGGTGAAGCTACCTTGCCCACATTCTAGGAAGTACCAATACTTTTCGGGAGTCTTCGTGTTGTGTCGAACACTTCAATACATCTCTGACACTTTCCAACACTCAGTCAACACGTGTTAAAAAATCTAACACTTGATCAACTTTCCCAATACTCGAGTTTGGAATTTCAACATGTACATGTCAATTTTAAAAAATTTCAATAAATGGAGGTTCAAAATATAAATATGTGAAAAAATAATAAAGGGGGAAAGAAGAAAAACCTAATTTTCTCTTCTTTTCTAACTTTCACTTCCTGTGACATACAATTCACTCCTAAGTTTGTTTTTTCCTACTTCTCTTTTGACACATTTTGACATGCGAGTCCAGACTGTGGATTAATGTGGATTGCTTATTTTTCTCTTCCAAGTTTTATGGATTATTGGAATGGTGTTGAATTTATCAAATTGAAACAATAGATGATATTAATAAATGGTGGATTAATGTTTTTAGTGTAAATTATTTCCAGATTTTTTTATTATTTATTTATTGGTGAATTTGAATCAAATTAATTTGATTGAAATAATCATAAAAAAAAAATCATGTATGTATAAAAATATACATTTAATACACAACATGTCCTAATGTGTTGAAAGTTTCTATTTTTTAAAAAACAACATGCCAATGTATCATGTCATGTTGTGTCGCATGTCGCGTGTCGCATGTCAATGTCGGTGTTACTTAGCTTGCGATCCTAGGCGAGGCCAAGCAAGGGCCACAACCCTCACAAGGCGCTAGCAAGGGCTTCGTGGACCTCTCCCAATGGCCAAAAAGCCTTGCTGAAGCCTCACCGGCCACTATAGGGAAAGTCCAAGAAAGAAGAAGAGAAAAAAAAAAAAGGAAAAAGAAGAGAAAAAGGAAAAAAAGAAAAAGAAAGAAAAAGAAATTAATAAAAATTCGAAAAAAAAAAGATATTTAAAAAATGCCACGTTAGCATTGGCCAATGCCCGACACTTGCCGGCGTCCACGTCAACACCGGTCGACCAAAATTGGTCGGATAAACTAAATTGATACCAATATGAAAAGATTTTAAATTAGTCCAATTGAAAAGTTTAAAATTAAATTGATACAATGCAATAAATTTATAAGTTTTATAGTACTTTTCTCCACCCATGCATTTACTTTAGGCCTACCAATGCAATTTTTCTATTTTCAGTGACTCTAACTTTTTTCAAGTTACTTAGAAGAAGATACATGGTTGTGTACTAATAAGTTACGCTCCTAATCGAGTTTGATAAGTTATTTTAATGGATTATCCTTTCATTTAAATAACGCCAAGAAAATGTTCATATGAAGAACTAGTCTCTTTTCAACGTTCTCCAAAAATCTTGTCAAGTACTTATTTTGCCTAAGATGATAGCTATATTAATCGTCTAACTCGGACGAACATTGATCATATTTGAATAAAAGAAAGTTCATATACTAATTAATTAGGATTCGACAGTCTTAGGCGTTCTAAAGAAAACTTGGTCGGGCAAGAGCTGCCTTCACCACTGATTGAGATAACGATGACTTAACAAGAAATGATTCAATACCTCCGATACATTTATTTTTTGAGAGTCAATTATAGCATTTTACTTAATCTTTAATCACTTTTAAAAAAATCATTATTGATAAACATCTCTAATTCATCTTATTGGTCTAACCATTTAAGTATATTTAACAGACAAAGAGACGTGAGGATGCAATGGTTGGTTTCATAATTTATATTATCCAAAAATTTTAGAGGCAAAAAACTTAAATAATTATTTGTCTTGCATATCTCCTTAGATATTGTTAGTAATACCCATAAGTTTAATTAATAAATTTTTTATTATATAAATCCACTGATTGTAAATGCTATAAAGCAGTGTTGTAGCAAATATGTTTGGCAATATATTTCGAACCAGCAACATCTTAAAGTTGAGTGGGATAATTTTCTGAAACCTATCATGTAATTATGAAGGCGCTACTACTATGACCGATGTGCCAAGTACCTTACAACAATTGCAACACCTCTTTTCACAACTGTGGATATTAGGGGAGAACTGTACTGAATATACTCTAAGATAACCTTCCCTTAACAAGGAAAAAGCCTTTAACCTTGCTGAGATAATCAAAATTTGAAAATTGAATATAATTCAAAATAATGTTATATAAGCAATTAACAGTTTAGATAAGAGATGATAGCAATTTCTGATATCTCTTGACACCTTGGGGTTAGAACGGTAAGTTTTATAATTAGAACACAATTGAAATTTACCAGGAAATTGGGCAAGTAAATGAAAATTCTCTTGAACTTACAAAAAGAATGAAGAAGAAAAGAAGAGAGATGTCATGTCATAGTTCCCGTTTTAGTTCCTTTCATGCCATTAACCTTTTCTAATTCTTGATATTGTCCACTTTTGGACTCCTTGAAATCACACTCGCGCATTCTCCCCGTAAATCCGCAAAATTCTAACCCTCTTTTATCCGCGTCGTGCCTTATTTCCTGTCTTGTCCCCGTCGCTGTTGCATCCCAACCGTCGTTGGCCTTTGCATCACTGTCATTGTCCCTCCTCGGCCGTCTGCCTCTCTCAACAAAGACCGAGGGACATTAAACTGGCTGGGAACCTAACGCCCAGAGAATGGTAGATAATATACAAATTACCCTATCTCGTAATACCATGGAACAAAGTAATAAAAATATTTACTAATAGGTATTTTATTTAATAAACTAAATTAAAATACCTAAATTACTATTTAATATACCTAGAATATGTAATAAATACTAAATTCTGTATAAATACGAGATATATATAATAGAATAGAAAGAAAATAAAATATATAAATAAAATCAGAATAAAAATTTTTATTACACGAAACATGGTCAAAATTTACCATAAATTTCGAGAAAATAAATAAAAACTTACTTTATATACTTGTCAAAGAATAAAGAAGAAAAGGAGAGAGATATCATGTCATTATTCAAATTTTAATGCCATATAAATATAAATATATATATATATATATTATTTTGGTTATAGTCACATCCATTCCTTTTAGTTTATGTTTACTTCTTTCTCATTAATTAGAGAACGGCTACACGAAGTTTCTTTAATTCCATGTTTAAAAAATAAATTCTTTTATTCCCGATTTGGATTTTGATTTTTCTCCATTTCAAGTAAACCAAGCACTATAAAGATAAAGAATGAAGGCTCAATTTTACTATATTGTCTTTACTCCTAGCAAACAAAAATGGCCCAATGTAAGCTCCAATGATCTTTTGGGAATTCAATTTCTTTGAGAAAATTCCAAATAAGGGCCTGAAGTACCCTCAATTTCTCAAATAAAGATTTGAAGTAAATCTTATCTCAAATGAAGACCTTAAGTGCCCTTATTTTTTTCAAATATGGCCTAAAATGGACATTGTTTAAACTAATGGCCTAAAATAACCATGTTAATCTCAAAAAAGGACTTGACCTCATCAGCTAGTTAAGGGCACTTTTGTACTTTATTTTTTCTTTTTTCTTTTTTTTTTTAAAAAAAACTCACAAATGGAAAAAAAAAAGAAAAGGCTAATTCTTAAAAATAAACAAATAATATAGGCAGGAAGACTAGCATCCCTCCACGACCTATGGCCATTGCCTCATCACCGACAAGAGGCAAGGGCCTGTTGACCCTCACTAGAACTAGGAGATGGTTGCAACCCTCTTCTAAGCCCTCTTCTAAGTCTGAGTGAGGGTCACCAGCCCTCCCCTAAATCTAGGCAACGAATGTCAGCCCTTGTCGAAATCGGAAGCTAGCCCTCCCACCTTTTTTTTTTTTTTTTTTTTAAGTTGTAGTCTATTTTTAGTTTGTCTTTTTTATAAAAAAAAAATAGAAAAAGGGAAGAAAATAAGAAAATGTAAAGGACGTAAATGCCCTTGATCAGCCAGTAAGGTTAGGTCCTTTTTTGATACTGATATATCCACTCCAAGCCCTTATTTGAGAAAATGAGAGAACTTCAATACCTTATTTGAGACCATATTCACTTCAAACCCTTATTTGAGAAATTGAAGTCACTTTGGGCCCCTTTTTGGAATTTTCCCAATTTCTTTTAACTTGAAAGAAGGATTTAAGGTCTATTTAAAGTAATTTTTATTTTTGACTTTTGACTCAAAGTTCTAGAACATTCACATTTTGATTTTTTTGTTTAATCTAAAATACACAAAGCATTTCCAGATATTTTCATTTTTAAAATTTGGAAAGAAATTCATTAGTAACTAAAAGCCTGCAAACAGGATATAGGGATTGGTGCTAAATATAGCAAAAGTAGGAAAAGGACATTATTATCCTCCAATCTAAATTGAAAGAAATTTCTTCTAAACATCCATTTTATTGATAGGTTACAAATTATGAATATCACTCATGTGCAAATTTAATCATAACTAAATATGAATGACATCCATACTTATAAGTTATAACTCACTAGTTAAAAATATGATAGGAGGAAAAAACGGCCCAATAAAAAATAAAAGATAAAGTTATTCAAGGGAGAAATTTAAGGAGGGTCATACTAGATTAGTTTGTGGTGGGACATTACGGGGACGGGCCCTCTTAACAGAAACAACACCAACATGGCTCTACGTCATTAACTACCCAATGTTCGGCTAAAATAGGTGCGCCATGCAATGCCATGTAACTCAGAATAGTAATGGAACACTTGAACATAAATATCAGCCGAGAAGTTAGCTCTGACACCAATCGATAGAAGCGGACATAAATGTGTGGTAATAAAGCAAATCAAAGTAGAGATTTGTAGAAGAAAAGAAAAAAGATAAAGAGAGAGAAATCCAAACCCATGATTGAGAGAAGGAACTACCAATTTAGGCAATGTCAACATCAATTCAAATCATCCATAATAACTCCTTTAGGAAGATAATTCAAATGAAGTAAATAAGTCAGGCAACGTTCTAGAAGTGTTCATCTAAATTTTCCTTGATGGAGAAAAGAAACCACACAATTTAGGCAAAGTCAACATCAATTCAAATCATTGATAAACACTCCCTTAGGAAAATAATTCAAATGAACTAAATATGTCAGAGGCATATACCATCATAATGATGCAAGTCTTTTGAACTAAAGTAAAAATTAACATGGACAATCTAGAAGTGTTTATCTAAATTTTGCATGATAGAGAAAAAGAATTACCAATTTAGACAAAGTCAACATCAATCCAAATCATTGAAAAACACTCCTTTAGGAAAATAATTCAAATGAAGTAAAAAAAACTACGAGGCAAATACCATCATAATGATGCAAATTAATAGTTCTTTTGAACTAAAGTAAACATTGACATGGACATTCTAGAAGTGTTTAACTAAATTTTTTTATGATGGAGAAAAAGAACTACCAATTTAGGCAAAGTCAACATCAATTCAAATCATCGATAAAAACTCCTTTAGGAAAATAATTCAAATGAAGTAAATAAGTCAGAGGCAAATACCATCATAATGATGCAAGGCAATAGTTCTTTTGAACTAAAGTTAAAATTAACATAGACATTCTAGAAGTGTTTATCTAATTTTTTCTAGATAAATTTTTCCATCTAGAAAAAATTTTCTGGGCCAAATGAAGTAACTAGGAGTGAGTAGTTCTAGGGTGGGTAGGTTTCTGGCTCTGGAATTTGGAATCTTCCCTGTCAAGATCGATTCATAATTTTTGGAACTTGGAACCTACTTTGTAAATCTAGAAACTGACCTTGTCGGTTCGATTTGATTTTAAGATCTACCCGAGAGTTGGTCAATTCCCTTTTTTTTTTTAATTCATTGAAAGGATAAACTTTAGTAAAACATTCCATTATTTACAATCGAGACAAATAGCAATTCGGCAAATTAGTAGAGAAAAAAGCCAGCCACAAGTACGGTACAGAACAAGTAGAATTATAGAAGTGTCCAACTCATCCCTTAGTCATGCAAAATGAAATATAAAACAATCCATAAAAGATGAATGAGTAAAATAAAACAAACAGTAAAGAGTTCAAAACCCATAACATGGAACATGAATTATAGAACTTTATTTCTTATTCATCTATAAAAGATTGCTTCAAATTCTAACCACATTGAAAAAAAAAAAAAAAACAACAAACATAATTGATCACTTAACAATAGTTTTGAATTAATTTTTTTAATCATTAAACTTAAACAATTAATAGAACCGGAAACCAGATTGGTAAACTTTATTTATCAATGATAATCTCCTTGTTAAGACAATCCTTGTTTTTCTTTTAAAAAAGAGTGATTATCAAAATATTCACTCATTAGATATACAAAGAAATTAAAATATATATATATATATATATATTTATTGGTCCAATTCTGCGTCCAGAACCGGAAACCAGATTGGTAACAATCGCTTCCAATATAGTCCTTTCATCAATTGCCCGCAACTAGCGAGGACTTTGCAACCCTTGCTGGACTTTAGTTAAAAAAAGGAAAATAAAAGAAAAAAGTTCATAATTTTTTTAAAAAATTTTAAAAATTTTCACATTAGTGTTAGTCATGCCACGTTAGACACCAAGCATCCACTTCAACATTTGCTTATCAAAATCGGATAAAATGACTACGTTGTCAAATCATCAAGAGACTAAGGATTAAATTGGTCGATTTGAAAAAATTATGCCATTCGTAAATTTCAATTTTTTTTTTTTTTGGTAATTATCCCATTATGTTAGATCATCCGAAATCAACAATAAATAAGAAGGTTGTATGGTGTCAAAATTAAGAACGTTGGGGCCATATTTCTTAAATTTGTCCCAAAATGTCAGGGTCCAGACCAGGCATGTCCCAGGAGATCCGCAATCCGATCTGACCAATCCAAAACGAGCCTAAATATCATCACGACCGCAAGGGCGACGTTTGCCATGATAGATAAGGTGTGTTGTGAAAATACAAAACATGAAGGCCATCCCATCTACAGTTATCGAGTTTGGAATAATTCGGCACCACCGGCCAAAAAATCAACAGTTTCATAGAATACAGAATCCACTTTCGTACCGTTTCATACTTTTTCCCTCTTTAGTGGATTACCACATCATTCCGTCCAGGAAGCTGATGAGAGAAAGAATGCGCACAAAAGGCTGACGTCCTCGCGATAAACTTGAATTGACTTGGAAAGTGTAGTCGCGAAGTCTGAAACGGAGAAGTTGGTCGGCGGGAGCCGCGTTTCCACGCGGGGTTTGCGAATGATAACGTCAGTTCATGCTTAATTTCCTCGAAATTGGGCTCGTTCAAGCACGGTGCTAGCAACTTCCTTGAGGTTGGGTGTGGCGTGACTTTACCTTGTGCGTGACGTGTGAATGCACACTCGTTCAACTCAGCCTTAATCTGCATTGACTTCCCTGGGTTTCAACATGATGGTCCTTGCACTACTGATCTCCATAAAAGCGCTTGGAAAAATTGGTCTTTCTAGATTAGAGTGGTCCGGGTCTATCTGCCAATTGATTATGGGCAATTAGCACGATGTGTGCTCGGTTCGTGTTTCATCTTTGCCTATCTACGCTCGTTGGAGACTTTAGTGCTAAATCGGCTGGGCCCGCAGGCATTTGTCCGAACTTGCGGCGCTCCTCCACCGTTTGAATTGCCGATTGCCTGTGTATGCATTTTCGCAGAAAAGAGTACCGCACCGAAAGCAAATTCAAATGGGTTTTCCTATTTTGAACTTGGCATATAAACTGTCAAACCCCCTAGTGGCCACCATTCCCATATGGAAAGGGGGAGGTGGTTTCTCAGGGAGGCTGAAGGTGAGAACGTTTTGTTTTAGGTGTGGAGCTCGATTCTCACGTTCTACAAAAAAATGTCTGCAAGTGAGTTGAGATTTAGAATATAACAGGCACACAAACAAAAAGTATACAAGCTGTCTGCTCATGGACTTCTTCACCAAGCACTGGAATCATGAGCGGTACTCCTCCATCGTCTGAACCGTAGATCTTGGTTGCTTCCATACTCTTTTAGCAGATAAAGTCACTATCCCTAGAGTAAACCACATCGTTTCTCAATTTCATACTTCTACGACAAAAATTACATTAATAGGCTTGTGTCACACTCAGATGACTAACAATTTTGTATATTATTCGACCCCTTCAGAATAGAGTTGGATGACGTTCTGCACGCACAAATCTTTTTCTTATTGGGTGATATTCGTGGCGAACTTCAGCAAAGTCTTGTTCAAATGGTAAGAGGCACTTTGGCCCATATATGGCCCAGTGTCCGATGGTTTCTTCGCTTCATTTTACGCTTCTGCTTGGTCTGCTACAAAGAAGGATACTTGTGAAGCTGTAGTTGACCTCTTGTATTTATCCAAGCCGCTTAAAAAGATAACTGCAGTTGCTATTACCCTGGTGCTTATATTAGCTAATACCCCCATAGTATCTTTATTAGGAAATGCAACAAAAACTTGATATCTTTATCTAAAGGGATCACCAAAGGAAGGTATAAAGATACTAAAATTGTCAAAAAAATTCACATGGTCTTCACTTCAATACTAAAATTTTTTGCCGGCTCACTTTAATGTAGAAGCGGAGAAAAAACAATCATATAAGTGCCTTAGTCAACAAATTCAATTCTGGCCAAAAGTTCTATTTGGCTTTTTTAATTATATGATAATTCATATGTATTTTCTCTTTAATTAAAAAACAAGTCCGATGTGGACTATGATGTAGCTGGAATCTCCATAAACTACGCCGTATGAGCCGATTTTTAACTTCAGTCATGCTTCTCGTTGCAAGCCAGCCATGAAGCCGAGTTTTTTTCCCCTTCTATTACTGTCTGCCAAATTTCATTGCCACTGGGTGCACTGTGGAGGGGGAAATTGAGTTAGCAAGGAAGCCCTAGTGAACCATCCTGCCATGGCTGCAGATCTGAAGGACTAACAGCGTGCTCCTCTTGGTATGGAGATGGAGCTCTTCATTGCCGGGAAGTTGAGAATCGATGAGTTGAAATTGGGGATGAGCCCGATCCAAGAGGTCGCGAGCCCATATATGGCTTTGATTGAAGTGATCGCCTTCATTACCTTCCTCATCTTCATTAGCACCTCGTCATCTTTCACATTTTCTTCTTCTTTGATCACTTGCAAATTGAAAAAATAAAATAAAAAACCTAATGTGGCCTAATTTTGTTTGCAAACAAAAATTACGGTTTATATATGGGGCAAAGATGTAGACGACATTGTTTAGGGATATTATTATTAAAAAGTCCCCTCACCACAAAATATTTTAATATTCAATTTAATATCCATCTAACAATTTAAGTTTTTTTAATAGTTTTCAATGATTCCATTAAATTTTACATTTTATTAGAGTAGGAAGTTCTATATTCAAATCTTTTGGAGTATCTCATTTGCCTCCTTTATTATCAATGCCGACACTTTAGTCTTGACTACATACAAACCTATGCATGCTTTCATCTTATAGCCTAAACTTAGTCTAAATGTACCCTCACGGATAAAGGTTGAAAAGGTAGTGCTCAATCTCTCGCCATGTACCGCTTTGTCTTATGTAGACTCAAGGAGGTGACTTTTATAATTGATGTAGCACTTTATCCTATGTCACACTTAATTACCACTTTGTACACGTGCAAAATCCATATGGCAATGCATCACACAATCTCATTAATCACATGAATCAATATCGATGCATGCATATAAGAAACATAAAGTAATATGTCAGGTCAATTTTCATCGAAAATAACATTTAAATACACTTTGTGAAAGGACGTTAAAAGAGGCCATTGATCTACCCAAATAACTGCATGCAGTTCGTGGTTTTCATTGCACCACACGGTTGATCATCCATTTTTATTTTTATTTTGGTCGCATTCATTCACGAAACGAAACGAGCCTTACAAGGCAACGATGGATAAAATTCTGAACATAGAACTTCCGAAAGGGAGGGAGGAGGAAAAGTCACCCAATTTGCAAGAAGATTTTTGGAACGGTGAGAGTTTGCTAGCCAATCTGCCGCTCAGTTTGCCTCGCGTGGACTATATTCAACCCTTGCTGAGATGACCCTTGCTGATTTAATAAGGCGTAGCTCTTCTTTGCACTGTTCCACAATTTCCTTTAAGTCCCATGAAGGTTCGGCCCGGCCCATCACAGCTTCCACCAGACTTGAACTGTCGCTTTCTATCACCCATCTGCAGTTTTGACCGGTGCCTGTGCGCACGTGCGTAGCTTCACTTAAACTCAAGTGCTTCAATCCCTGCAGCAGAGCTAGGACTTCTGCTTGCTGGGGAGAAAGCGCCCGGATCTGCACTGCAACGGTAAGTTGAGTTACAAGTCAATTTATATGGGCTCAAGCTAGAGATTGAACTCTTTCCAATTTAATCCACTAACAATCAAATGGATTCATTTGGGCCCACTAACAAATCCAAGTCTATACTGATGAAGATTCGCATAGCAAACCATTAGCACGCACATGTCCATTTCCTCAAATAATGTCTAATTTTAGATTATTCTCTAGCCCACGGATGATATCGTACATGTGTACATTTGAAAACAATACACTGATTACGAAGATAGTTCCCACTCAAACAAAAAATATCTCAGTTTTTCTTTTTAAATGAGTCATTTAGAATTGCATTGCAAGATGTATTTGTTTGAGCGAAAAAATTTCCACAAATTAATTTTCTAAAGGGTTAATACCACGAAAAACCTCAAATTGATACATTTGCAATAAATTTTCCCTATATTATTTTCTGTTAAATTTTACTGTTAAATTGTTAAGTTAAATGATATGTAATAGTTGACGAGTGTACTAGTTTGGAGTTTTACCCTCTATTTGTCATAATTGTATCATTTTGATTTTTTTGTGGTATTAATCTAATTTAATGGAAACTAATGGAGGGTAAAATTGTCATAAAAGTACTAGCTTGGGATTTTTATGATCAAAAATTAGTTTGGGATAAATTTGTCTTAAGTGTACCAATTTAGGGTTTTTTGTGATATTAACGTTTTTTTTAAACTTTCATACATTTGCTTTGCTAAAAATTATCGGTCAAGAGAAAACCATACATGGTCCAAGAAAATATGTATGTTTAAGGAAAATATATTCCCAATTGAAAAAGGCAAAAAATATTTTTCCTGAAAATTATTTTTCTTTATTGTAAATTTTTTTTTCTGAATAACATCTGAAATTTCAGAAGTAGACACGCAAGATGAATATTTCAAACTGCATTGAAATTTCAAACTAGCAAAGTAAAGTTAGCAGGATTTTCATCGGATTAAAAAAAAAATATTAAAAGCATTAGAGCCTAGGCCCGGAGGGGAGGAGGCACTTTCTAAAATATATGATTTTCTCATCTAAACAACTTTGAAAATTATGAAAATATAGCTCTGATTACTTTAATCGTTCATAGCTATATAATTTGAACATAAGAATGTCCAACACAAAACAAAAAATAGTCGAACAATATTGGTACTACCGAAAAGTAGAAGTCAAAAATCAAAAGTAAATGTATTATATGGTGCATGTGTATTGCCTATAAATGCCCAATCAAAAAACAAAATGTCTATAAGGGGAGTCTCAATCATTTGCCGATGTTGTTATGAGTTTACATTACCTAAATTTGCAACCTACTAGGACCATGTAAATTGGAAAGTGCTTGAAAAGTTAATTGCATTTAACAATTGTACTTTACTATGATATCGTAATCTAATGATGAATCCATAGATATTGTGTTTATGTATATGATATCATCAAATTTCTAGTAATATGAGTAATAATTGACCTATTAAATCATTAAGTGGCTGAGAAACATTTCAGAATTGAGTTCAAATTCGAGTGATTTCCATACGAAAAGGAAGGTATGCAAATTGTCCTTGCATAAATCCTTAAGTATGAGAATTTTTTTTTTTTTTTTTGGAAAACTTTAAGTACGAGTATTAGATTTGGTATAGTAGTTGAGGTTCGAGATTTTTAGTTTAGGAACCGAAACTTACATGTTCAAGTCTCCCATATTATGTACAAACTATGCATATAGTGTTACTTACGTAAAACAAAAGACCGGGCTTAAACAATCATCAAATTTGCAATATGGGTATTTCTCAGTAATTTGAAAATGTAATAGAGACAAGTTTTAATCAATACATGTACTTATGCAATTTAAACCTATTGTTGGAATTTTTTTTTTTTTTTTATAGTTAGAAAAATCATACTCGAACTTTGGCACTCCTCTATCTTATTAACTTATGATCCATCACCCCGCCCCTTCTCTCTCTCTTGCCTGGCCGTGGACCACAACAATCCTAAACTGACGTTGCCACCTCCCTAAGCTGCCGGTGCCCCTCAATACCGTTATGGACAATCTCCAAGTCAGGCCTTGCATCTCTCTATCTTCTCCATAGAGCCTCCGCCGACGTCTCCCACGCATATGGGGCAAGCTTGACGCGACGCCGTGGCAGGGCTCCACCAAATTGGGAGTAGAGCTTGACCAAGTGCACCATTGAGCTCACAAGTGTGGCGTCGAGCTAGACCATATGACACAACTGGTGAAGAGATGGAGAGAGAGGTGTGCAGGAAGAGAGAGAAGGGCACAGGTGGGAGAGGCTATTGCAACAAGGTGGTTGCTTCACTCAAGGCGGCGACAATGACAAAGCGGCGGCCATGGGCGGCACTGATCAAGTGTGGTTGAGCTTGGGTTTGGGTAGGTTAGGTTAAGTGAGATTTACTGTGGGTGGTATTAGGACAACGAAATAGGTAAATTTGAGAGAAAAATGGCAGATATGTAAATAGGATTAAAACTCGGACACTATGTTTTATCGAGGACTTAGACTAATTATTGGTACAAACAAACTCAAAATGGATTCTAAAACTGTGGATGATGTCGCGACCTAACCCTTTAGGCTTTTGATCCCAAGGAATAAATTTAGAGATACTTCTTCAAAAACGGTCCTCAAGGCGCAACACACAAAGAAGGTTTGAAAGTATCTGTTGGAATTCTAGTCGGCGGAAGACGACTTACCTGATTCCTATGCGCAAATAGCAAATAGCCCTGGAACGAACGTTGAATTGCGAATCAACCACGAACAACACCACCTCACGTTGGTCAGGATGCGATCACAAGGAAAGCACCCGATTTCCACGGCGTAAATGCAAACCGTTCTTGCCAAATTGAAATGGATCGCCTTGTTCCTTTAATGATGGAAATAGAGAGAGAATTTTGGTGCAAATGATATGACAACCATTCCAACGGTTGTGTTCGGGAGGCTTATATACGTCTCCCTTCGTACCCCTCCATTAATACATTTCCATCGTAACGTTTCAACTTGAAACGGTGCGTCCAATCGCACCCCATCATGGACGTACCAACTTAAGTACAACATCTCCAGCTAAAGTACAACATCTCCCACTCGGACATGATGGACTTGATAGCGCTCTATCAAGAATATAAGGCAAGGCGTTCAACATTCATCAACTTTACAGAACAATTCATACTAGCAAGTAAGCCGTACGACCAGTGAGTACACCTACACTTGGGAGCTCAAATTATGCACCTGTTAGGGATGACATAATGGCTACAACCCCGAAGAAGAAATAAACAATTGATGTCTCACGGTGCCCCAAACATATTTTGTTACATTAATACAAGTATACCTATCCCTTAAAGGCTATATTTGATTATCCTCAAAACACATCATGTATTTACAATTATATTCGCAACCACATAAGGCGATATAATTGGTCGACCAGTAAATACATGTGACAGATGTAAAACAACAATAGTCTTCCTTCGCACTCATGTCTCTCTCAATTTTAGAACAATTGCTTTCCTAGACACATCCCATAGGCCATATCTATTCATGACCGCCCGTAACATGCTAAAGTAGCATCATTGATCTTTCATTTTGAGAACATAGTCAGAAGTAACATAGGGCACAAATTGAGGTAAATTATAAATTACCTCAAGGGCTCACACGATGAGTAAATAGGGATAATTTTACTCACCTTCCCTTGTCGGTCGAATAATGCACATGTAGTATGAATTACATGTTATAGTGGATTTCTCTTTCTTTAATAGCGTATGTCATTTCTTAAATATATCCACTATACGGATCTTAGCCTAAACATAGTCACGTGCTTTTCACGTACTCATGTTTAGCTCGAGTGCTATATTAGCTCGCTTTCTATAGCGCCCAATTAAGTACTCGCATCCGGCATTTTACAGGCATACATGATTGTGGGACTATCATGTTCAGTCTTATTATAAACAAATCATAGACCTCATCTTGACTCCAATCAAGGCGACATATTTTATGTACCAGACTTGCTCTTCAACATTTATTTGTACATAACGTCTCATCTCAACATGCTAACTATAGCACTTGAGGCGATTGCTCGTGTGAGTGAGCCAATCATTACCTGCTGACATACTTTTCAATAATATATATGTGCTTGTGCTAGCCTCATAATGGATTTGTACTTCTTGATAAAACATCAAGTCATTAATAAACAAACAAGTACAATACATATATCCATAAATACATAAAACAATGATTCTCTACAATAACACATATCACATTCTACGCAAACCTAGTGACATCCTGTGGGTCAAGAATATGTCTCTAGGAATAGCCTTCGTAAATGGATCGGCAACCATTCTATTGGTTGAAATGTATTGTAGAATCACTTCTTTCTCGCTATAACATCTCTCGATGAAGTTATTCTTTATGTCAATGTGCTTCGTCCTTCCATGATACTTGGGATCTTTCACATAGGCAATGGCTGCTTGACTATCGCAATAAACTGTCACCGGTCTTGGAATCTCGGTGACAAGTGGCTAAATTTTCAAAGAAACGTTTTAGCCATACCGCTTCTTGCACCGCGGGGCGGACACGCAATAAATTCAGCCTCCATAGTAGACAAGGCTGTGCATGTCTGTTTCTTGCTATTCCAAGAAATTGCACCTCCATTGAGCAAGAATGCATATCCAGAAGTCGATTTACGCTCATCTAGGTCTCCACCCCAATCGGCATCTGAATAACCTAATAGACGTAAATCATTCCCTTGGTAACAAAGTCGATAGTCCATGGTGCCCTTCAAGTATCTCAGGATCCTCTTCACTGCTTTCAAGTGTGCTTGACCGGGATTTGATTGAAATCGGCTCACCAATCCCACGGCATAACATATGTCGGGTCGAGTACACATCATAGCATACATCAAACTTCCGATCGCACTAGCGTAAGGAACAGTTTCCATCATTTTAATTTCTTCTGAGTCTTAGGACACATCTCGGTACTTAGGCCTTCACCTTGCATGACAAAGGGTATCAATGGGATTACAATGCTGCATATTGAAACGATCAAGAATCTTCATAATATAAGACTCTTGTGATAAAGTAAGGAGTTTCCTTGATCGATCTCTTTCGATCTTAACTTCTAATATATAAGCAGCTTCTCCCATGTCCTTCATTTCAAAATTGAGGACAACCATTCTTTTATGGTGATTACCATAACCTTGTCATTTCCAGCCAACAGAATATCGTCCACATAAAGTGATAAAATCACAAATTTGTCTTCGGACCGCTTGACATATACACAAAGTGATCTTCTTCGATCATCGTGAAACCAAAAGTTGTTATGGCTCGATGAAAACGAAGATACCACTTTGTCTAGATGATTGCTTAAGGCCATATATTGAGCGATGAAATTTGCAAACTTTATGCTCTTGACCTTTAACTATGAAACCTATCGGTTGTTTCATATAAATTTCCTCATCTAGTTCTCCATTGAGAAATGCCGTCTTTACATCAATTTGATGTAATTCAAGATCCAAACGTGCAACGATGGTTAGAATAAGGCGTATTGAGGCAAACCTTACAACTGGTGAAAAGGTTTCCTCGTAGTCTATACCCTCTTGCTGAGTATAACCTTTCGCCACAAGACGAGCCTTATACTTTTCAATGGATCCATCCGCCCTTTGCTTAATCTTAAAGATGCATTTGTTTCCAATGGCCTTACGATTGGGTGGTAGATCAACCAAGTCCCGGACATGATTTGTCCTCATTGACTCCATCTCGTCTTCCAAAGTTTTTCTCCATTCTTCCTTATCAGAGGATGAGAGAGCCTCTTGAACAGTCTTAGGCTCGGCATCATCTTTATGAGCAATCATAAACGCTTCCCCTTCAATCTCAAAACGACGACGAGGAATACTTTTACGATTACTTTTACGCAATTGAATTTCTCTTGAATTCAATTCGCCAGACGATGCAACACTCCCACTAGGTCTTTCATGTTGAGGTAAATCTTCATTTTCCTCCATAACATTAGTGGGTGTATTATTAGGATCTTCCATCTCATATAATTGGAAATCCTTATCAATCTCACATCTACTAGGAAAATCGTTCTCCAAGAACGTGACATCTCGTGACTCCTTTTCGGTCACACTCCCATCAGCTTGTTCACCTATGAACACATACCCTTTGGAGTGTTCGAATATCTTATAAAGATACATTTCTTCCCTCTAGGGCCTAATTTGCCATATTTATGGGAAGATTCATGAACATAAGCTGCACATCCCCATGGACGTAGACTACTTAAGTCTGGTTTTCTACCAGTCCATAATTCATAAGGGGTGGAAGTGACCGATTTTGAGGGCTCTCGGTTAAGTACATAGGCAGCAGTCAATAATGCATCTCCCCAAAAAGAGATAGGTAAATTTGCTTACGCCATCATAGACCTAACCATTTCCAATAGGGTTCTATTCCTTCTCTCGCCTACCCCATTTTGTTGTGGAGTATTAGGAATAGTCAATTGTCGTACAATTCCCTTTTCATCACATAGAGCCTTGAATTGCTCCGATAGATACTCATGTCCGCGATCGGTTCTCAATGCCTTTATTATTTTGTTCAACTGATTCTCTACCATCGTTATATATCGTCTAAAGCATTCTAATGCTTCGGACTTATGGGAGATCAGAAAGACATAACCGAAACGCGTGAAGTCATCTATGAAAGTAATGAAATATGAGGCTCCATGCCTCGCCCTCACATTCAAAGGACCACAAATGTCGAATGTATGAGTTGCAATGGAAATTCAGCTCTAGTCCCTTTACCGAATGGTTTTCTAGTTGCTTTTTCCGCTAGACAATGTTCACATACGGGTAGATCAACATTAGTGAGTGACCCTAAAAGGCCTTCTCTAGCTAATCTTTGCATTCTTTGCAACCCAATGTGACCTAATCTAGCATGCCAAATATTTGCATCAATCTCAACATTACTAGAAGATGCAATTAAAGAAAAACAACCATTAACATTAACATTGTACTGATCATAATCAATGTCTAACACCATAAAACCATTCAATACATGACCTGAACCATAATAAACTGTTCCATACAAAATGTCAACACAATCACCATGAAAATTTAAAACATAACCTAAGCTAAGAAGAACAACTACAGAGACCAAGTTTCGTCGTATATCCGGAGCGTAGAGGACATCATGTAGGAATAGGCTTCGACCACCACGTAAAATTAATTTACATGTGCCAATACCCTTCACTTCAACTCGAGTTATTCCCAACATATATCCATCTTCTTCCAGGTTGTATCCGACGATACTCCACAAATGCTTCTCGGTCTCTAGCTACGTGGTCTGTTGCTCCCGAGTCTATAGTCCACATTGGATGAGATTCAGCAAGCATTACGATACTAGAAACAAAAGCATTACTTAGAGTAATGGAGTAATAGGGTACCTCTTTCGGCTCAGTGCATTCACGAGCAAAGTGACCCATCTTGCCACAATTGTAGCACTTCATCTTGGCCTTATCCTTCTTCCCACCACGCTTCTTGCGTTGGAATGTCTTAGCCCTTTTAGGTGCCTGATCAGTCTTCTTCCCTTTGTTGTTGAATTGAGTATTCCTTTTGCGCTTGAAGCCCGAAGCTTTGCGCGAACTCGATTCAGCAACATAAGCATGAGTAGAGGATCTCGCAACCTCTAGGCGCTCATCCTCTAATTCCAAATGATGCGTTATATCATTAAAAGCGACAATATTCTCATTGTGCGTCATATTGATCTTCATATGCTCCCAATTGTCAGGAAGGGACCTTATAACAGCCTAAACCTGCTGTTCATCAGTAAGGGAGTGACCTGCCAACTTCAGCTCACGAATCATATTTGACATCTCCCGAAGATGCTGCCTCATCGTTATATTTGGGCGCTTTCGGTATGTGTCAAACTTGATGGTGAGTCTCCTCGCCTTAGTGGCGGATGTACCCACAAACTTATCTTTCAAGGCAACCCACATTATATGAACTTTATCATAACTTTCAAATTCACACATGAGATCATCCTGCATACAGCTCAGCAACGTGATGCGAGCAATGCTATTCTTCTTTTTCCAAGCTTGATAAGCTTCTAGATCTCTCCCCGTGTTGAGCTGAAGTTCCATGCTTAGGTTCATCCATGGTGTGGTTGAGGGTTTCAAACCTCTTGCTCCTCAAGGATGTATTGAACTTTTCGGTGCCAAATATCATAATTGTCACCGTTCAGCTTCTCACCCTTATTGAGGTCAGCCACAATGGTCTTGGATGCCGATGCCATAATCAATTGCTATAACATATTGACATAATAGACGCAGAATCAATACTAGCACATTTTTCAGAGTAACACACATATTTAATTTGCAGCAAAAACAAACTAAAATAATGATAATTCAACAAAAGGCACAGAAACAAAAGTTCACTATGTTCCCAATCAACTTCTATGTACAATTGTTCTATTATCATTAATTAGTTTTATTTGCACAAATTTTGAGTTCTAGATGAGAACTCCTACGAATTCTACCAACCTACGAAACTCCCACTAGGAAAAATAATTACATGGCCTCATGTAATTTCTACATTTTTCCATTAACACAAAAACATAGCATGATGTAAACCAATATACAAATAACAATCATGCAGCAACTCCAATAAAAAAACCACAATTCAACATGTAATGGATTTCCTACCATTGTTCGAATTTTCTAGCAACTTGAAAATTGCAAGTATATTAAACTATATACATGATATCATCGAACCAAGCTCTACACAGCATATATCACATCATTTGCACACAAGCTAGCTACTGTATTTCCTAAACCACAAGAAAATACAAGTTACAAATGATTAAACTATGCATTAAACCCCAAAAATTACGCGTACATAGGGTTGCCTACACATTTTCATACATTTATAAAATCCAAAAATAAAAAATAATTATACCACAGTGTAGGGGACATCCATACGAACCCAACGCCACCAACCACGCTCCAATCGGAGCTCACACACGCCCCCACGCGCCGCCTGAGTGCGCGGCGCGTGTGGCGCACGCGCCAGCAAGCCAAAAGGCTCCTGGCCGGGCGGACCGGTCGGGCCCCGTTGACCGGTTCGGCCGTTGACCGTCCGACCGGTGACCGGCTCGACCGGCGACCCCGACCGTTGACCGGTCAACGGCCGGGTCAACCACAACCGGTCCGGTCAACGGTCAACGGGTCCGGTCGCCCGGTCGGGTCAACGGTCGGGTCGGGTCAACGGGTGCAGTTGGGTCGCCGGGCGCGCCGATGACGCCCGGCTACCGCCGGCAGTGACGTCATCGATGACGTCACCACGCGCGGTTTGCCGACCGCGTGACGCGGCAGCCGCCGGTTCGCGGACCGGCGCGTGCCCACACGCGCCAAGCCGTCAGCGCTGGCGCGCCGCCACAGCGCTGACGGCTGCGCGTGTGGGCGTGCGGCGGCGTCACGGCGGTGCTCGACCCACCGTTGGACTCGTCTCAACGAGATCTTTCACCCCGTATATTCAAAATTAATTTTGACCAAAAATTATTTCGAAAAAAGGCCAAAACCGTACGGGTGTACGCGACCCCGAGTCCGTTCTTCGCTCCGGTTCGATTTCGAGTTTTTCGGATGGCAATTCCGACTATCGACATCTAAACAAGTGTAGATTTCATACTCTTGATCTTAATATCAAAAGGTAAACGAGAAAAATCAATGAAAAACAAGGCAGAAATCATGACCGGGCTCTGATACCACTGTTGGAATTCTAGTCGGCGGAAGACGACTTACCTGATTCCTATGCGCAAATAGCAAATAGCCCCGGAACGAATGTTGAATTGCGAATCAATCACGAACAACACCACCTCACATTGGTCAGGATGCGATCACAAGGAAAGCACCCGATTTCCACGGCGTAAATGCAAACCGTTCTTGCCAAATTGAAATGGAACGCCTTGTTCCTTTGATGATGGAAATAGAGAGAGAATTTTGGTGCAAATGATCGACAACCATTCCAACGGTTGTGTTCGGGAGGCTTATATACGTCTCCCTTCGTACCTCCATTAATACATTTCCATCGTAACGTTTCAACTTGAAACGGTGCGTCCAATCGCACCCCATCATGGATGTACCAGCTTAAGTACAACATCTCCAGCTAAAGTACAACAGTATCTTCCTTAATGTTTGTCCAGGAGGTCCATCAATCGAGAACATGGATTATCCTAAATCCATATCTCTCGTGCAACAATTCATTTTGAGTTTTCCAAACAACTTAAAAAAACATTATCTAAGAGTCACCACTAGCCTCTTTGTTAGGGGCCAACTAGAAATCCAATGATGGGTTGGGAGACTTTTCTTGATTTCCACGAAACCAGAGATTTCATGGGTTCGGGAATCTTAGTTATGCTGATGGATGTCTATTAGCATCATTTTGGTACCTATGAGTATGGTTGTTATCTAAGGTGGCCATGCAGTCTTTTTACATTCTCGTGCAAGTTCAAATCTTAATACTGAGCGATCACACATAGATGGTTCATTCATGTCATTCTATACTAACTATCAAAACGAAGAGAAAAATCAATCAAGTAAAGTGAAATTGCATTGCGGGAAATAGACACCTAAGAAAACAAACTAACGGAGAAGGAAGAACAATTCAAAGTACAAGAAAAGCATATTTGTAACTCATCGAGTATTTAAACAATTGAACTAAAAACCCAAGACGAATCAAGAAAATGAAAGTGTACAAAATATCAAAGCCAAATTGAATATTGGCTATCCCACTGTCTTCAAGTTCTTGTAGCCACCATCTCCAAGGGTTGCTTTTGGAACTATTCTAATATTAACTAGTGCTAAAATAAGAATCAAGGGTGCAATCAAATACAATCAAACAAGTGTAAACATTTCAAAGCAATTCAAAACACAAGGCATGGCCTCAAGATCGGCCTTTGATGTGCATGCATTTCGAGCCATCCTATGACTACTAATTGATTGTTATTAGCTGTTGGTATTTGGCCATCCCTTATGTTCATAAATGGTGGACAAAACCGAAGGACTCCTAGAATTTGGATCTAGTTGTGTCCCTTTGGTTTACCCCGTGTACATGCATCAATCTTAAACCATTCATCTTACAAACACATGCAAATGGAATATAAGCTCATACACTTAGGTCATAAGACCTTAGTTCTCAATTAGTCAACCAATGAAAGTGAACCGAAATGGGTCACTTGCATAATCAACGGAAATTCAATCATTCAAGTATCCATCTAATGAGATCTTAAAGATTTGCAATCGATGACACAAGTTTTGAGAAATTGCAGTCAATGACACAAGTTTTGAAAAATTATAATTGAGTCCTTTTACAAATGTTATCAAACAAGGATATTAAGTTCGCTAGACTTGTGAGACAAGTTTGATGTCCTTAGGAAATGAATTCCAGGATCCAGGTGCAGATAATGTCGCACATTGATTGGGCCCTTTGAGCTATCAAACATGACTCAAATTTAACAAACTTGACATCAATAAAAGCTTAGAACAACGTCTAAAACTTTTGAGTTTGGAAAAATTTCAAAGAAAGTCATTAACTTCATTAAAGTTGTGAAATACCTTCAGGTGTTCTATGAGAACTTGGGTGCAGAATTAACGGCACTTTGATCAAGCTCTCTTTTAAATATTGTTGATACATGATTTTTAGTCAACATATCAATAAAGGTAGAAAACTCGATTTTAGGGTTTCCGATCGTGACGGGATCCGTTTTCAAACAAAAGTGTCTATTGTTATTTCTTTTTCTTTGGCCTATCATTTTCAAGCAATTTCTAACCGTTTTTACTAAAAACCTAAAAAGTCAAATGATTGACTTTCAAATTGACTTTTGGCCAATCCTTTGAACCAAAGTCAAACCCTTGAATTAAAATTTGACTTTTCACACAAAAAGATTCCTTTTAGTCCCAATTTGACTTTGGCATAAAAAAAATTTGCGAAAATCTATTAAGAACCTCATTTTCCTAATTTTTTTATTTTAGGTTTAAAATTGGCTAGAAATAAAATTATTTTTATTATAGTCATTATTAGGTTTAGTTCCTTTTACAACATTTGATCAAGAGGTCATTAGCCATTCACTCGTTCAATCAAGCGTGCCAAAATATGAATTCTCATTTTTAGCCCTAATTAGGGGGCCATGATCTAAAAAAAAAAAGATCTGAATTGGAGAGAAAATCTCTCAAAATCTCTCTCTCTCTCTTCTCGCGCCCAACCGCCTCATCGCCCTCCACCATTCGCTGGGCCCTCAACTACTCGTCCAAGCCTCCGCTAGCCAAGCGCCACTGTCCACAAGCTCCGCCAGACTCCATTTCCTCTCCTCTCCTGCCATAGAAGCTCGATGCTCTGGTGACCTCGTCCAGACACGAAACCAGATCAACTTAATATCGGCTTTCACGCCGGTAACCAATTCAGCGAGTCTTAATCACCATTCCAGCAATCTGCAGCCATCTCCTGTAGGGGTGTCAACGGTTCGGTTCGGTTCGGTTTTTTTAAAACCAAACCGAACCAAACGGAACCGTTAGAAAAATCTTCCAAACTGAACCGAATACGAACTGAAATTTCAGTTCAGTTCGGTTCAATTTTTTGGTTTTTGGTTTTCAGCTTTTGGTTTTCGGTTTTTTTTTTTTTCTGTTCAACTCAAAATAATCTAAATTCAATATGTTACTACACTTCAAGCTTAGAGGATTTTGCAATTTAGATCATATACTTCATTCCCTTTTTTAAGCATTGGCCAAATAATGATATCCAATTTAAACAATTACTTAACATAATCTTTCTTGATGATTCTCTAAGAGACAATTCTATCAATTGAAAAAAAGAAAGAATTTTTTCCGTACTGATGAATTACTAAAAAAGTTTATAAGTGTCAAAAAACTATTGGCAAAAAGTATTTACTTCATCTCATTCCCGAATAACATATTGGTAAGTGCTAAAACAAATATTAGAGTTTCCGATTTTTAGTCCATTCTAGACTTGAAAGTTTTGGTTTGGTCAACAGAAGACTTGTTTAAGAAGTCTCAATCAAATCGTGTGCTCACCACCAGGAAAATTGAAGCGTAGGAGATCCGACATGGCTTCCATGTGGAATATTTGGCTACTTGCCACGTGCCATTTCCAATCGTGTAATTCCATCAAGATGAGCTTGAGACTTGATTGAGGCTTTTTTGAAACCTTAAATTATCATTTGTCAAAAATAAAAGCTTAAGCTCCCAATCAACCAATAGCTGAAACATTCAGTCTTGTTTCTACATTATCAACCAATAACTTGGCCCACTTTGCAGAACAAAGAAATGGAAATCACAAAAACACACATTGCGCCCAAAACTGTGAAGCTAAGATTTCCTTTTCTTCTCTATTTTGCCAAAAGTGAAGATCAGAACATGCGTCTTCCTAATCAAGCTTTTCCCTCACCATACTCCCCAAAACAAGTTTCTATAAGCAAGACTATGCCAAGAAGTTCCACCCTCCAAGTATCGCAGTGGTAACCCCTGCATCAATCCAAGAGTACTGGGATGCTCGAGCAACAGCAAATATCACCATGAAACCAGTGTCTCACTGCTGATTTGGCTGCCTCTGTTGTGAGAAATTGGGGTGATTCTCGGATGCGTTTGGTAGGGTTACCATACCAGACTACAGACCCTGAGCATTTGGAGCCATGTTACCAAATGCGCCCTGTGAACCAGGCGGCTACTGCTGCTGCTATACAGGAATCATATTTGTTGCATTGGCTGCTCCCATATTATAAACTGCAATGTAAGAGGCCCGTCATACACTATCGCCATAATCCATGTTTGACACTTTGAATCCAAGAAACATTTGATCATGCAGCATCCTCTCCCTTGTACAGTAATTGAATTTCAAATACCAAGTAACAGAGAAGAAAGTGAAAGCTCATACTTTGATCGTTCAACATCTGGGAAGCATGGCTCCTCTGGGGATTGGTTCCAAATAAGCCAAACTGAAAAAGAAATTCCCAACAAGAGAATAAATAGTGATGGAAATTAACAGGCCAATAAGAGTTCTGCCTTGAATATTACGCCAAAACATCAAGTCTATCGTGAGCTAACATTCACCAGTGAAGAAAAGGCATCTTCATCAAAGTATTGCATGAACAAACAATCAAGTCAAGAAACCAAAGTAAATGTAAGATTATCACTTTATGAAGCAGGCGTTTTAATCAACCATGGCCATCTAAAGGAGCCAAGAAAGTTAACAATCGAGCCGAGCATTTACCGAAATATTTCTTCATTTTCTCATCAATTTTGCATATCAGCCAAACAGCATAAGACAGAACTAGAAGCTTAAGTCGACATTCCAGCTACAACAACACCCCCTCCTCCAATGTTTCCAGAGCTAAAGCAGCACGGGTTTCACTTCACTTCCACAGATTGGCAAACTAAACAGATAATCATGTCTAAATAAAAACCCGAACTTTGTTGGAAACAATAACTCAACCTGAAGATTGAACATCTGGCTAAATCTATTTTCAATATTTCCCCCAAAAAACAGATAAAGAATCCATCTTCATTGTGTACCACTCAGCACAACAACAAAATTAACACTCGTCACGCCAATGGAAGCGAAACAACAATGAGGATCTCACCTAAATCCACAGAAAATCCTTCTGTACAGGAAAAAAAGAAGAGCCGAAGCAGAAAAACAAAAATGGTAGACGGACAGAGTGTTCCTCGGAACCAATGCAACAGCACAGATCAGAGTTCGCATCGCAGCAGAAAAACAAAACCTGCGCCTCGACACCCACCAAGAAAACATCCAAAAGAACATAACAAATGGAGCAAAGCAAGAAAAAAGGAAAAAAAAAAAAACCCAGATACCCTCTGCATGCGACTCAGCGAGGAAGATGAATGCAGAGCAATCAAAGGAGAATCTTACCTATTTGAACTAGCCCAGCTCACTGAGCAAGCAAGAGGCGTCGCAGATCTAAAGCCACTGGCGGCCCCTCAGTCCAGAGCAAAGCACGCGCAGGACATGCTCGGGCATGTGGCCGCTACAAATTCTTCTCAGTCGCCGTCACCGTCGCAGAAGGAAGAGGGACAAAGGAGAGACTTGCAGAAGAAAGGGGCTCTATCCCTCAATCGGTCGCCGTCGCCGTCACAGTCGCCGTCCCTGCCGCCGTCACCATCGCAGTCGCCATCGTCATCGCCGTCGCCATTGCACCTCCAAGCCGACCAAGATGAGACACGAGAGGAGAGGACTCAAAGCCAGAGGAGACGAGAGTCGGGTGAGAATAAAACCAAATTTTTAATGGTTTGATTTTATCAGTTTGTGGTTCGGTTCAATCAACCGATAAAAATCAAATCAATAAAAAAATATTGATTTTTAATGAGAACCGAACCGAACCGAAAAAATCGAATTTTTCGGTTCGGTTCGGTTTCTGACACCCCTAGTCTCCTGGTGTCTCAATCAATTTAGTCGCCTTCCTCAACCAATCCACAAAGTCTAAGTGGCCAGAGACTCACCTAGTAGCCACCAAAACACCTCGTTAATGCCGATCTTCCTCGGCGTTCAATCCGCTCCCAATTTTGCACAGCGGCTAATCGGTTTTCTGGTGATCCCCAACAATCTCAGCCTCCCTCGACCAATCCTTGATGTTCCTAGGTGTTGCAGCAGCTTGGTGATGGTTCACAAGAGTTCGTTTTGCACGAAAACGCTGAAAAGGTCAGCTCTATCCTCCTTGAGCTCGATGAAGCGAGGATACGTTAAGTATCCGGGGCTAGAGCTCACCTTATGATGTCTATGGCTATTTAATGATGTTGATGATGCTTGATGATTGATGAATAAGATTTGGATTATTATTTGGTTTGGATTGATTCTGCAATTCCGGATTCCTGATTGATGTGTCTAAACGATTATCTTGGAACGAGCTGCTTATTGATGTTTTTAGGTTTATTATGTTAATCGTCCATCCAAAGTCGATTCCAGAAGCTAGAATTTACTGTTCTGAGGTTTTAATGTTTTAACATGTTCTATTTGCTATTTTTGTGAGGATTTTTGTGAGAGGAATTGGACTTGAGGCCCCTCATGACTTAAGACCCTCACATTCATGTCAAATTACATAAAAATTTGCAGATTTTTATCACTTCATATGGTAGAAATTCATGCCTCTATATGTCATGTTCTGCTCAATTTTTGCTGATCTGCCTCGTTGTGGAAAACTCTTAGTTCGAGCTTCTTATTTATCAAAATTTTCACATGATTCCGTCTAGACATACTTAGAGGACTCCAATAACTTTCAAACAATGTATGATTCATGTAAATTTGATGGCCATTTGCCTCATGAAAACATCCCATGAATTTTCTGCAATTTTGGGCATTCCTAAAGGTTCTTGATAAATAGAGGTGTCTCACCTAATCGATTTCGTGAATTTATAAGATTTTTTGGATATTGATTTAGGGTTAAGTGTCTTAATCACTTTTGGCCATTGCACTTAGCCTACGTCATGTCAAAATATCGTAATTTTCATGTATCATTTAGATGGTTTAGCAAGCCAATCTTCATGCATCATGTTCTGCCTCCCATGTCACTAATTTGCGCACTTCTGCAATTGTCATTAATTGGACATGAAATTAACCTTAATTGAGCTGGATGTCTTTTGGAAAGTCTTAGAGGATGTCCTAATCTTTCCAATGACACCAATTTTGTCCCATTTGCATGTCGTTTGACCAACTTTCAATTTTTGTGAAATTTACCTTGAAATCTGCCATGTGATAAATTCGAAATGCCACTAATTTGCGCACTTCTGCATTTACTGAACCAGACCTTCTTTCTTTTTTGTGTGGACTTTTCCTTGAGGATTCCAAAGTCAGGTCCCCAACAAAATTTGATTGCCATTCATACATCTATGTCGTGGTAAATTTTCGTAATTTTTAGACATCCATTGCTAGGGCAAATTGTCATTAATTTGCACAAATATGTTGATGCTCTGCACTATTCCTAATGTGTTGTTTTGTATTCTTTGATTTTTAGAAATTCATTTGTAGGAAACTTCCTTCATGAAAGTTGTTTTTGCTGAGTGCTTGAAGTGCCGTAATTTTTTTTTAGGCAATTATCCATGGGTCATACTTCAATTGCTTGAATTTTGTATGTCATGTCCTAACGTGATCTATTTTTCCTTTTATAATTTGTCTCAAATAAGGATTCAAAGTGAATTTTGTGTTAAATGAGGACCTGAAGTGGATCCATTGTCTCAAATAAGGATTCAAAGTGAATTTTGTGTCAAATAAATACCCGAAGTGATCAAGTTAATCTCTATTGAGGACCTTCGCTCGCCACCAGACATTTTCCGGCGATTAAAATTTGTGATTGGGGCAATTTTGTTTTTTTTTGGTCGGTCCTAAAGAAATTTGTGATTGGAAAAAGGGGAAAATTCTAAATTAATTAAGTTGAGGTTATTCATTTAGATGCTTACATTTTCTTCTTTCTTCTCCCCCACTGCTCCTCAACCAAATCGCTGCCCAGTCATCGTCGCAACTCGATTCTCGTCGCAACTCAATTCGCGTCGCTTCTCACCTGCCCCTTGCGAGCATCAGTCTATTGTTCACCATCGTCTCTTCTTTCTAGGTTTTCGGTGTCGACAAGCTTCAAATTCGTCGTTCGAGTGCACCGCTTGGGTGACCACGACAGTGAGGGGTTGTCTCTCTGGGAGGCACCTCCGTTGGTAGCAATGGTCGGCGGCTAGGTAAGGTGACTGAATTTTGGTCGCATTCTACTCGTCGATCTCTGTTGTAGATGCTTTATTTAATCAGATGGTGTGCTTTTTTGTTGTTGGAATTTTGGAGTTCTTGAGAGCATTCAATGCTTTAATGCGTGGTGGGGAGGGATATTTTGCCTTTTATTATGGTAAATTCAACTTCTGCTAGCAATACAAAGATTGCTAGTTCATTGGAGCTTGAGAAGGCCAAATTCTTTCTTGGAAGTTTTATAAATGTTGTTGTTAGCCAAGTAATGATATTGCTAAGACAACGGGGTTCGCAATTGATTCGTGATATTATAGATGAAATCAAAACTCTGATTGTTTGTGGTGATTAGTTAAGAATTCAACAAGTATTGGCTGATTTCTTGTTAAATATGGTGAGACATGCTCCATCTCTAGAAGGTTGGGTGGAGATTCACATTCATCTAAGTTTGAATCAAATTGCCAAAGGACTAACTCTTGTGCACAAGGAATTTAATTTTCCTTTGACAGGTTTCTATCTGTTTTGAGGATGTTCTATGGATAATGCATTGTCCTATTTGGAGATGGTTACTTGATATGGCTTGCTTTTCAAAATTTCGTCTCTATTAACTCTAAAGCACCACTCAATACTATCAAAACAAAGTTTTTACATTGAGTTCGAAACTTATCTTACTAATGAACCAAATCCCTCAAATCCTTCATTTCTCTAGTTTTTATAAAACAATTTGTGACTTCACATTAAAAAAAAAAAAATTGAACCTAATTCAATGATCCTATATTTTGAGGTGATCTAATATTCATTGATAAATGATAAGCAACTATCTTCTCATCACTTATCAAGGTTCTCTATTTTTATGAATTTAGGCTTATGTGATGCAAGACGATGTATTGATCTCAATGCTACTATGAGAGAAGTTGTTTACTACACAGTTCAGCTACAATTACCAAACTCCATACTAGTCTCTAAGAAGAGGGAAAGGGAAAAAAACGACAATAAGGGCAATGGGATTGCAAATGCCATGGACATAAGAATTTGAGGTTGAGGAACCAAAGGACTAAGGCTCCGTTTGGGAACTGCTTTCCAAGGGGCTTTGGGGGTTAAAGGCCTTTGGGCCAAAATGATGGTGTTTGGGAACTAATTTCCAAGGGGCATTAAGGCAAAGCTGGCATTTGCGAGACTAAAAGCCCAGGGCTGGGTCCTAGGCTGCCTTGGGCTTTCAGCATTCTCGGAATGCCTCATGTCCACTGATCATCTCTACTGTTCATCTTCTTCTCCAACGGCGTGGCTGATTAGAGACGAGCTCGAGAGGCCGGCGAGGTCACGGCTGAGGTCGGCGAGGTCGCGGCGACCGTCACCAGCCAGTCGCACGACCCCGGCGAGTCACGGCGACCACTCGCGAGTTCCGGCAACCGCTCGCAAGTCGCGTCGCCACAACCCAGCTCTGGGTCTGGGTCGCGCGACCTCAGGTGCGACCCAGATCTAGGTCGCCGAAGGTCGCGCGACCTCGCGGCGACCGGCGCAACCCAGATCTAGTAGCCGCAAGGTCACGCAACCTCCGACGACCAGATTTGGGTCACCGCGAGGTCCTGCGACCTCCGGCGGACCCAGATCTGGGTCGGGCGACCTCCATGAAGGGCTACTGGGGGTCGCCCGACCCCAGGCGACCCTCACCCTCACCAAAGGTCGCCCAACCCCAAGTGGCCCTTGTCAGTCGTCTCTGGGGGCTACCTAAGGCTGCCTGCCTCGCCGACGAACTCTTTTATTTATTTTTTGATAATTTTTTTTTCTCATTAATCACCAAAGTCCATTGTAAATGTAATCTTTCAAAACACTATTTTACTCAAAGGTACTTCACAATGAGCTTTTAAACTACAATTTACCAAACACAATTTGCATTTTGGAAAACCCTTTAACTTAAAGTCATTTGCATTTTCCCAAAGGCTTTTCCCAAAAGTCCAACCAAACGCACCATAAGTGATGGTCAAAAGAGAAGAGTTAACATTTGCCTGAAACTTATCAACTACTTGGAGCTTCTCTTCCTCGAGGAAACCAACCAGTGGACTCAACGGCGCAACATCCTATTATGTCATGAGCAGAATAGCCATCTTTGACCAAAGAGATAGGACCCAAAGAACTATAACGGCATATGATCAATGGGAGTTTGTTTTGTAAATTCAATTGTTTCTTCTCTTTCTTGTAGCGCTGTGTGCGTTATATGTGCACGTATTAAAGTTGTAAACTTATATTTTGTTATCTCTTTTTGTAATGGAAATATTGAAGTTCAATTAACCCAATTAAAATGATGATGCTTTTTGGTACTACAAGCTGTATTTGGTTTCATTTAAGTCGGATATTCTATATTTTGTTGTGTATAGAGCTCAAGCTTTGACAGAGTCCATTGACGTTCTATATCTTTCTTTGGCCTATACTACAGTGCATTTTAATTGGGTGTGTTGTTGGCTATTGTGTTTGTTGCTCTTTGTAGGTCATTTTTTTATGCTGTTGTTTTATATTCTTTTTTCTCATTGGATTGATGAGCTCATTTAAATTTGTTGTCAGTACGACCATATTACAATGAAGTGCTGGGACATTCCATAGCAAAGTAAATAGCACTAGACAAACTTGAATTGAGACATTCCAACACAAGAAATCTTTTTAACAAAATTTATCTACAAATATTTTAAGATGCTTCCAAAATAGATCCATCCATATCAAGCAACGGTAAAACAAAAAGAGTTTGTGTTTATTGGTCTTGTTGCTCTTGTGTATCTCAAGAAAAGTCGCTCATCTTTGACCACTTGTAAGTTGAGGTCCTTACATCCTCCTCTTTACTTGAGCTTGAAACACAAAATAAATCATTAGTCAAAATAAAGTCAAGTATAAGTAAGAACAATTTTATGACAAAGTCAAGCACAAATAACTACATGTATCTTCTCTCTTCCCTTAGATAATATTGAGCTTGAAATTTTGCCAAAAATTGACGCAAGCAATTCAACGGTCTCGGTTAACATGTTGGGTCTGAGGGAGTACTTTCTACCACATCTTGTGAACATGAGACAATTGTAAAATCTACCAAAGGGCTGATGCTGCTGCTATTGATGCTACTGGTGGGTTCTTACAATGATACCCGTTATGACCTAACCCACCCCATTTTCCACAAGTAATTGTGGTATTCTATCTCTTCAACTTTGTTCCCACCGGCTCTTGCACAATTTTTTTCTTTCTTGTCTTCAAATTTCTATTAGTTGTTTCATTTACTAATTATGTTCTTTGTTTTTTTCTTTCTGCCAACTTACTTGGGCACATCTAGTGGGAGTAATGGCTCTCTAGCAAGCCACGTGTCTTTAGAATCTACAACATGCACAACATGACTATATACTTGCATGAATGTTTCCTTACTAAAACTTGTGTGAACCAATTTTTCAGGTTCTTCCCTCATGTATATAAGAGCTGCCACAGCATAACAACAAGGAATCCGTTGATGGCCCATCTTCTACAGCTACAAGATCTATGTCTAATATTAACAACTCTCTTGTCTCCATATGGCCCACTTAATTCAAATTCATCCCCTCCATTCCAAGTTAGAATCCATGATGCCGAAAACTATTTTTGAAGATCTAATATCTTGTGGATATTAGGACAGATCACACTAGTGTATTTGGTCATTCCCATCCCTTTTCTTATGAATTCTCTCCATGAGTTGCACTCTTATAGTTTCAAGCATTGTGATGATAGGCTTGTCCCTTGCGTCAATGATGCTTTTGTTGAAACTTTCACATTAGTTGTTCAAGGAAATGTCACATTTTGAACTTGTCCAAAAGTAGGACTTGCTCCATTACACTGGAGGCTTTTGGGAAAACCAATCATAAGCTTTCTCATCAAGTGCCTTCAGTTGTGCCATTGCCAAGTCAAAATCACATGCCCTAGTTGTGATGGTAGCCTTCCAAATAAGCTTTTTAAGTTCTACTCCTCTGTGATGCAGTTTAAAGTTTTCATAAAGACGCCTTAGCAAAATCTGTTCCACTTCATGCATTAGATGTGCTAGTGCTTGCACCAATCCCTTTTGTTTGTCACACAAAAAGGTCTAGTACTTCAAATTTTCAAGGTCCGTAATTCCCAAGTCTTCTACAATCAAACTAATAAACCAATGCCATGTCTTGTATGTTTCTTGTTCGACAACTACCCATGCAAAGAGATACATTTGATTGTTGCCATATACGCCCACCACTGCTAGAAGTATCCCTTTATAGCCTGATGACAAATGGCAACCATCGAATCCCACAAAGCGCCAACATCCTTCTACAAAGCCCCTCCTTAATGCATCCAAACAAATGTAGACTTCCCTAAACTTGAATTAGTCTTGACATTGCTCAGTCTTGATTATACATGTGGATCTTGGGTTGGCATCAAGAAGTGCTTGGCAATAACTCTTAAGCATCCAAAATTACTCCTCCTCATTCCCCATGATAATACTCATTGCTATTGCCCTAGCTCTATAAACCATTTGACAACTTCAAAATATTCTCAAACTCCATTGTTTTTTTCATTGAAGCACCTGGCCATGTAGGATTGTTTCTCAGCCTATCACAATACTTATTTGCTAGCCATTTAGTGCTTATCTGATGAACTTTTAGTGCTCTATTACATGTATGTAGTTGAAGGTTTTGACTTGTAAAGTATGCTCCATTTGCACTTTAGAGGCATATATGAGCCAATCAAAGCCCTCTGAACACACTGCCCTCAACTTATTAGGTGTATTTTTAACAAACCTCACATTTCTCCCATTTTTTATGGCATGGTTCTTAATAGCTTCTCTAAACTCCTTCGCATTACTAAAGCACATCCCCAACTTGAAGATAGGATTTTCCATATCAACCTTAGCATTGAACTCGGGATACGTATACTCATTTTTGCTATTCTTGTTAAAAAAATATGCATTATCAACTAACATATCTACATATAGACTGATATCTCCAATCTCCATATCCCTCTCCATTGAACCATCATCGTCTACACATCTTATAGTTCATATAGATAACTCATCAAGATCAATAAAGGGAAGCTACCACTATCATACATGGAATACTTCACTTCTTCACATCCCTCGACTGGTGCAAAGTGGAAGCAAAAAAAAACATCAATATATTCTTGTTCATAATGCGCACTAGGGGAAAACAAAACAATAACTATAAAAAATTGCAATACATATGTACCACACTACTATTAATGAAAGAAAATTAGTCATGCTAGTGACCATGTACCACACTTTTATTAGATACCATTTGTCACAAAAAAAAAAAAAAATTGTGCATTATTGACTTAAAATGCTTTTTGTGCTAATGATATTTTAATACACATTAGGACTCATGTGGGCATGGAAGTGCTACTGCTATGGTGACGGACCATATCCTAAGTATGGTCATTCATAGCAAGAGCATCATCAAAAACCTGGACCTTTTATTAGTGATTTATCCTTGGTATTGTCAATGTATTATAGCTCAAAAATCATCAAAAACTAACATTTAGATTTTAGGACATGCCATGAGCTCTAGCTATTAATGATAAAGTATATACCAAAAAAATAGTAACAACAAAAAAGTATTAAAAAATTGCAAAAAAGAGACCATCGCCACCAACGCATAGGATCACAACACAGCATATCCAATTAAAAAAATCATAGTGAACGCAACTCATATGCATTGATTCGGACAAAAGGAGACATTCACTCAAAAATCCATCAAAACTAAACAAAACTCTCTCGTACCATCACTATCGTCGCTGCCATCTATGTGAAATTCCATCACATGCCCACACCTTGTCGCCATGTTGCTTCAATGAGCCACAATCACTTTCTATTCGACGAACGAAGGATCAACTACACCAATTTGAACAAAACTAACCACAATTGAACATGAGTGCAAATTGAAATAAATGGAAAACCTGGAAAAAGATGATGGAGAATCGGGCTTTGTACACAAGCTTTGTCTACATTTTGTCGGTTTAACGTGAGTAAATTCTAAGATGGGAAAACTAACCTCGGTTGATAAGGAGGTCAGCCTACTTGAGCTTTGTGATTCGCGAACAGATAAAAGTCCATTAGAAGATTTGGGTCTTCGCAAACAAAGAAAGAAGCATCTTGCTTTTCTTCTTGTTTTTGAATTCTTGCCTCAACCAGCGAAGAATTTGGGTCTTCCACTTTGCGAAGGATGGGTACAAGGAATGGGGAGAACTTTGGTCTTTGACTTTGCAAACGATGGGTACAAGGAACAGAGAGACCGTAGAAAACCTAGGGTTTTTTTTGTTTCTGTTTTAGGGTTTGTTAATTTTTCCCTAGATTTTTTTGGACAAAATTGCCCAAACTCTAGTCGTCGGAAATGTCACATGCTTGATAGCCAGCGAATATTTGGCCGACCAACAAGCTCGGGTCCTTATTTGGAATTGATTAAACTACTTTGGATCCTTATTTGAGACAATAGGTCCACTTTAGGTCTTTCTCTACACAAAGTTTATTTCGGGTCATTATTTGAGAAAATTGATCCACTTCGGCTCTTTATTTGGAATTTTCCCTCTTTTCAATGACACCAATTCTGTCCCATTTGCATGTCGTTTGACCAACTTTCTATTTTTGTGAAATTTACCTTGAAATATGCCATGTGATAAATTCGAAATGCCACTAATTTGCGCACTTCCGCATTTACTGAACCTGACCTTCTTTCTTTTTTGTGTGGATTTTTCCTTGAGGATTCCAAAGTCGGGTTCCCAACAAAATTTGATTGCCATTCATACATCTATGTCGTGGTAAATTTTCGAAATCTTTAGACATCCATTGCTAGGGCAAATTGTCATTAATTTGCACAAATATGTTGATGCTCTGCACTGTTCCTGATGCGTTGTTTTGTATTCTTTAATTTTTAGAAATTCATTTGTAGTTTATCTTAGGAAACTTCCTTCATGAAAGTTGTTTTTGCTGAGCGCTTGATGTGCCGTAATTATTTTTAGGATCAATTATCCATGGGTCATACTTCAATTGCTTGAATTTTGTATGTCATGTCCTGGCATGATCTATTTTTCCTTTTATAACTTGTCTCAATTATAGCATTTTTAGGAAATTTTGCATGCTGAATTAATTTATGATGTCTCACAAATTTTGATCATCACATTCTACACTTCATTCTCAAAAATTCTCAAAAAAAAAAAGGCATTTTGACATGCTTTTCAAACCCCTCAAATGTTGCAAGACAATCTGAAATTTCATATTTTGATTAACTTGAATCCAATTTTCATTCATGTGATGCTCATGCGAGAAGTTTTTCTTCTTAAAAATGCTTTAGCATGGTTTAAATAGTGGCTTGACACAAATTTTCTTTAAGTTTGAGTTATATTTAAAATGCTTGAGAAGATCGATCAATGTGCCTATTGATGCACCCAAGTTAGCATTGGCAATTAAATGTGCCTCATAGTTTTGATGAAATCACACCTCCTTTTCATTCAAGCTTTCACATTACATTCTATATTCAAACTTTTGAATTACATTTTTCACTTGGTATTGATATTGTCTAAGTATGGACCATATTTAGGGCTCCTACGAAGCTCGATCAGTGTGGCCATTGAGGCACCCGCGTTAGCCTTGGTGGCTAAATGTGTTTCATAGCCATGGTATAACTATGCCATGTTGTTAATAATTTTCTTTAAATCCATTGTTTGATTATCTCTTGAATGATTTTTTTGGAACCACTTGAATCTTTTAGGTTTTGATGTGTTCACCTTTATAGAATGCATGTGGTTGTATCTGCTGCTCGATGAATGAGTGAAGTGATCCGATGTCGGCTTACTAATTTGTTTGATTGATTAAGAACCAAGGTCCAATGGCCTACATGCATGTTTACTTTCAAGCTATGCGTATGATTTTTAGATGTATGCATATGTGCAGTGCACATACTCCTAGGGTACTTTGGTGGACACTTAGAGCTCGAAATTAGGGGTTTGTTAATATTAGTCACCATTTGTGAACACAAATGATGGCTAATTACTACAAACCATTAAAGTGATTAGGTAGGAGTCTTAGTATGACTCGTTGCATGAACAATTAAACTCCGACCTCGGGCCCATTTTCGATGTTCCTCGATTAATTGCTTTGCTTGATGTTTCTGAGTGCTTTATTTGCCATGATTGATTGCGGTTGTCATGGATTGCCCCTTTTATTCCAAGCATTAGTCTAGGATTAGAATAGGTCTAAAAAGGCGGTCCCCTAGATATGGCATTCCTAAAGACGGTGATTGTCGATGACCATTCCAACCTTGTGTCTTATAAATGGCAAATGGTCGATGTCCCTACCGACCAATTTCTTTGTCATATTCATTACCCGACATATGTCTCAAATTTCTTATATGTGCTGCATAAACACCCGAGGAGTTGCGGGCTCTTCCTTGTTTTGCTTTCCTCACTTCTATTTTAGGATTACGTGCTAGATTTACTACTTTCATTAAACTGTCATGGGTGTTTACTTACCATATTGTCCTTTAAATTTCAATTATTTGTTTTATTTTTCTTTTTCTTTAGTAGAAGTAGAATGGCATGAAAACGATCATCAATGCATGATCACCTTGTTAACTTCATGTTACATGAAAAAGTAAAAAGACACGCATGGTCACCTTAGGAAATAGGACGACTATTAGATACCGAAAGATGTTAATAGAAATATTAACGTAACCCAAGTCTCCAAACTTTAGAATCTCTATTGCGTGGATATTGAGGGATTACTCACGATCCTCAATTGGGTTTTCTTGCTGACTCCCAAAAACAAGGCGAATGGCGACTCCTAGAACTATATTTTAGGTAGTCTAATACAACTAATAATAAAATGAACCCGTCGTGCAAGGTATGGGTCTTGTGGAGACTCACCATGGTTTAGCATACTCGACGTGGCAATGATCCGAAAGATGAAGTGATGACATATTTTTGGGCGAAAATACCATCAAGAGGGCTACTATGATAAAAGTACCTCTAAATTCGCCGTTCACATCCGATCTCCTTTTCTAAGGTGTACCATATGTGTGAAAACGAATCACGACACCTTTTCGCCACCTTGTAGGCTATGGGTTTGGGAGAACCTGCGGTTCGTGTAGACCTCAAACTCAATGGGCCGAAACCAAATGCGAGGTAATGATGTCTTTGGTGGACATGACCCCGAGTACGAACTCACTAGCAAATACCCCTAAATGCCATCCCTCCTGACGAAGCCCACGGAGGGCAGGTCATGACAAATACCCTAAAGAATTTCAAACTTAACGAAACTAGTGCTAAATCGAAGATTGAAAAATCCTTTAAAACTTTCACAAAGCATGCATTCGGAGATTTGCAACATATGTATTTATAAAAGTCAATCAACGTACACAAATCAATTCTGTAAGATGGATTGAAGCAAGCCCTGCAACTTTGAGAGGGTCGGCACAAATAGCAAATCATATTTTTATTTTTTGAAATTTTTTGATAATGAAGTTCGACATGTCCCAAACAAATTTAATGAAGACACTATCATCCAATTATCATCACAAAATCAATGAGCAAACATCAATTATTCAGCAAAATCAGCATCACAGAATTAAACCATTGATCAAGAAGTATCTTACAACTTTCATGAAGGTATCACATCCAGATTCAAAACATATGAATTTACATATAAAAGGAAAAACACAAAACAACAAGTGCCATTCAGGGATAAGTCATTTCCAGAATTTAACCTCTTTGGTTTCAAGCCATTCATGTCAATTTAATGCACTCTTTCGACCTAGGCAATGTAAATCTTAGGGTCACAAACAACATTAATGAAGAGCTCGACGTCAAATTCCAAATGTATGATTTCACAAAAATTATTATCTGCATGCATGCTAGTCAAAACAACCAATTTCCAATAACAAGTATGTTCGGTTTAAGTATGATCGACCTGACCTAATCTTATCCAATTATTATGCAAATGTTATATGTTGTAGACAAGGAGGTAATGAATAACTTCCAAGAGATACTTCAACCACAAATTTCAAATGTATGATTTTACAAAAATCGAGGAATGCAAACATGTCATTCAGCAGAGCAAAATCACAGTAATGAGCATGAATGTTCTAAAGGCAATCGACTTAAGTAAATGAGCTTTAATCATCATAGAAATTTTATATGATGTATATCTAAACCTAATGAACAACTTTCATTGAGGCACCGACTTGAGAATTTATGCACAAAAAATAATAGAAAATTGTCACATAGTAAAGGTCACGGAAACAGAACACTGAAACATAACATGTTTTCCAGTTCTGACTTTGGTATTGTAAAAATCATTTGACCTAGCTAACAATGGCCAAATCTGACAAACAAGATGTTCACAAAAGCCTCTTGAAGTCCTCTACAAATCATTATAAGGCATCAAAGACAATTGAAGTCATCTACAAGCTAAATCGAAGATTTTAAGCAAACTAGTCCAATCTATCATCTGAATTTCCAAAATCAAACAATGATATTGTGATGATCTTTTGATAAGGCAAATGACAACCAAATCATGCATAAGATATATCATTAGAAAGCTTGTCAAATCTAGTTTAAATCTCATGAAGACATCGAAGTTGAAAAACCTCATCTAACAACTCATTTCAAGTCATCAATCAGGTTAGTCAGATCATAATATTTCCCAATGCATCATTAAGCCATAGTATCATCATCAAACCTCACCATATCACCAAAAATCATCTTCAACCATTCATATAGTACATACAAACATAGATCACAGCCTAAGTTTGAATCTTAGCCCTAGTTGTTTATTGCAACCTCATTTTATTGGATTCACGATTCTAGGAGGTTTACTTTGTTGCGATTATTCTTCGAACTCGAATGAGCTAGGCTAGCCACCTATGAACTTTGAGGAATGACTAATCCAAGATCCTTGCGAGATCTAGATTATAATTGCAAGAAATATAAAGTGAATAGGTGATCGATCAAGCTCGATCGAACAAAAATGACAAGCAAGTGAAGTTTAGAGGATTAAAGGTCGATCGTTGAAGATCTGAGGGGATTCCGGCTATGAACACTTCAAGACGCACTAAGGATCATCATCAGATTGGTCGAAGGGGCTAAGATCGATGTCGGACCATTGGTTTGGGATGGGGGACCATCAGATGGACTACTATTGTGGATACCGTCTTCTCAACCTAAAGGTAAATAGACGCCGATCGTTGTGCTCCAATGTGGATGGCTACCGGCGAATCTTGTGACTAGGCAGGGGGAAGACGATCACATGTGGTGGTTAGAGACCGGTGGACCGCTAGAGGGGCGTTGGCAAGCAACGGTGTGAGGCTGCAAAGAGAGCGATCAGGAGAGAGAGAAGGAGGGGGAGAGAGAGAGAGAGAATTTTGATTTGAAAATGATGCAACCTTCTTAACTTTGGAGGGAAAATGGTTTTATACCCCCTCTCAAGATTAAATTTGGGCCCTTGGATTGATCCAAAGGCTCACATTATTCCCTCTTGATCAAGGCTTAATCATATCAGTTTAAAGATGATCACATGGATCAATGATATGTTTAGATGAATGGTTAGGATTAATCATCAATGAATGGCCAAGATTTAATGTTTAATCCCCAAGTATGTCTCCTAATTGGCTTAACCTTAATGACTAGGATTAGTGACATGGCTCTTTGAGTCAATTTAGTAAATTCACCAAGGGCAATTCCATAATTTTTAGGTAAGAGGGGTATGGGAGAGTCGACAATGGTGCTAGCCAGCCGAGGCTAATTGCCAGCCGTCGGAATGGCGCCGGAAAATCACCAAACCAGCCATTTCTCCCGAAGGCCAGTTTGACCAATTTGAACCGATTCTGACCAATTTGGCTACTTTAGGCTGATTTTGGCCACTTCTTTCAAAATTTTTATGCAATCAAGCTCTAATTATAGGGCATCGGAGATGAAGAAACTACCATAACTTGAATAGATGAATTCCACATAGCTTGTTTCGCCATGGACGATTCTCCCCCTTTTTTGTCTCTACTCTGAATATTCGCTCCTCCGAACTGTTGTCGACGAAGTCTAGAGATGAGGCTCTGCCTTGCGCACCTCTTTACTTTGTGTCGCTGCTCTGTCTACTCACCCTAGCTCCCAAATTCTCCTTCGAAGCTCATGCATGGACTGGGTCGAAGCTACTTCATTCAATTCTGACTAGCCTTCATATCTGGTTTCCTTGTTTTCTGCTTGGCTAGGTTTCTGATGGCCCAGTTCGAGGAGTCCCGGACCCACGACTTTCTGCCTTGAGCCATCGAATGGGTAGGTTGTGGCATCAGCAGGACATTGAGGATTGGGACGACATGCCACCTACGACCAAAATTCAAGAATGCAAGTTAACGTTGGTAGGTAAAATACATTCCAACCCTTCTATTAATCTTCAAGCTTTTCAGACTACTCTTAAGCGAGCTTGGAGAACAGATCGTGTAACCATTACGCAATGTGAAGGAGACATTTATGTGGCTCAATTTGAAGTAGAAACTGAAAAACAGAGGATACAAGAAGGTGGACCTTGGCTGTTTTCTTCGGCAATCTAGTTATTTTTAAACCATGGCTCCCAAATACACCTCTCGCACAGTTATGATTTTTCCACCTGCCCCTTTTGGGTCCATATATATGGTTTGCCGCTTGAATGGTACTCCGAAGACATGGTCGCCAGAGCTATCAAACATGTAGGTAGAGTCCTGGATGTTAAGCTTCAAAATACAGCAGGAAATATGATAAAAACTGCAAAGGTGCGTGTCGATATTAATTTGAGTGAACCTCTGAAAACGGGGCAACTTATTCGCATTGCACGGAAGCCTCTTTGGCTGGATTTCAGGTATGAACGGCTTCCACACTTCGTTATTCGTGTGGCATTATTGGGCATTATGCAACCTACGCAAAGATATCCCTTTACCGAAGCAAAAATGGAAGGGAAAGAGAAAATGTCTTACGGCCAATGGTTGAAAGCTGAGGTGAGGGAGTTCAGCCCATATTGGAAAGCCTTCTATGACGATCCGAAAGCTATTGATACCGAGCAAGTCCCAGAGACGCCTCCACCACCTTTGATGAACCCCCCTTTGTTACCTGCTGCTGTCCAGAACAGGGACTTGCCACAGTTCCCCATTCAGGGGAACAATGATCCGCAAGTGGCGCTAGCTCCTGCATCCACTAGCATTGTCCTTTATGCTCCTAACCAAGGCAAAGAGTCCCAAAAACAAGAGCATTCCACTATAGAAGCTACCTTTACCAAGCCAGCAACTCACTCAAAAGAATGTCCTGCTCCTCGAGACTATGCCAACTACATCAACTTCCAAGAAAACCACACATACACGATCGTCCAGCGAACATTAGCAAGAAAGAAGATGAAGAGATATTCACCATATGATGCTCGCACTGTTACAACAGATTTCTTAGAGGACCGCTCTCTTATGGAGACCCCTATTTTATTGGCTTCTGAAGCGGGAGGATGGGCGACGGCGGCTGGCCCTCAACAGCCGCCTTTGAACGAATGAAACTTATCAGCTGGAACTGTCAGGGTTTAGGCTCCCCCCTGACAGTTCGAGCCCTCAAGGCCCTAGTGGCCAAAGAAAAGCCTGACTTGCTGTTTTTGATGGAGACAAAGAACCGGGAGGAGGTGATTACTCGACTGCAACGTCGACTAAAATTTAGTAAGTCGTATATACTAAACCCTATAGGTCTGGCTGGAGGATTGGTTCTCTTTTGGCACGATTATTTTCTGGTTGACATGATCTAAGTTACTCAAGAAATGTTTGATATGAACTGTATGGACTCCCGAAGTAATCTATCTATGAGACTAACCTGTATCCATGCCCCGCTATGTATTCCCCTCGCCAACTATTTTGGACAGCTCTTCAAAGAGATCGCTCACACCAACACTTTACCTTGGCTCTGCATTGGGGACTTTAATGACATCCTATATGGTTGGGAAAAAGTTAGTAGAAGACCTCCTGACACTTTCAAGATGGCTAATTTTCGACAAGCTGTCCAAAATTGTGCTTTAATGGATATAGCCACAAAAGGGTGTGCGTTTACCTGGTCAAATAATAGGGAGGGTGCTGATCTTGTTAAAGAACGGCTGGACCGGGCTTTCTGTACTTCTGAATGGCGTATTACATTTCCCGAAGCTGACGTGTTTGCACTTCCAATAGTGGGTTCTGACCACTTCCCCCTCTTGCTCAATATTGATGGCTGCAAAAAAAGACGAGGTAAGTGCTTTACCTTTGAATCCTTTTGGTTACAGGATGATGAGTGTAGTCACATTGTAAAGGAATCATGGCATTCGGGACATGGAAGACATTACAATTTGTCGCAAAGACTCAAACTGGTTTCACAGGCCCTCTCTACTTGGAGCGACAAGAAATATTCCATCGCCCCTAACAAAATAGCATATTTACAACATGCGCTAAAGACTACACAAACTTACCTCACACATGTTATGACCAACAGTCCATCACCAATATCAAAGCGAAAATAAAAGACTATGGCAACAAGAGAAACACTTACAGGCAATGCGATCTCGCATTGGTTGGGCGACGTGGGGGATAAGAACACAAAATTTTTCCATGCCACGGTGATACAACGAAGACAATCTAATAAAATCTGTATGCTAAAGGATGCCGATCATCGCTGGATTTGGGATGACAACTCTCTCAAGCTTATGACTACACAGTACTTCATCAATCTCTATCAAACTACAGGTACTCGAGCTTATCAGCCCGTCATCGATCAATGCCCGACCATGGTCTCTTCGAAATGAATGATCACTTGGTGGCGACATTACTCGGAGGAGATTCGTCAAGCCGTGTTTCAGCTAGGTCCTACCAAAGCTCCGGACCGGATGGTATGAACGGTTTATTTTATCAGTCACAATGGGACACCTTGAGCCCTGATCTTTATATGTTAATTCGGCAATTCTTTACAACAGGGATCATGCCTACTGATTTGAATAAAACCTTTATCACCTTAATTCCAAAAGTTCCTCACCCCGAAAACCTTGATTAGTTCCGACCTATTAGTCTATGTAATTATGCTTATAAGATCATCTCTAAAGTGTTGGCCAACCGACTAAAACCCTGGCTTCCAGCCTTAATTTCCCATGAGCAGAGTGCTTTTGTTAACGGCCGTCAAATTCAAGACAACATCTTTATTGTACAGGAAGTACTTCATCAGTTACGCACTCGAACCCGGGCGAAGAAATTTAATGCAGTTCTGAAAGTGGATATGCGCAAAGCCTACAACAGAGTAGAATGGGATTTTCTTGAGTCTTATCTCCTCAAATTGGGTTTTCATACAACTTGGGTACGATGGATTATGCAGTGTATAACAACGTATCGTACAGCATTAAGTTCAATGGGGAACAGCTACACTATTTTCATCCCACCCGAGGACTCCGACAGGGGGATCCCCTTTCTCCATATCTATTTATTCTCATGGCCAATGTATTGTCTACTCTCATGCATCAAGCGATTAGTATGGGCCATATTAAAGGTATTCGACTTAACAGATGGTGTCCTATCCTATCACACTTATTTTTTGCAGATGATGCCATCTTTTTTCTCGATGCTAAGCTCCAAGAATGCCTGAATCTGGCCAATATATTGAATCAATATTGCGTCGCCACAGGACAGGAGATTAATCGGAACAAATCTGGAATTTATTTTACCAAATCTTGTCCTTACGCCTTACAGAAAATCGGCGAATGCCTTGAGAGTCCCAAAGTGTTAGTTAAGACAGGGAAATATTTGGGTGTTCCTTCGATTGGGGTCGCTCACGGAAAGAGGTTTTTCAATGGATTATTGAAAGGGTGAACAAAAAGTTGGATGGGTGGAAAGAAAGTTTGATTTCTAAGGGAGGAAAGGAGATTCTTATTAAATGCGCTGTTCGGCGATGCCTCGCATGTTATGACAATATTTAAACTTCCAGCTTCCATTTGCAAGACCATTGAAAAGAAGATCGCTCGGTTCTGGTGGCAAAATGAGGCTGCAAAGTCGAGTATCCATTGGAAAAGGTGGGATGTGCTTAAAAGAAGTAAGAACCGGGGAGGTCTCGGCTTCAGAGATCTCATACACTTTAACAATGCATTGCTCGGAAAACGTGCTTGGAGGTTGATTCGAGAATCCTACCGCACTTTGGAGTCAAGTATTTAAAGGTATCTACTTTCATTCCCACGACTTTTTACATGCGGATAAAGGGGCACGACCCTCTTGGGGATGGCAAAGTCTGTTATTAGGTCGGAATACAATTCTTCCAAATCTCCGTTGGTCAGTTGGTGATGGAACTCGGATTAACATACGCACGGATAGGTGGCTGACCCGAGGAACTCTGGTGGGCCCGGCAAACCGGGATGAACCGGTTATGGTCAGCAAACTCATTGATAGGCATTCCGGTGCCTGGAAAGTTCACCGCCTACAGGAACTCTATGACGACTCAATTGTTAAGGAAATCCTCGCCATTCCGATCAGCCCTTCTCTTACAGAAGATAAACTGATATGGACGGCAACCACTCACGGCACATATACCGTCAAGAGTGGATACATACATACTCGGCCAACAGAATCCTACGGTAATCCCGGTGACGAATTGCCTAACCATCGGGTTCCCACGGATCTATGGAAAATTCTATGGCGCTTAAAGCTTGAGCCTAAGATCAAATATTTTCTGTGGAGTCTAGTGCACAATGCTCTCCCTACGAAAGCTAATTTGCATCACAGAAACATCAGCCCTGATCCTTACTGTGTTATATGCCAAAATAGCAATCCTGAAACAATGGATCATTTATTTCTACACTGTCAATGGACTCGAGCCATTTGGACAGACCCAAGGCTTCGGATTCCCATTCAGACTCAACAGGTACAGAATCTATATGACTGGATTTTAGCTGTTTTTGTTCGAAATCAACAAGTACCTGATCAGAACAGCATCGCGCACATCCTGTGGCACATTTGGAAATCCAGAAATAGCTTTATCTTTCGTCGATATCAGGTGGACGCATCTCAGGTGATTGACCGAGCCATCGCCAACGCTCGAGCGGCTCATTGTTCGTTGGGCCCTCCTGCAGTGACCAACCAACAGCAGATCAGTTCAGAGGAGACTTGGCGGCCTCTGAATCAGGGCAGATTAAAGGTAAACATTGATGGGGCTTTCCGGCCACACCTTCTCAGGGGATCTATGGCAAGTATAATTCGAGATAGCCATGGTAGAATGATCGATGGACTAACCTCTTCATTTCCTGCTTCGTCGGCTCTTCACTCGGAGTTTTTGATCAGTCTTCGCCATTTGCATCGCCCAGGCGGTACACCGGATCCGTTGATCATCGAATCGAGACGAGCGCCATATTAGTTCGATCCGTCAACAACCAAGATCGGGCGCCATGGGAGACTCGGCCGCTCTTCAACAACGTCCTCAGCCTTCTTCGAACTTGCCCTGCACTTAGGGTTCAGCATTGTCGCAGGGAAGCCAATGAAGTGGCAGACTGGGCCACCAAAAGCCACGACAATGAAGCCCTTTCCGAAATATGGCCCATTCCTTTGTCTCCTGTTTTGCTAGACCTTTTAATTGCATATGCCCTTTCTGCACGTTGTAACCCTCTTATGCGATGAATGAATAGTTTCTTTTCTGACCAAAAAAAAAAAAAAAGCTCTAATTATAAAGAATTATTGTCCAATTAGAATGAAAATGGGCAAATTTAAAGGGAAACAGTCTAAATTTGCTGAAATTAAACCACTTAAATCTCTTTAAAACATCTAAATTGATTTTAATTGACTTAATATTGAAAATCATGCTTAAACTCAATGGTTGCACAAATTTGGACTTTCTAGCTTATTAACGTAATTTGCACAATTCACAGCCTCAAAAACCAAATTAATCGTAATTAACTTTAATTGATACAATAAGATATCAATTGGTTCAATTATCCATATTTATGATGGCCTAATGCATTCAAATTAACACTAGAATGATGGTACGAACTTTATGTCGAAATTCAATTGAGGGTCAATGATAAAATTGAACCTTAATCTATCAAATTAAACCTTAGTCTAAAATAGGTCAATTTGAATTGCACTAATTGAAGCTCATTAGCTTAGATTTCCAAAGTTTAAGTAAGCTAAATCCATCAAATTGGAAATTTCCCAAGTGAATCTGCCAAAATGGACCAAGAATTTGGATTTAGTTCGAAAAAAATGAGTTGATTTGGGGTTATAGCTATTAAACCATGAAGAACCAACCGAGACTCCTAATTAGGGCTAAAAATGGCAATTTTTGCCTAGATATGCCAAATAACCAAAATGATTGCATGAGTGATCTGGAAATGGCCTCTAGATCAAATGTTGTAAAATGAGCTAAGTCAAAATACGACTAGAAAGAAAGTAATTATAATTTTGGTTGATTCCGAACCTAAATCTGAAAATTTCGAAAAATGGGGTTCTTAATTAATTTTTGTGAAATTTGTAAGTCAAAGTCAATTTGAAGCTAAAACTAGATGATTTTTTTAAATTTTTACAGTTTTCAATTTTTTTGGTCAATGACTTATCACTTAAAAGTTGATTTGTAATCAAAACTTTGAATGATTTGAAAATTATTGCGGCCAAAGTGAAATTATGGCTAATTGAAAACTTTTGATGTAAAAAAGCCAATTTTGACCTGAGTTAATTTTTTATTAAAAGATTGACCAAAAGTCAACTTAAATGTCAAACTCTTTGACTTTTCAAGTTTTTAATAAAAATGACTAGAAAATTATCCACAAACGAAATGTCAATGAAAAAATGAAAAATGACACTTTTTGCTCGAGAAACGATTTTCGTTGCAATTGAAAATCCCAATTTTTAAAGTTTATTTTCTTTGACGTGTCGACTAAAAATTAGATCTAGTAAATAATTTTTGGAGGATTTAAAATTAGGAATGATGTCGGACGTGTTTGCGCAAAAGTGAAATAGTTTCTTAAATTTCCACACTCCTTCCACTTTTATAAAACGAGACAGACAAAAATGTGCATTTGACCCTTGGGACAGCAAAACTCCCCCTTCCCCCGATGAAAAGCTGAACCGTGTGAGTGAACAGCACAGCTAAAGAAACACTCTTCAGTTCATTGATTGCCGGATCTTGTTCTTGAAATTGAATCTGGAAAAACTACCAAAAGGAGCGAGGAGATCCAGATGACTGAATCCAAATGGAAACAATCCATTCTCTACTTGGCCTCCATCTATGCCGTTCTCTACCTCGTCCACTCCTCCATACTCCACAAGCTCTTGCTCGGCCACGAGAAGCTCCACATCAAGAGGAACCCCGTTCTTCCTCTCCGATTTCGCTCCGATGGCACCTTCAAGATCCTGCAGGTTTTGCTTCCTTCTCGGCTACTTCCGGCGTCTTTCTTGCTTTTGAGTTTTGGTGGGCTTGATCCCGAATCTCGTGTCGGGGGGTTTTTTGCAAGGTGGCCGATATGCACTATGCAAATGGGATCGTGACTCGGTGCAGAGACGTGTTGGCGTCTGAGTTCAAAGGGTGCTCTGATATCAATACGACCCGCTTCGTCAAACGGATGATTGAATCCGAAAAGCCAGATTTCATTGCCTTCACGGGTACTTCGATGGTGACTTCATCGTCATTGCTTTATCTTTTCTAACGTTTGTTTCCAAGATTGTCTTTTTAATGGATAAAAACAGATGGAGGGAGAAATTGCTCTAGTAATATTGCCAGATGAGTTGGTACTTGTTATCCTGTTTATGGAGTTGGTATTTGTAGTAGGGACTTCTCAAAGCATACACATTTATGCTTCGATAGCGTGGGAAGCATAAAGGTTTGCTGGAAATGATCTATAAATGTAACAATGAAACGGGCATGTTGCTAAGATTATATATCTGGAAGCATGCTTGTATCCCTTCATGACATTTTGCTTTTTGTAGAGTCCCATCAACACACCCTTGATGGGCAACGCATTTCATTTAAAGCATATATGTCTGCTAAAGAGGAATTGTCACCTTATGTAGTTAATGGCAAAGGGGAGGTGTAAAATTTCACAGGCGGTTCGCGCAGAAAACAAAATTCTCCTGATTTGATGCTGTAGGCTTCTAAGGATGGCAAGCTTCTGATCTGGTGTTGGGCTTCCTTTATGGAAACTTAGTAGTTATTTCATATTTGAGTGCAAAGGATGCATATATTAGGTACTGGAACATAACAGATTCATTTACTTGGAGAATCTGTTCCCACTTTTTAAATGTTATCTCAATAGCTCAAATTGTGTGGACGACGAACTACCATCTCTTGGCATCACATTTTGCGTTTTCATACTTCTCTTTTACAATCCATGGCCATTTTCAAACTTGGATTGGGTGGTGGTTAAAGATTTCTGTGAAAAGGTTGTATTGTAAACTCTTCATAACATAATCTTTGGATTAGTGGTTTATTGAGCAGAAACGCACTTGCCCTCTGTTCGCTTTGTTTAATTAATACTTCCATGGAAATCTGCTTGGTCTTATATTAGTTTCCAAGCTTCAGGTTTTGCTAGCCCATTTTTTTCTCCTGAGTGAACATTCCCTTTCAAGAGAATCTAGATTGCATCTTGTGTTAGATTTTGTCTGTACTTGATATATCCAAGGCTTTGCTTTTTATTTAGTGTGGCAGACATTAATATGCTATTAGTTTTCATGATGACCTAATATGCTTCAACAAAGCAGATGGGTCTTTGACGTTAAAGATCAGGTTATGTTAATGATCCGTAATGTTCATATTGTTCTCTGTGGTATCATGCAACTATTCGGGACTGCTCAAATGCCCGCTATATATTTGATGAACACACTTTTAATGAAGTATGCGTTGTTTTGTTTATTTTTTCTGATTGAATGAGATGTAAATAGAGTAATATGTGTCCATTTAAATGAAGTCAATAAAGCTTGCTTGTTTACCAAAAATGAGAAAAGAAACATTATGTTGATGATTGTTAATACATACTTTTAGAAGGCGAGACAGCAATTCTTGCTCCAAAATGATATTTGATCTTACAGCATCCACCGCCATGACTGGCATTTTGGTTCTGTTAAGTGTTTCCTGTGTATAATGGTTTTTCATATTTGAATACAATCTCTGGATCTTGTGTTCACGCAAGTGCATCTTGTACTTGTAACAGTCAGTCAAACTTTTGCTAAAATGGTTGCTTCTACCTTCTTTTGTATGACTTTACAACGTCTTCCAAATATGTGCATGAATGAATGACAATGATGTCAGAATCTAACCTTTCAAAATTTAATTAGTAGGTAGAGTGGCTTCACCTAAAAGTTAAATTAATTTATAATTGTGAATTCACAGATGAGAAAACTCGACCTAGTTCCTACCTATGGTCTGCTGTGGACTAGCTAGCGGATGAAACTATGCATGCTTTTATTTTGGGTAGGCAGTCGAAAGGTGTAAAGTGTATCTTCTTAACTAAAGTGGTTATTATTCATTTGCTAATGCTGCGAAACTTTATCTCAACTTCATGATGCCAGGTTTATATAGAGCATGACCCCTCCTTGTGCTGTTAATGACTTAGTTGGTTATGTTCTTTTGTGTAGGTGATAATATTTTTGGCCCGAGCACTTCTGATGCTGCTGAATCTTTGTTTGGAGCCTTTGTTCCAGCAGTGGAATCTAAGCTTCCATGGGCAGCAGTTCTAGGAAATCATGACCAAGAATCTACAATGGATCGAGAAGAACTGATGTCTTTTATATCTCTAATGGATTACTCAGTCTCGCAGATTAATCCATCTCACAATGATCTAGCTACATCGGACATTGATGGGTATGGAAACTACCATCTGAGTGTGTATGGTCCTCCCGGCTCTAAGTGGGCGAATAGCAGCATCCTCAATCTTTTCTTTCTTGATAGTGGAGATAGGGCAGTTGTTCAAGGAATACGGACTTACGGTTGGATTAAGGAATCACAACTTCGGTGGCTGGTTGGATTGTCTGAGAAACTCCGGGTACACAGAATAACACTTATGCGCTCAATGCATGTTTATTTTACAAATTGTTGATTTAGTTTAAAAATTATGTGATTTGATCTTTAAAGTCGACCAGCAACTTTATTTGGTAACTCAAGAACTCTGGTGAATACTTTTTAGGTATATAATGCAAAAAATCAGGTCTTATTATATTTTACGATTTTTTTTGACATTTTGATTGTGTGATTACCCACTCCTTGAAGCCCGGGATGGTAAATCTATTTGGTTGATTCCTATTCTGTTTATCTAAGGAACGGGCATTTTTACACCTCTAATGTTAGACAGTTGCATTACAAATTTTGCTGCATTAGTAAGTTTACAAGGTGCCCCTGTAATATCACCACATTCAATCAGGTGCCATCAGAACTTGATCTGCATTCTGGCTCTTCATTAGCAAGAAAAAGCAAACTCTGGTTACTGTCATCATTTCTCATGTTATCCAAGCATCGAAGAATGAATTAGTCTCGATTTAGATTTTATTAATATGTTGCAGATTAAACACTAACAGGGTGGACGACTGGAGGAGACTGATGCTTCATCCCCAGCTCTTGCATTTTTCCACATTCCAATCCCAGAGGTACAGCAGCTCTCTCACCAAAAGATCGTGGGTCAGTTCCAGGAGGCTGTTGCTTGTTCGTTTATCAACTCAGGGGTTCTAAAGACATTTCTTTCGATGGGAGATGTGAAAGCCTTTTTCGTGGGCCATGATCATACAAACGACTTCTGTGGTAACATAGACGGTATATGGGTTTGCTACGGTGGAGGCTGTGGATACCACGGGTATGGTAAGGCTGGGTGGCTGAGAAGAGCTAGGGTCATTACAGCGGAACTTGGGAAGAGTCATAGGGACTGGACAGGGGTTGAGAGGATCAGTACTTGGAAACGACTAGATGATGAGGAGCTGAGCATGATAGACAAACAGGTTCTCTGGGACTCTGGATCAACCTCATGAAGACAACCAGAGGTACTAATACAAGTGCTTCTGAATTGACTGTAACTGTGTTGCCTATTCTTCTGTAAAAATTTTGTTGCCACAAGTCATGACTGAACTTCAGAAACCTCTTCTTAAAGTATGATAATTGATACTCTGTCTTGAGAACTTACAAATACTTGACAATTTTGCTTGAGGAACAATAATTTGCTGGATTTAATTATGCAAAATGCTCGACATATTGAAGGAGGCGTTGTGGTTGGACATAATTTGATGATATGCCTCCTATCCTTATCAATGAAAACCATCTAAGTCCATAATGCCAAGAGATAGGATAGGTCCTATTCTGCTAATGCTTATGACTTTGAACTGTTTTTTTCCTTGATTTTCGAAGACCTAACTCATGTTATTGCAGCTAGCTGTTGGACTTTGACAAGAGAAAAGTAGAGCCCATTTTCTCCTTCTGCGAGTAGCTCTGAGTGGGACCCTTCTTCGACAATCCTCCCCTTGTCGAGTACTGTAATTTTATCTGACCTTTGGATGGCGGATAGGTGGTGTACCACGACCACACAGGCCCTGCCAGTCATGGTTTTCTCTAGTGCTTCCTGTATTAGTCTCTCTGATTTGCTGTCCAATGCACTCGTTGCCTCATCCAAGAGTAGTATGGTCGGGTCTTTTAAGATTGCTCTCGCAAGTGCTAACCTCTGCCTTTGTCCCCCAGAGAGTTGCACCCCTCTTTCTCCACAATACGTTGCGTATCCGTCCTCCATTGAACTGCTCATTATAGACATTGAACGAGTCAAAAGATTTAACAGTTGTTTAAACAGCAGGATCAAGAATATAAATGGGCTAACAGAACAGATCAACACCTTATGAATTCCATGGGCGTTTGCAAGAGTTGCTGCTGCAATTACTTCAGATTTAGTCACATTTTCTCTCCCGTACCTTATATTCTCATAAATCGTTGCTGCGAAGATAGTTGGCTCTTGGCTCACCAACGCTATATGCGACCTTAAACCTCTAAGGTTGTACCTTCTGATATCTATTCCGTCAACTTCAACGGTCCCATGTGTTGGGTCATAGAATCTCTCGATTAGCCTTACGATGGTGGACTTTCCCGATCCACTTTTGCCAACCAAGGCAACAATCTTTTCGGCACCAATGTGGAGGTTCATGTCCTTTAGAATCATGTGCTTGGGTCTTGTTGGATAGAAGAAATCCACTCGTTTGAATTCTACTTCTCTAACCTTCTCCGAGCTGAAACCGTCTAATTTATCAGTGTCCATTTTGCTCTTCTTATTCAATATCGCCGAGATGGCCTTTGGTGCATCTGTGCCTTTTGATAAATCTGCCGTCATGCTTCCTGTCTCAGCTATTATTCGACCCATCAAGACCAAGATGAAGAATATCTGAAATGCGTGCTTGTACTTGATCTCTCCATGGTACAGAATAACACCATACCAGAAAATCAATGCGGAATTGACGGCCGTCAGGAATTGCACAATGAACAACCCGCCTCCTGCAAACCAAGACCGTTTGTGGCTTACTTCCCTGGGGCCTGACTGTGTGTTCTCGTAGAGGTTCAACATCTTTTGCTCGGAGTCAAACACGGTAATGACTCTGTGGTTCGCAACTGCCTCACTCGCTAATTCACTGCTGTGGTTCTGTGCGCTTTCAGAATTTTCTTGGACATGCTCCTCATCATTGTCATCCTAGTGTAAAAAGCTCCGATGAATAGGGGCTGCAAAGCGGTTGCTACAACTGCAAGTCTCCAAGACAATAAGAGGCCTAGAATCACAGCTGAAGTTGCTGCTGAGATGGCTTGAGTGAAAAAGGCTACACGATCACCAACCAGATTTCTTACTATCGCTGCATCCGTGGCCAATCTTGAACATAGAGCTCCGCTGTTATTGTCTTCTTGATCAAACCATTCTACCTCGAACGTCAGGAGTTTGTCAAAAAGAGCTTCTCTCAATCTTTTCGTCAAATTCTCTCCCATGACCCCAAAGTAATAATGTTGAATCACATTGGTTACGAAAGCAAATATTGCTAATGCCAAGAAAGCGAGGCAATATACTCTTGTTTGAGACCTGATCATGTCGTGATCTTCAACGACATAAGCCGAGAGATGTACAATGGCTGAGCAAACCCATAAAAGATGGCACCGAGACACGCCAATACTGTTGACTTCCATTTGGGCACAGTCAAGCTCGCCATGCTCCAAAAGATGACAATTCGCCTTGATCTTTTGCACCTGTGTCTAGTTTGCTTTCCGGACTTCTTATTAAAGGATCGTTGTTCAGTTCATCGAGTAAAGTGGTCTTTCTTATGATGGAAGCAGGTTTCTTGAAATCAACTCCTTGAGAAGATGGCGTGGTTCCATCACTTCCACTAGTTCTCTGAAGCTGAACCATTGTGGAATACGGACCATGCTCATTTTCCATCAGTTTGTCATGAGAACCGGATTCTATTACTTCCCCAGACTGAATAACCACGATTAAGTCGGCATTGCTGAGAGCAGAGAGACGGTGAGCTACCACAAATGTAGTCCTTCCTATCGAAGCCTCATTCAAGGCATCTTGAACAGCCTTCTCAGAATGTGAATCCAATGCACTTGTGGCTTCTTCCAGAAGCAGAATCCTCGGATCCTTCAGCAATGCCCTCGCTATAGAGATCCTCTGTTTCTGCCCCTCAGACATCTGAATTCCTGATTGACCTACCTGTTTAATGCAACAGAATTGGCATCATTAGCATTTTATCTTCTCATCAGTACTGTTCTTTGTAAAGATTGACCCCGATGAAATCTTTTCCTTAAAAAGATATAATAGCTAGCATTCAACTGAGAGATGCTGCGTGACAAATACAATTTGAGAAGGCAAAGGATTGCTCAGATCTCTTATAAGGATAACTTTTCTGTCTTGTTTTGCCACCCATTTTTTATCATTACATTAGATTTTAAATTTATGATCGGTAGATCACAATATTCTTAATAAATCTCTCTCCATTTTTCCTTGGACTAGAACTGTGGATAGCTAGCCATTTTTTTTTCAAAAGATTTTCTTTTTGGCTCACCAAAACCATTTGACTTCGCAGCCATTTGAGCTGGAGAGTCTTTATATTGGTTCCATCTAAGAATATATCGCCCTTGACAGGGTCAGAGAATCTTTCGAGCAAATTAATGATGGTCGATTTTCCCGACCCACTTCTACCCACGAAGCCAACAGTTTGAGAGGCCATCACTCTGAGGCTGAATTTTTTTAAAACTAAAGACTCGGGTCGCGATGGATAAGCAAAGTACAGGTCTTTGAATTCCACTTCGCCTCTAACATTCGACAGCATCGTTCCCTCCTCATCAACCAAGGCAATGCGGGGGACATGTTCAATCATCTCGAAGATGCGAGATGCTGCAACATATTCGCCTCAGAGAAATATTTGAAATTGATCAGCGCACTCCCTAGGCCACTGCTTCGATAATAGTCGGTCAGTAAATATCTCCCTGTTGGAAGATATGCGGAATCCTGGATTACACAATCAAAGATCTGATTTGATTATTGATTTGATTAGAAGATTAGAATTGTGTACATAATCAATTAAGACTAGATCTAAACATAGATTGATTCGTAGAATCATTTATTTCCTTTATTTATACACAATTTGTATTATATTTACAAGAAGAAATGTACAAATTCATTCATTGAAGTGAATAGAAAGAAAACTATTCCTTCTTCAGTCCTCGCCATTTGCAGATCTCTATCTTCTTTCATGGTATCAAAGCAGCCAAGTCTCTGAACCTAGCTTCCGCTTCCGCTAAATATTTCTCTCTTTGCTGTGACCTTCTGACCCTGAAGTTTTGACCTGCGAAGAAAGGCTTTTTTTTTCAGGCATAGTGTCACACTCAGAAAAAAATTTTATTTACCATGGCGAATCTACAAGATGAAGCATCTACCACCAGGAACCAATCTGCTAGAGAGATCATTCCCGCTGCTGGAGTCATGCCTCAGATATCGACTTCACTTGTTACAATTCAAATAACAAAGTAGCTATTATTTCCAACTCAGCCCATGCAATGGCGGCCCACACAGGCTCAGTTCACTATGGGGCAGCCCATGACGGGCCAGCCTTTCCAATGGATTCCATATCCAATTTATGTTGGGCCAAGCCCAAACTCATCATCACCTGGGTACATGGGCCATCAAAGCCACGTCCAATCCGACGAGGGTCCGCCAGCCACAGAAGGGGCAAACCCAACCAACTAAGTGGAGCGGATGCACGGGTCAAGTGAACCGGGTATGGGTACGAATCCCTACCCGAGGTTTTTGAATGCGGGTTTTCCATTCGGGTCGAATGAATCGGGCCAAGGGACGAATCCCTACCCGAATCCTACGCCCGGTTTTCTGCCGTTTCCAGCGGCGGCCTTCACCGGACGGCCAAAACCCGGCAACCCCTTGTTTGTTTCCACAGCCAATGGACCAGAGCTGTGACTAATCAGTCAACAATTGACCGGGCGAAAGTTACCCCAAGTGGTTGCAAGAATTCCGACGTGCCCTAGCAACAAAAGACAGGGATGGATTTCTCGACGGAACCATCCCGATTCCCCTCAACGAGCGACTGGCCCAACTCTGGAGGAAGAGCAACCGCTTGGTCCAAACTTGGATCGGCAATTGTCTCTCCACAGAGGTCGCAGCCGAACTCCCACCGACAGAAGACGCCAAAGGCATGTGGGACAACATCAAGGAGATGTACGACGATCACGACTTATTTCAACAAACTATCATCGTTGTGGAACAGCCTCGAAGCAACCGAAGAAAAACTTGAGGGCCCCGAATCCACACTCCGACAGTACAAATCCATCAAAGACAGGGAGAAAGCAACACGATTTTTGCTCATTTTAAACGACAACTTCCTTACCTTTCGCTCGCAGATATTGGCTATGGATCCCATGCCATCAATCGGGCGAATTTATCAATTGGCAGTACAAGAGGAAAGCCAACAATTCGCATCACCGGAGAGCACAAAGAGCGGCGAGAGTATCGCTCTTGCAGTCCGCAGGGAGCGAAGAGACGGACCCAACAAAACCCTAGCAAAGAAGAGAGAGAGACGAGGCACATTAGGGTTCCGCGGAGAAGGGTCGTTCGGTTCATGCGGAGACACGCGAGCCTATAAATGGGAAGGGATGAACGGCTCTGATCGAGCACGCACATCCGATGGCTCACAGGAGATCGATCTTTTAAAAGGATCGGACGGCCCAGATGAACTCACGACAAAAGGATCCGACGAACAAATTTTTGCCACATCATCTAGAAATTTTGGGCAAAATTTTAAAGGAAATGGTAAATTATTTTGTGAGTATTGCAAGCATTCTAATCACTCAATTGACAGTTGTTGGAAGCTGCACGAGAAACCAGGCGGAAAAGGAAAAAAGATTTCGGCGGCATACCAATTGAATGGATCCACTGGCCCAAATTCTGATCACCCTATTACCAATGGACAATACCAGCAACTGATGCAAGCTCTACAAAAATTGGATGTTTCTGACAAGGGAGGCAGTTTTTCAGGTATCACACATAGCTTGATTAACTCTATATCAAGGAAAGCATGGATTATTGATTCAAGGGGGCAAGTGACCATATTATATGTGACAAGAGTCTTTTCTCAAGAATAAATGAGGGACTGAATGTTCCTATTTCCGTACAATTGCCTAATGGAAATATTAGCCATATTAATGTGATAGGAACAGTCAATCTCAGTCCTCAAATTATTCTTAAAAATGTCCTCTATGTCCCAGAATTCCAATTCAATCTCATTTCCGTATCGAAAGTTTGCCAAGAAAATTCATGTTGAGTAATATTCAATGCCGATACCTGTTTATTTCAAGACCTTTCGACTGGCAGACTGATGGGCTGGGGTAGTATTTCAGAATGACTATTTTTTTGGTCAAGCCTCCCAAGTAATTTTGATTTATCCAGTTTTCCATTAAATAAATCCTCCTTGTGTAATTTGAGCTTGAATGACAAAAATTCTCTTATGCATATGAGATTAGGCCACAGTGCCACCTTTCCTTGTCCTAAATGTCCCATTTGTCCACTAGCAAAGCAATCTCGTTCTCTTTTTCCATCTAGTAACTCTCGTGCTAGCAAAAAAATTTCCTTGATACATGTTGATACATGGGAACCTTATCATAAGGTTAATTATGATGGATCTTGTTATTTCCTCACAATAGTAGACGACTATTCTCGTGCGACATGGATTTTCTTGATGTAATCAAAGGATCAAGTTTGCTCTTATTTAAAGACATTTATCGCCTTATCCAAAAATCAGTTTGGGAAATCAATCCAGCGAATCCGAACTAATAATGGAGCAGAATTTTTCAGTCACAATTGCTCCATACTTTTCCCATCTCATGGCATCCAGCATGAGAGTTCATGCACTTATACACCACAACAGAATGGAGTGGTTGAGCGCAAGCATCGGCACCTTTTGGAAGTCACACACGCCTTGAAGTTTCAAGCTTCAGTTCCAGATGATTATTGGGGAAATTGCGTCATCACAACAGCTTATTTGATCAACCATATGCCCACCAAGATACTCAATGGACGAACACCGTTCGAGCTACTCTATGGTAGAAAACCAGATCTACAACATCTCAAAATCTTCGGTTGTCTTTGCTATGCTACAACATTGGGCTCTCGAGACAAGTTGAGCCCACGTGCTCAAAAGTGCATCTTCATGGGCTATCCTAATCTGCAGAAGGTCTATCAAGTTCTTGATATATCAACAAAGGAATTTCTCATAAGCCGTGATGTGCTTTTCCATGAAGACATATTCCCTTTCTCCAACATGGTGTCACCAAATGAAAGGAATTTCTCTAATCCTCATCGTCTATCATATGACGACACACTCTCTCCAGACCATGGTTACATACCACTGGTTCAATCAAGGAATCCATCCTCCACTCCTGCAATTATTCCAAGGGGGACCCCATCTCTAGTGGAGAATCCACAATCATCAGCAAACCTGACAGAAGAAGAAATTGAAGATGCCAGTAATACTGAGGAAGAAGTTAGCCTCAACGTCTCGCCACTCATCTCCAATGAGACGATCCCCACTCCTGCTGAAGATCTCCAAGACGTTCTCGTCAGGCCAATCGACCTCCGACGTGGACCAAAGACTATATATGTGCCACTCACAACTCCCCAGGTATCTAATATCCTGTCTCCTCCTATGTTTCCTTTCATAGACTATCAGAGGAACATAGATGTTGCATCAGTCGCCTATTAGAAGAACATGAACCATCTAGTTATGATAAGGCATCTGTTGATCCTAGATGGCAACAAGCCATGGCAACGGAGTTAAAGGCACTGAATGACAACCACAAATGGGATCTTGTCTCATTGCCACCTAATCGGAAACCAATTGGGTGCAAATGGGTCTATAAGATTAAATATCGTGCAGATGGATCAATTGAACGTTACAAGGCACACTTGGTAGCCAAGGGATTTACTCAACGGGAAGGTTTTGACTACCACGAGACATTCTCCCCAGTTGCCAAGGATGTCACGGTCCGCTCTTTTTTTACCGTCACCGCTATCAATGACTAGACTCTACATCAAATGGACGTGCATAATGCCTTCCTCCATGGCGATTTAGATGAAGAGATATACATGGATGTCCCTCAGGGTTTACGGAGACGGGGGAGAATAAAGTGTGTTGTCTCCGCAAATCCCTTTATAGGTTGAAGCAAGCATCCAAATAATGGTATGCAAAATTTGCAAATGCTCTTACAACAGCAGGCTTCCAACAATCAAAGCATGACTATGCATTGTTCACAAGAAACAGAGGTATGTCATCTATCTATTTGATGATATATGTCGATGATATTCTTCTTATGGGAAATGATAAGGCTGCCATAGAAAGATTCAAGGAATACTTGCATGCTACCTTTCATATTAAGGACTTAGGAGCACCTAAATATTTCCTTGGAATCGAAATTGCTCGATCCGATTTAGGAATCTCCGTCAGTCAACGAAAGTTTATATTGGAGATTATATCAGAAGCAGGGCTATCAAGATGCAAACCAGCAGCAATTCCCATCGAGCAGAATACTAAATTAACCTCTGCAGCTTATGATGAGGGCATATCCAAAGATGACGACCCCATACTCAGAGATCCATCTGGGTATCAAAGGCTTGTTGGGAAACTTATATATCTGACAATGATGAGGCCGGACATCTCTTATGCAGTACAGACACTGAGCTAGTTCATGCATAGCCCAAAACAATCCCATTTCGATGCAGCCTTGAAGATTGTGAAATATCTAAATAAATGTCCAGGATTTGGGATACTTCTGTCAAAGAAATGTGATATGAAGATGACAGCATACTATGATGCAGATTATGCAACATGTCCTATAAGTCGAAGATCAGTCACAGGATATTGCATTAAATTTGGGGAATCACTTCTTTCATGGAAGACCAAGAAGCAACCCACTGTCTCTTTATCTTCAACTAAGGCTGAGTATCGAGCTATGGCCAAGACCACATGTCAAATAGTGTGGATGCGAGATTTACTTAAGGATCTCGGGATAGAAGTGCAAGGACCAACCAGGCTATATTGTGATAACAATGCAGCTCTAAAACTTGTAGTGAATCCTATAATACATGAGAGAACCAAGCACATTGAAGTCGATTGTCACTTCACTCGAGAAAAGATACAAGTGGGCATGATTGAGACAAGAGGGATTGGGACAATGGAGCAGCCAGCAAATATCTTTACCAAGCCCCTATGTCAAAGACAGCACGCATATCTGTTGAGCAAGCTGGGTGTCTTAGACATATATAGACCACCAGCTTGAGGGGGAGTGTTGGAAGATATGCGGAATCCCGGATTACACAATCAAAGATCTGATTTGATTATTGATTTGATTAGAAGATTAGAATTGTGTACATAATCAATTAAGATTAGATCTAGACATAGATTGATTCGTAGAATCATTTATTTCCTTTATTTATACACAATTTGTATTATATTTACAAGAAGAATTGTACATATTCATTCATTGAAGTGAATAGAAAGAAAATTGTTCCTTCTTCAGTCCTCGCCATTTGCAGATCTCCATCTTCTTTCACTCCCTTCCGAATTATAACACAAAGCAACATTTTTCCCTCCTAAACCATTCTTATCATTAGTCAACCTTTCCAGCCTTATTTAATTATGTGCCAGGACTCTTCGATAGAATTATCATGCTTGTCACATGTGAAACATTCTTTTTACGGTCATCATTCATTATGGTGACTTATAATTATGGTGACAAATGGTATTAGAGTAGAATCCCTCCAATAAGTGGGTGATTTGGAGAAAGCATGTGGTCTACTTGATCCCATAAGGGTGGAGAGTGAATTGCTTGAGTAAAAAGGGCTCAAACAAAGTACGACTCATCTAGCTTATAGGATGACAATGGGGCACAAGAATGAACCAAATTGTTCACTAGATAGAATAAAGTTCATGGATTAATTGGCGAATCTCATGAGGGAGGTATGTTATCACGTTTCCAAAAAGGGGAGAATCCTCCATTGGTATGCTAAAATCAGGAGAAGCTTAATAGGATGAAGAATGTGCTGTCAAGGAAGTGCAGTTAGATCGGATGCCACACTTATCAAGTAAAGCACAAGTAACCAAAAAAATGCACAAACAACTTTAATTGAGGGAAGCTACCAGTGGAGTAAAGTAACATGTTCTATCGCGTGAGAATTGTCATTTATGTAAGTCCTAAGGGAGAGGCATTGATGGTTGAGAAATGTGCGGAAATGACAAAACAATCGACAATAGGCCACAAGTAGAGCTGTTAAACGGGTGGATCGGGTCGGGTTTAGGTCGAATCATTAATGGTCCGACCCAAATTGACCCATTAACCCATTTATAACTCATTTATACTTAATATAAATTTTCCAACCCAACCCAACCCAACCCAACACATACCCGACCCAACCCATATTAATAAAATTTTTCATATTTAACCAAATTTAGAAAAACTTATTCCTATGTTTTTTTTTTTTTTAAGATTATATTACTAAAATACTTCCAAGCTATTTCTTATATATATATTATTTTTTAAAAAATGGTAATGTTAAAATAGTTTTATTCAACACAAATTTAATGGACAATTTTATAATTTTTAAAATGTTATAAATACATGAATGAATATTTTATAAAATGTATGGTAATGTTAAAATAGTTTTATACAACACTCCCCTATTTAATGGACAATTTTATAATATTTAAAATAATTATTTTAAAAAAAGAACAATCACAACAAATGAATTTTATTTATTTTTTTTTATTTTTAAAAAATAAATTTTTAATTATTATCTTTTATTTAAAAAAAAATAATTATCTTTATTTTATTTTTTAAATATAATTTTTCTTTTTTCTTTTTTCTTTTTTTTTCTTCTTCTTCTTTGGCCGGCCGCCGCCACGACGGCCAGCCACGGGCGAGCCTCGAGCTCGCCCGACGCCGGGAGATTCTCGGGACATCGGCGGGCCTCCGCCTCGCCGATCCGACGAGCTCGAGGCTCGCCGGCGTCGGCCGGCGAGTTCGAGCTCGCCCTCGCAATTTGGCGCTCGAGCTTGCTTGGCGAGCCTCCACCTCACCCTTGGCGAGCTCGAGATCGCCGGGATCTAGCAAGGCTCGAGCCTCACCGGACGCCGGCAAGGCCTCCACCTCGCCAGATCTGGCAGCTCGAGGCTCGCCGACATCGAGTAGCTCGAGCTCGCCCCTCACCGGATTTGGCGAGGCTTAAGCCTCGCCCAACACCCGGCGAAGTTCGAGTCTTGCCGGGCGTCAACAACCTCGCTAGATCGGACGAGGGGCGAGCTCGAGGCTCGCCTGGCCGATCGCCGGCCATTGCCGTTCCGACGACTCGAGGAAGAAGAAAGAAAAAAAAAAGAAGAAAGAAAAAATAAAAAAATAAAAATAAAAATAAATTATAATTATAATTTCGATTTTTAAAAATATATATTTTTGTAAATTTAAAGAGAGAAAAGAGAAATTGTGAGGTTTTTGGTGAAAATAAATGGGTTCGTTTTAATGGGTTGATAAATGGGTTTTAAATGGGTGCAGAGCTGACCCATTTAAAACCCATATATCTTACTCTGTTTATTTTTAAAATCCATTTATAGGTGTTTTAGTAAATAAGGCTTGACCCATTAATGACCCATTTAAACATAAATGAGTCCATAAATGGGTCAATGACCCATTTAACACCTCTAGCCACAAGCGAGGGCCGGCCTCATTGAGATATGTCGAGCTCAAGCTCACCAAGATATGGTGAGGTCAACATGAGCTCAAGGAGCGAGCTTGATGAGGCTAGGTTGAGGCACGAGCTCAAGGCATGAGCTCAACGAGGCTAGGTTGAGGCATGAGGTCAAGGCGAGGCGAGGTCAACCTCACCAAATCACGAGCTCAAGACTCAAGACTCACATGTAGCTAGTTGTCGGCTGTCACTATGGCCGGCCAAGGAAGAAGCAAAAAGTAAAAAATAATTAAAATTTGATTTTTAAAATATAATAAAATAATTAAAATTTTGAATTTTTAAAAACATATATTTATAAGAATGAACTTTCATTAACCAAGCACCCGAACCAAGGTGCTGAGGACTCATGCACAACCTTTGTGTACCCAAGCCTGAATGTCGAGGACCAAAGCTTGAGGATCGAGAATCCAAGCATAGCCTTTATGGACCCAAGCTCAAGTGTTGTGGCATTGGGCATGGGCACTAGGGATTTGAGCCCTATCTCAATAGACCCGAGCCCAATCGTCAAAAACCTAGTCTAATCATCGCAACCTAGGAACTAGTCCCAGAGATTTCGAAAATATTTAATCATATATTTGAAAAATGCATTCCAACTTTTTAAAAAGTGAATCATTTTGTTAAATTTAAGCGTGCCATTGATTCATTTACTTAAGCAAACCAAATGCGGGTCCGCAAAACAAACGAGCCTTTAGACTCACTCTCACGTCTCGGTTCTCACGCACACACGGCCATCGTCTTCTTTTCTTCTTCTTCAGTATTGTGAGGACCACCCCATCGCTCTCTCTCTTTCCTCTTCTTTGCCGATCGGGAGAGACTACCTTTCTTGACGTCTTAGGAAACTTTTCCTTTCTAAGGTTTTGGTTGTGCGCTTTCTGAATCAACGCGAGCAGCGACTTATGCAATAATTACGCTGATGTTCTGTTTTTTATTAAGAAGGGAATTCTATGGCCTAGTGTTTTGATCGGCTGCTCTTTGCTTCGCTCGTGCAGTACGGAAAGGACTATTCAGGGTTATTCGGCTTGTGAGGAGTATAGTTCCATCCATGGGAGAGGAGACATCTGATGCTATATGAACCTGGATTTGAATTTGGGACCTGTTTCCGATCGACAACCGGAATTGTCCACGCGAATTGCGGATTTTGAGACATGGTACAATTATTAGAACTGCATAATCAATAATTAAAAACAACAAACATCACATTATACATTATTAAACGGGCGTTAATCAATATATTAAATCCCCTTTATATAGGACTCAAAAGTAGAGCCTAAACCCGTTTCATGATTTGTGGATGGCTTGGAACAGAGTTTCACCACCACCTTCATGCCATTGTCAATAACCCGACTTCCAAGCTCCTTCTCCTTCACTAACTCAACGCGGGTTCAGCCATTCATCCATTCTTCAAAGGTAATAATATAAGGAGAGAAAAATGCTAAAAATAGATCCAACATGGTACAGTATGAGTCGAGAAAGTTGCATTTCTCGTAAATAAGTCGAAACTGATTATACCCACCCATTTGAAAAAATGGAAATTATACATTCGAATTTTATCAATTACTACGCGTGAGTCAAGACCACTTATATTAAATAGTGTTTCTTGAGCTTTCAAGCAGTCGGGATCTCCACAATCATCTCCTGGATTATCAAATAAAGCCATTGCACTATAAATATTATTTCAGCTTTTGGGGCGCACGTATCATTTGTCCTTCGGATTTTTCTTCGTGGATGCTTTAACACTTAGAGATATGATAACACGTTACATAATGGTAAAAATATATACATAGCATAATGTACAACGTTTTCACGCTTTTATCCGACAAAACTTCGTATAATTATACAGGATTATATTGCACCGTACGCGTATAATCATAAAGGTAAAAAGTATTTCATAATCACGTCAAGATGGCCATCTCCGACAACTTTAAGCAAACAAGTTCCCCAGGACATGAAATACATCGCAGCTAAAACAGAAATGAAAGCCCGCACGAAGGATCCAGACACGCTATCAATTATTCCAGCTATGGTGACACATCAGAAATGCATCATACGCAACGGTCCGCGTGTGCGTGCTACCAGCAATTTGCGCACAAAAGTTCTACTCCAGAGAGGAGTCGATCTTGTTAACGGACCGAGAGAAGGCGAGCACGTCATCGGGGTGGCGATCTTCTCCGGTGCCATCCGATGCCTCGACGATGGACTCTCGAATCACGGCCTTCGCGATCGGATCGATCGGCGGCCCAGCCCTCACGCCATCAGAACCAACTGCGCCCTTGATCTCTCCGCGTCGATGGTCGTCTTCTCTAGATTCATCGGTTTCCTCCTTGTCCTTTCGTAGCTGCTCTCTCCTTTCCTTGTGAGCTTCCATGGCGCGTCTTGCTTTTTCCTGGCAGTGTTTGTTGCCGGTTGGAGACGAATTGTTGGGCTGCAGTAGTACTGTAGTAGCAGCGTTTGGAGGGCTTCTCCTCTGAAGTGAGCGGCGGACAGGTGTGGGATGATGGAGGGGCTTGAGGGACTGTCTCCCTCACACGCAGGCCTTTTTGGCGTGCCACGCGTGGAAAGCTCCTGTCTTTTTGCCTTACAATATACATTGTCGCTCTTATATTTGCAATTACGGTCAATCCCACCGAAAACATTAAAAAATACCCACGGTAGTGTCGATAACAAAAAAAAAAAAAATTATCACAAAAAATTCGAAAATATGCCCATTATAACACCGATATTCCAAATTATTTTTTGGCCCTTTTGCCTTATAAGATACATTGTCGTTCTTGTAACTATAATTACTGTTGACGCCACGAAAAATTTTAAACAATGAAATCAATACACAAAACTCTTTTTATGTCACTAAAAACTTATAAATATGCCTACCATAACACTAAATATTCAAAAAAAAAAAATTGTATTACCAAGGCCTTTAAATTATGCCCACTGCAATATCAATACCAGAATTAATTTATCATATCGATACAAGTTTGGGTATTGGTGATTGGAAAATAAAGTTTGGGTATCTTAGTGACGCAAAAAAAATAATTAGGATATTAGTATTCAATGTACATACTTAAGGTTTTTTGGTGGTACACACGATGAGCATAGTGTGCAGTTGGGTATATTATTTAAACCTTTACCGAGTTTTCAATGGCTTAGGTTCAAGACGCTTTTTCTTCAACTCGAAAACTCACATTCTTGATATGGAAAGTAACTCCTATTTGTTTGATAGAAGGATGGAATAACTTATTTCTCTTCAAAGTTGTTAACCATTGCAAATGCTTTAAAAAAAAAAAAAAATCTTACATTGAAATTTCTTCAAAGTAGACTTGCTTTTTCTTCTAAACAATGTGGTCTCAAGGGGTATATAACAAAGTCATCTATTCATATCCGTGTCTAATCGTTGTTTTTCTCATCTATTCATCTATTACATATATCTCATTTATGTACAAAAGCCCTCTTTCATATATCAGATATCCAAAATAAAATGTTACTTGTTTGTTTCGCAAAACATCACAATTTGAAATATTTTTATTTAATGTTAATCGTCTTTTTATTTAGAAAAATGAGACAATAAAATATTATATTATTAAGGAAAAAAGCCACCAAAACCCCAAACTTTGCCCAAAGTGACAAAGTTACCCCAAAAAAATTTTTGTGACATGAAAAACCCCAAACTTTGCAAATTGTGACACATTTACCCCATTAAAGGCATTTTCATCTTATTTTTTCTGTTTTTTATTTTTCTTTTTATTTTTTTTCTTCTCTCTTCCCTCCACCGGCCATGGCGGAGCCCTCGCCCGACACCAGCAAGGGCGGCCCTCGCCGGACGCCGGCGGAGGGAAGAAAAAACAAAGAAAAAACAAATTAAAAATAAGTAAAATAAGTAAAAATAAGTAAAAATAAAAATAAAAAGACCAAAATGCCCCTATGATTTGGGATAAATGTGTCACACAAATGAAAGTTCAGGGTTTTTTGTGTCACAAATAAAATTTTGGGGTAAATGTGTCACAGTTAGCAAACTTCAGGGTTTTTCATGTCACAAAAAAAAGTTTGGGGTAAATTTGTCATTTTAGGCAAAGTTTGGGGTTTTTGATGGCTTTTTCCCTATTATTAACAAAAATCTACACCTATTAATAATGAAGACATTTTTTGTTCACTCGCCTTCCTAAAAGATATAAACGGTCTCATTCAACAATCTAACATGAGTTTCGAAATTATAAATATTATCTTGGAAATTAAGAGAGTAATAACCCCTTTAATTGGATGGACGTTCAAAACTTAAACTAGCAATTAGATTATTTGTCTGACTTTCACAGCGTATTCTTTTTTTATGAGGATAAGAATCTGCTCATGGTTTATTTTTCCACCATAACGTTCTTGCCGATTGCTTCTCCGTATCAGTCTTTGGGAAAAGTACACCGAAAATCGTGAACTTGTATAAAATCTTTCAACTAATTTAATTAAGTTTAAAATGCCTATGTGCGATTAAAAAGTTCCATTCATGGCATTCTTAAATTGCATTTAATACATATTACAGGACTTAATTGCCTTTTTCATTAAAGATTTAGGACTTTGTTTGACCAGTTGATATATTAGGACTTAATAGTGCAATTACAAGAATTAAGACTCCATTGCATTCCATACATAACTTCTAGAACCTATGCCAACGGTTTTTCCTCGCATAGCTTTTTCTAAAATAAAATTTCATAATTGTCGCGACTCTCTCAAATGCGAGGTTGGGGAAAAAGACAAGTTTAGAGGTGATGTCGAGTTGAAGACCAACGATCCTCAATCTATGCGAGTTTTGTCAAACCCTACCTCACGCAATGTTGAATTTTCATCTAAATTCAATCAACTCTAAGAATTCTATATGAAGAGCCGACACTAACTTATTGAACTCGACTAGAAAGTATGGGAATATATCTCATTTTCTACGCAACTAGAGATTTAAGGTCGTGAACTTAATTACACTAGTAATCTAACCAATGCCTTTTCGTTACCTAAATATGATTATTTGTCAACTAAGGTGTCCACATAGTCTTCTTATTCAATGAGTCCTAAGGTTCTTGCCCACTATGCATCCATACAATGCTTTTGTCTTTGTCGTGGTCCTAAAGTGTAAACTAACCATTTAACTGACATAAGCAAAAACAACACTGAAAAAGCAATATAATCAATTCATAAAAAATAGTAATGATAGAAAAAGTAAAGAGTAAAGTATAGTAAAGTAACCCGATACAAAGTTGGGCAAAAAAATACAATACAACCTTGGCTCCAAGACAACAAACCTATGAGCTTAGTTCACTCCAAACTCAATTATCTAAATAAACTAATCTAACTAGAGAAAAGCATGAATTTTCTTAAATCATATGTATACTATCAAAATGAAACTAAATTAATTCTTGTGCTAAAATCTAGCAACCTAAAGACTTAGGCTAGGCCCCTGGACCTAGTCCCGAATCTGAACCTAGCTTGGATCTCGCTGGTCTAGGTCAAAAAAAACATGAAAGGCTTTATAAATTAAATGGGCTTAGTTGTTCAAATCCAATTCAATTCTAACCAGAGTCAACCCGAATGTTCTAAAGCCGAAGCCAATCCAAATATATCAAACCTATTCAAGCCCAAACTCTTAAAGCCTATTCAAGCCCAAAGCTCATTAAGCGTACAAAGTGCCCAGATTGTTACGCCTTTCATGCGGTTAATCCAAAACTTACTGATCCGACCAGAACTAAACAAGCCCAACTTAAACACATTTGTCATTCTTATACCCATTTTCTTCTCCTTTATTAACTTCTATTTCTATACCCACACCAGATTATGCTCGCTAACCCAAGAACTTCTAGACTTCCAATCTAACATTAACACAGCAAAAATCTCAAGCCACCAATATGACATATGTATTATTCATTGTTAACCATCTATATTCATCACTCGATAATCACAGTCAACCATCGACAATCCACAACCTTAAAGCACCAGGTGACTATCTCCATTCAATTTAGCGAGAGTAAGAACTTCAAGTGAGTAACTTCACTCGATATTTTGATTACTAGGAGGAGATGGAACTTTGATTGGTGGTGAAATTAATCATAAGAGCTACATTAATTGTCTTTAAACGAAATTGACATTGAAGGAGCTTTAAGCAAGATTTAGCCACTTCATGCTTCATGATCGTGTGACAAATCCAAATAGGGGACGGCCTAGCACAATGATGGAAAAACTTGGCAAGAAAGAATGCTTAACAATTATTTCTAATAGAAATGACAAAAGAAAATGTTAGACTAATAAGATTTTTCAATTACATGAACAAGAGATCAATTTGATAAATATAGCATACTTGAATCAAAAGAAGCTGTTATTAATCCAATGAAAGAAAATATATCCTCTTGTGGGTATAAATTTTCACCACTATCCTTTATAATAATTGTGATGGGCATGTATTTTTCTCTCAATAATTTTGTAGAGAATAGGGGAAGTGTGGTAATTGGATACCAACCTTCTCCACCAAAGAAAGTCCTTATATAACAGAAGTGATGGGATCATCTTTAAAGCTGTAAAATCTCAATCATCCATCAAGATTTAAGAGATAAATTATATATGCTTAAGTAAATGTCACAAATACATGTCATATGATGTAATTAATTAAATTGGGCCCATGTCAAATGCTACATAATTGGCTTGGATCTCGTAAGTCCAACAGAAAATTCGAGAGTGCATCACGCGTGTTCTCTTTGCTTCGTCTACGTCCACGCGCCCCTTGCATTGTGTTTCTACTCTCGCGCTCCAATCTCGTTGTCTCGCGCGCGCCTTTCGCTTGCATCGGCGTCACTCATCTTCAGAGAGAGAGAGAGAGAGAGAGAGATTTCAAGATGGGCCCTGTGCAAATTAAAAATGAGTTTGGGCCAATTGGTTTGCGCTTTTTTTTTTTCTTTCTTTTTTTTTTTCCATTCTTTCGACTCTGCATGGGCCAAACTCTTTGAAGTTTCCCAAAATAGTGAATTTGGACATAAGCATTGGGCGTTTTAAAGATCCGCATTTTGTCGTCATTATTATTTCTTTCATTTTCCTTTCGTTTCATTTTTATTATCATTTCTTATCACGTGTCCAAAACAGGGATAACTTCTAGATACTAAGCAAAGCACGTGTCTAACCAGTTAGAAGCAAGCTTCCAACAAGGGCTTTCAATGATAATCTAATAACCCAATGCCCAGCCTAGATGCATTCTTTATTTTAACGTGTCGGTATCTATAGATTCTATTTTCCCAATTTGAGAGAGTTTTTTCTTCCCTCGCCCCTAGGAATACTCTCAAATTTTACGTTCCAAAATTCAAACGAAACAATTTTAGGACATGCTCAAATCCATAAGATCCTCATTTGGTCTTCATTATTATTTCTTTCATTTTCATTTAGTTTCACTTTTATTATTATTTTCTTATCATCAATTTTGATGTATTGACTAAAATTCAGGTGTTAACAGTAATCATTTGCAAGGTTTTTCCATATTTTTCATGTGCGAGTTTTCTATTAGTGTGTTGACGCACTATACATATTGATCCTTCTCATGCCATTTTGAATTGGAAGATGAAGCAAATAAACTTAGATCTCGAGGAAATAGTGTTGCGTAATATCATGAATCCCACCAATTTATACTGGGGTTAATAACCATAAAAAAATTCCAAAATTGTACATTACAAAAAACTTCATGCCGGTACAACTCTTGCCATATTTATCCTAAAATACTTTTTTTTGTCACAAAAAATATTAAGTTGGTGCGTTAGTGCCACATTTACCTAAATTGATTTTCGCATTACAAAAATCAAAGATTTGGATAAATATGGCATAAATGTACCAATTTAAAATAAATCCTGGTGCATATATATATCAATTTAAGAGATTTTTATAACATGAAAATTAATTTGGTGGCAAACATGGCACAAATACATTAGTTTGGCCTATTTTGTAATACAAATATTAATTTGGGTTAAATGTGGTACAAATGCCCGGTGGCACGTGTGTGGTGGCTAGCACGTGTCGCCCCAAGTGGTTTACCTCCGGCTGCCGGCCGTGCGGGGTTCCTTGGGTCATCAAAAAAAAAAATGCATCGATTTGTTTTTAGGTGGTATTTACCTTTTTATATTATTAATGTCTTAGCATTTTTTCTATATCCAATCTCTAAAAAGCAATGGACTTCGGTTGTTTTATATAATTTGCAACAATATGACTCGGATTTGCATTTTTAAGAGACTTCCCAATTTTTATGCTATGGTCGTGTCGAAGTTGACTTACATGAGTAAATATGATTTCACATTTTGCTTGACAAGAAATGAGATTTCAATCATAGTCTTCCTCAGAAGAACAAGGTGTTACACCAGAATTTGATCTAAAGAAAACCGGGCACAACTTGCAAATCATGTTATAAACTTTTCCTTTTTTTTAAAAAAATTTCGTTTTATCAACAACGTGATGGGGATAATGGATTTTCACTAGTACATATGAGATCATATGTTCAGCGATGCAAAGATTAAGAAACTCTTCAATATATTCTCCGGCTTACTTCCTTAAATAATTTATAACTTTACATTTAATTTCAGTTATGTCCCAAACATTTTTATCTAAAAAATATAATTAACTTTCATTACAATCTAAAATTTGCCCAAATGTCCAAAAATTACAATTAATTTCTTGAAAATTATCAACTTCAAAGCCGGTTAGGGATATATTATTAGAACCTGCATCTATATCGATGTCCCCACGTATGGTGCACAACAACCTCTTGACATCTATAATTTTGAAGAAATCAATGGCGATTTTTGGACACGAGCATATTTGGGATTAAATCTAATATTTGGGTTTTTTAGAAGATTAAACCATATATATGTGGGATAATGACACAACCGATTCATAAACTTTAACCCAATGTGTAATCCTGAACTTTAAACTTGTTCAATGTGATCCACGAACTTTAGTTTGATGTGTAAGTTATTCGTAAAATTTTACTTTATTCAATATGGTCCATGAACTTTTAATACATATTCAATTTAGTCTTTGAACTGTATGAAGATGTTCAATATGGTCTTCACACTAATTCAAATTCAAAGACAACATCGATCATTTTCATATAGTTTATAGACTAGATATGTATTAAAAATCCAAGGGTCACATTAAGCAAATTAAAAAGTTCAGAGATGACATTGTATATGAGATTAAAGTTCAAGAATTATATTGAACAAATTTAAAGTTTAGAGGCTACATATAAATCACGTGTCATTTTATGCACAGGCGGTTACGGACTACAATTTGTGACAAATGCCGGGTGTAACTACAATTTGGCATAACTGCAAGGGTGAGGTTGAAAAACCTGTCTTTCTAGTCCAAAGCGCGACAACGCTCAAAAGCTCCCCATGCGGCGACGGAGGCTGGCGCCGTCTACCCCCCATGCCCGAGACCAAAACCCTCGCTACCGCAATCGCCATAAACCCTAAGCTACTGGCCCTCACGCCTCGCCAAGTTTCGCTAGCGAAGAAAGAGACGAAGCAGCGAGCACCGACGGCGGCGTCCCCCATGGAGACCAAGACGCTCCTCCTCCTCTCCATAGCTCGGTATCTGCAGAGCAATGGATTCTCCAAGTCTCTCAAGAAGTTCCGCTCCGAGGCCCAGCTCGAGGTACGCGCCTCGTTCTCGCGCGATCGTCTCCTCCGACGAGCGCGCTCCTTTCGCATTCCGGGTCTTGCTGCGGCGCCATTCGGCGAGCCGTTCCGAGCCTCGTTTCGGTCGCATTCTGGGGTGGTTGTGAGGGGTTGGCACAGTTTTGACTGATTTGGGGAGAGAGATCGTCGCCATAGGAACGAAGTCCTGTGAGGGAAGGAAGCTCGGTTATGCAGTTGAAAGGATCGATATAATGGTGGGAGCAAGAAATTGTGGGCATTCCTCCTGTACAAGTTTGAACCAAAAAAAGGAAAAAAAAAAAAAGAAGAAGAGAAAAAGGCGACACGGGGTTTGAATCTTTTTAGTGTCCACTTTGTATATCACTAGCTTTACTTTGCTAAGGTGGCATGCATTCTAAAGAGTGTTCGTTGGAGGTTATTTGGTTGCTATTTCTTTATATGCCAAGTTGGAGATTTTATGCATTTTGAGGTTCCAATTCACTTTTTGTGAGAGCTATTTAAATGATGAGCTGTAGAGGAGATTTGTATCAAAGGTCGGACTCTTGGTTCCCAGAAGGGATCAACAATAAAAAATTTTGCCAAGAGGATCTCGATATTTCCACTTAGAGGAACAAAGGTATCTGAAGACTTTGTCAGCAACCAACTTTCTAAAATGTGACTGTTTATGGTCTGAATTCAATTTATGTCTTACTTATTTAAAAAGCGCAAGAAGAAACAATAACGCTCAGCATATCTTTACAAAGAAGGCCCTGTGGAGTAATGTGCATTCCTTCTCTATAAGTTGTCAATGTTCAGAAGCTTCTGGAGCAAGCAACTCTCGAAGAAAATCTTGCTTTCTGCTCTCTGACTATCTGGAGGGCACTTCATTGTGTGCAATACTCTGTTTCATCTGCTTTATGTTTACGATGCTTGCCACAATTGATCTTTGTTATGCTTTTGAATTACCTGATTGAAATACTTATTTAAGAAAGGAAAAGTTTGCGTGTTGAATGAACCTTGCTATCTCTAAGGTTGCCTTTCAGGTTTAAATATTTTGATGCTGCGTCTTGGTCTATTGCTACTGTGATAATGATGCTTTTAGGCCATAAAGCGCTCTAAGGTTCCTTGCTGAATTTCTTTCTTTTTTATCTTTTGGTGCAGGAAGTTAGTTTTAAGGGTTCGACATTGGATTTGGAAGAAATATGTCTCAACTACTTGAAAACAGTGTAGGGGATTCTTCTTTTATTCCATGATAATCCTGTTGTATGCAGAAGTTTTTTCTCGTTGATGATTGTCGAAGATATAGTTTTCTCTAGCTGGGAAATAATATGGGTGGCACATTTTTCTGTGCCAGCTTAAAAGTGCTAAATGCATTCCTTTTGTTAAAGATATAATTTCTTCTGTGAGAACATTGGGTTGATACTTTGTTAGAGCTGCTTATTGCTACTTGATATTCGCAAGTTTTGGCAACAAATTGCTTTGTAGCTTGTCTGAATTTCATAGGTTTGCATCCTGTGTGTGATGGACAATGTGAGAAAATGCTTAAAGCTATGAAGAGGTCTCTTTGTAAGTAATTTTGTTTGCTTCGTCATCGGGTGATAGAGCTCATAACTCCATAGTAAGAGTCGGCCTAGGAGTGTTCCAGCCTTACCAAAACTTCATGGGTTCCAGCCTATTGCCTACTTGTGCAGATCAAATGGAGTTCAATCTCTTTGATTTTTAAATGGAAAAATGCCATCTCTCATAGTTGCCCTTCAAATTGTGGTGTTCTTTTCAATTCCCTGCAGGGGTTCTCTTTCATTCTTAATGTTTTTTTGACGTTCTGTGCAGTGGTCATGCTGCAACGAAGAATGGCCTAGAGAAAGGTATGCTAACTTTGAGCCACAAGTTGTCTGTGTAATTTGTGCCAGTTTGACTCTTGAGTACATCTCTCTCTCTCTCTCTCTCTCTCTCTCTCTCTCTCTCTCTCTCTCTCTCTCTCTCTCTGTGCATATGCGCATGGGTGTGTTTTGTGCAGTAGCTTCTGTATGGATACTTATTTATTAAGAGCTGTGTTCTTACATGTTAAATATATTTACTCAGGTGGTGCACACATGATTGGTCAAGGAGACTCAGGTTCCTTGCCAGAAGCTCTTGATAAGAAAAAGAAGAAGAGAACTGGCGAGAGCAATGTTGATGCTGCAAATCATCATTCTCAGGAGATGAAGAATGGTGCAGTAGATGAAAATTTAAAAGGCAAAGAAAAGAAGAAAGGCAAAAAGGATTCTGGTTTTTCCAGTAAAGACAGTAAAATTGCGAGCTTGAAAGAGCTAGAAGAGTCTGCTACTGATGTGACTTGTGGATTGCAGTCAGATGAGATTACTGTGAAGGGAAAGGATAAAAGAAGTAAGAAAAAAGAACTGGTTTCTGAATCTCTTGGGGTATCCTCCAAAGATGTGAAGAAGTCTAAAAATAAGAAAGAGAAATCTAAGCATAAATCAGATGATGAGGAGCAAACAAAAGCAGAGAATGCCAATGGGGTATCCTCTAAGGACAGTGATACTAAGACTTCAGATGAGGGCATCAAAGTGAAAAAAGGTTCCAAGAAACGAAAAAGGCTTGAGTCTGAAGAGAATGAATGTAAACCTGTTGATCAGGATGCACTTGATGAACCCAAACGGAGAAAGAGTGGTGATGTTAAGGATGACAAGGTTGACAGGCAACTTGCAAAATCAAATGCATCAGGAAACAGTAAAGGAGCTAACGACATGGGAAGTAATGGACAAAATGGTCAGTGCAATCTTACTGAGAAGACTCCTACTAAGCACCTCAATGATCCAGACAATGTCAAAGGGAATGATGGAGAAGAATCTGCTAAGAGCGAAAACATGAAAAAGCAACGTAATGGCTCTGCAGAGGTATGATCTGAGATCTAATGTTATTATTGCATCCTGATTTCTGTCTTAAGGTCATTTCCAACTTCATAGTGATATCCATGTTTTTTACTCATGCTAGAATTGCTCTTCTGGAAAGTATATTTGTGGCGTGGCTGCCCTCATTAGAAGTATATCCAGGATAAAGCCCCTCTTCTTCCTTTTTTGTCTATTCGTATTTGAAGATGTGTTTTAGTATACCTTAACCAGTCATAGATTAAGGAGTTTTCATAACCAATGTAGCCGCATGATCTACCTATGTGTGCATTTTTCTTAGAGTTGACCTATGCATAAAATTATGTATAGGCATAAAACAAATCACCCATGATCTCTCTATGTGTCCGTGCACTTGGTTTTATGTAGCTTAATAGATAATTCCTGTTGAAGCATATATTGGGAGGGTGGTTTGCAGCACAGGCAGATGATTGAATAAGAATCTAAATTTTCTTTTGCTAAAATGCTTCCAGATTGAAGCTTTGTAAGGTGGAGTCCAGTTTAACTAAATTCTCCTACATATCAAGATGAATCTGTGATCAAATGATATCTCTATTAACATTTTTTCCAATGCTGGGAAAAAGGTTGACTGATCACGGATCAAATTCTCTATCCAAATATGAGGAGAGTATTTACACAATCATGTTAATAATTTCGTAGTGTTTGGCCGACAAGTTGTTCCTTAAAATTATTGTCGCTCTTTGTAATACCTTGGGCAGAAGCACATTATATGTTTGATATTGTCTCCATGTTGGTCTGTGAAGCCTTCCAACTCAATTAGTCTAGCTCAAACGAAATTCAGATAATGGATTTTCAATGAACACCAATGACCCATATGAAAACTACCTTTCCAATTTATAGAAGTGTAAATCTTGAACATTCTCTTTTTTTATTGCACTATAGCATGATAGATTCATAGAGCTGATCCCACTCAGTGGACAAGGCTTGTTGTTTGGGTCTTTGAGGTATTTGGGTCCTAGAAACATTTTGATTCTCCGAATGTATTAGAATTTGGTTGGCCATGGAAGCACGACTACAACCCTTGGTGACTATTCATATCTTTAAATATCTGTTTGTTAATTGTGCTTTCTTAATTATAGGGGCTTATGTTTTTTCCTCCTAGGACAATATTTTTGGAGGCCCAAGAGACTATTTTTCCTTTAGTTCTTAAGCATCTCCATTTTGAATTTGTATTAGATGTAATTTCTTGACTGAAAGACTTACTTAACCCTTCTCTATGAATAAAATTTGCTGAATTGGTGTATATTTCAGCCTACAACAGCAAAGGCGTTCCAAAGGATAAAAGTTGATGAAGTGTTATATGCTGATGATAGACTTAAGGATAATTCCTATTGGGCTAAGGTGATTTTCTGTTTCATTCTATCAACCTATTGTTGTTATTGTTGTTTTCTTTTTTTTTTTTTGGGTCGATATCCTCTACTGCTTGTTGGACATGGAAACTCGGTCTCTTAATGCGTGCTACTATCTCAACCATATATTATAATTCCCCAGGATGGTGCAGAAACTGGCTATGGTGCAAAAGCACAAGAAGTTCTTGGACAAGTTAGAGGAAGGTACGTCGCAAGTTGACTAAAGTGGTGCTAGTTTGCTACCTTCTCAACTTAGATTAAATCTCTGGAAGAATATCTATTTAGTTATTTTAGATGAAGGCTGACTGATCTTTCTCTTTTTTCTTGAATGAGGGAAACTTTTACAAATGGAAATTTTTCCCCCGCCGTGATACCACTTAGTTGGAGAAGTAAAAGACAGTAATTAAATCAAGGGCTAGCTGAGTATAATCGAAGCTGGAACCAGAATTTGATATTCTATAGTTTTGAGGAAAATGTTTAGTGGAAAGATCAATGACAAAGTGACTTAAAGACCTATATAAACTAAGATTAAGACATAGTACGATTCAATACTCAACCTTTGATCAGACATAAATGATTGCTAATGTTAGCCATCCAATTTCATTAAAAGGTTTGATGCCTATCAAATGACCAGCCTAACAACAGAGAGAAGACTAATTACAGATAAAATGCATTTAGTATTGTACATATATCATTATGCATGCATCAGCTAATTTTCAAGGACTAATTGCCCTTACCTAAAGTACAGCTAGAAATGCATGGGTATCAAGTCCTCTCCTGGCATTGCCCTTAGTCTTTGTAGGGTTGGATTTTGCTTCTCTTGACGAATCATGGGGCCTGCTTGGTTTGTGGAAAATTTTCAGAATCTTTTTTTAGTTTCATTTGAGAAGAAAAAGGCCCTGTGCAACAAATTTGGTCAGAACATGAAAAATGATCCAAATGAGGATGCTGAAAAACTAAAAATTATTTTTCTTGTTTACAAAGATTTAATCTCGTATGAAACACATACTTCAAATTGAGAGGGTGGGAAAGGGGGGATTGGTACAGAGAGGCAGTTGTGCCCTATTTCACGATTTGTCTGTCAAGCTTCACCCAAGTGGACCCTGTTCGGTTGAAAATCCGAGATGAGTTATAGTTTATGACAAAGACCTGTCTAGTAAATACAAATTCTTTTGTCAAGTTGGAATTTTTCTTTTTTTTGGGGGGGGAGCTTCCCCCAAGTTGACCCCGTTCGAATGAAAACTGAGATGAGTTATAGTTGCTGAGAAATTCCTGTCTAGTAATCATAAATTCTTTTGTCAAGTTGGATGGATGGTGCTTCCTCATTTTGGAGCACAATCATAGATGAGCCAAACATATAACCTAAACCAACTGTATAAGTTTTTTTTTTTTTTTTTTGGCTAGAAAAAGTCTATAGTAAGTTGCTATAATTGCTAAGCTCACTACTAAGATATAATACAAGTACCAAGTATAGTAGGAAAAAAAAAAAAAAACGTACTATTGACTTTAGCAATTCCTTCGTCTGAGATTCTCTCTCTCTGGCAGGGATTTTCGGCATGAAAAGACAAAGAAGAAGCGCGGAAGTTACAGAGGTGGACAGATTGATCTGCAATCTCACTCGGTGAAGTTTAATTATTCCGATGATGAGTAAACAAAGAGTTTTCGGTTGAATTTATGGAGGCCTAATTGATTTTGAGATCCTGCTGGGGAAATTAAAGTTTACGAGGATCAGCAAACCGAGGAGTTTCTCTGTGGACGGCAGGCTTCTTCTGCGTTTTGGGTTAATATCCGATCAGCAGAATAATCATTTTTGTTGTGTTCTATTCTTGGCCTTAGTGGACTTACTGTACTTGTTTTTTTTTAGACACAAATGCTTCATCAGATGGTTGTAATGTACCCGGACGTGTATACATTCAATAGTATTCACCGCAGCCTGCTTCTTCGTCTTTTTTGTTCTTTTCTCTTGGGAAACGCTCTCTTTTGTTCCGTTTAATCCTTGTATGGTCAAATACATCCCTGAAGGATCAGGATAGGCATGAGGTCGGCCACCGTACGATCGTGCCCCAGGCTAGATCGAGGCCCCGACACTGTCAAAGTCCCCCCACCGTCTCGACATTGTAGTAAAGCTGACCAGGCTGTCCTTGGGAGGTAGGGGAAGGCTAGTGAAAGTCTTGGTCTTTCCTTCCTCGTGAAGCAAAGCTGCTGAAGTTTTCCCCAAGGCAAGGAGGGACCCGCATGGTTCTATCGCGGACCCTGCAAAGCGTTTAAATTTGGGCATCGATTTTTGCTGCCCCCACAGACCCAATTTCCACCAAGGGAGTTTAATCTAAAGCCCGTTCGTCAAAGAGGCTTCGTTTTACAAACCTTATTGTCTCGACGACTCCCTGTTGTGGTTGGTGGGTAACTGTAATCTGGCTTAGAGGCAGCTGGATCTTTCCAGGCTGTCCTTGGGAGGTAGGGGAAGGCTAGTGAAAGTCTTGGTCTTTCCTTCCTCGTGAAGCAAAGCTGCTGAAGTTTTCCCCAAGGCAAGGAGGGACCCGCATGGTTCTATCGCGGACCCTGCAAAGCGTTTAAATTTGGGCATCGATTTTTGCTGCCCCCACAGACCCAATTTCCACCAAGGGAGTTTAATCTAAAGCCCGTTCGTCAAAGAGGCTTCGTTTTACAGACCTTATTGTCTCGACGACTCCCTGTTGTGGTTGGTGGGTAACTGTAATCTGGCTTAGAGGCAGCTGGATCTTTCCTGAAGTAGCTGCACCTCTATGGACGGTGTTGTGCAACGACACTTGCCTCCGGCTCCGATGTCTCTGAGTATCTCGGCGAGGTAAGCACTTGTTGAGAGTTCGCCAAGAGTATAATTCGGCCTTAAAATCATTTGACACAAACATTAGGAAAAGGCATAAAAATCTAGTCATAGCAATTAATCTTGAAAGGGTACGGTGGATTCATAGCAGCATAAAGCCATTCCAATTGCTGGTTCAATGTTGTAATATTAACACTAAAATGACAGGATCTTGCAAATTAAGTCTATATAAAAATATCAGAGAAATAAACGAGGAATAATAGGACACTAGAGATTTACATAGTTCGGTTTGACTATTGGCATCTACACTCACAAGGAAAGCCAGCAGTAAATAGTCCACTATAATCCGGAGACTCAGAGTTACAATCGCTCACACGCTCGAATGTTTTCCATACCTAAATTTAAACCCAAATCTAAAATGTTTACAAATAAAGATGTAAATTCACAACACAAAATTACTAGTGTTTAGCCCAAGTAAAAGCTTTTCTTGTATGGCGGAAAATCAAGAACATCGCGCGCTCTTGAATTTTTTTCCCTTTTTCGTACACAGCTCTCATTTTCCAAAGGCTTCACTGTGCAGTGCGTCTCAGCTATATGTGAATAGAGAGGGACCCACAAGGAATCCTTTCATTTCTTTTATACGGCTTTTGCCGGAGATAGAGGAGTAACTTCCTTTCTTGACAAAAGATCTCCCTACCCCTTGGTGCTAGCATCACCGTCTCACGGTGCGACAGTCTAAAGGATATCCACAAAAATTTCTTTTCTCAAACACATGCACTAGGAAGTTTCCAAGCAAGACACCAGTCTCCTTCTCTCTCATCCAAAATGTGTCTATGGGTCGGATTGACCGTTGGAGCCTCTCCTACGGTTTCGCTTGTTTGGATCTGATGCTCGCTTGTTTGGATCTGATGCTCGCGTGTTTTTTGATGCTCTCCTGCAGTTTCGCCTATCCGTTAATCGGATCTTTTCCGTGTTGTGGGATCTGGAATCTTGTGCCTTTTCTGCTTTTGATGTTCGTTCACCTGACGATAGCTTTTGAATTTATTACCTTGAGAGTTGGTACAAATAACAGTAGGACAACTCAATGTTCTTGTCCATCCTCTCTCTCCTAATGAGCGCCCGGTCGAGTTTGTCCACAAGATTCGTCGTTACCACGATCAGTCCCATCATTGAAATTTAACAACCGAGAAAGTATCACCTTTCTAGTGATTTCTGTCTTTTATTTTTTAGGGGAATTGTTGGAGGAGAAAAATTGTGTTCTTTCCAGTTCTGTTTTGTCAAATTATAAGCAGGGCTGTAGTGTTAATTGTGCAATATTGGACTTTTATTGGTTCTTGATGTGTTTCTTTGTTTGACCACAACACCGGCTGATTTATACTTTTTAAGTGTAAAAAGAATAGTTGTTGTGTTGGAATCCATACTCCAATATTTTATGTTTGCAAATTGATTATAAGTTCTATTATTACATATCTTAACAGAACAAAATGTGACATTAGTTGGGTATAAACGGGGAAGGAATTGTGAGCCAGGTACTGATGGGATTGTACGGTAAGTCTACTACTACTGCTTTATTTAGACTGAGTGGCGCAACTTGATGCTTCAGAATATTGACATTTTCATTTAAGATCCTTAAAGATAGATTAATTGATGCATTTTTTGGAATTCTTTAGAAATCCTTTGACTTTGTGAACACGACCAGAAGAAGGCACTCACTTGCCCTATAATTTTTTCATTATTTGGACCAAAACAGCTCTTTCATGAGCTTGGTCTTACTTCACCATCCAATACACATTAGTGACGAAAAAGGCACTCACTTACCCTATAGTTTCTTTATTATTTGGATGACCTAATGTTATTGCTGAAAGCCAATTGTAATCAAGGATTTTTTATGCAAGTATAATGTTTTTACGTGTCCTTATTTTTTCTCAATGTTAGTTTTCTATTCTTTAAGTGAATATCTTCTAGTTTTTTTAATAAGAGAGGGCCTGAGTGAGTTTTTGACTAATAAAAAGTCAGAATTCTAGCAATTTGTTTTTTAGGGGAATTGTTGGAAGAGAAAAATTGTGTGTTATTCTCAAATTGTCAAATGTGAATTGACGGTTTACACTAGTTTATACTCATTTGTTTATATTCTTCATTTGGATTGGTTCATAGTTGATCTTGTATGTTTGTGTCTCTTAAATTTGTTCATGTCACTTTACTAGTAGATGAGTTCATCAAAGGAAAAGGCATTTTGGAACTCGGACGATATAGAAATCTTTTGTAAGTTGTGCATCGAACAAATTGAAAAAGGCAATCGTCCTGCAAACAACAAAAGAGATGGATGGACAGTCATAATTAGTAAGTTTGAGGAGCTAACAGGCAAAAAGTATGATAACAAAAAATGAAAAGTAAGTGGGATAACCTCAAGGAAGAATGGAAAAGATGGAGGTCATTGCTTTACAATGAAACTGGATTAGGATGGGATTCAAGGAAGAAAACCGTTGATGCGAGTGACGAATGGTGGGAGAGTAAAATTCAGGTTTTCCTCACTTCTTTTTTTACTTTCATGTTAAGTTCACATTTAATGATACAACTTATGCAAATGCTTCATTATAATAGGCTAATCCAAAGTTTAAGGCTTTTAAGATAAAAGGCATACATCATGATCTTGAAGTAAAGTTAGATATGATGTTCAGAGATACAGTTGTTGTTGGAGGAATCACATGGAATCCTACACAAGATTTATGTGTTGATAATGATGTGGAGACCATACAACCTGGTATCGATGATGTTGTAGGGTCTACTGATGAAAATTTGGAGGATCATGTGGATGAAACCGTTGTTGAACCAACTGGAACTCAAATTCGTAAGAGAGCCGCATAGACTTCAAAGATGCAAGCTCAAGGAAAGAAATATAAGAAATTGAGCACAAGAGAGGAGCTCGAAACACAAATTAACATGCTACTTACAGTTGTTGAGAGTAGGAGCACTACCAGTGCTGCATCCAAAGCAACCAGTTTAGTCAATCCTTATGAGGACCTCATAGAGATATTTGATTCCATACCTGAGATTGTGGAAGACGAAGACTTGTATTTTTTTGCAATTTCTCATTTAAAGGAAAAGATAGACAATAGACAAGTTTTCATGAGCTTAAAGGATGATGCAAAGAAAGTAAAGTATCTCAAATATGAGTTGAGAAGAAAATCAAGTCTTCGTAGATAGGATGTTAGCATCTTATTGTTTTCATGTTTGAAGCTTAGTCATTCCACTTTGTTTCTATCTATGGATCTTTATTTGCAGTCATTGTGAACCCAATTTCAATTAATGTTTGATGTTAGAATTGTTTTTATTTAGTGTTCTCTTAATGTGATAGTTTGCATATATGCGATGGTTAATACATTGTTTCTCTTTATATTTTGTTACTTGAAGCAGTTATGGATGATTCACATACAATGGAAAATCATGAGTAAGAGGAAAATGAATTATGGGATCTTATCTCAGTCACTCAAGCTGCAATTCTTTATCAAACGACCAACCTTTGCAAACAACTTTGCATGACCTCAACATATACAGGTTATGTATGATTAAAAGAGTTGATTGGCAAAGATGCTAATTCAATAAGGTGCTACAATATGTTTATAATGCATAAGATTGTATTTAACAATTTAACGCATGATTTAGTAACACATTATGGCATTCGAGGATCTAGGAATACCGATGTTAGAGAAATGGTTGGTATGTTTCTTCATATTCTAGGACATGGTATAGGTAATAGATTAGCACAAGAGCATTTTCAACGCTCCGGGGAAACCATAAGTAGGCACTTCAGCTTAGTTTTAGATAAAGTATGTGATATGGGAAAAGATTTGATCCAACCAACTGATCCACAACATAGAAAAGTTCCAGAGAAGATCAAGAAAGATTGACGATTTTATCCATATTTTAAGGATTGTATTAGAGCTATTGACGGTACACATATTCCAGCGGTTGTACCTACATTTGATCAAATTCATTTTATTGATCGAAAAGGAACAACAACACAAAACGTGTTAACCATATATAATTTTAATATGGAATTTGTCTATATTTGGGCTGGTTAGGAGAGACAAGCTCATAATACCTGTATCTTTTATGAAGCTATTGGAAGACGTGACGCACATTTTCCCCATTCTCCTTCGGGTATGTTATTCAATGGTTTATATACATCCATAAATCTAATTGGCATATGTTGATTAAATTTACAATATATTTATATAGGTAAATATTACTTAGTAGATGCTGGATATCCAAATCCAACTGGTTATTTGGGGCCATATAAAGAAGTTAGATATCATTTGCCAGAGTTTTGAGAATGTCCTTCACCTACGGGATATCGAGAAGTGTTCAATTGTGCCCATTCCTCGCTACACTTGACAATTGAGCGAGCCTTTGGTGTATTAAAACAAAAGTGGGGGATTTTAACTCATGCTAAGTTATCCATGTGAAAAGCAAGTGCAAATTGTCGCTGCGGCAATGACTTTGCACAATTATATACGGAGAAATAATGTGACTGATACGGATTTTGAACAAGCAAAATTGGATCCCAATTATGGATATTTAGTAGACCATGATGATGCAAATGAAGATGTGAGTGCTTCAAATTTGTATGCATATCCGAACATGGTAGGTTTACGTGATGAAATGGCCATAAGTTTACAAAGTCGTTGAGGTTTGTAATACTAAGTATAACGTATTTCTTTTTTCCGGAAATATATGACCATGTTTACTATCATGAAATGACTCTTTCTAGTCAAATTTGTATGAGAGAAACTTGGTTTTTTTTTTCTTAATGAGAACCTCCCTTTTTATATGTGGTGCTTACTCAAAAAAATTAGCATCCACAATCGATTGCTTCACCATCCACCGAATAAGTTCACATTTTTTTTCTATATCATTTTTATCTTCTGACAATCAATAGCCCGACTTTTTATCAATACATTAGAATGATCATTAATTAATGAAGATGATTAATACTACAATAATTTAAAAAAAATTATTCAAAGTTGAAAACAAACATAAAAGAACCCTAGGCTAAAAGTTGAGCTTTGCATCTAATCTATAATCAAATTCTTTAATATAATTTTTAAATAAATTTACTAATATGTATCTTTTACATTACTCTCAACATAAAAATATAAAATGTTATATAGTCATTGTTTCTTTTTTGCAATTTTAAAAATATTAAAACTAAAAAAACTTAATTTGGTTACACCAAAGGACTTTTCAAATATATGTTTACCAAACAATCTTGTATTTCCTCAAAGCTCTTTGGGCTAAAGACCTTTGCATTTGGGAAAAGCCTTTTCCCAAATGTTGAACCAAACGGGGCCTAACTACACTCACAACTTGTGAAATATCAAGCTTAGTGCAGACCATAGCATACATTATCCACAGCACTACAATAAGGAACGCAAGACATGCTCCTCCTCCTCCTCAGTTTGCGGTAATTTATTCGAAAATTTAAAGTGCTTCACTAAAGGTATATTTACAGATTTCACTGATTGTATATTAAAATGTGCCATAATCTTCTTAATATATTTCTTTTGAGATAGACATGAAAGTCATGTAGTCCTGTCACACAAAACCTCCATACCCAATGTTTTCTTTGTAACACCTAAGTTTTTCATCTCAAACTCAACATCCAATTGCCTATTCAACACATCAATATCAAACATATTCTTAACTGCTATCAACGTCATCAACATATTAGAGTAGATAAATCAAAGAACCATCCTCCAATCTTCTAAAGTAAATACAGTTATCCATCTGACTTTTCGAATAGTCTTAACTAGTCATCAAAACATCAAAACGTTTATACTATTACCTAGGAGACTGTTTTACTCATACAAAGATTTCTTTCCTTACTTGGAATAGCAAATTTCTCTAGCTACCTCATATAAATTTGCTCCTCCAACTCACTGTGAAGAAACGCCATTTTCACATGTAACTGCTCTAGCTCGAGATCCTATATAGCAACTAAGGCAAGTAAAACACGAATCAAAGTATGTCTTACCACAAAAGAGAACAACTCATTGTAGTTAATGCCCTCTTGTTATGCATACCCCTTCGCCATAAGTCTCCTTGCTGCCTCGACACTGGGATTGCCCTCCTTTTGTTTGAAGACCTATTTACTTCCTATAATCTTTTGGCTGTTGAGTACTCTGACCAACTCCCATGTTTGATCCCAATGGAATAATTCCATCTCTTCACTCATAGCCTTTAGCAACTGTGACGACTCACTATTACCCATTGCATTAGTGTAAGACGAAGGCTCATCTGTCTCCACCCCGTCACCTATAGTCAATGCATAAGCAATATATGTATAACCATAATGTACATGTGATTTAATTTGTCTTATTTATCTTTCTACGACTATAGTATGCTACAACTGCACTAGTTGTTCAGCCAACTTCAAGAATTATGGCCTCATCTATGGTCTCTACTTGTGTTACCTCCAAGGTCTTTGGAGTCTCCACCTGAAGCTCCATCTTACTAATGACACTATGAACTATTTGCTATGCTAGTTGTGTCTCAGAACTCCTCTACTGAAGCATTACAATCCCGTCGAAGATCACATCTGTTGACACATAAATTTTGACAACTCATTTAGTTATTTATCGCATTAAAAATTAGGGGGTAATTTTATCCCTAAAAAAATATTAATTGCATAGCATTTAAATTTAGGTGCATTTATTTTAATTTGCATTTATTTATAATGGGCCGGTGACAGATGGGTTCGAATTGATGGTTCAGAACTTTAATTCGATAAGTTGGGCTAAGCCCATAAAGAGAGCAAATTGCCCAAGCCCGTATCCTCGAGGAGATTTTACGGATTTATCTTTATGAGAATTCAAAAGCAAATATTGCGTTTGGAAAAGAAATCTCAGTGGATATGGATTTGGAAAAAATTAAAACCCTAATCCGTGACTTATAAATAGGTTAAACATGTAGGGTTTTTGGGAGGCCACACATTGAATATACGGCCGCACAAAGGGAGTTTTTCTTTCTCTTGGTTTCTAGGTCAAGAAAAACTCAACACGAAAGAAAAAATGAAAAGCTAAGGGCTTCTCCATTCGTTCCTTAAAAAAAGAATAGAAGAGCCTTTTGGGAAAGGGGAAAAGTGAACATAAGCTTTTGCTTCTGCAGAGAGGGTACAGAGAGACGTGAAAGAGAGAGAGATGCATGACAGGTGAGAGAGAGAAAAGAGAGAAAAAAAAACAAAAGGGAAAGGAGGGGTGACTTCTTTTTGGATTTAGGTTTTTCCCTAGAGAGAGTTCTTTTTGTTTAAAAAGTCAACACAAAAAAGATGGGGTTTTGAAAGTGTGCAAAGAAGAAACAAAGAGAGGACGTGCAGTAGGGAGGGGAAGTGACGTGCTACTGGAAAAAGAAGAAGAAAAAGACAAGAAAACAGAGGGAAGATACATGTGACAACAGAGGAGGGAGAAAAGAAAAAAGAAAGGAAAAAAAGAAAGCAAAGCAAATTGACTGTTCTTCTTCTTCGGTGAACCCCTCGTCGCCCGAGTCGGCCGCGCGCCCGCCGCTGCCGCCGACCACCACGGTGCCAGCGCCACCCCCTCGCGTCGCTAGTAGCTTGCGAGCACCTACGCCCGCTGATCCGCCTCTGCCACACCTCCACGAGTACCTATGCCTCTGCCGACTTGCCTCCGCTGATCCGTCGCTCTCACTCACGAGCTCGCACCGCAGCGTCACCGCCGCTCCACTACCAACGCACCAGCAACGACACCTCTACTCCATCTCGCCAAAAGCCGCAACCTCCGAGCTACTAACCGACGTTGCTCTGCCGGCGACACTGCTTCCTAAGCTCCCTTGCTACCGATCTACCGCTGCCCGAGCAACGCCCCCTACTCTGCTCGCAATCCGGCCTAGCCCCCTCACCTCGCCTGCCGAGACTCCCGCAAGCCCGAAGCTCCGCCTCTCGCCGAGCCCCCTGTTGCTAGGTCCTCCTTTGCTCCGACTTGATGCCAGCTCGACGAAGCCCACCCCACCTCAGCCGATCTCCACCCCCGATCTACCACACCGGAGCTGTTGCCCGACACCACTGCTCAACCTCGCCACTGTGATCCCGTGACACCGCTGCTCTGCCTTCGCTGTGCCCCGAAGCCCGCAACTTCTCCCGAGTGACGCTACTGCACCACCCGGCATCCGACGTCCCCCTGCTCGCTGTTGGTCCTACTCGCCGAAGCTCTGATGACCGGCGACCGACGGCGACCGATGAAGCTGCCAAGCCCCATTTGGAGGAAAACAAAGGAAAAACAAAAATGAAAAAAAATTAATTTAGGTAGAGATTTACTTTATTTTTAGGCAGATTTATTTTATCTTATTTAGTTTTTGATATTTTGTCTCATTGTTTGAAAATATTTCTCGATGCTTAATTGAAATCCCTGATGTAGCATCCAATTTGCAAACGCACGAATGTTTATCCCTTCTATAAGGCTTTAGATGGAATAATTAATTATTCACGCGGAAGTAAAATTGATATCTTGATCTTTAAAGCTTAAGATCAATTCATCGATTTTATTAGCGAAATAATCAAGTTTGAATTTCAATTCGAATGGTAGATAACATTTTTGATGATCATGGATGGTTTGATGTTTATCTCTTAATTGTTTTGTTTATCCCGAAAATACAAAAAAATTGCATTTTACATTCCATGTAGATTAGGATTGATTGCATGATAGATTAGTTATTTTTTTTTTTTTTTAAAATGCATGTTTATAAGGCATTTATAATAGATAACATTTCACTTTAGTTAGATTTTTATTTTTAGTGATTTTAATTACAAATTTTTATAAAAAATACAAAAAAAAAAAAAAATCATGCGCATGTCATATAGGATTAGATTCTGAAATGCCCGTCATCTAGTGATTGTTGCTAGGTTCATTTAATTAAAAATTGCCCGTCGTTAGAATTAAGTCATTAGGTTAATTTAGGTTGCACATTTAATTATTGCATTTCTTTAATTTCGAATTTCATGAAAAATACCAAAAAATTGTCTTAGAATAAATCAATTTCATTCTTTAGAATAGGCTGCATGCTCATATTTCACTTTCGTCATATAGCTTAGGTCATGTTGCTATGTCATGTCATGTTAGATTAGTAGCCTTGCATAAAGCATGATTCTCATTAAATAAATGAAAATAAAATTGCGTGTTAATTAGAAATCATATCTAAGACTGTTGATATGAATTTTGATCTAACAACGCAGATGCTTTCGTTGCTATAAGGTAAGTCATGCATTTTTTATATTGGCTTTCTTGAGTGTTAAATTAGTGGTTTGTGCACCCGTATAATCACCTCACATGTTAGGGAAGTGAATTAAAATTAATTTAACCTGCCTACAAGACATTTTTTCAAAATAAAAGAGAAAGGTACCGAAAAGGCGTTAGAGAAATCTAGCGTAATCAAGTCCCCGAACTCATAACTCTCTAGTTCGTAGAAGTGAAATAATTCTCCCATTATTTTACTTAGGTGTTTAATCGACCTACCATAAACTGATTAGCGGCGACTCCTAGATAAAAATCATTTGCATGTTAAAATATTTGAACCTAAGTCACGAATTGGTATGGGCTTGGGAGAGCCCGAGCCAAGTTAAACTTAGTAGTCCATTAGCCTGATTTTAGGTGGTGCATCTGAAAATTTGGTCGCGACAACGTCTTTGCTAATTACAAAACCAGGTGATCTAGATCAGTCCACCACAACTGATAGGCTTTTACCCCATGTGCATAACTGAGAAATAAGTACTTCTTTACCCTCGACTCAAGCTTACCATTATTTGAATAAGCATATGCTAGACATTCGAATATTCGTAATCCGGAGTAATCAATAGGTTTCCCCAACCAAACTTCCTCAGGAGTCTTCTACTCGATAGTGGATGATGGAGATCGATTAATCAGGTAACATGCCATGTTCACTGTTTCGGCCCAAAATTCCTTACCCAGAGCATATAAAGGCATGCATTGAGCTCGCTTAAGTAAAGTTCCGTTCTTCCATTCTATTATGCCATTCGGTTGTGGTGTCTCAAGTACTATGCAGTGTCTCACAATCCCCCTCTTTCTCTCATTGAACTTAGTAAAATCTTTACCACAAAAATCCATGCCATATTGATTCTCAAGCACTTGGTCTATTTATCTAATTGCTTCACTATCATCTAACTGCTTCACTATCAATGCCTTAAACTTCTTGAACCGATTGAACACATTATATTTATGTTTCAAAAAGTATACATATACTTTTTTTTTTGATACCCAGGGAACCCCGTACAGCCGGTAGTTGGCGGCGGGTAAACCCTGGGGCGACGCTAGCGGAGGACCCACCACCCCGACGTCGCGCTTAAAACCCCGTGCGGCCAGCGAGATTCAACCCCCTCCACTTTCCTCGAATAGTCGTCAACAAATGTCAGCATATATCGGACACCTCCTTTCAAAAGAATCGGAGACAGACCCTAAACATCTAAATGAATGTATTCAACTAGTTGCTTGGTTGAATGAATAACTATAGTAAACTTAATTAGGCATTGCTTCCCATAGATGTAGTGCTCACATAAATCCAGCTTCCTTATCTTCTGATCTTTCAACAACCCCCTCTCACTTAGTATTATCATACTTGCCTCACTCATGTTCCCTAAGCGCATATGCCATAATTGAATCAAGTTTAAGTTTGACTCACTTGATGAAACTGTAGCAATTCTAGTCACTGTCTCTCTCGGTAGATGATAGAGAGCATTCACTTTCTTCCATTCATCACCATTATAGCATTTTGAGAGATTTTCTGTACTCCACCTTCAACGGTGTACCTACAACCAATTTCATCGAGTATCCCCAGAGAAAAAATGTTCTTCTTGAGCTTCAATATGTGCCTCATGTCTATCAATGTACGCACCATCCTATTGTGCATCCAAATCCGAATTGTCCCTATCCCTACAGCCTTGCAAGCTATGTTATTTCCCAAAAGAACTCTATCACTATATACAGTCTAGTAAGTAGTAAATCAATTCTTACAAGGCGTCATATAATAAGAACACCTCGAATCTAGCACCCATTCATCTCCTAACGAACTAGTAGTTACACATAAAAAAGCTTATGCATCATTAGTGCTTTACTCGATAACGTTCGTCACTATGCTCGTGGCATTTTACCTATCACCTTTATTCTCTATTTCGAACAATCCCTCCTAATATGCCCTTCTTCGTGACACTCGAAACACTTCACACGTCCCTTGGACTTTCTATGGCGTGATTTTTACCTGCTTTTACCTTTGCTGCTACTAAGCCCTCGATGTTGATCTTTATCCTGAGTAGTTTGCACTACCCCTTGTACTAGACTGTTATCTCACAATTTTATCTGACACTCCTTAGAAAATAAAGTGGACTTTACCTCTTCTGAGATGATCGTAGTATGCCCCTTTAACAGTAAATCAATAAAATGCTCCTATAACTCTAGTAAAGAAGCTAACAACATCATGCGCCATTCTTCATCATCAAGTATCTTATTGACGTTTTTCAAATCCATCACGAATTTACCGAATTCATCTAGATGGGATATGATAGACGTACTCTCAATACATCTAAATGGAAACATCCTCTTCAACATGGACAAGTGATTCCTCAAATCTTTTGTTACATAAAGCGCCCGAAGTTTTGCTCATAATGTTGTGGCATCCTTCTCCTCAGCCACTTCTATTAACACCTCATCCGACAAATTCAACAGGATTGTGCGCTTTGCTCTTTCCATTAACTCTACCCTATCGGAGGCTTTAATCACAATTGACAACTCATCTTCACTATCTAGTGCATTGGCCAAATCTTAGGTTGTCAATAGTGTGTTAGCGCATGCATTTTGATGCTTCATAATCCAAAGTTATTCCTTCCGTTAAACTTCTCAATTTCAGCTTTTACCTCAAATATAATTGCAATACCAGACAAGTAAAAGCCTCAAATCACAATCAAGAAATCTGATCCAAAGCTCGAATACCAATTGTGGTAATATTAACGTGGAAGCGACTTGCAAATTAAGTCAATGCAAAATGCCAAAGAAATAAATGAGGAATAATAGGATATCAAATATGTACGTGGTTCAATCCGAGTATTGGTACATATATCCACAAAGAGAGTCAGCAGCAAATAATTTACTATAATTTGAGAATTAGAGTTATAATCGCTTATATGCTCAAATGTTACCATCACCTAGATTTAAGTCCAACCCAAAGTATTTATAAATAAATATGTAAACTCATAGCATAAAATCACCGGTGTTCAACCCAAGTAAAAGCTTTTCTTGTACGGCCGAAAATCAAGAACATTGCGCATTCTTGAATATTTTCCTTCTTTGTACGCAGCTCATGTTTTCCGATGGCTTCACTATACGGTGCTTCTCGGCTCGTGTGGCTCGTCACTAGGTTTCTTGGCTATGTGTGAAAAGAGAATCATTTCTTTTCTTTTATACAGCTTCCATAGGAGAGAGAGTAGTAACCTCCTTTCTTGACAAAAGACCTCACCGCCCTTTATTTTGTCTTTTAGTACAAAACCATTTTTCAAGTCAAACTTGGATTTGTACATGTAACATTGCACTCCTCGATAATTACAAAATCAAATATGATTTAAATAGGTGCAATACTAGATTTTGAACAAATTAAAATCTTTAAACGAATTGGATTCCATAAATGGCTGAATATTGAGCCATTAATTTAATAGTTAGCTTTTAGCATGCTCATTTTGAATTAAGGCTATAAAACATCCTAAAGAACCTTTGAAAGGGCAACTCTCCTCTTTTTTCCAAGTAAATGAAGTGGAAATTTCCTCTAAGCCATGCACCTTCAACTCTTTAGGCTTTGTTAGTTCAAGTTTCTCTTTAGTAGTTGCTCAACTTAGTCAAACATCAAAAGCTAATTGAAAATCCCATCTAAAATGGCTGTCTTTATCTTGTGTTTACCACATAGTGCACTAGCACAAGACTCCATTCATCTTGGGAATTTGCATGCCATATGACTTCATTCGTTTCACAAAAAGTAACCTCTAGGAAAATGTTTCCAGGGAAAATTACCAAAAAAGTCCTAAACCTATTGCGTTTGGGCCAATTCAGTCCTAAACTTTTCAATTTGTCCAATTCAATCCTAAACCTTTTGCATATTGTCCAATTCAGTCCTAGTGACCGGAAAAGTCTGATGTGGCCTACCTAGTTAGCTTCGGCCATCCTACGTGGCACGGCCGGCGCGGACGCAGCTGCTTAAAAATAAAACGACATCGTTTCCTTTAATTAAAAAAAAAAAATTTTTAAAAAAAAGGGACTCACGAAGAAAAAGAAATACTGTCGTCTCCTCCCCTTCATCAACTAAAAAAAAAAAAAAAAAAAAAAATTAAAAAAAAAAAAGAAAAGGGACTCACGAAGAAAAAGAAATGCTACCGTCTCCTCCCCTTCATCAACTAAAGCCCTAATTTTTCAGATCACAAACTCACGAAGAACCCAGGTTTGTCTTGCTTTTTTCTCTAGATCTCATCTCATCTTGCTTCAATCACGTTCGTCAACCACAAAATCGTGAAGCCAGACAATCATGAACAAATCGAGTCCCCCTTTCACCCGACGCCTTCGTCCATTGGAGTCCCAGGTTCGAACGTTCAAATCGTGAAGACCCCATTCGTTCATAACCCGATCAAGACCCAATTTGTCTACCACAAACTACAGCAAACACGAGCAAGTGTTGTGGTCCCCGTTTCCTTGTGTTGTCGGCGGCAAAAGCAAAAACTTTGCGTGGTGGTCCCGAACTCAACGAAGAACAGCCAAAGGTATGTCGTCCTTCCCAAACCACAAACTCATGAAGAACCCAGATTGCTCTTGCCTTTTCTCTAGATCTGATCTCGTCTTGCTTCACGTTCGTCAACCACAAAATCGTCAAGCCGAGTCTTTACTGAGAATGTCGTCTTCCTCCCCTCCATGAACCAAACCCCCAATTACCCAAAGCCCCAATTTGCAGTCGGCCAAAATCGTGAACCCTAAAATCATGAAGATCTTGAATTTCTCTTAATTTTCCTCCCGGATTCGATCACTTCTTACAATTTCCCTCGAGCCGAGTTCTTCTTCCGTCGAATCAATAGTGGTCGAGTCTCCCATTTCACTCAACGCTCGCCCAACGCCCGCCCAACACCTTTGCACAAATTCGCTCATCCAATCTGCAAAGATTTGGAAACATGAATCTTGCCTTTTTTTTCATGATTTTGGCTAGCTGTGTGATTACTCAAATGAACTATTTGAAGAAGTTAATGTAGATTTACAGCTCATGCAATTTTTTAAGTTTGGAAATATGAATCTTGCTTTATTGACATACTAAACTTTTGCTTGTAGTTTCTTAGTATAATCGTTTTTTTTTTAATATAACAGAGGTGGAGGAATGTAAATTGCACTCTCTTGGAGTTTGATTGTTCTGGGCTCTAACGTGAGTGGATGAGATGTGCATACCTTGGATTGCATATCTTTGACTGAAGCTGTCAAAATGTCTTTTAGTATGCGTAATAGCTTTTACTTGCAAATTCAAAGTACATGAATAAGTCATGGATTGCTCATTGCTAAAGCAAAGGCATTTTTTCAAAGATAAAATAGGTTGTAATATGGAGAGTCGATATTAAGGTTCCTTTTGTTATATATTGGGAGTTTTCTTTCTCTGTTTATACTTAATACTCCAAGTTCTGCTAAATGTTGTTTTAAGCACAGTCTTTTTATATTCAAGTCTAGATTAGCCCTATCATTTGTTCCTCTACATTGTGCAATGTTGAACTGTTTGATAGATTATCTGAACTGTTCGATGCTGCATTTGTTCGTCTTTTGTAATAGTTATAGTGGGAGGTTATTAAGGCAACAACTATATTGTATTTAGTAGTAAGTGCTGCTCCTATATATATTTCAACTGACTTTAATGGACTAGCTAAGGTCCTCATAAATATGTGCTTCTGCAAAAGACAAGTGCTCAATGTTATAGATGCAATACTTATGCTATCCTTATTTTATCCCTCGCAGATGGTAGAATCACAAGAGGAAAGTACAGTTGTAATTTTGAAAGCATAAAAACAAGTTCAACCGGAATTGATAGTGAGGTGTCATCACAACAAGAGACTTGCGAATTCATGAAGAGATCCACAAATTCGTCACAATCGAGGACTTCAGTTCCTTCTATTGACAAAGATAATTCTGTGTTTTGCTATTGTGGTTTGAAATCTCTTTTGCGGACAGCATGTACACAAAAGAATCAAGGAAGGAGGATTTATGGCTGCCCGAGATACAGAAGTGGGGGAAGTTGCGGATTTTTTATTTGGGTTGATGCAGAAATCAATCAACCAACAAGAAGTATGTCAAAAAATTTTCACCGAAGCAATGTCGAAGAAGAAACAATTCCAACCCATGATGGGGATGATGGTAGTTCAATGGATGTTGAAGTTAGAGCTCTCAAGGCACAATTGAAACATGTGAAACTAGACATGGCAAAGCTGAAAAAAGAAAATTTGAGATGGAAGACAATGTCAATTGTGTCGTGGATGCTTATAGTAATTTTAGTTCACATGTTATTTGGAAATTTGAAGATGAAAAACATGATGAGTTTGCCATAGAGTATCTTTGCAGACATTGTGTTATTAGCTATTTTGGTACATATTCTGAGCATATTATGTATTCTTCCACATGAAGTACATGTATGTACAATCTTCTAATGGGAATGAATCGAAGGTTGATTGCAAGCTTCTATTTGAGTATTTGGCTATTTCTCAACCTGTTCATTGCTTCCCCACTTGAAGTGGACAACGAGCCTCTACTTCAATAAACAGTGAAACTGATTCATTGCAATGCAGTAAATATCTACAATGGTAAACAAACATCATATCAAATGAACAAAACATTTCATTGCAAAATGATAAAGATTACAATAAAGGACTTCACATCCCATTTGTTCCAATCAAAAACCCAAGACACTACTGCACTGATCTCATCATCTAAAAACAAAAAGTCAAATGCCACAAATTATATCACTATTACGATCAACGATCAACGACAAAAAAGAAGAAAAATGAACATAGTTATGACAGTATTTTACTAAACCCAATCCCGCAATTGCTTCTTGTCAACATTGCTTCTTGTCAATATTTTTTACATTTTTTTTTCCTTGATGGTCCTACTTATTTTGCTGGAACTTTAGCTACACGTGCAAATGATGTTGATTCAACATGTGATGGTATTTGTGGTGCTTCACTTCTTCTTTTTTGGGTAAAGAGTGGTGCTTCACTTCTTGTCCTCTTTGACAAGCAACTTCTGGCACTTGTATGTTCAACCTGACATGATTACATTTCATTATGTTTATAAAATATTGGTTGCTATAATCTAAATTTCTAAAAAAACACTATTAACCATCCCAACAGCAAGAGGACTTACATTCACACTAGTATGGCCACCAGTACTACCACTTACATTAACATTGCCTGAACGTTTTTCAACCTACAAAGAGAAAATTCATTTAAAGGTTTATTCGAGAAGCAAGCATGACACAATGGAAAATGGAAGTACTTACTGAAAGTTTTGGCCTTGAAAATCGTGTTTGCGATGATGTAGACCCAGTCTTCTTGATTGGACACGTTAAGCTATTATGTCCTGTTTTCAAGCATGTTCGACATGTCATCTTCATTCCTATTCTTGACATTCTAGTTCCACACGCCACCTCACCTTCCTCTCTTGATCTTTTCTGTTTACGTCTACCGGGCTTTACTTTGGCTGGAAGTGGTTCTGGTGGCTCCATATTAGTCTTTTTCCAAAATGTTTCTCCTTGAACTGGTAGTATCATGTTCTCATATGCAACTAAGAACTTGGCTTTTTTATAATACTCATCAATGTAGTCATATGCATCATCTTGTCTATGATTTATAGCAGAAATGGCATGAGGACAAGGGATACCAGTTAGTTGCCATCTTCTACAAGAGCATACTCTTTTGAAGACATCCACCACATGCTTCTCACCCTTATCCATCACCTCATATCCAACATCGCCATTCCATATCACGTGACAATAAGTTGCACCAACTATATTTTCTTCCAATTTTCTTGCAATTCTTGGACCACAGTCTCTTTTCCATCTAGCACATGCATCCCTCTGTGTGTGCATTCTTGTCATTATCATTGTCCGCATGTCCTCCAACATACTATAAATGGACTTGCACCTAGCATCTATAATTCTTCCATTGAATGCCTCACATAAGTTGTTATCAACAATATCACATTTTGCATCAGTAGAAAAGAAAGCTCTGGACCAGTGCTTTTGGCTCTGTTTGAACTAAGTCATGATATGCGGCGGGGCTGATTTTTTTCAATGCTTGAGAGTGTTCATCATACTCTCCCATAGTATTGCTCTTAGCACATTGCCAAAACATTCTTTGCATTTGTATCCCTTTGTACTTTTTGCTCCAATTGGCATAGACGTGTCTGGCGCACATCCTATGTTCAGCTGCAGGCAATAGCTCAGCCACGACTTTCAGCAGGCCCTGTAAAAAATAATTACGATATAAATCATATTTTACAAATGTGATCATCTAATAAGCTTAACGAAAAATTAAATAAATAAGGAACTTACCTTCTGTTTGTCGCTGATTATGACCCAACCTTGTCCATATGTGTGCATAATATTTAGATCATACATCAAATGTGTTAAGAACCAAGTCCATGTATCTCCACTTTCAACTCTAACAACCGCCCAAGCAATTGGGAACATTTGATCATTTCCGTCCCTTCCAACAGCACACAAGATCTGACCTTGACAAATTCCTTTCAAGAAGCAACCATCCAACCCGACAACTTTCCTACACCCATCAAGGAACCCTTTCTTACAAGCAGCAAAACAAATATACATTCTCTCAAAGAATGCCTTAGATTGCATATCAAGCTTTTCAACCTTTAATGTAACAGTACTTCCAGGATTGCTCATCCTAAGCTCCTCTGCATAATCCCACAATTTTGCATATTCCTTTTTATAGTCTCCCATCAACACTTTATAAGCAAATAACTTGGCCTTCGTACATTGACTGATACTCACATCCAACCCCAATTGCTCCTTGATAAGTTCCCTCAAAGCAATAGTTTTAATAGTTGGCATTGCTTTTATTGTAGCAAGATAATGATTTGCCAACCAAGAACTCGTCACCCTGTTATTTTTAAAGCTAATGCTACAGGTGTGCTCTTGAATGGTAGGTTTTCACATGAAATGATGCACTACGAGCATCAATAGATCCAGAGATTCTCCAAGGACAACTTTCACTAACACATTTTGCTCTGACATATTTCTTTTCATTCTTTATAAATTTTATCTCTCTACGCACAACCACTGAATATTTTATGAGAGCATCTTTGAATTGCCTGCTACTATCAAATATCATAGACACAATAAACACGGGTATAGCACAATTAGGATCATACCTTGGAAAGTTGCTTCTCCTTCTAGTAAAATTATCATTTTCTAGTTCTAAATCAGATCCCAAATGCTCATCTCCATCCGTTTCATAGTACTCTGTTTGGTAACCAACTTCAAAATCAACTACATTATCCACATCAACTGCAGGTTGTTGGGAAGGTACCAATTGCGCAGATGGTTCCCCTCCAATCAAATACTTTGTGGCCCTGTTGCGAAACTCTTTGATGCTCTTCCTCGCTTCTAGAAGCTCCTCATTATCATGATCATCATCATCAATCGAAATTATTGCATCGGCTAAGAAGTTTGTCTCGTCATCATCATCATCATCCACCATATATTCATCATCCTCTATGTCGGTATATTCATCTTCATCAAATACACCATCGTGAGCTAAACCACCCTCATTCTCAAAGACTTGCATCTTTGCCTAAACCAGAATCATTACAAGCACCCTTACTAGTAACTTGACTAGCATTATTATCGACACCTACACTAATACCTTGACCATCACCCTCACCTCCCTCATCGACTATAGAGTTTTCTCCATATATCTCAATCAATCCATGGTGTAAATAATTGAAAATTTCTTCGACAAGACAACTATCATTCCATATGTATCTCAATCCATCTTCTATAGATTTTCCAGGAAACTTAAAATAAAGGTGTTGGAATGTAGTATTTACCCCATTTTCTATGTCACTGATAAAACTTTCATAACTCCTTGAATTGATGTTTACTTGCACTAAATCTGTCTTCCCCCCAACATATTCAAGCATTGGGCAACGAACAAATTTTCCCCCGTGGAAAAGGCAAACCCATGCCAACTTGTCGCTCATTTCAGCTCTACACAGAAACAAAACTTATGTTATAAGTAGACATATAACAAAGGAACAATATAATAACACATAAAAATAATTGCATGCGATATCTTCCTTTGTAAAATTTTCTTATGCGATAAACATGAAAATTATTAAGAGTTAATGCTAAAATTGCTATGAATTAAGGACTTCCACCTTATAATGCTCATGAAGTACATATCATCTGTTTGATGTTTATTTAGACATATATTATTATGATTATTGAAAATATCGGGGCAAGTTGATAAGAATGATCAAATCCTTATATAACCACCTATATTTAGGATAGATACTCGAAATTTGTTTCTTTTATCAATTGTTATGAAAAAGCATTTACACTTTTACGGTTACTCTTATGGTTTAAATCACTCAGCATAATGTGTTTTGAGGGCTTGAAGAGAGAATTTGCAAACTAGAATTTCTTCAACTTGATTTATAGTTCGATTACATCAGCTAATATTTATGTATTTAAAGTGCGTTGCTTATGGCCTTGCATGATTCTTACAAGATTTTAGTCATTGTGTAGTCTATCCTATGTCATGGTGAGTACAAGAACAGCAACATCACTCACGACGAAATTGAGGCAAATCAAGGCAAATGTATAATTTAGAATAAGACAAGGACGACATACCTTTGGCTATTCTTCGTTGAGTTCGGGACCACCACGTAAAGTTGTTGCTTTTGCTCAATGCTGCCAGCAACACAAGCAAATGGGGACCACAACACTTGCTCGTGTTTGCTGTAGTTTGTGGTAAATTGGGTCTTGATCGGGTTATGAACGAATGAGGTCTTCACGATTTGGACGTTCGAACCTGGGACTACAATGGACGAAGGCGTCGGGTGAAAGGGGGACTCAACAACACTCACGAAGAAATCGAGGCAAATGTATAATTTAGAATAAGACAAGGACGACATACCTTTGGCTGTTCTTCGTTGAGTTCGGGACCACCACGTAAAATTGTTGCTTTTGCCGCCGACAACACAGGGAAACGGGGACCACAACACTTGCTCGTGTTTGCTGTAGTTTGTGGTAGACAAATTGGGTCTTGATCGGGTTATGAACGAATGGGGTCTTCACGATTTGAACGTTCGAACCTGGGACTCCAATGGACGAAGGCGTCGGGTGAAAGGGGGACTCGATTTGTTCATGATTGTCTGGCTTCACGATTTTGTGGTTGACGAACGTGATTGAAGCAAGATGAGATGAGATCTAGAGAAAAAGCAAGACAAACCTGGGTTCTTCGTGAGTTTGTGATCTGAAAAATTAGGGCTTTAGTTGATGAAGGGGAGGAGACTATAGCATTTCTTTTTCTTCGTGAGTCCCTTTTGTTTTTTTTTTTTTTTTTTTTTTTTTAATTTTTTTAATTTTTTTTTGTTGATGAAGGGGAGGAGACGACAGTATTTCTTTTTCTTCGTGAGTCCCTTTTCTGTTTTTTTTTTTAATTAAAGGAAACGATGTCGTTTTATTTTCCGGCAATGCGTCCGCGCCGGCCGTGCCACGTAGGACGGCCGACGCTAACTAGGTAGGCCACATCAGACTTTTCCGGTCACTAGGACTGAATTGGACAATATGCAAAAGGTTTAGGACTGAATTGGACAAATTGAAAAGTTTAGGACTGAATTGGCCCAAACGCAATAGGTTTAGGACTTTTTTGGTAATTTTCCCCATTTTGAATTAAGGCTATAAAACATCCTAAAGAACCTTTGAAAGGGTAACTCTCCTCTTTTTCCAAGTAAATGAAGTGGAAATTTCCTCTAAGCCATGCACCTTCAACTCTTTAGGCTTTGTTAGTTCAAGTTTCTCTTTAGTAGTTGCTCAACTTAGTCAAACATCAAAAGCTATTTGAAAATCCCATCTAAAATGGCTGTCTTTATCTTGTGTTTACCATGTAGTGCACTAGCACAAGACTCCATTCATCTTGGGAATTTGCATGCCATATGACTTCATTCGTTTCACAAAAAGTAACCTCTAGGAAAATGTTTCCAGATTTTTGGCGTTTGTTTTATGGAAAATGAATTGCTGGAGGAAAACATTTTTCATGAAGGGAAAAAAGTCTACTAAACTAGAGGAAAATGTTTTCAACTTTTGAAAAGTTGAAAAACTTTCCTTACTTGATCTCTCTTATCTCACATCTCTATAAGTCTTCATTTCCTCCCCCCTCCTCCTCCTCCTCCTTTTTTTTAATATATTTTTTAAATTCAAATTACTTTTTTTATTTTTCTTTTCTTTGCTTTCCCTCTTCTTCTTTCTTGGCCAATTGCTTGGTTACAACAACTGCTTGTGACAGCCACAAGCGAACCTCAAGCTCGCCGACGAGCACAAGGTCGCTCGCCCGATTGGCGAGCGCGAGCGTTGAGCTTCGAGACTTACTAATTTGGCAAGGCTCGAGGCTCTTCAAACGGGCGAGCTCCGAGCTCGCTTGCCTCAAGATCGATGCTCGCGCTCGCCAATCTAGCGAGCGAGCCTGAGGTCACAAGAGGTGGGCGAGCCTCGTGCTTGCCGAAGAACTCAAGGCTCGCTTGTGGGCCTGTGGCTGGCGACCGACCAAGAAGAAGAAGAGGGAAACAAATAAAAGAAAAAGAAAAAGAAATAATTTTATAATTGATTTTATAAATTGCACTTCAGTCCAAACTTGGAAGCAAATAATAGGGTTTAACTTCATTTTTGCTCCCTCAACTTTGTCATAAACTTTACATTTGTCCCCAAACTTCATTTTTTGACATTCTTACATTTTGATCTAAATTATCATTGCTATGTTATTTCAAGAGTATGAATTCACGAAGTACATTACTATCGAGGCGTTTGATAAAATTTATCCATATGAATTCACTTGATTTTGTAAATGGAAATAATATGATAGCAAGAAAGAGTAGAGTTATTATTATTTTCTGAAGTCATCTTGTCACATAATACTGGATCCCATAAAATGTATAGATAGTGATATATATTATGTATTGTGATGGATTTAATTCACCATAACAATAGGAAAAATTCTAGGTAAAGGCCTAAAGCGAGGTCGCTTTTTCAAAAAAGGTTTGATATAAACATTGTTCCAAATAAGAAATTAAATTGACCAATTAGGCTGCGCATGGTAACGTTTATATTCTTTAGAATTTCTGTTCTTTTGTTCCCAGGAACAAAAAAAGAACAGAAACCCGTTTGGTAATGCCAAGTTGTTTTTATATTCCCCAGAATAGAAAGTTAGCTCAGGAATAAATTTGGAGCAGAAACGAGAAACAAAAAAAAAAATTGCTTCTGTTCCCGTGAACAACTTCTAGAAATAAGCTAATTTTCTTTTTTATTTTTCTTTTATTCCTCTCTCTTGCTGCGGCCACCTCCAACCGCCCGCCGCCGCTGTCAATAAAAAAAGACTTTTAACAATAATGTCTCCGACGGTCAAAAAGATTTATACATGCAGAGAGTTTGAAGTCTTATATGAGACTAAGGGTGCGCATGACAATGCTTTTTGGCTGGGGAAGAGTTTTTTTTCAAAAATAGTTCTTTTCTATTTCTATTCCGGGGAACAATTTATGAGTAAAAGAACTCGTTTGGTAACTACACAAAATTTCTACTCTTGGAATAAAAAAAGAATAGAAATGCATTTTGTAACGAACGATTCTTTTTATATTTATTCATTTTTATTCTTGCTCATGGATCGTCGACCGCTTTTCGCCTGGCCGGCGATCTGGCGGCAACGGCGGCCGGTCACGGTGGTCGGCGATGCCGCCGCCGCCGGTTGCCCGCCACCACCGTCGGATCGCCGGCCGACAATCCATAAGCAAGAATAAAAAATGAATAAATATAAAAAGAATCGTTGCGTTCAAAACACATTTCTATTCCTTTTTATTCCAAAAGTAGAAATTTTGTGTAGCTACCAAACGGTTCTTTTACTCATAAATTGTTCCCGGAATAAAATAAAAACTATTTCTCGAAAAAACTCTTCCCCAGCCAAGCGTTAAGCGTATCATGCGCACCCTTAATCCCATATAAGACTTCAAACTCGCTGCATGTACAAATCTTTTTGACCGTCGGAGACATTATTGTTAAAAGTCTTTTTTTATTCTTTCTTTTCATTTTCTTTTTTTCTTTTCTCTCCTTTTTTATTTCTTTTCTTTTCTTTCTCTCTCTCTCTCTCTCTTCTATCTTCCTCCTCGTGCCTGGTCCTTCGCTCTGCATCAGCTCCCTCTTGGGCACCATCGTTCATCGTCGATCGCTTTCTTCGACGATGAAATCCTCCTTGCCCATGACTTCAGTATCGGCTTCTTAATATCGACAGGAAAGGCCCGCGATGACGAACTTGAGAATCATTGTCGATGGGTCGGAAGAAACTTCACTTTCCGACATCACCTCAATTCAAGGAAATGAAGGGTCGAAATTCTCTCAATCGAAGGATGAAATTGTTCCGACTCCTCACATAAATTGATGCTTTAGCTCTCTTAACTTCTGAAAACCCGAGAAATCACTGACGCTGTCCTTTAGCCCCTAAGTCACAGCTCAGGACGCTGCTCTACCAGCAGTCCCAGGCGTCCTGAGGATTTCGTCGTCGTCGGGGGTGACCGGCAGCGCATTACTTCAACCCGGCTCCTCGTCGCCGAGATCGGCGAGAGCCTGCGTGAGAACACGAATCTCAGGAGCTCGCTGGTGGGGAGTTCGATGGTGGTGTCCAGCGGAGCACCATACGTGAAGAAGATGAACGAAAAAGAAGAAAGGAAAAAAAGAAAAAAGAGAGAAATAGGAAAAAAAAAATGAAAATCAAAGAAAATTTTAAAAAAGCTCTTGACCAAAATATGCTTGACTGCAAGTAATATTTCATCATCTAGCGAGTTAGGACCTCACTTGAATCTAAGTTGACCACTTTAATCCTTACTTAAGACGATAACCAACTCATACCCTTTAAGAAAATTACTCTTAATATTATGTATTTAATTTAATATATTAACTTTTAGGAACTTGCGTGCGTTTCAAATATAAGGTCATGCATCTCAAGCGCTAATGACAACTTATAATATTGGCCGATCGAGGAGGGATAGGGAGAGTGAGGCTAGCACTGAGGTCCTTGACATTAGTAGTGGTGGGATCACATCAACAACGATTGTGATGGTGATGACCGACATTGAGTGAATTTTCAAGAGCTAGTGATTCCATTAACCTCAATGAAAAACCAATATGCATGCATAGTTTCCCTTGACTCGACGTCTCAGCTCTTCTCGGCTCTCTAGAGGATTCCCTTCGATTCTCTTGCCATTGGACTCGCCTACCCAAAAAAAGAAAAAAAAAAAAAAAGGGCAATGACTAGGGTTTTTATTTCCAAAGTTGAATCTTTAAATTAGTCTTGCGTGTTTCGAGGGGTCAAGATGAACATTTCCGGGAAGCTTCGGTCTCATAATGGGCCTTTCTTATAAAAAAAAAAACTAACGCGGAAAGGTCTGGGAGGCAGCTGCCAGGAAATTGCCAGAACTTTCAGTATTTATGTCACCTTTGTACCTGCCCTCTCGACTCCATCTCATGCTCTGCTCCCATCCCATTCACATCTTGAAGCCCTCCTCCGCCTTCCCTTTGCTCCACAGTCTCCCGGGAGTCATTTGCCCTGCCTTTTTCTTTTCTCGCTCTCTCTCTACTTTTGCGACGCGTGGCGTTCGCATGTTCCTGCTCCGGCGAAGGGATTCCAGTGCACTTATCCTGCGGTCAGGTAAGCAGAAATTTTTCTCTCGTGTGATATATTCTTAAAAGCAATTATGTCTCATCAATTTCTATGAATTTTGTTCTAGTTGAACTTACAAAAAATTTCGGCCAGAATAGAAAGAACTTATCAACAAAAAATATTTTGATCCTGCGTTGATTTACAACGAGGCGAAATCAATCATTTCATTTTTCCATCGTCCGAGTCATAATATTCAAACATTTTGAAACTTTTAATGGCTATCAATTGTCTTTTGGGTCAACTTCAATGTCACATTTGCTTTAGAACTGGGATGTGGACGAAAGGGTTAGGCAAAATATTCGTGTGTATGCGCTTTTACATCTTCCTTTCACACTTTTTTTTCCTTTTAGATTGAAAAGCCAAAGGTATATCTCAAACTCTAATGATTTCACCATGGATCATAAATGACCTTAGCAAGTAATTTTACTACGGTTCTACCAACATCCGATTTTAATACGAGGTCCAATTGTATAGTGATTAAGTTTAAAATCATAAAATGACATGATTTTATGAATTAAAAATCGATTTTAACAGCTTGAAGGTAAGAATCTCACTATTATTAACTTATTGAGTCTCGATCATGCTTAAATCATTATAATATACGAAGTGATTCCTACACTAAACTTTTTATAAGATACCTCTATTCTTTCAATGGAATAAGGGTACCGAAAGTCATAAAACTTATCAAAGTGTAATAGAGTTCTAAAACTTTTAGATGGTGTAAACAACTTATAAAACTTATCAAATTGATATAATGTTGTTTCTTTGTTAGTTTCGTATGATATGCCTGACAAAAATAATTAACAAGTCTTTTTTATTGTCTTATATTTCCTATGTGGCTATTAATGTTAATTCAAGTGTGAACTGATGCCAAAAAAATAAAAATAAAATGAAAATGACAAAACGAGGGGCCCTATATCCCTACCTTCATCAGTGAGGGCCAACCTGCTCACTGGGGTCCCTAGTACTAGTAAGGGTCGGTGACCCTTCCCTAGCAACTGGTAAAGACCTATGGACCCTCTCCTAGATTGGGGTGATTAAAGCCCTCCCTTGTCGCACAATGGTGGGGATGGTGGCGCCAACGCTATGTGATGTAGATGAGGACTTCCAATCCCTTGCCTGCTAGTGGCCCTTGCCTACTTGTCGACCCTTTTAGAAACCTCAACAAGGGTTGCCAACCCTCACCGACACCCCCAATGAAGGTTGTTTGGCCTTGCCAATGGGGTAAAATAGCCTAATGATTTTGCCTCTTTTTTTTTCTTTTTAAATTAGCCTTGTTATTTTTTTAATCCTTAACCTTTATTTCCTTTTGCTTTTTTTTTTGTCCCTTTTTCTTTTTCATTTTTAAATCTTCAATTTGTTCTGAAATATCTCGATAGACACCATATCAGTACCACATATCTTTAAAAAGTCACATCAATTTTTTTATTAAACAAATTGGAAAGAGATAATGGATTGTATCAATTTGAAAGTTTATAATTTGATTGCAGTATCTGAAAATTTTAAAACTTGATTGGATTTCCTCGACAAGTTGTAAGACCTTAAGTGCGCTAATCTCCTTTTGCAATTGATAAGAAAAGGTCATTATGCTCAGTTTCCATCCTTTTATCTTCGAATAAATCATAATCACCACCTTTAGCTTAAAGTATGCATCTCTGTCGATTGTTGACGGAGTATTATACAATTTGGTGGGTTTAAAACATAAATTCTGGTCAAATTAGGTTGTGATTATCCCGTAAGATATTGATAAAATATGACAAGAAAATGGGCACCGGAGTCTCTTTTCAATTCTTGAGTGTATGGAGTTATATAAGGTCGTACATGACGTTATTTTAAAAGTGGCCCAAAATAATTGAGGTTAAGACATAATTTACTCTAATTCATTTTTGGATAGACATCTTTTCTTTTATCCTCGAGAAAAGGCAAAATAACTAGTCAAGTGTTTTAACCATATCTTTTACCATTCTATGGATTATTTCATGGATACTAAGATTTTAAATGGACTTGAAGGTTCCTTGACTGTGCGTGAAACATAAATGGTTCAATTACGACTTTAATCATCTGGCTCCGTTTCGTGATTGTGATATTGCCCTCTCATTTTTGTTTTTCCAACGAGCACTCCATTTTTTTAATGCATAGAATCAAGTCCTTTCATCAACTAGAATTATCAATATTGTCGAAGCACAGATGGGAGGTGTTGAATCGGCTATATCAGAGCCAATTAGGCGTTCCGTCATAATGTAGCAAAATTGAAACACACATAGGGCAATGCCCTTGCTCACCACCAATGTTAATGGTGGAAAGGAGAGAAATCTACATAAGAAGCATTCTCAAATTCCACACCAATTTCAATGAGTGTGCTTATAAAACTCAGGTCACCCCCATTGTCCATGGCGATGGGAGGAGGGAGGGAGAGCGATTTGAGTGCGTTTGCAACTCAAGTTCACCATCAGTTGACGGTGGTTGCAGAAAGAGAAAGATAGGGTGGGGGAGGAAGAGAGAGAGAGTCTAGATAGAGGCTCTTGAATCCTTCACAGTAATTGAGCAGTGATTCTCTTGGTCTCTTTCCCTAAAAAAAAAAAAAAAAATCGGCTACATGAACTCTGACATCAACAAGTGAGTGTGGTGGTTAATAGAGTGATTTCATTGAACGAATTGAGAAATTTAGATGACTTCAGAAGAGTTAACAGAAATATAAGATTCCCGCTCTCAAATCAGTAATGGACATAAAACTAATCTCATATGATTAAAAATTCTCAGCTCGGTAATAGGAGATCATCCATTCAAACAATATTTCTCTTAATTGGGGTCACTAGCATTGACCAAGAGTTTGGTGTTAAGCCAATTCATGCGCTTATAGAGTGTTCAAAGGACTTTCAAGTGGTCACGTCTCTATACCTTGCCATGAATTATAAAAGAAATGGGCATTAAATCTGAACAAACTAGTCTCCATGCACCTAATTTGTGTTTTCATGCAAAAGTTTACGCATATATTTTTCAGATTGTTTTTCAATACATTACCTTGTGAGGTAAATGAAAACATTATTCAAATTAGGACCATAAGTTTGAACTTTATGAGACATTGATTCATACGATTGATTTTTATATGATTTACTATTAGTTTGACTATATTGGAGTAGGCATAGCAATATGATTTGTCAACATTTAGATCTGCACCGTCTAATCCACATATAAAATGAAAACTAAATTTTAGTCACTCTATAAAAAAGTAAAAAATAATGTATGAAAATAGTACGAAAATCAAATTCCAATCAATTTGAAGGAGAAAAGGCAATGAATGGGGAAGAGGTGCCGTGTTGTGAATCTCCATCGGTGAAGTCTTTGGGAGAATGGACTTGTGATGAAAACTTAGTAGTTATGATACAATATTAAAGGGAAATTGTGTGATTTAAGGAATTTTTAAATTCTAACTGGGATTAGCTTTATAGTCAAAGTATAATTTACATATTGATATGATTTAAAATGATGGAAAAATAAGGAAAAATGGATTATAATATGCTAAACATTCGATGAGATCCTAAATGTAGCTCCAGAGGTTATTTCTAATTGATTGTGAATGATTGTCTTCTATAAATTATTTATTTTCTTTGTGAGATATACAATTCACATGTGCACTAATGGGTAGAGAATTTTATTTTCTTTAAAAGTAGGAATCCCTCTTTACTTTGTTGTTTGAATTTGGTATAGATAAGCATTTTTAATAAAGATACTTGGGGAATATACGAGGAACAATACTCTGTAACTAAAAAGAAAAGTAGCCGAAAGCTTTTATGAGAGAAAGGATAGAGTATGGTAGCCGAAAATTTTTATGAGAAAAAGGATAAATGTGGTGATTTTTACTCATACTTATCAAACTATATATTTTTTTTAATTGGACACATGAAAAATTCACTTTAAGTTTTATGCATATCTCTCACTAGATCAAGAATGAGGTCTTAAAAATTCACTTAAGTTTCTCTCTTCTCTAATCTCAGAGTTTTTGGGTAGGTATGATCCATCATTTGCCAAATGACCGAGACCGTCCTCTTAGCGAGACTCTTTGCCAGACTTCTCATAACTATAGCACCAAGCGGTTGTAGTACCTTTAAATTGTTGCAAATCTTAATATTTTGTTTGTTTCACGGAAAATAGATGATTTGAAAAAAAAATTCTAAATATAATTGCTTTAATTACTTGAAATAATTAGTAAATGTATTTTTTTTATCGTCGACATCAATTTATGCTGAATTATTTTCGTGGATAATAAAAATATTTTACGTTCATTCAATTTTATAAGCAATACAAGCAATCATTTTTAGGAAAATCTTCTCCAGATGATTCATTTTACGCCAAACATACAAAACCCAAAACATATATTACCAAATTTATGGTACTTACAACAAAGCTGCATTGTTATCTCTTGCTAGGTCCGATAATTAATATGAGTTCAATCAATAACGAATTTGGATATCTTCAAGTCTTCATTCGACTAATGTACAATGACTCATTGTTTTTTTCGTGATCCCAAAGTGTTAATTTAAGTAAAATAACTTATTGAATTGAGAGGATCGAAATCCTTTAACATCGAAAAGAGGTTGAAAGTCAACATTGAGGAAATGTTTATGCTTATGCTCGACACTTGAATCATGTTGGATTGCCACATGCCAAACATAGTCCACATTTGAATGTTTTGTAAAATTACAGATCACCTTTAATAAATTAAAATTCTGTAATTTTCTATGAAGGTTGCAAATGAAATTTGTTCTTAAAGTTCATAAAGGAGTACATGTAGTACTAGACAAAGAGCACACAAGCTAAGTGTGAAGAATAAAAATGAAAAAAAGAAGTAAATAAAGAATAAAATAGTGTGGAAATTTTTTCACCTGTTGTTTGAATATAATTGTTATTAGTATTAAAAATAAATAAATGAGAGATCTATGGAATTGTTTTTTTTTAATTCAAAATTTGAAGGGTAATGCTAAAATACATGTTTCTATGCTTGTTATGAATTTATGTCTATAAATCTAAGTTTTTCGTTGGATAATCTAATATAGTATCATAGTTAAATTCTACCCAGTTTACTTCATGCGTGGAGACTGCCGTTCGTCAAACATCACATTCATCTCTAATTTGGCTTTCGCATGAGAGAAGGCGTTTAATTCCACGAGTCCTTCCCAATTCGCCAAATTCCATCTCCTCACTTATACTTTTGAATTGGACTTTCTAACAGATAAGAGATTCATTGATTATTTGCCAATTTGGCTTCTATTCATCTATGGTCACATATGATTGTAGTGGCAATTGGATTTGCTTAATAAATAGTTTACATAATATAAACTGAGTTTAATTCTCACTAAGAAAAAAGTGCAGCTAAGTTTAAGATCACACACGTCACTGAAGCTGTGGGTTCTCAATAAATAAACTACTTATTGGGCAAATATTTTAATTGACATTTATGCTAATATGATGACCAAGGACAGTGTTGAAAGTTCCAAGCGAACCAGATGCCATGGCAAGTATGCATTTTCCCAACCTCTTTTTGTTGAATTTACATATTTTATCTTAGGGCGTGACATAGCTTATTTTTGTTGGATTATGAATAACAAATGCTTAATGAAAAGAAAGACAAAAAGCACGATTAACCTATTAAAAGCCCTTTTCCAATGTGAGATTCAAGTTCAATTGCGTCATCGATAAGAAATAATTTGACATGATCTTTATTTTTACCATCTCCGTCTTTTCTAACTACCTCATTGGGACTTTTCACTTTCCCTATTTTTTTTTTATACGCGCAAACTGTACGGTCCACATACATGGCCCAAAATTTTATTTACAGGATGATGGGCATTTTCGAAATTCACTATTTTGGGATGACGTCAGGCGGGAATCACGGAGCTTACTCTTTCATGTCAAGCAATTTCCTCTGATGTTTCTTCAATTTGACTTCCGAGGCCCTGAAAGTGAAAAGCACTTTAGAAAAAAGACGCGTCTTTTTTAAAGAAGTCTGTCAAGCACTTTTGACGTTGATGCGACGACTTAGATTAAATTAATCAGTCAATATAAAGGTAAGAAAAAGAAAAAAGATCTTGTCCTCTTCGTTACAATCCTTTTCAATCTGAATCGGCTGCGAATCTCTCAGGTAAGATTTTTTTCTTTCTTTATTGAATTTAAAATTAATTTACTCCCTCAAAAAGTCACTTTTTAATTTTAATTTTTCTACCACTGCTTATTTCCCCTCTCTCTCTCTCTCTTCCTCCCTTCGCTCCCGAATAAAATACACAGGTGAAGTTCCATGTCTTCACGCATGTTTTTCTTTTCCTTCCCTTATTTTTGAATTTATCTTATTCACCGGTTGCTTTTTTGCCCTTTTTCTTTTCGCACAATGTCTTGAAATTGAGGGTTAACTTCCAGATCTTAACACGTCCTTCCTTTTTTTTTTTTTATCTTCCCTTATTTTCGAATTTATCTCATTCACGGCTTGCTTATTTTTCTTATCCTTTCCACTTTTCACCATTTATTTTTTTTCCTTTTCAAGAATAAAGAGGATTGAGACCAGTTGAAATGAAACCTGTTTAATCATGTTTACAATATATACATCCTCGAATCTTATAAAGAGGCAGGAAATTATTAGCTACTCGTGACAAGTTCGATAAATTAAAAATATAAAATTTTTCCCATCGATAGTAAATGAATGATTACCGGGCAATTTACCATGAAAAAATGAGCACGAGTAACGCAGTGTTTCGGTATTCATGCGGTGGCGGACTTATATTGTCGAATTATATAATCGCGTAATCCGGAAATAAATAAAGTAAAATCGAAAGCAAATAAAAAAAAGAAAGTGGAATTTTTTTTTTTTTTTTCCTTTTTCCCATTTTTTTTTTCCTGAGGAGATAGGAGTGAGACCCCACCACGAACCCTAAGGTCGTCTTCGCGTTGGAGTTGTCTCCCCACACGCTTTTCTTTACTGTGTCGAGGTCGACTCGAGTGAGCTCTCGCAGTGATTCCTTCCTCTTCGAGTTCGAGCCTGCGATATGCGCCTGCGTTGCTATGGTCGTGTGCTCGGCAACGCTGCCAGCTTCTGACGGTGCCATCTCTCCTGCGACAAATTTATGCTAACAGCAATAATGGACTACTCGACGCGGAGCGACGTGGAGATCGGAGGCGGTATCTTCAGCGTTTCCGGCGACGGCGTGTCCCTAGATCCGTTTGACATCGCCAGCACGAAGAATGCTCCGGCCGATCGCCTCAAGCGCTGGCGGGTACGCGTTCTCTCTCTCTCTCTCTCTCTCGCTGCATTCTGCCCCTTCGTTATTTGGTTGATGATGGGGGATTTTTGAGTGCGCCTCTTGCTTTACTGAAGTTTCGATTCCGCCGATTGCGTGGCGACGGAGCATTTGCATGGCAAAACCTGTGTGCTTCTTTGTTAGTAAGTAGTGCCTTGGGGCAGGTGGTCCTGATTTCAAAAGTTGGGTTGCTGCTGTAGAGTCTTTGGTGGATTATTATTATTATTATTATTTTTTTTTTTTTGGGGTGTTTTCAAACTTTTGCTGCTGAAGCTTCTTTATAACTTTATTGGTTTTGAGTTTAGGATATGTTTAGGGGAGCTCATAGCCTTGGAGAAGTTAATTGGCTTATATGTCATGAACGAATATTTTATGCTATTAGTTTACACCCTTCTAAAAATGGCATGGAACACATCCTATAGCCCCTAGCACGTTGAAGCACAGTTAGTGAGTGCCATGGCGAATATGGTGCTAAGTCATGAAGAAAAGGTCATATTAAACATAAAAAAAATTGACTTCGGGCATGAACGCCAAGGCCTTAATGTAGTCAGTGGCAACCGGGTTGACTCTAGCGTAGTACAGCAAAGGCCTTTTGAAAAGGATTAACCTGCCAATGTGGTGACTTCATTGATACCTTCAGCAGCTGAGGGGTATGTTCGCAGCATCTTCTAGTTTTAGTGTTTTTCTTTTTCAAATCTTGTGACTAGTTTGATTTTAATTTAGTGTAAAACACTCATGACCTTTGAAAAATGTACTAAATCGATACATTGAATCATATACACTTGCGTTTTTCATAATGTTTTGTAGTCTGAATAATATTATAAAGTTTTGGCTGGAAAATCAGTAATTTACTTTTTGCTTAAAAATTACTTGTCTAATTAACCGAATGTCTCTGATATGCTCATGTCCCATTATCTTACGCTCATTGGCTTGTGATTAATCACTTTGTTTGGGAAAGGTAAAGTTCCTTAATACTGATGTATTAGCTAAAGCACACGTCCATATTGCATTTGTCATGTCACGTAATGAGTGTGATATGTGACGCCTTCTTTTTATGTGATCATTTATTTCTATCTAACAATGCTTTCTTAAAATTTGTGAATGCGAATATATCTCTTTGTTTTAATTGATTCTTCTTCAAGAGCTTATTTCTATTCCTGAGGCTGATTCTTTGATGCATAACGTGTCATTTTCTTGTTTCTGTTCCGCCTGTTGGGGCTATTCTTTTGTACTACACTCCTAATTTGCTGTCAAACAATTACTAAATGCAAATTGGTCGAATGTCTAATGCAGCAAGCGGCACTTGTTCTGAATGCCTCTCGCCGCTTTCGATACACCCTGGACTTGACGAAGGAGGAAGAGCAAAAGCAAATGCTGAGAAAAATTAGAGCCAATGTTCAAGCCCTACGAGTACAAATTTCTCTGTGGATAACTTTGATAGTTTTGTGCCATTTCTGCGATATAAGTAATAATTTGGAGTTTGTTTTCTTGGAATTAGGCTGCGCATCTCTTTCAAGCTGCTGGTGAGCATGTTAATGGTACTTTCCACCTTAACTTCTGCTTGAGTCACGGCAATTGGGTTGGAGCTGATGATAGATGTTAACCATTTCATAGAAGTTAATTGATATCATCTTTTCATAAAGCAAATCGACTTTGATTATTAAATAATCCAAATCACTTCTCTCTCTCTCTCTGGGTGGAACATTTGTTTTCTTTAGAAACTTTATTACGGGACTTCTGTCATCTTGCTAATATTGATGGTTGCCCATATTTGATTATTGACAGAGAGATTTTTTCTACTTAGGGTGAGTTGTAGATTGAACTATAAGCCAAAAAGAAAGATTCATGGTTATGAGGTTCTAACGATGGTAAATTTTGTGTTTGTTAGATTTTGTTTAGGGCTTAAAGTTTCTTTGGTCAAGGAGAGCCTTAGTTTTTTTGATTTTTGAAGGAAAATGCTGCAAAGATTAACTTGTGAAGAGTAAATTCTTTAGATCTTAAGCATTGCCTTTGAGGAGCATGCTTGAGAATGGAAATGCATAAGATGGTTTAAAATGAAGACCATTGCTTGTACTTCATCATGCTTCATCCGTTGTGCCAAGTCTTGACTATTCTGAGATCCTTCTACGAAGCAATAGCAATCCTAGATAATTAACAGACTTGTGTTTAATAGCAGACTCATAGGGAATCAACAAATTTCGGAAAATCTCCTATGTTAATAAGGACAAGAATCATTGTCTTAGTGTTTGATTTTGATACAAACATGAGGTCAAAATTTAGCAGAGTCTGAAAGTACAGAGAGTTTGAGAGTAATTTCTATGTGCAGTGGTCCTCTGTTGGTTTTGTGAGAAATCAACTTGAACCTAGTGAGTCTTGAGAATCCTGTATTGGATGTGTTTGAAAGATTTTTATTTAAAAGATCCCTACTTTATTGAAGTTGCATGGATATAGGCATCACTTAGACATGAATCTGTGGAACTATATGGCCTTTATCTTTGTTAGATGTCGCTAATTGATGTTTCATTTGACCGAGTTTTTTACGTAATTATAGATGCAACTGTGTACTAAAATCTCCTAAATTGTGCTGCGGTTGCAATACATCATTTAAATCTATGTAGACATATGTACATTGTGGGAGTCAATCATGGTTTGTTAGGCGATATATGAAATGATGGTAATTAGCACTTGATTTCGTCAGTAAGTCTACGTCTAGATTTTGTGACTTCCATTGGATCTTGGTCAAATACAACACTGGCTCTGGGTGAAAAGCAGATTCTGATGAAGGAGAGCTCAAGTAGGCTAGCTGTTCAATAAATAAACTGAAGACTTTAGTCTTCTTGTGTGGGGTCAGAAGGATAGACTTCAAAGGGTCATCTAACACATTAATGAAAATGCTATCTCCAAACCTAGAGGATGAATGGAAAGATATTGTTTGATCTACGTATATTCTTAGATGCTCTGGCAAATTATCCTTGACATATCTGTTCTCATTATGATCATGAGAAGCTCCTTATGAGAAAGCATTCCTCTCCTCGTATCTCAAGGTCTTAGTTAACTAGCTGAATGTGTGTAGTGTACAGCTTTGGATTTCTTAAGTGTAATAGCTGAGGCCTCAGTTAATCAAACTGTAGTAGATTTTTGCGTGTTGATGTAAACGGCTGACCACGTAGTAACTTAATGATATTGTTATTGAACAGTGGGTCTTTGTCTGAGTATCTAGCTGTTATTATTCTGCTCACTGGTTGTGTTCCAAAGCACAGCGATGGGAGGTGTTATTTGCCTGATATGTTTCTCCTTCACAGTTTATGCTTCTCAATAACTCAACCAATCTGGAATTTGAAGCTTTTATAATGTTTTGTTTAGTCAAGAAAAAGAAGCTTGGAGCCTTACAATGAATTACTGTAGTCGACAGTCAGCCTTCCTTGCCTTGTTCTTTTACTTTGACTGTATAAATGTTAAGTGTCACCCCATAATTGAGCTCTTTGTTTTTGGTGTTTTGAGCTCCAGATTTGCCCTCCCTTGCTACCCTATGGTTATTTTACTTTTACCTAAGTAAAAGGTGAAGTTGTCATGTTATGAGCATCTGCAGTTTTCTTTTCTCAGTTTATGCTACTAGAGAACAAAAGGTGTCAAAATTAGCTGGGGCTAGTTATATATGCGAGCTTTTAGGTTCTCATCCACCAGTTCCTGAAGTTGGTATAAACCTGTGTTTGTGTGGTGGGTATGTCATTGTGCTTAGAGAGGGGAATGACTGAATGGAATCCTCTCTGCTCTCACCCCCTGCTCTTGCTAGTCACTTTGGTTTATTTTTCTTTCTGTTAAACAGCTTCTTAATCTACCCTTCTTTTTATAAATACATTTTGTTGATTTCCCATTGTTGGTTTTCCTTCTAACTTACACGGGGAGAATCTTTGCAGTAATTTTCCCTCTTCGTCAGCTCATTTTAGAATATATCCTTGGTCACCTGCTTACCTCCCTTATCATTATTGCACAATTGGAGTCTTAATGATGTCAGCACGTATTTGAAGATGAATGAGAAGCTGATATTGAGTCATATATTGCACCTTTTTTCTTTTTGTTGCATAAGAACTAAGAGATCAATTTTCTTTTCATTCAGTGTTTTGACGGCTAGAAGTTTCTCATTTCACTCTTACTCCTATGTTGCATGCGTTGTAAATGAACTCATGGTGCTAATGGCAGGAAGTACAACATCCCCAACCCAAGTGGTGATTTTGGAATTAGTCAAGACCAACTTGTTCTGATGGCCAAAGATCATAATTATTCTGCACTTGAGGAATATGGGGGGGTAAATTTAGTAAAAAATGTCATTTCCTTAGGTTCATGAACAATTAGATATCGTCATCTTAATGTTTGCCACTTTTGCTTCAGGTTAAGGAGCTGTCAAATTTATTAAAAACAAACTTAGAGAAGGGTATTTGTGGTGATGATGCTGATTTACATGCACGGAGAAATGCATTTGGGTCAAACACGTATCCTCGTAAAAAAGGAAGAAGTTTTTGGGTGAGTAGTTTTGTAGACATATGTAAATATCTGAATGTACTATTTATCCACACGAAGTTGCTGAAGCTTCTCATTGAAGATGGAAATTATGTTTTAATGGTTTGTTTCATTGTTTTGTCCCCAATTTTCAGATGTTCCTCTGGGAAGCTTGGCAAGATCTCACGTTGATTATATTAATCATTGCTGCAGTGGCTTCTCTGGCACTGGGTATAAAAACAGAGGTAAGGTGGAGAAAGCATATTAATTCAAACCATAGATGTCAAATTGCCTCTTCTGCCTAAAAAAATGATGGTATTACTGAAACAGTACATGTATTTAGGTATTGTGGGGACATCTCTTAGATTTTATGAAAGAATCATGTTAATTAGTATCCAGTGGACATTAGTTAAGAATACTTAACAGCCAGTGCATTAAAAGTGCAAACTGTTCTGACTAAGGGTTTGTTTATTTAAATTTTAGAAAATCAAAATGTACTTTTCTGGTTTCCCACCAAAACTTAAAAATTATATATGAATGTATGTGTCAATGTTTGTATGTTGTGAAAGTTTCAAGTGTTTTGCATTTAAGAAAAGTCAAAGTGTGTGGAAGATTTGGATTAAGCAAAGAGTAAAAAGCCAAAGATCCAGATAGATTGTAAATTTTTTATAGTTTCAATGTTTGTGCTGCTGGCCTGCTATAATAGAGCAAGTCCTTGTCATGTACCATGACTTTTGATTCTTTACCAGGCATGACCACAAATTATAAGTTCACTGGGCTCAACTCTTAACGATTATGAAGCTATTGGCTTTGTTGTAATTTTTCATTTCTCAGAGGCTAAGTCAGGATGGGTTATTTTAGTCTCAAAATTTCTGTCACATGTTGGTATTTGTCATCATTTGAAAAGTAAATGACATTGTGCAAGTTGAGTAATCAGTCTCCCTGATGGCCCCACAGTGTTTTGTCAGTTTATGCTTTGATTGTTGCTCTCTTTGTTCTTTTCTCCTATTTTCCCCTATCTTTTAGAGAAGCCCCTAGAGTCTAATAAATTTATATGTGCTATCTGTGATGTTGAATTATTTGTTTTGTGCTTACAATTTTTATCTAGGGTATTAAAGAAGGATGGTATGATGGTGCAAGCATTGCTTTTGCAGTTCTCCTCGTGATTGTTGTCACTGGTATGAGTTTTTCTGGTGTTTTTTGTAAAACTTGTTAGTCATGTTTCATGACAGCTCTATACTCTTTCATCTTGGAAATAGACATCTCTATCTTCATGGGCATTTGAATGATGATCAAATGGTAAATTGGGTTTGTTACTAGGATCAGTAGGGCCAATATTGTTTTGGAGTTTGTTTTCCCTAATGATGCTAATTGCCTTGTGAATTTTCTTTTACGAACTACTCCAAAGAAAAGCAGGGGACAAAAAAAACAGATAGCTTAAAGCTTTCTGGTTTGCTATAATCCTTGGTGCTTTTTCAAGCAGTGGGTCGATTGGGCAGAAGAGATGAAAGGTGAAAAGGGGAGGGGAAGAAAAAGAAAAAAGGGGGGTGGGGAGAGAGAGTACTGTGACATAGTAGTCTAATGGGAGGTTGACAACTTGGGGATTTCAGCAGAGATTGAACAGCCTTAATTGATTGTGAGTACATGCGTAGTTGGTGAATGGACCAGTGCTGAGCCATGGTTGGCAGTGATAGATGTGGGAATTGAGGTGTTTGATCTTGTGATCGGATCTCTCTAGGTTTATCTAGTTAGTAGTTTAGACCCAAATCTACTTCAGGTTTATTTGGCTCGATTCTAGCTATCGGATGCTGGGGTAAGGTGCATATGTACTAGCCACTAAAGTGAACATGGTCCATAGAGCAGTCAAGTTGGACTTTGAGAAGGGCAACTGGAAGCCATTTCAAACTCATCGAGGAAGTTCTGTAATCTTTAATTTGATGTTTGTTGGAAAATACAGTTGGACGGAGCAATCAAGTCGTACTTTGAGGCATGATATAGGGTATACCAAGAGAGAAAGAGGGGCAGCAGAAAAGCATCTCACTTATTCCTGCCAAAGACAAAAGTTGTCCACCACTTTTCTCTTTTTCAAACATTTATTAGCCTCTTTATGATTCCCACATTTCCTTTGCTTTTATCAGAACAAGTATTAAAAGGTCAAAAGCGAAAAGCTTTAGTGAAAAGAATCTACTTTATGGAGGCGTTGCCTCAGCAGTGAAGTGCCGCACCTTGAAGTGCGTAATCTAGGCAGCTCCTATGCGATGGCACTTTTCCTAAGACCAAGCAAAGCACTGAGCCTGTGCTTTGCCGCCTGGCCTGAGTGCTTAGGCGAGTGCTTTTTGCAGTTGTTAGATTAAATAATCATTTAATATTTAGATATTCTGACAGAAGCAATGGTGGTTAGACTAAGTTCTGGTCAACTTTACACTAGAGTTTTTTTAATGGAAGTATGTGGCAACTGAATGATATTAAAAAAGGTAGCAGTTGATCTAAAAGGATATTTAATACCTTTGTGAATACTTTGCAGCTATAAGTGACTATAGACAGTCCCTTCAATTTCAGAACTTAAATGAAGAAAAGAGAAACATTCACATGGAGGTATGCTATTTACACTTAGTTTGTGTTTGTGAAAGTATACTTCTTTTCTCTTGGTTTCAATATGGTGGAACATAATTGCAGGTTGTTAGAGGTGGTCGAAGAGTTGAGGTGTCAATATATGATATAGTTGTTGGTGACATTGTACCCCTTAATATTGGCGATCAGGTAAGCTGCTTCATATTCTTTGAGATTTCTACTTGGTGTTTAGAAGTGTTTCAACCTGATTTTCATTCGATCATCCTCAGGTACCTGCTGATGGAGTTTTGGTTTCTGGTCATTCTCTCGCAATCGATGAATCTAGCATGACTGGAGAGAGCAAAATTGTATGGCTCACTTTTGGTTTTTCTGAGTGTTATATTATGCAATCTGATTAGTAATTCATTATTATTATTTTTTTTTCAGGTTCAAAAAGATTCGAGGCATCCTTTTCTAATGTCTGGATGCAAAGTTGCTGATGGTAGTGGTATCATGCTGGTAAAATGAATTCTTTCGCAGTTTCTTTTGTTTTAAGTTATTCTTAATCTTCATAAATCATTTCTGTGACATCTTTGGAGTCTAATGTTAGTTGTTAAAGTGCATAATCAATACTCCTCTGCTAAGTGGGTCGGGTTAAGTCCAGTTGCACCCTTCACTCGCCAGTCGACCCTGTGATTGTAAAAGTCCCTCGTTATGCTACCTCGTTGTTGACTGCCAATTCTCAAGACGCACAACAAAAATATCCATTTTAATGGGTGCTGTTGGCCGCAAAAATATTGTCATGCCCTTCCATTCTATTTGATGTAGTAACTTACAAAATCTCTAGATACATTGGCTTGAAATTAAGTCCTGTTTATAGACTGATGATTTGTGCCTTGTGTTTTAAGATGTTCCCATAAACTTTTGCATCTGAATGTCCTTTCTTACATTGATCAAAAGGTTTATGACTTATGATATCAAGAGTTCAAAACAATAGAATTTGGTAACTTGTTTAGTGCAACCCCAGTGGGAGTAATAAATATGGAAATATAGTTAAGCTCCAAGTCTAGTATTAGACTGTCCTTTTTGCTGTATTCTCTTGCATATGCTTCCTGGGTGATATTTTATTGTACATGGGAGTGGCTTTGGTCAAGTAATATGCATTATTTTCCACTGGCAGCTTATTTATTTGATGTAGCTTTAGCTGCACATACTAGTGTTGAAGATATTTCTCATAATTGCATATTGTGAAGTGTTTACTGAGCTTGAGATAGTGATTGCTGTTTCTCATATGCACGGACACATGCACATGTTGTTCCCTTGATTTGTGTTCAGATTGCCTACGAGATCTTCTTTCTTCTAGGTAACGAGTGTTGGAATTAATACTGAATGGGGAATGCTTATGGCCAGCATTTCAGAAGACACTGGTGAAGAGACACCCTTGCAGGTCCTTCTCTAATTTATCTTGAGTTGTATTTTTTTTATTCTGTGTACTTTATGTGAACATGTTGATTGGTGAAATACTTTCTCTATTTCTTCTCCAAGTATTGTGTTGGCAAGCATTTAAAGACTTAAAAGATAAATTGATACTATTCAATAAATTGCTTTGGTATTCTGAAAATTGAAAGGTGTCTGTTTTGGTGAATAATGAGATTCTGGGATAAATTGATGTGCATTGGCTATAATGAGGTAGAGGCCAGATTGAGATGTGGAGGTGAAAAATTGAAATGATGGATTGCAGTCAAGATGACAAAGATTAGCCAAGAAAGCCAAGTTTCCTTGGAGATATGGAGACAGAGCTCCCATATTTGACGTTTGACAATTGGAGTTATGGAAGTGTGCTAGGCTGCTTAGAGAAGCTGTTTTTAATTAATTCTAACTTTTTCTTTTTAGAGAAAAGTCTGAATGCTTCTGTTGTTGCATTGTTTCTGAATGTGGCAGGTACTGAGGATTGGTATGGTTCATAAATTGTTTATCTCTAGTGTTTTGGCTCATAATCTATATTGTTACGGCAAAGGTCATTCCCCCTATTGCATTTAAAAAAAGATCATTTTTTCTATCCAAATGCTTTATCCTTGGAAGATATATTGAGGATGCCATTGCTAATGAGTGCTTGGGTACTCTAGCTGGATCAAGGCTAGTATTCCTGGACTCATTCACTTATTCGATTTAGAAAAGGATTATTTTCTATGAGTGCTTGGGTGCTGTGTAGCAGGATCGGGTTCTGGAATACTTGCTGGGATCTTTTGTAATTTCCAGGGTTCACCTTCTCCTTTATTATTGTCGAGAAAGTTCTTAATAAGATTTGAAAGCAGTAGAAATGAGATTCTTTTGGCTGGTTTAAGGTTGAACTGAGTGATATCAGCCTTGTTCAAATCCCTTACCTTTATTTTGCTGGTGATGGAAGGAGATCAACTAAGATATTTAAGATGCTGTTTGCATTGTAATATTGATTCATTGCCAATAAACTGATGGGTCTTACTTTGGGTTATCTGGCAAAACCTTTGGTTTGGAATGGCATTTTGGTGATGGCGGAAAGGAAGAACAGGTCTGAATATCAGATTTTGTGTGTGTGTGTGTGTGTGTGTGTGTGTGTGTGGGTGGGTGGGTGTGGGTGTGGGTGTGGGTGTGTGGGAATGAGGAGATGGTTGTTGGTCTGTTGATTGAGAGTGTGTCATCAAATCTTCCTTTGGTTCTCTTTATATCCTTTTTCCATCTTCAGTTGCACAAAAGCTGGAGAGTTGTAGACCTTCTATGGGAAGATAGTGCAATCTGTAATTTTCATTTGGTTAACTGGCATGGTTTCGACAATCTTGTGCAAAAAGATGGATTTAAGAAGTCTTAAACATATATTTTTGCAAATTGTTATGACTACCTGGTGAATATAAGCTTGTGGAAAGCAGCTTTTATTTGAAAGTAGACAGTGGCTGGCTTACTGCGAAAAGTCATTATTCTCATGGGATCAGTCTCTGGAAATGGAAATGAATGCTGTGGAATGAATTTTGTAATGGCACTTTTCTCAAGTTGGACTTGGTAACGGAGTTAGATTTTAGCTTGATATTTGGTCTGGTGGGCTCTTTTTCAAATTTGTTCCTTTTGAAACTGTGATGCCATGAGTGAATGGTAAATTACCTTGGTTTCACCACACATTTACTGGGGAAGCTCATTATCCGTAGTTGGAATGAATGTAATTACTTATCTAGACTTTTTCAGTGTCAATGACCAATAGACAGACCTTTTGATTGACTGGATTTCTTTTATCATCAATGAGCTCTCTTTCGGCTTTCGGCTCTTCTTGTAGAAGGATCGACACTCCCTTGGTCTCTCACAGAGAATTTATTTTTACTTTAGAAAAGACAACCTAATGTTTGATAGGGCAATGGGTGGTACAGCTTTCACCATGAAATCTTATTTACATTGCCCTAAAAGGAGATATTACTTGTAATTTCTGTGGAAATTGGAGGAAGTGCTGGAAGCAAGGTTGCTTTCTTCATGAGAACATCATCTAGGGAAGGCAGTTTATGGAAAGAGGTTAGTTCGTCATCATAGATTGGTCTGTTATATAAGGAGGCAGGGAAAACAGGTGAATTTAGGCATTATCCGACAGATTAACGGAAAAGTTAGTAGCAGCACTCTTTGTCATGGCATTATGTGGAATATAGGCTAGATAGTAATAGGATAGGGTTTAAGTGTGAGATCCATCCAGTCAGAGTGAAGAGGAGATTGATTGTGACTAGGTCCATATTCGGTCTGATATAATTTTTGTACTTGTCTATGATAAGCATGTGCTTTTATGTGTTTTGGCTCAAATCATTTCCTTGTTGTATTTACTTGACACTGAATAAGGTTGCCTATTCATGAATAGGTACGCTTAAATGGGGTCGCTACGTTTATTGGGATTGTTGGGCTGACTGTAGCTGTAGCAGTTTTGATTGTACTTTTGGCAAGGCAAGTACCATTTAGATGATGACTGTCTTTTGAAAGAATACATATTCTCTCTCTCTCTCTCTCTCTCAGCATGCATACTCAAGGGCATATATGTGTGTGGAGATCAAATTTATTTGGATTGACAACCTGTGTATGTGCAGATACTTTACTGGCCATACAAATAATTCAGATGGCAGTCCTCAGTTTAAGGCAGGGAAGACCAATTTTAGTCGTGCTCTTGATGGAGCCATAAAAATTTTCACGATTGCTGTAGGTGCATTCTTCTTTTGTATTTGTGCAACCAGATTTTCCTTTCTTTGTCCTTGTCATAACTGACAATGGAATGCCAGGTTACAATTGTGGTGGTTGCAGTGCCTGAAGGGCTCCCTTTAGCTGTTACGCTGACGTAAGCACTTTCAACCAATCTTTGTTTCTTCTGGGTTCATTTACATAAAAATCGTACTTAATATAGTTAATGAGGACCATACTACTGCATTATGTATCTTTTCATTTTGCATTTTATAACTTGGAATTGGTGCACGAGGATCGGGTTTGGTGTGTTTGCATGCCTTGTTGAGGACTCCATAGACTCAGTGTCAGCCGTGTCCCTTGAGCAATAGAGTCGACTTCCATTATTGCCATCTTGTGGATTGGCCAAGTATTTCAGAAGAAAGAAGAAGAGAATAAGTTGTGGCAGCAAACTTGTCTCCATTATTATTATTTTTTTTTTCAGTTTTCATTTTCAATATTTTGAAGTGACTTTCCTTTGAACTTTGAACTTTGAACTTTGTTCTTTTCCACATATTTTGACACTTATTTAAAAGGAAATGTCTAAAACCATTCAGAATATGCAAATCTTGACATGTCGAATTATATAATTCTTTTCATAATTTCCTGAAACTTTTTTTTTTTTTCAAAGTTTTTGAGGGGGAAATTGGAAGTAATATGTAGAAGTCCAAATAAGTGGATCCTTATCATTCCTTGTAAGAAGAGCTCCTCAACCATTTGGTTTCTTTCTAGCCCTTTGAGTTAGTTTGTCCAAGTCTAGAGAACAAGATGCTGAACTCTCTCTTATTTGGAACCATATAACATGCGGGCTTGAAGGGAAGGACCAAAATTGCCTAGTTATTTTCCGAATGTTCAACTTGGTCATGGCATTTGCCAGGTCAATGAGGAATTGATCTAGAACAGACCATATTTGATGGCTTACTTGGTACATTTCTCTGTTCTTTTAAATTTTGGAAAGAGGAAGAGAGAGAAAAGGAAAGGGGGGTTACAAGAGCAGCTGACTCAGCCATATCTTATTAAATGTGCTTTACGAATATGCATTCCTCTCCACTTTATGAAGTCTTCTGTAAGTTCTAGGCGCTCCATAATTTCCTTATTTTCTTGTTCATCTTCTTTGATCTTTTCATTCTCCTTTTAACCCAAGGTATGTTTAAACTTGAAATGTGCTATGCAATGATATAAACAAATATATAGATATGTACTTTTGAACGATTCTAGGGAACGGAGATTGTCCTTTCGATATGTTGGGAAGACATTAACATAATGTCAATATCTGTCTTCCACAATATTGACAAACTTAGGTTATGTACTTTTGAATTTAAAGACTGATTGTGATATAGTTCTACATCGAGAGGTGCTTAATTTCATTAGAGAAGTGAAAATATTGCAATTCTGATGATGTGCATTTTACTGTCTCTCCATTTGTTTCACATATTCTTTCCCCCACATTGCAGACTTGCTTACTCAATGAGAAAAATGATGGCGGACAAGGCATTGGTACAGATTCTTGAAAAATTCAACCTCCCTTATGGAATATCATTTACAAAAATGGAATGAGGTCTAGAAGTAGTGAATTTGCAGGTGCGAAGACTTTCAGCTTGTGAAACTATGGGATCGGCCACGACCATATGTAGTGACAAGACTGGTACCTTGACTTTGAACCAGGTGCATTCTTGTTCATATTCTTGGTGATGCGTGATGGGGATGTGTCTTGAGTGATAATAGGAATTTGATTGATATTGAGTCTAAAGGAATGCTACCAGCCAAAGAACTTCAGGATATGAGAAGTTTATCACCAAGGCCTAAAGGAAACCCACCAAGTAAAGGACTTGGTGGTGATTGTCACAAAGCTGATTAGAGAACCCGCAGCAAGTAGAAAGAGAGAAAGAAGGAAGATAGAAGGAATAGAGAGAAGGAGAACGTAAAAGAAAGAAAGAGAGAGAGGGTTGTAGTTTTCTATAGTCACAGAAACCCTACACCCGTTGTATTTATATTGAATATAAATTGTATATAACAATAATATCCTTATGTAAGTAAAAAAGGAAATAAAACTCTGATAATAAAGGAAACTTAATAAAGTAACTTAACACTCCCCCTCAAGCTGGAGCATATAGGTCACTCATGCCCAGCTTGGAACAACCAGCAACAAAAGCAGGACGAAATAATGCTTTGGTAAACATATCAGCAAACTGATCTCTAGAGGCAACGGTAGTAGCAGCAGAAGTCATAGTAGTATCACTCATGATGATAATCTCAATATAAATATATGTACCATGCTGTATAGAATAAGATATCTGACCAAAAATCTCGATGCAAATAATTATATGCTTGACGGATACCCAGCAAGACCAATCAACCATAATCAATAAAGTACTCCGATTCTTGAATCCGCTGATTAGTAAGTGTTGTAATCCATGTTCACAAACTGAACCTGATGAATCTGATATCTTCCGATCTCATATGTATCAAGACTCGAAGAGAAAACAGATAAAAATTACAGCTTTAGGTGGTTGTGCACCAAACCCTAGGGGACTCTCAAACCAGCAATAGGATCAAGTAATCAGGTAGTTAGACTTGCTCTGATACCATGTCACAAAGCTGATTAGAGAACCCGCAGCAAGTAGAAAGAGAGAAAGAAGGAAGATAGAAGGAATAGAGAGAAGGAGAACGTAAAAGAAAGAAAGAGAGAGAGGTTGTAGTTTTCTGTAGTCACGAAACCCTACACCCGTTGTTTTTATATTGAATATAAATTGTATATAACAATAATATCCTTATGTAAGTAAAAAGGAAATAAAACTCTGATAATAAAGGAAACTTAATAAAGTAACTTAACAGTGATAAAAAAATTTGGATAAAGAACCAAAATAAGAAATTTGCTCACTCGAGGAAAGTCTCAAGTATATTTGAATGCAAGTCATCTGATTACAAATGAGATTACACCTTTATTTGTAGAGGGATCTGGAAATCCTAGAAACGGAAATGAATTTTAGAGTATTCACGTAATTTAGACTGACATCATAATAAAGACTTATAAAAACTAGAACTTAATGCATTAACTAAGAACAAATGCATGTATCTAATATTAGACCCTCCAAATTCGTCGAAGCCAAATAGCCACCTTAGAAATTTAACAAATAGCCATGGAAATTGACCAAAACAGCCTCTAGTCATTAGATAGTTGATTAGCAGTTCTGAAGTCGACACAAAACTTGTAAATCGACATCTTGTTAGTTGATTGGCGACGGTGAAATCAACAACTAGTATTGCGAGTTGACAACTAGCAAGGAGAATTGATTTCTGCAAACTTGGACCCATTGAATTATGCTATGGCCGAAATTTGTTTTTGCTTGCATGAGTAATGATTGAGCAAGGCCAATCAATGAATTCGGAGCTGGGCTTGAGAATTGTTCCGTCGAATCTGATGCTCCCGCATTACTTGATTTCATTTGTAATGTTAAAATATAAGATTTTAATTTGAGATATTTTTTCCCCTTTGTGGTGCAGCTTCTTAAAACTTAGGGTTTGTTAGTTTATACTTTTTAAAATGAGAAAGGTGACTTTCTTCTTCCTGTCAAAACTTCAGATATTATCTAGATTGCAGAAATTATGAAAAATTATATGTGAAAATTTACGTGTCAACTTTCACATATTGCAGAAGTTTATGGTGTTTTGGGCTAATAAATGGTCAAAATATGGTCGTCAAATATTTTGATTAAGCATACAATAAAAAGTAAAATGTCTATCTAGACACGACCTTCAGCTTTATAATTTCTGATTGCATTTGGCTCTTTCCCTTACCCAAATTTCATTGTCTTCAAGATTGAGATTTTAAAGCAAGCATAATCTTTCTCAACTAATTTATTAAATTCTAGCTTTGTTGTCAAGAAGAAGGTTCTGTTTGATGATGGTTCTTCATAATCTGACAGATGACAGTGGTTGAAGCTTATGTTGGTGGGGTCAAAATGGACTCTCCTTATAGCAGTTCACAGCAACCCATGACAATGGTTTCGTTACTCATTGAAGGTATTGCACAGAATACCAATGGCAGTGTTTTCACCCCTGAGGTATGTCTAACAGTCTTGAGGTATCAGAGGCAGAGTATTTGACATTGGACGCACAGTTATCATCTGTTTTTTGACATCTCTAGGGTGGGAAAGATGTTGAGGTTTCTGGCTCACCAACAGAGAAGGCCATCCTCCGTTGGGGACTTGAGGTTTTCAACCTCAACTTAAATATGCTACATCTGCAATTCCTCCTGCCTTTACCTTCAATTCAATAACCATTTGTAGGTTGGATTCTGAAGTTTAAACTGATTTTTATTGTTTTCTTTTTGGTAGCTTGGGATGAACTTTGAAGCTACCCGATTGGAGGCCTCAATAATTCATGTTTTTCCATTTAATTCTGAGAAGAAACGAGGGGGCGTTGCATTAAAGTTGGTAACGTTTTGATTCATCAAAAATCTGCATTAGCAATGTGCATGCTAATTTGTTTTTCTTGACATATGTAAGGTAAGAATATTTATGCTTCTTTAGTCGCATGAAATAGTGTTAAAGGTTGTTTGGAAGATATTAGCAGATGCTAATGGTTTCTTAAACGAAACCATTCATTCAATTTGGAGCGAGAGTACTGTTCTCTTCTGGCATGATGGGGCTGCTGCACAACCCACCATGACAGCTTCTTAACTCAAGTATTAGTGAGCTCCAGCTGAACTGGAAAAGCTATGTAAGCCACTAGAATTCCAAAAGATAGATCCAAGGATGGGCAGAACAACTATTGGTTGACAATTTCTCTTGATAACTTGACTCACACCTACACCTCCAATATATATAGGAGGAATACAACTTAGGAAATAGAAAAGTAATAAATAGACGTGGGAATTAGCCTATCATTAAAGACCTAGGAACTTAGAACTTTGACTCTTTAAACTTACATAACAATAAAGACTCCTAGGAAAATAGAGATGCGTTTAATGACTTGGGAACTTGCATTCTTGATTCTTCAGCCTCGCAAAATTCGTGCTCCCACCTTGACCAGAAGATAAATATCCCAATACTTCATCAAATAACCAAGGAAGTTGTTCAAAATGACCTCCCATTGATATGTTGTTGATAAACTTCGAGATCAGCAACTAATAAAGCGTACCGAGAAATTAGCGACTAATATTGTTATTTTATTGATTGAAAAATTGGAATATGATTGTCATGAATCATTTTAACAAGGTACCCAAGCGACGATGTTGAGATTAAAGAGAATAATTTGCATTCATCGATCACTAGAAGACTTCCAATAACACTTATTGCCGTAGCCCCAGAAATATCTTATTTTACATCCAAAGCAGTCCCTCTGATCTTGTTGTACATTCTGCCAGCTTAATGATAGTAAATTAAGGCTCTGTTTGTTTCACGAAAAATGATTAATATGGAAAGCATTTTCTTAAAAACAATCGGTTGTATTGCTTACAAAAATAAATGAACGAATAATACTTTCATTGTCCACGTAATTAGACTAAATTGTTGTCAATAATGAATACATTTTCGATTGATTAATTATTTTAAGTGCTACAAGTGATCATTTTTAGGAAAATGTTTTCCAAATCATTCATTTTCCGCAAAACAAGCGGAGCTAAGCTGAGAATTTTCTGAAAAAAGTCACTTTGCTTGCCCAATGATGACAGCTGACTTTGTACTTCCAATGTGCCGAAAGGCTTTCTTCCCAATCATGTCGCTGATCATATTGTGTGCGCTGAAAGATTTTGTTGACTATGGTCAACACTAGTCATTGAGATCGGAGGTTTCCTTTTCTAATCGTTACATGTCCTTATTTAATGCTTTTGTATGATAATTCTGTCTTGTCTTATCCTTATTTTACTTTGCTTTTGATCCAACAGAGCTCAGTGTTCTCTTTGACCACCTGATGCCTCATATCTAGAAGAATGATTGCAGTCTCTCTACATATTTCTCTTTAACCCTTGTTCTCCTGTTCTGTTCCAAGGATACTTTTTCTGCTGGTTCAGAATGTTGCATCATGATATAGTTGCGCAGTTTTTGTGGGATTAAGTAATTTTACAATATATTGTATGCACAGACAAACTCAGAGGTTCATGTACATTGGAAAGGAGCTGCTGAAATAGTCTTGTCCTCATGTACCCGATACTTGGATTTGAATGGTCAGGTGGCTGCATTGGATGAAACAAAGGTATGTAACATTAAGCCTTTACGCCATGGATGTCTTTCAGCATTTGTTGAATGGTAACTGCTGTTTCCCTGTTTGCATACTCTAACTAGACACTGATGCTGACTTGTGTGTTGCATAGGATCCTTACTTTTGACTACTAATAATCCAACCTTGGTTTTGAGGTATAAATAGTGATGTTAATAATTAGCTGTTAAATAGTATTATACAAGGCAATTAGGGTTTTGGATGTCTCTCAATGCTTTATAAATAGAAGTTCTTATATAATCTTTCCACCATTTTAGTAAGGAGGTAGTCTTTACTCTTTTGTGTATTCTCTCTCCTCTCTTGTGGTTGCTAAAAAGGTACATGGTATCAGAGCGGGGAAAGTGAGAAGAATCCAACCAGACCCTAAATCCTTTGCTAGCCACACATAAGGGAAGAAATAATTACCCTAGTTTCTCTACTCAGTAATCAATACCACTTCAATCCTTGTTGGTTTCTTTATCATAAGTCCTGCTAGAGCCTGATCAGGTGTGTTGAGTTCAGCCTGAGGGGACAACCCCTGTTGTCAGTGAGCTCCTCTGTCATCCTTTAATCATCGTTCAATAGCATCATTTGCAGCTTCAGCCTCAAGTTTCCTATTCCTTGGTTTCGTTCTCAATTTCTTCCCATCCTCCCTTGAGATCCTCTTTGCTTGTTGTAGGTTCCTCACTCTTTGATTGTTATTCCTTGCCATTTTCACATTGATAATCTCCACTGACCTTTTGCTGTTGGGTTGTCTCATCAGATCTTGTAGCTGGCATCTTCGCTGCTGGTGACATTTGTCACAGTCATCATAAGTCAACCTCTGGTCTTGTCTTTCTGTTCGTCCCCTTGTCTGCCTTGCTGGTGTCTCTGTCAACTGCTCAATGTTAATGTTGTTCTGTTGCTGTCTTGGTTGGCCTCTCACCATTCCCTGCTGTTGCCTTCTCCTTTGTCGGGAATAATTACAAGTTCTAGCGTGTCTTGGTGGCTGGCCACTTCATCAATCTCAATTACTGTTTGTCCTGTCTTGACCATTAGTCTCAGTTGAGCTGTGTTGTGGTTGTCTTTAATTGAGCTCATCCATCATGGTCACATCTTTGAGCTATCAGAGGTTGCCATTGATCTTCTCCTCTATTGGCATCTTGTCTCTGTGTCCTTGGAGTCACTAGTCTGAGCATATTGTCTGATGTTCGGGTTAGCTAGCTACTCTCTAACCTTGATCTTGGCAATCCTGCCCCATTCCCCCCCGTCCCCCAAAAAATAAGTTGCAATGTTTCCTCTACAAGAATTGATCTTCAGCAAAGTCCCCCAATTTTGGTTATGTGAACTCTAAACAATGGCTATTGTGGACCTTATCCAATGTGAGACTCTCCATCTATTGTCAGCATTATTGAATGAGCAAAGTTGCTGTCAAGTTCCTACTTTGTAGGCAACCGTGAGCATGCGAGTCAAAACACACCTCCATGAGCATGTGAGTCAGACACACCATTGTGCTGCTATAGTTGATGCTTATCGTTTTATTTGCTAGATTTCATAGTATCAGGTTCTCACAATTCTAGCAGGGTTGTCAGAAAATTATAGGTGTCAGCTTTTGTTCATTGGGTGCTCCCTTCGCTAAAAGTCAATTCTGATGTTGGTAATTTCCAGTTGATGGTGTAAGGTCCGGCTTACACCCTTTCTTTGTTAAATTCAGTATGATCAGAACAAGTCTAGTGTTCTACATAAGGTTTCCATGACACAATTTGTTGTCACAGTGAAACTCTACAAAAGAAGCAAGTTGGACGTACTATTATTATTGTTCATGCCGGGCACCTTTTGTCTTGTTAGTGGCAAGCTGGATGTATTCAGGTAGAACGAGAGTGTTGAATTGTAATTATAATGTCAGGAATTAGTTGTTAATTATTTAAATAAGGTAATTAGGGTTTGTGGGTCTCTCAATGCATTAGAAATAGAGCTCTCATGTGATTTTACAGTAAGCCATTAGTTTAAATAGTCCTTTGTGCAGTTCTCTTTCCTTCTCTCTTGTGATTCTTAAAATATTACACCTAGGAATAATAAGAAATGACGTTTTTTGGAAAAGCAATTAATAGATTTAGTGCATAATCATGGTGCAGTTGCAACTTGAGATCATTTACTTCTCCACAGAGCAACGGCTCTAATAATAAAAACCATTCAAAATACCTAATTTTTGAAGTACAGTACGTGTAGACATGCTTTACTTTGTCATGAAGAATTGTAGTGCTTGTACATGTTTTTAAAGAAGAAAAGTTGATATAAGCAAATGACAGTGACCATCTTAGGAAATCATCCAATTGTATGTGCTTAGAAGACATGAGACTACTCGCTAGTAATGGAGACAGATTTCCTTAGGCATGTAAAACAAATGCCTGTGCAATGTCTTATTAGATATATCATGATTTTCCTTGTATAAATAGAGGATTAAGAATGTGTAGATTCCAATATTAGTTAAACTGCTACTTCTATATGAAGTCTGCATGGAATCCACCATAGAGTGGATGAATTGTAAGAAAAGGTAAATGCCTCAGTGGAAGGCGTATTTCTACTCTGCTTCCCTGTGGTAATGTTCCAGACCACAGTGTTGCTGGGATGCTGGTTGCTACAACACCTACTTGAAGTGCTTAGGTGCTTAAACATTTGATTTTTCAGCTCTAGCCTTAGGACTGGACTTAGCATTGCATAATTCTTTAACAGATCTTGGGATCATTTTAGAACTCCAACATAGAAAGAACACAACAAAACAAACTAACTCATCAAGTTACCTGGATTAAGAAAGCAAATGGAATTAGTTTACAGTTATATGCATCAACCCATGTATTCACATAAGTTATAATTCTTTAACTGTAACTTTCCTGTTCTCTATTTACTGTATGAGCAGTTCTGATGTAGGGCGACGAGTCCTAGAACAAAGAATAAATCTTTAGGCTTCACATCCAAAGCTTCCTCAGCTTCATACGTAGGGTTTCTTAAGCATCACATGTAAGAGAAGCATTGTGGTCGCACAATCCCAGGACAATGTCGACTCTAATAAAAAAGAATTATTTACAACCCCGTATATAGACTTTCTAAAAGTTGTACTCCTAGTTGAAATAGGAATCTCAGATCAAGAAACATAATCAAACTAGGAAGCCTCTAAATATAGTGTGTAAAATCCTATTTAAAATAAGAAAAGGGAACTTGCCAAATTCCTAATTTAACTAGGGAACTCTAGTTGTTATCTAGCCATGAACTTCAATATACTTATGAAGGTATTCAAATAGTCTATCAGTCATGCTGCATCATCTCTCCCTGCGTCGAGTTCGCTTGCAGCTGGGCATGCAGGCCTGATATCTCTTCGAGTCATCTGTTCACTTTTATTTTCAGCAAGCTTTCCTCTGAATTCAGCGCACGCCTTCACCAACAGCTGTCTGTTTGAATGATCCTTTCTCTTGGTATTTGTTGACCTCAATCAACTCATTGGTCTTAAAATGACAACTGTGTTTCTAAAAGAGAAACTGTGTGTTCCTTCCATTATGATTCATCTTTTGACCATAACGCCAAGGCTGACCAAGAAGAATAGGTGCAACTTGCATAAAGATGACATCGCAAAGTTTAGAGTCACTATAAGCTGCACACTTACAGGAAAGAAGGCACTGTTACATCACAGGAATAGTAGTGTTGTCAATCCAAGCCACTTTGTATGGTTGCAGATGTGAGTAGTTGGAAGTTTAAGGCGTTCTATCTAGAGGCTGAGATCACGTTCATGCAACTTCCCCTTATACGATAAGCTTTTTAGCTTGATTGCTGCACTTAATAAACATGTGAAAGATGGAAGTTCTTTCCAATCTTCTTTCTCCACCTTATGAGCTATAAGAATATATTGAACAATAGAGAGAAAAGAATAATCCACAACTTCATGATCTTTTAAATCATCAGCCTCATAAGTACAGTAATTGAATGAGTTTTCCTCTTTGCTGCCTCCATGTTCATCTTCTTCGTCTTCAACTTTCCCAAGATGCAAGTTTTGGAACAAGTCTTGAAACAAGTCTTGCTGCCCTTCCCACTTGATCATTGAGAGCTGAATTTCTGCACTTGCTCGAAGAAGCAAGTTTTGGAATGGTTTGCAGGATAAAGAGTGGGGAAAAACTGTCTCCTGAAAATCACTGTTAACTGGCTTTGAGGCGGGCTTCCCAACTTGGATTTTATCCTTCTCTGGAGTAGAATAATTGCAGTGTTCCTCCACATCAATTGCAGCTTGGAATGCATGCTCCACACTATAAGAGGCTGTCTAAGCGATCACCATTAAATATCAGGCCTTAGACCAGCCTCAAATCAGCACATTGATTGACTTGCATGCTACTTGGCTCTGAATCCTCAATTCATCCAACTTTTGCACATACTCAGCCACCACCGAACAATTTTGCTTCAAAGATTTTGACTCTTTTGCACATCCGCTCTAAATAATTGCATGGCACGTACTTCTCTTTCATCTTTGCTTTTGTCTCTTGCCAAGTGCTGGGAGGTGGTTACCACAATTTACTTATATCAACCTCAATGTCCTGCCACCATATTTTAGCCAAGCCAACAAAAGTTCTAGCTCTGCGAATTGGACCTTGTGAGCATCTATCCTGTCATACCTGTTGAAGTACTCATCCATAGATTTTATCCAATCAGAAAACACCATAGGATCTGCTTTTTCTTGAACATCTGGAACTTTGATCTCAATTTTTCTTGGTAATATCTCCAGTGATATCATATGGCTTATATCCTCCCTTCTCAAATTGGAGTGGTGCTGCTGCCACTTGAAGATATGTGAATATTGTTATACCACCAACAAGGAAGAAAATAAAGATCAGTCGCATGCAGTTATGCATGCACAATTTTAATTGTGCTTCTCACTGATGTTGTTAATGATTGTCATCGTATATCGTTTTCTCATAATTGAACTCTATATGATATAACATTTCCTGATCATAAACCATGGTTGTAGGTGGTGGTTTTTAAAAAGGCTATTGAAGATATGGCTGCTAGTAGTCTACGCTGTGTTGCCATTGCATATAGGACCTATGACTTTGAAGACATTCCAACCGACGAAGAACAATTAACTGAGTGGGCACTGCCTGAGGATGAGCTTATATTACTGGCTATTGTTGGCTTGAAGGCACGTATACTTCGGTTGGGTTTACTTATTTTTTCATTCCGATATTTTCTTTGAGACATTTGCATGAAATGCTATAATGAGAATGTTCTCTCTTAGACAAATATGATGGAAAATGATTTTGATAGATATCACAGCGGGCAAATGGTTATCAACAATGAGAGTGTTCTCTGCTCTAAACATATATCATGAGAAATTTGTAGCAATTGTAGTGTGCAATGAATTAGTGGTTATCATTGTTGTTGTCACTGTTGTCGTCATCATTTTCATAGTACTTTTCCCTTGCATCTTTGAGTATGTGCTTTTGTCACAAAGTTGATCAGAGAACCTGCAGCAAGTAGAAAGAGAGAAAGAAGGAAGAGAGAAGGAGAAGGAGAACCTAAAAGAAAGAAAGAGAGGGCTATAGTTTTCTGTTATCACAGAAACCCTACACCCGTTGTATTTATATTGAATATAAATTGTATATAACAATAATATCCTTATCTAAGTAAAAAAGGAAATAAAACTCTGATAATAAAGGAAACTTAATAAAGTAACTTAACACTCCCCCTCAAGCTGGAGCATATAGGTCACCCATGCCCAGCTTGGAACAACCAGCAACAAAAGCAGCAGGACGGAATAATGCTTTGGTAAACATATCAGCAAACTGATTTCTAGAGGCAACGGTAGTAGTAGTAGCAGCAGTAGCAGCAGCAACAGCAGAAGTAGAAGCATAGCAGTGGTAGCAGCAATAATAGCAGTAACGGTAGTAGTAGTAGCAGCAACAGAAGTAGCAGCAGCAGCAGCAATAGTAGCAGTAACGGTAGTAGTAGTAGCAGCAGCAGAAGTAGCAGCAACGGTAGTAGTAGCAGTAGCAGAAGTAGCAGTAGTAGTAGCAGTAGCAGCAATGGTAGCAGCAACGGTAGTAGTAGCAGCAGTAGCAGAAGTAGCAGCAACGGTAGTAGTAGTTACAGCAGCAGCAGTAGCCACAATAGCAGTAGTAGTAGGAGCAATGGCAGCAGCAGAAGTAGCGGCAGTAGTAGTAGTAGTAGTAGGAGCAACAACAGCAGTAGCAGTAGGAGCAGCAATAGCAGCAGTAGTAGTTGTAGTAGCATCACTCATGACGATAATCTCAATATAAATATATCTACCATGCTGTATAGAATAAAATATCTTACCAGAAATCTCGATTCAAATAATTATATGCTTGACGGATACCTAGCAAGACCAATCAACCATAATCAATAAAGTACTCCGATTCTTGAATCCGCTGATTAGTAAGTGTTGTAATCCATGTTCACAAACCGAACTTGATGAATATGATATCTTCCGATCTCATATGTATCAAGACTTGAAGAGAACAAATAAAAATTACAGCTTTAGGTGGCTGTGCACCAACCCTAGGAGACTCTCAAACCAGCAATAGGATCAAGTAATCAGGTAGTTAAACCTGCTCTGACACCATGTCACAAAGTTGATCAGAGAACCCGCAGCAAGTAGAAAGAGAGAAAGAAGGAAGAGAGAAGGAGGAGAAGGAGAACCTAAAAGAAAGAAAGAGAGGGCTATAGCTTTCTGTTATTACAGAAACCCTACACCCGTTGTATTTATATTGAATATAAATTGTATATAACAATAATATCCTTATGTAAGTAAAAAAGGAAATAAAACTCTGATAATAAAGGAAACTTAATAAAGTAACTTAACAGCTTTCACCTGAGAACAAATTTTGCATTGCAACATGTAACACTTTCACCATGCTTTGATTGCCAATGTTGAAAGACTGCTATTTCATCATTGTATTGATGACTATAGCTTCAGTTCATAAAATAGGTGGAGATTCTGGTTTCCAAGGGCACTCATGATGAATGATAGTGACTTAGCATTGTAACTGATGCTAAATGGGGAACTCTAATAAGAATAATGTTCCCAAGGGCACTATTTTTTATTTAGTGATTCTTCTTATAAAACAGACTTGTGACAAGAAGTCTTGCATCTAAATGATTTGTGTTTCTTCCAACTTTTTGGCAGTTTCAACAACAGATTGATAACTTCTGTTTTTTGTTTATTTTTCACTGCATTGTAGGATCCATGTCGGCCTGGTGTAAAGGATGCTGTACGATTATGCCAAAAAGCTGGTGTTAAAGTATGTTCTTTTCTCATTTAGAATCTTAGATTTGTGTCATGTTTAAGATTTTCATGGATGAACATTCATAGTTTTGTTAGATCTAGACCTCTATGAAGACTGAGATATGGTGTTATGGATAAATGTGATATATATATGTTATATGACTCAAAGTATAGCACATCGATTTCCTCTAAGATTATGCAACTTGCATCTGTGAAAACGAAAAATCCCCACACGCCCTCCTTCCAAATGCATTGTAATATTTTCTCGTTCACATATGTTTCCAATGTATTATCTTGGTATTTCCACCTTGATAGCCACAGATAACTGAGTCCTTACATTGTCTGATTGATAAGAGGTACAGAATATTCCTTTTGGACTTCAATCAGAGAGTTAAGACTGTGTCCAGGTCCAAATACTGGGAATTGCCAAGTTAACCATGTGAACCATTTTGGTCTGCTTGACTGATATGTGGGATGTGATGGTTGCTCATACTAACCTAATAAGGCAGTTTGCTTCAGCATTTTCATTGGTGACAAACCATGAAGGTGATTGTCAAGGCCCTGCTACTAAAACCAAGCTTGGCTCATTGCCACTGCTATGTTTGGGCATTATCCTGCAGTCTTAAAAAAGTTCTTTACATGCGACTCATTGGGATACTTTGTGTTGTCTCTTATATTAGAGGAAACGGGTGGAGTATTGCTATTCATAAAGAATAATTTTCTTTTTTCCCTTATAATGAGATCACTCCATCTACCCTGTTAAGCTTTTAAACACTTCTTATTCATCTTTATGCAAATTATATAAACAAACTGCCACAAAGCATCCTTCCTAAGTTCAGAATATGGCTGGAAAAATTAGGTCATCTAATATGTCTTTTGTGTGAAATGTATCCTTTTTCTCAATACATAGGTACGCATGGTTACGGGCGACAATCTTCAAACTGCTAAAGCAATTGCTTTGGAATGTGGGATATTAGGTTCTGATGCAGATGCTGCTGAGCCTAACCTCATTGAAGGAAAAGCCTTTCGTGCCTTATCTGATTTTGAAAGGGAAGAAACTGCAGAAAAGATATCCGTATGTTCTGACTAATTAGTTGTTTCCCCTCTTCTGGTGTAGAATGAAATTTGATAATGCCTTTGCATATGTAGGTGATGGGACGATCCTCGCCTAATGACAAGCTTCTGCTTGTGCAAGCTCTGAAGAAACGAGGACATGTAGTTGCTGTCACTGGAGATGGCACGAATGATGCTCCTGCTCTACATGAGGTTTGTTTTTACTCTTTTTTATGGGAAGGTTTGGATCTATGTACGAATATGATTATGCTGGCTGCCGCATTTGCATTACTGGCCACCTCAGTGGATTCAATGACATGACCCTTCTCACATATCCATAGGCTCCTAAATCCTATAGTTGACAGGTGGACAGTCAGAGTAATTGTGGTGCAATAAGTGTTCTCAAATTGGTTTGTACACCTTGTTGTGATCTTGATATCTTATGGTATCATTATCATTAAAACATTACATATATATTTTATGTTTCCTGTTCGTGGTGTAATATCCATAGACTGGATACGTTTTCTCTCTGATATTGTTGTTGGGACGTAAACTTTTTATGGTGTTTAGGCAGATATTGGCCTTGCAATGGGTATTCAAGGGACAGAAGTTGCTAAGGAGAGCTCTGATATCATTATCTTGGATGATGATTTTGCCTCTGTTGTGAAGGTTAGTACTTGCCACCTTGTATCTCACCGTCAGAGAGTGATGTTCCTCTCACTAGGGAAAAGTAGTTTCTAGATAATTTCTGGTCAAATATGGAAATGAATGTTGTTGTCCTTGTTCCACCAACTAAGGTTCCACCACATGTATGATATGTGCTGAACTGCATGGGCTATGATGTAAGATTGCTTCTTTTTGGTCATGATTTTGTGTGTTTCTTCTGCTTTGCTTTATTGTTTTGAGTGCTTTGTATTTTTATTTTTATTTTTGGCTGTATGCATTTAAATAGATGACTGCAAAATGCAGCATGCAGTTGCATATGATGGTTTATGGTGTGGAAGGAGGATGAAGAAAATGATATGGTTGTTATTATCATATTAGTTTTTCTCTTGTTCGTAATTTTGAGATCTATCTTGTCGACAACCCTGTTGATGCAAAAGAAGTTTAAAGGAAGTTACTTATATGTTTTAAGTACTAAGAACTTGAAGTTCTTGAAATAATCTTCAGCTTTTATGTACGCCATGCAGGTTGTCAGGTGGGGACGATCTGTATATGCAAATATCCAGAAATTCATCCAGTTCCAGCTTACAGTTAATGTTGCAGCTCTAGTGATAAACGTCGTCGCTGCTGTTTCCTCCGGCGATGTTCCACTAAATGCAGTCCAGGTTTGATTCCCCCACTCTTATCTGTCAGAGATTGTTTAATTTATTCCTATGCCTATATCTTTCCGCATGACTCCCATGCTTGGCTGGCTTCCTCTTTGGGCAGCTTCTCTGGGTCAATCTCATTATGGACACTCTTGGAGCACTGGCTTTGGCCACAGAGCCCCCTACAGATCATCTGATGCATAGGCCACCTGTTGGCCGGAGGTAAGGGATTTATTGGTGATTTATCAGCAGTTGAGCTTTGAGTGAGAGAGAGAGAGAGCGAGAGAGAGAGGGGGGAGGTCATGCAAATATTGTCTTGTTTTTCTACAGTAAATCTTTTCCACTTTTGTGCCCACAGTGGGGAGAGAGGGAGAAAAAGGGGAAAAAAGAAGGGGGAGGGGGCACAGGGTCAATCAAATTTTTCGTTTTTCAACAGTAAAGCTTTTCCACTCTTGTGCCCATAGTTCTTGATATCTTGATTTTCCTTTTCTGAATGTTGCAAGTGGCTCACCCATTTATAAATTTCATGCATTTAGTTGTATCTTTTATGACCAGAGAACCTCTCATAACCAATATTATGTGGCGGAACTTACTGATACAGGTAAAAGATCAATGTAATTTCCTCTGTGCTAGGCTCATCTATTGTTTGCCAAAAGTTACAAATGTAAATTTTGTATTGCAGGCCGTTTATCAAGTTTGTGTCCTGCTTGTCCTTAATTTTCAAGGAAGGAGCCTGCTAAATTTAAAGAATGATGGCAGTGATCATGTGAACCAAGTGAAAAATACTTTGATCTTCAATGCATTTGTCCTTTGCCAAGTAAGCATCATTCTTTGAGTCAATATAATGGTGGGATGAAATGTATGCTTGAGTCGTTATATATGTTGGACAGGGAGGCTTTTAGTGACCTGCTCTCTTTGCTTGAAAAAGAGGGTAATAAATTTTTTACCTTAAAACATCTGTCAAATAGCACATCATTTGAACTGCAGATTTTCAATGAATTCAATGCTCGGAAACCAGATGAATTAAATGTGTTCAAAGGAATCACCAGAAACCACCTCTTCATGGGAATAGTGGGTCTAACACTTATTCTGCAGGTCAGTCATGCTTTGTCTTCTTAGATTTGTTTGGTTTTTCTCTGTAAACCATTATTATCCAATTTTTCTCTCTGGATTCCTTCAGGTCATTATAGTCGAGTTTCTTGGAACATTTACTTCAACAGTAAAGCTTAATTGGAAGCAGTGGCTCATATCGATCATTATTGCTCTCATCAGGTTAACTGACATAGATTTCAACAAATATGGTGAAAAAGTTTGTTGATTTCCTCCTCCTTTTATTCTGTCCAAGGTTGGGTGTATCTCATGCTTTGTTCAGGTTAACTGACATAGATTTCAACTTATATGGTGAAAAGATTCTTTGGTTTCCTCCTCTTTCTATCCTGTCCATGGTTGGGTGTATCTCTCTCATGCTTTGTCCAAAATTCTTGTCATTTTTTTTGGTGAACTGATTCCGTGTTTGATTCCTGAATAGTGACAGATTTTTCTTTTGCCTTTCTTTTCCTGGCTGGCTTAGTGCCAAGCTGGCAGTTTTGTGAATTTCCTGAGTCAATATCCTCAGGGCTGGTCATGACTGATTTTGTTTGCCTAATGATGGAATTTCTTTTTCCTTTTAATTTTTTGTGTTGTGTTTTTTAGAGCATTGAACCTTGCTTAATTGATGAACATACGTCTGAGAGTAAGTAATCTTTGGTCATGTCCCATCTATACTACCACTAATGTGTTGTCTACTTTCTTGTTTTTGTTCTTGTTTGTGATCAGTTGGCCTCTTGCCATTGTTGGGAAACTAATACCTGTTCCAACGACTCCCCTGAGCGACTATTTTGCCAGGATAGTATGCTGCCGTAGCTGAGGTATGATGGGAGAATTTGTCGTGGAGTCTTGTGCTTGCTTTTTATTTTGAGCCTGTCTAAGATTGTGACATTTTGCTCTTCAGGTTAGCTCATGGATGGCGAGAAACATATATAGCTGCTAGGCTCCATGTCAATTCTCTTTCAGCCATACTCCCTTTTAAATAGGGGTGAGCATGGTTCAAAGGTAAAACCTGGAACCTGATAACCAGACTGGTTAAAATCTGTAGGTTTCCAAGTTCTAAGGTATACAGGGTAGGTTCTAAGTTCCAAAAAAATGAGGAGTCTGTTTTGGTTGATAGGTTTTAGGTTCTTAGATGGAGAAACTTGGAACCTAGAACTTAGAACTCATAATAAGTTTTAATGTTTTTCTTGGTCCATGTCTCTGTGCAATCCTTCAATATTTTATGTCGTTCTATGAGGAGTGTATAATTTGAAAGTACTAGTCTAAATCTTCATTTTATGACTAAGATTTTTACCTTATTAATATTTATATTTTTTATATGTCTAAATATAAGTGATGGCTAGTGAATTGTAATCGTTCAAATAATAATATGGGTGGAACCTGCATAGACCCTAGTATCGACTTTGGAACCTGTGACAAGATAGGTTTCGGATTTTAGGGTATGTAGGGTAGGTTTCAATTTCCAAAAAAAAGAAGACTTGTTCTAAAGGATAGGTTCCAGGTTTCAAGTGGAACCTGGATAGACTCTAGTATTGACTCTGGAACCTTTGATAGGTTTTCAGGTTCTAGTTTTAGGTTCTATCCGTTGGGATATTTGATTCCAGGGTAGGAACCTTCTAGTTTCCAAAAATCTAGGGAAAATATTGTGAGGTTTAGGGCTTTTGAATCCCAATATTTAACTTGTAATAGTGTTTAGGACTTCACAAATTTTGAAGCCTGAGTTGAGGCAATAGTTCATTTTAAGGAACGAATCTTATATTTTGAGAAAGTTTGGCTCCGTTTGGTCAAATGCTTGATATTGTAAGGTTTGGATCTTTCAAATCATCTAATTTGCATCTAATGGTGTTCATTTTAATTCAATTTGCATCTAGGGGGACGTAGGCCTTATGCTCTGCAAGAAAGAGAAGTCTTGATTTTGCTCGAGGATTTTTCTATGCGAAGGTGGGGTTACCTTTGAAACGTGGGGCTGGCTTGTTTATATGTGTTTATTTTTGCAATTTGTTTTTTCTCACCAAACGTGATGTGGAAGGATATAACATGTCCCTGGAACGCTTCTAAATGTGGTTTGGCATTGCAAAACCATTGTTTTGAGGTCTATTTCTCATGACGTGCGAGATTGTGATTTTCCATTGGACCATATCATAGGGACCCTAGAGAATTGCAGAATCTTTTCGGGCTTGCGGTTTGTTTAGGTCTTGTTTGGTTCAGCTTTTTTAAGAGGCTTTGAGCCCCAAAAGTCCATTTGGGAAAATATAAAGTGATCAGTTAGTATTTTTGAGACCCCATTGGTCAAATGCTTATATTGGGAAGGCCCAAAGTAGGTCTTGAGATACTTTGGGTTTCAACATTTTGAGAATCAAGTCCCATGGACACTATTCATCTCTAAACCATTATTGTTCATCTTCTTCAATTTGCATTGAAGAGCTATAGGAGGCTGACAACTGTAGCTAAGGGGTTACGTGTCCCCTACGATTGCAGCCTAGGTTGTGCGACCCAGGGCATCACATTGGTCCCAATGGCAAGTGAGGTCAAGTGACCTAGGTGAGGTTGTCGCTTGGGTTGCGCGATCCAGGGTGTTGCTGGAGGTCGTGCGACCTAGGGCATAGCCTGAGGTCGTCAACCTAGGCAGTGATCGAGGTCGAGCAACCCAGGTGACGATTACTTGAGGTTGCATACCGTTGAGCTGAGCATTAATTACTCAAGATACTTTAATTTTCATGTAAAGATCATTTCCTTCACGAGCACGTTCACCTAAGCGACTGCTGCGTGGGAGCTTGAGGTCGTGCAACCTCCGGTTGCCTTGCCTAAGGTTGGCGACCTTAGGTTAGGATGCCTAGTAATTGAGCTCCGCTGGATTAATTTGGATTTTTCAAAAAAAATAAAAATAAAGTTATTTTGTAAATGTAAAACGACATGTAAGTCAAAGTTATCTTTCAATGTACTTTGGAGTTACAATTTGCTAAACATGATAGCATTTTGATGTTCTCAAAATATTCTTGTTATTGCTTCGACTTGAAAACATGCTTCCCCTCCTAACTATTTCCCTGACAATCCCTTTTTTAAGCATGGTTATGTCTTTTCGGCTTTGCTTCAGATATACCAGTTGCGAATTTGATGGCGTTTTTGCTTTAGATATACCAATTGCGAATTTGATGGCGTTTCTAGTACAAACCCAGGGAAATGGTATTGGTTAACAAAATAATCCAAAACGTTTTGTGATTGTTGTGAATTAAAATGAATTTTTATTTGCCTAAAAAATTGGTATTCGTTTATAATTGTTGCATATTTTAGTCGGCGAGTTTCCATTTATTCACGTTACCTGAACTTGAAGATTCATGTTTGTGAAGGTTATAATTATATTCTTAGTCTGATGGGATAAATTGTTATGTGATTAAGCTCTTGACTAGTCATTCTATTGTGGATTCAAGTTTCTAAGGCCTAATAGCCTTATGTGTTAGGAGATACAAAGGCAGTCTCTCTTGAAATGGTGAGAAGGGTCGCGCTATCATACAACATATTTGTCAGCCTAGTTTATCATATCAGAATTAGTTTTTATAGTTATGAACTTGAAATACATTAGGGCCATAGGGAAAAAATTGTCTAAAAAGTTCTAAATCATTTTTGTCAATTCAATCTGAAACATTTTAATTTTGTTAATTGAGTTCTAATTCTATTCAAATTTGCTAATTGAGTCTTAAATCCTTTTAAATTTGTTATTTGAATTTATTCGATCAATTTTGACTGGACGCCAGTTGTTCTTTACTGTGTGGTTGGCAATGACATAGATGATTTTTGATAATAATTTTTTTTTTTTATTTTTTTCTTTTCTTCTAATCATGGAAGATTTTTATGCTCTTGAAATATAACACTTTAAAAAAAAAAATGAACAACTTGGCTCTAATACCAATTCTTGTGATTAACTATACAACCTATAAGGGATGAATAGGTTGACTTATGAAAACAAATTTTGTGGAATAAGATAAGTAAAGTCTAAGATACGCGGAATATGCTTGAAATTGACAATATCAAGGGCACTTTGTTTCCATCAAATTTAAAAGAGAGAAAACAATGTACACAAGTTTATGGTGATTTGATTTGTGATTAATGCCTATTCAGTCTTACAAATTAAATCGACATAAATGGGCTTAAATTCACTAGTAATTTCTTGAGTAGTTGCAGTGTAGTAGATATTACTTCTTCCCGAAGTTGTTACATCACATAATCAAAATTCAAGCACCACTAGAACGCTTGAGCACTCCTCAAATTAAATTACAATCTTGGACAAGTAGTCTCCATGGCAAAATGAACTTCTCGCTCACAATAGTTAGAATATCAATGTATCAATATTTTTAAGCTTTTTCTATTTTGTAGTTGTATCTTTTTCAGCATGTCTTGATCTTGTTATGTAGTGTTCAATTTCCCAAATAGCAGTCAGATGATGTCTAGGTGTGTTTTGTTCAGTTTTTTCAAAGGTTTTTTGCCTCTAAAGTCTTTTGGTGAAATGTTAGGGTGTTTGGCAAGTCAAACAAGCCTTTCTAAATAGTTTTGACTAAATGTTGGTTTTGAAAATGCTAAAAGTCCAAGTAACTAGAGACTGGCCTTTCAAGGTAAAATTTGTAGAATGTTGAAACTGATGTTAAATAAATTTTTTTTTCAAAAACTACCTTACCAATTCTTCAATTTTTTTAATTTTGCCCCTCGTTGCTACTGTTCATCTTCTTTGCGAGGGTAGCTAGCGATGGTCGACGAGGTTAAATTTGATTGGTGAAGGACTAATAGGAGATTGATGAAAGGTCAAAGAGGTCATGCGATCCATGTAATGGCCACTTGAGGTCACATGACCCTCGCTAGGCACCGAGGTCGTGCGACCTTGGTTGACAATCAATGGCGGCTTGAACCCATCATTAGAGCCGACAAAGGGTTTGATTTATTTTTATAAAAAAAATACAAAAATTACAAACAAAGCCCTTTACAATTTTTTTTTTTTACCAAACACTACCTCAATCAAAGTTGCTTTACAAAGAATTTTTAATCAAATGTGATTTGCATTTGCCCAAAATCCATTAGGCTAAAAGTCTTCATATTTCCCCAATGAGGTTTCAACATATTGAACTCAACACACAATAAGAGCATTGACTTAGCTATTAATTAACACAATCACCGAAGATTTGTTTGCCCATTCAATCAAATCTTCCTAATAATGGCATATTTTCCACAAATAGAGTTGGCCATGCGGAAAAAAAAAATCCATTTCTCCCAGTGAATGACAATTGATTTGATTCTTCTTCAAATATCTTTTCTGAGTTCTAGACCTGATGCTAGCTGTCAAATTCTTTTATATTAGAAGGATAGTTAAAAAGATATCCGTGTCTTTTTATCTAGATTGCACAAATGCTTGAGCAAGTTTTTCACCGTTGATATAGAGAGTTGTTTCTATCAACAATCCGGGAATCTATCAAAGCTTTCCACTAGCAATTAATTTATGTGATGCTTTCCATTTGATCTTCTCAAGCACATTAGCAATCGAGATTCCTAATTTGTTCTCCTTCTACTTCATAGTCTCGGGAAAATTGTCCAAAAAGTCTTAAACCTATTGCATTTTTGCCAATTTAGTCCTAAACCTTTTAACTTTGCCAATTGAGTCATAAACCTTTTCACTTTTTACTAATTCGGTCCATTCAGCCAATTTTGGTCGGAAAATGCTGACGTGGACGCCGGCGGTGCCATGTAGGACCGCCAGCGTTGATGTGGACAATTTTTAATAATATTTTAATATTTTTTTTGAATTTTTTGAATTTTTTTGAATTTTTTTGAATTTTTTTGAATTTTTTTTTTGAATTTTGAATTTTTTTCTATTTTTCCTTTTTTTTTTTTTTCCTTGGCCTTTTCCGGTGGCCGGCCACCGGCCACGACGGTTGGCATCCCCTCGCCATAGGCGGCATTGCCGCTCGGGCGGGCGAGGGAGGAGCACCGACGAGGGGAGCCCTTGCCCAAGCGCGGCTTGGCAAGGGTCACTGGCGAGGCCGACCCTCCCCCTAGGGTGGCCTCACCGGGCGTCGGCCCGACGGCGACGTCGGGCGAGGCTGCCCGGGGGCCGGCCTCGCTAGATCGGCGGGGGCCCTCGCCGGGCTTGTCCTCACCTAGGCGAGTGTCGGCCTCGCCCAAACTAGATCTAGTGAGGCCGACCCTCACCCTGGTTGGGCGGCGTCGGCTTGTGGCCGATGGTCGGCCGTTGCCGCCCGCCGCCGGGGGCGGCCTTCGCCCAGGCGAGGCCGACGCCGCCCGGGGAGGGCAGCCCCGGCGAGGGCGAGCCTCGCTAGATCTAGCGAGGCCGGCCCTCGCTAGGGCCGGGCGACCTCACTCGGTGTCGCCATCGCCCGGCCGATGCCCGGCGAGGCCGCCTTGGCCTGGGGGAGGGTCGGCCTGGCCCATGCGACCCTTGCCGGGCCGCGCTTGGGTGAGGGCTCCCCTCGCCGTGCTCCTCCTCACCGGGCCGGGCCTCGCCCGTGGCGGCGAGACCGGCCCGGCCAATTGTGGCTAGTGGCCGGCCGTTGCGTGTGGCCAATGGTGGCCGACCAAGGAAAAAGCTAAAAGAAAAAAGCCAAAAAAAAAAAAAAAAAAAAAAAAATATTCAAAATATTTTAAATTCAAAAAAATATTAAAATATTATTAAAAATTGTTCACGTTAGCGCGTGGCAGTCCTGCATGGCACCACCGGCGTCCACGTCAGTATTTTCCGGCCAAAATTGGTCGGATGGACTGAATTGGTAAAAAATGAAAATGTTTAGGACTCAATTGACAAAGTTAAAAATGTTTAGGACTGAATTGGTAAAAGTGCAATATGTTTAGGACTTTTTGGACAATTTTCCCTCCTAATCTCCATGAACTTCTCATTATTTTTAATTTTTCACCCTTCATCGAGGTTTATGTAGTTTGTATTGGTCTTTTTGCTATGCCCTTTGAATCTCATTAATGACGATAGAACATCCTTTATATCACTTGAAATAGAATGAATCTACATTTATCGAGTGATAATGAAAAATAAAAGATTTTGTCAACTTCAAAGTATGACATAATTTTTGTCTGTGTTTTAACTAAAATTATTTAGATGGTTGAAGCTTTAAAAATCACACTTTAATTTCTCAACACCTCTTATTTGGATATTTGATTTGTGAGAGTATTACTATTCCTTGTTCATGATGGAATATCAGCAAAATTATAATTATAATTATATGAAATTATGAACTCATAAATATAAGGGATAATTCCAAATAAAAGTGTATAAGTAATACTGTTTTTTTAAATAAAGACTTGAAATGAATTTTATTTTAAATAAATGCTTGAAGTGGATTTAGTTTCAAATAAAAACCAAAGTAGTTATATCAATTTCTAAGAATGACATGACTTCACAAGCTAATCAAGGGCATTTTTGTCATTTAATTTTTTGAATTAAAAAATAGGCAAAAGGGTTGGGCCCCTTGCTTGTATTTTTTTTTTTTTTTTTTAAATTTGTGTTTCTTTAAATTTTATTTTCTTCTTTTTTTTGAGTTTTTCGTGGAAAGAAAAAAAGAAGGAAAAAAGAAAAAGAAAAAGAAAAGTAAATTAACAAGTAAATGACTGAAATACCATCAATTAGCTAGTGAGGTCAAGTCTTTCGTGAGATTAACATATTAATTGAGACCCCTAACTGAAATAAGAATCATTTCAAATTTTTATTTGAGATAATGATGGTAGTTTATATCATTATTTTAAATTTTTTTCCAAATATAATAGTGTATTTGTATAAAATAAAGAAGAATACCTAGTACTCTTTCTTTTTCTGCCACGACATTTTTTTCCATTTCCAAAACTGACCCTAGGGTTTTTTCCTTCCCTCCCTCTCGCGCTCTCTACTAAATTCCTCTTCGCTCAGGAGCATTCCAGCTTCCTCCGACGCGACCAGGTCCTCCGCCACCCCGCCGTCGTCGATCGCCTCTGCCTCCGCCTCCGCGCTCGGACGATGGCCGGCGCCCAGAAAGGGCCGTCGTCGCTGATCAAGCAGCTCGCGTCTTGCAACCAGTCGACCCGCGACCGCTCGCTCCGCGTCCTCCTCAAGACGTGGCTGCCCGCGCAGTCCGGCCTGTCCGAGGAGGGCATGAGGAAGCTCTGGAAGGGCCTCTTCTACTGCGTCTGGCACGCCGACAAGGCCCTGTACCAGACCCACCTGGCGGACCGCCTCTCGTCCCTCCTCCTCTCCCTCGATTTGCCCCTCTCCGTCCAGTACTTCTCGGCCTTCGTCCTCACCATGCGCCGCGAGTGGGTCGGCATCGACGCGCTCCGGCTGGACAAGTTCTACGTCTTGATCCGCAGGTTCTTGAGCTCGTCCTTCGCCCTCATGAGGAAGTACTCGTGGGATTTGGGGCTCGTGGGGAGGTTGGTGGGGGTCTTGGAAGAGAGGGCTTTGCTTGCTGACGATAAGTTCCAGGGAAATGGCGTTAATTACCATATTGCCACCGTGTATCTCGAAGAACTCAGGCCTTTTCTGCCTGCCAAAGCGGAGACCCTGGAGGTTCTGCTCAATCCCTTCTTGAATGTGATGGGGAGGTCGTCGGATAAAGTGTTGCTCGGTAAGATCAAGGCTAATGTGTTTGATGTGTTGCTCAGGATGGGGAAGGGTCTATTGGATGCGAAGAAGTCGGGGGTTGAGATTGATTTGGGTGATGATTTAGTTGTTTATGGGACCATAGCCTTGAATATGAGATTTTCGAGTAAATTCTTCGAATTGGGATCTTCAGCTGAGTGCAATCAGGGGAACAGGAAGCTGCTGTTTGGCATGCACGAGGAGTTCTTGAAGTTGGAGAAGGATTTGGCTTCTTTGGAGTTTGAGATTCCCATTCCTTATATTTGTGCCAATGATGAGGAAGTGCCAGACTTGATTCCCATTGGTGGCGAGACTAAAATGGATGATGCTGACTTGGGTTTTCAAGAGAACGTTACGAATGGAGTTAAGATTACCAAGAAGCTAAAGAAAGCTAACAAGGCTCTTGGTGGCATGGAGGCAGAAGCAAAGAAGAAGAAGAAGAAGAAGAAGAATAAAAAGAATAAGAAGGATGTGAATCTTGATAATAGCACTTTTGATGTGGAGAATGCTGATCCTGGCTATTTGATGTCAGAGTTCACGGCGGATGAACTTAACAGTAACGGAAACATGATCTTCGATGGAATCTATGATGTCTAACCTCCAAATGGAATTTGAGAGGGTTGCTGCTGCAGAGGGTCTAAGAATAGATGTTCCTACTGACTGGGATGCGGAAAAGGCCGCAGTAAATGGTGATAGCTCCAAAAAGAGAAAGAGAGAGAAGACTAGAGATAGGCAGCGATCTCTCAAATGTGAAATGACTGAGAGAGGAGATGATGGAGGTGCACCCTCTGCGAAGAGTGGGGACAAGAGTGTTAAGCGAGTCAGATTTGCGATGAAGAACAACTTGGTGTGGAAGCCTCACACTCCCTTACCTCCACAAGATCTAAGGTTGCCACCTTCTGCTACTCCTAGAGGAAGTGCACTCAAGAAGGGGCTGTCTCCTGGGCCCATCATGGAGATGCCCCCCTTGGGGAAAAAAGCAAGACAGCGAGCTAGAACTGTAAAGAAGGTCCGAAAGACGATAAAGAGCATTTCACCTGCTGTCAAACGTCTGAAGAAGTTGAAGGCGCTATCTCCCTAGTGGGTTTAACTTTGTAAGATCAAGTTTTAGGAAACACAGATTCAGTTTTAATTGTTGATGTTGGATTGTCTTCCTTGGACTCTCGGGGATATCTACCTAGTTGATTTAATTTTGTATGATCAGGTTTTAGGGAAACACAGATTCAGTTTTAATGCTTGATGTTTGAATGTTGGCCTCGGACTCAACTTTCCCAACCATCTCTTACTTCATTGCCTTATTTGTGCTGATTTTGAATTCTTGAATAGAACATTGATAGGGAAATATTGTGAAAAATGGACAATGAAATTGAACCAGAAACAAATTCAAAGAATGAAATCAAATAGCATTGACATTGTTGTTTACGTAGCTGCTTGTTGATTGCCCATGCTCATGAACCTGTAGCTTTTTGGGTGTTGGCCTCATGGATGGTTGCTTTCTTTTTGTTGAGGATTTGTCTTGGGGATTTTGCACATCTCTTAATGTTGTTGAAGCTTTTGTTAGAAAAAAAATGCCTCGTAGTTGAAGCTCTGCTATGTCAGTGAGTGTTGTTGGTTTATAGATGGTTATAGGTGCTTTCATGGAGTCTAGTACCTCAACAACATGACCATTGTCTGCAGTGTGCTTATTATTACTGCAATTTGCCCTTCCTTCTGGACCAAGTGCAGTCTGTTGGGAACTCTGACAGTAGCTGAACATGATAATGGTTTGACAAGAAAATTGAATGCTATTATCTTTTTTATTGTCCTTTCTTGGTAAGTTTGGACTTATATCTTACATCGCCCTGGTTCTGATCGGTTATTTCTAGTAACTCTATAATTTTGTGCTGATTTGTCCATACCATATGATAAGATGAAGAGTCTACATGGTGCCTCTCATTAGAACCAAATTCTAGGTGCAATGTTTGTTGATTGAAAAATGTCACCACCATGGAGAGGTGATGAATTTTGTTATAACCAAAGGGTAGAACATGCTCTCTATTCAGCAGATGAAAGAGCTATGATTCTGCTTGGAGATTGTGTGTATGCTCATCATGAAGTGCTGAAACGCATTTGTTTTAGAACCAGTCTTTTAGTGTTGAAAAACATTAAAGTTTCATATTCTGGTTCTTGATGCTCCGGGGGAAATAAATGGCGCGCATCAAGAAATCACAAGTTAATTGCATAAGTACTTGGTGCTTGTGCTTTTTAAAGATTTGCTATTCAATTATGCTATTCTGTGCTTCGACTCCAACTTTTGATATCAGGCTTGGTTTAGACTTCACATGTCTATTGCTTCCTATGATGTGTTCAGTCTGGCAGTTCATTACACAGAAGTCTTGCTAATTGAGTTTTGACCAGTTGTTGAAGGATGAAAAATGTCGTGAATCAGTTGATTATCAAGCAAGATTTTGTGATTTGCCCAATACTTGATTTCAGTTTTGAGCAATATGAAGTGTGTACTTTCATGGCTGCTTTAGCGAAAGCATGAGCATTACTCAGGAAGACATTGGTGACAATGTTTGTGCTTAGATGCAAACCCGTCTGTGCCTTACAATTCTGGCATCTCTTTGTTATGTTCATCCTATCATCTTGTTGCTCTCTCCGTTCTTTAAGGAGCTCGTTGAACATGGCATCTCTTCTCTTTGAGACATTATGTAGAATTTGGAGGGTAACTTTATGATTTCCTTGTTAGAGGTGGTATGGCTGTTGATCTGATTGTGATTCCATAGATCAGTTCACCTTTATATGCAAATACAGTTAAAGTTGCAGCTCCTGTGATAAATGTCGTTGACACTGCTGTGTGATGTTCCGCTAAAAGTGGTGCAGGTTTTGCCCATTACACTCTCTCTCTCTCTTGGTGACATTCTGTTATTTATTCCGTTACCTAGTTGTCTCAGTATGCATTCAATGTTTGGTCTGCTTTTTCTTTGACCAGCTTCTCATGGTCAATCTCATCAGAGACATTCTTGGAACACTCATTTTGGCCTCAGAAGCCCCTACAGATCACCTGATGCATAGGCCACGTGTCAGTTGGGAGTTTAAAATTTGTTGGTGGCTGTTAATATATCAATTAAGGCAGCTTTGTGTTAGTGTGTGTGTGGGTGACACAATTGATGCAAATAAACTTTTATGCTTTTCTTCGGCAAAGCTTTTGCCTTGGTCATGTCCACTTTTGCACCCATAATCCTCGATATCTTTTATTTTTCTTTTCTAATTGCTGTAGTCGGTTTAGCCATGTAGATATTTTATGGTAAGATGTGTGTGCCTTTGGTTGAATATTTTATGACCAGAGAACCTTTCATTACTAATATTATATGGTGGACCTTGCTGTTACAGGTAAATCTCAGTTTGATTCCGTTTCTGTCTGGGTTCATCTCTCGTTCACAAAAGACACTAATGTAAATTTTGTATTGCAGTCTGTTTGTCAAGGATGTGTCCTGCTTGTCCTCGACTTTTGAGGAAGGAGCCTGCTAAATCTAGAGGACAGTGAACAAACAAAGCGAAGAATATTTTGATCTTCAATGCATTGGTTCTTGCCAAGAAAGTGTCCTTACTCCTTCGAGTCAATATTTGGAACGGGATGTGTGAGTATTCATTCCACTTGGGCCCTTGTCTGTTACTTTCTGTCAGTAACTGGATAGTTTAGACAGTTATGGAACTAGAGAGATTTGAAAGCATCAGCATAAGAGCAACGGCTAGAGGCCCTTTGGTGGAGACAGATGTATTGTGTGCTGTGAGCATCTATTTGGGCCCTGCCAGTGAGATTCGTGGGTGCAATTTCTCACAATTCATTTCATTGTGATAAGAGATAATCGTATTCTATAATTCAATCAGGATAGGGTTACAGATTTATATGCTTGACCCTACTAAAACATGAATTACTATTCTACCCTCATTGCTAATAATACTTTCTGATGTTTAGCAAAAAAAGAAGAAGAAACTTTTATCATCTCATCTCGATTTGGGATGTAGATATCAAATAATCCTAATTTGGTAAATAAGAAATTCACTCTATTCCCCCCACCATAGGATTTAGGAAAAATGTCGACGAGTTGATCCTCTATCTATGTTAAAGTATAATCTCTCATTTTTGAACTTTTTTTCCACTCAAAATGACAATTAATCTTAATGTGCTTAGTTCACTCCTGGAAATAGGATTAGGTGTACTAAGAATAGTTGATTGATTATCACAATATAAAATTGATGAATTTTGATAGTGACATTTCAATGTCTAATAGTAACATCCTCAATCATAGTAATTTACCCTTCACATGTGCTATATCTCGATATTCAAGTTCAATGCATGATCGGAAAACTACATGTTTCTTATTCTTCCACACAACTGAATTATCTTCAAGAAATATATAATAACTTGAAGTAGATCTCCTATGCATAGGACATCTAATCCAATCGGCATCAAGAGAAGCCTTTAGTATTTAGATGACCATAATTTTTAAACAATTGTTCTTTGCTTGGCGCTCTTAAGATATTTGACGATTTGAAGCACAACATCCAAATGAGTAATATGGGGAGAACTTCCGAATTGTGGCTTACTGCGCTAATGGCAAAATATATATAAAGTCTTATAATGATAAGATAGTTTAACTTACTGTCTATCTTTGATACTTCACTATATCATGGAGTAATTATATCATGGAGTAATTATCCACGTTTTGCATCATGTTTTACTTTGGGGTCTATAGGGTTATCGACTACTTTTGTTCCAAGAAATCTAACCTCACAAAAAATGTTAAGTATATATTTCCATTGTGATTAGTTGATACCGTCGTGTGAGTAGGCTACTTTAATACTAATAAAATATTGAAAACGTCCTAGATTTTTAGTATTGAATAATATATATAGAAATTGCTTAAGTTTTCTAATACCATTTGAGTCATTGTCAATAATAATGATATCATTCACACATACAATTAAAATGGTACAACCAACTAAAGAGAGCTGAAAATTGAATGATTAATTTTACATTAATTTAATCCAAATTTGAGAATCGCATACTAAATCTACTAAACAAGTACAAGGAGATTATCTAAGTCCATACAAAGCCTTGTGTAAACGACATACTGCATTCACCCCCTAGCAATGAACCCGAGTGATTGCTCCATGCATACCTATTCATCCAAAAGGCATTTTTCACATTCAGCTACTGAAGTAGCCAGCCGAATTGCACAACCAATGAAATAAATACATGAACATATGGAATTTTGGCCATCGGAGAGAAAGTGTCATCATAGTCGACACCATAAGTTCATGTACACCCTTTTGTAACCAATCGTGCTTTTAATCGATCAAGAGTGCCAATCCGATGAACCTTAACAATAAAACCCCAAGAAAGTAAGCCGCCAAGTTCAGCTCTTAATTAGTGCCTATATTTCATATTTCATGGTATGACGCCATCTCAAATGAGCAAGAGCTTCAACAATACTACTAGGGCATAGTATAAAGGACAACGATGAGACAAATAATATAGGAGATAAATGATCATAGATAGAAAATTAGAAATAGTATGACGCTTGTGAACACAGGCATGAAAACTAGAATAAGGAGCATAACGATCAACATGATGACCAACACAATAGTGTACACCTTTTCGAAAAGCAATTGGCAAATCAAAATCAAGATTAGAGTTTGCTATTGTCATTAGTGGGGGAACATATGAATCAGCTGCTAGTAAATACTATTGTTCTAGTATGGACTGTACTGCATCAACGATAGGTGCGATCAACAAACTGAAATCCCATGGATGTTGCTGGAGAAAGCAAAGGAAGTGGAATTGTTGGTATGACACAACCATCACCATCACCATCACAAGACACCATGGGAACCACTAGAGAAGTAAAATATGGATGGTCTTTAAAGAATGTCACATACGTAGATGCGAACATGCAACAATGAGCAGGACCGTAACATTTGTATCCATTCTGAGTCCGAGCGTATCCCACAAAGACATGTTTTTCGGCACGAGTATCTAGTTCATCAAGACCTAGGGTAATACAAGACAATTTACAAAACAAATACACCCACAAACTTGAAGAGTGAAAAGAGAGGATAATTTGGATATAAAATAGAGAACGAGGTCTCCTCTTGGAAAATAGAACTTGGAAGCCTATTAAATAAATATCATGTCATAAGAACAGCATGGCCTAAAAAAATTTTAGGTGGGTGCATGTGAAGCATGAGACAACGGGCAACATCAACAAGATTTCGATTTTTACGTTTGACGACTGCATTTTGTTGTAAAGTGTATGGGCAGGAAGTCTGATAAATAATAACATGAGAATCAAGAAATGATTGAAAACAAGAAGTTGCGACAAGATATTCTCTAGCATTATTTGACCATAAATATTTGACAGATATATTATATTGATTCAACACTTCACAATAGAATAATTGAAAGTAATGAAAAATCTTCATATGATATTTATTAAGAATAATCAAGTCATTTGGGCAAAATCATCCATGATGTAAAAAAATATCTGAATCCAGAGAAAGTGAATCATCTCAAATGGATTGGACACACAACTTTGAATGCGGGAAGGAAAAGAGACTCTATGATGTTTACCAAACTGACAAGCTTCACATTGAAAGATAGAGAACAAGGTCTCCCCCTGGAGAATAATGGAGAATAGAAGTTGAGAGCCTATTAATTAAATAACACATTGTAAGAACAACATAACCCCAAAAAATTTTAGGTAGATGCATGTGAAGTATGAGGCAACGGGCAATTTGGATGTAAAGTAGAGAACGAGGTCTCTCTCCGGAGAATTAAAGTTGGAAGCCTATTAATTAAATAATTTGGATGTAAAATAGAGAACGAGATCTCCCCATAGAGAATAGGAGTTGGAAGCTTATTAATTAAATAACATGCTGTAAAAATAGCATGGCCCCAAATTTTTTTTAGGTAAGATGCACATGAAGCATGAGGCAACAAGTAACATCAATAAGATTTTGGTTTTTACGTTCGACGACTCCATTTTGTTGTGAAGTGTGTGAGCAGAAAGTTTGGTAAATAATACCATAAGAATCAAGAAATGGCTAGAATCTAAAAGTTGCGACAAGCTATTCTCTAGCATTATCTGACTGTAAATATTTGATAGATATATTATATTGATTCAACACTTCAAAATAGAACAACTAAAAGCAATGAAAAATCTCTGTATGGTCTTTTATTAAGAATAATCAAGTCATTTGGGTAAAATCATCCACGAAAGTAACAAAGTATCTAAATCCAGAGAACATCTTAGTGAACCACCTCAAATGGAGTAGACATATGACTTTGAATGCGGGAAGGAAAAGAGACTATGATGTTTACATAATTGACAAGCTTCACACTAAAAGAATCTCACTGACTCGGACTAAAGAAATAGATGCCAAAGTATGTTTGATGTTGGGTGATTGGTACGATAATGCATCCAATGTATATTGGCGGATGTATGCTTCATAGCTATGGCTGATAACACCTTGTTAAGATAGTACAAACTATTTGATTTATGTCACCTACCAATCATTTGTCTAGTTCTTAGATCTTGAAAGACACATAGAGGAGAAGAAAAGATATTGAAGAATTCAATTCTTAAGTTAACGGGCTAACATAATTAAATTATAAAGACATTGTGATAAGCGAAGGACAAATGACAAAGAAAGAGAGGGACTTAAATGAGCAACTTCGGTACCACTAACTTGAGATTGTGAGCCATTCGCTAATGTGACCGAGTTTCAATAAATGAGATGTAGAATGAAATGAAGACAATGGGTTAGAGTTACCAGTCATGTGATTGGTAGCTGCAGAGTCTATAACCCAAGAGTTAAGACACTACATGAAACAAACATAATGAACTACCTTTGGAGATTTGTGCTAAAGTGGCGGTAGGAGCTGAAGATCCTGTCATTCATTGAGAGCCAACTAATGTAATAACTCAGCATGTGTCAATGTAACTAAATCGCTTGTATTCTACATAGTAGTGGAACTTGGTGGAATAGATAAGGGAGGGACAAGAGAATTCTCAGCTTAGGGAAAGGCAGCAAGGTTTGGTCTAAGCTTTGGGTGAAGAGTATAGCACTAGACTTCTGTATGCCCGGCTCTTTAACAATGATTGCAATAGCATGAGCCACAACCATTCCTAGAATTAAGGATCCCATGAATGCCAACCCCTCATCATGGCCTCCACGGCCTTCACTGTGAACAAAATTGCATCCACAAACTCAGTAACCACAATCGCGTCCTCCACATCTATCGGACCATGGGAAATCATAGCACTCATCTCCAAAGTTGGTGCGTAAGAAATCTTTTTTGTGATTGTAGAATGAAGTGCTTGAGAAAAGACTGCATTTATTAGTAAGATGAGAGCTCTGAGATGTGGTATGTTGACAAAGAGATGAACTTAGCCCCAGTGACTTGATTTTCTAATATCACTCTCTGATCCTTTTGGTGTTAAAATAGCTAGATCAACCAATGTAGGAAGATGAGTATCTAATCGCTCCTAGTGGGTTGTGAACCGAGCATAATGATTGGATAAAGATTGATCTCCCCATCAAATATCAAATAACGCTTTACATGTGTCACATACTTGTGTCACGGGCCGAAAATTTCCTTGGCCGCGGAACGACTCGTGCGGCGCCTGGCGAGCGGAATTCATTAGGCCAGCCTTTCTTCTATAGCTGTTCCAGCGAACAATACAGTGAATATCTTCTCTGTACAAGATCGTACTTCTCTGTACGAGATCGTACCACGCCCAACTTCGCTCGGGCATATAGTCCATCAAGTGAGATAGCAAATCTCTTTAAGTTCAACAATTGGTTTCGACCTGCCATGGCCTCGTCAGGAGAGCAGTATCAGCTCCCGACCAATTTGTGCACGGGAGGCCAACCTCGCCTTCAGAGCTCCTAAGTGATATAATCCTTCTATCCTAGAACTCTTAGCACCAATTGTCTTGACACCACTCCCACAGATCAGTTGTGTTTGTCCCCTCTGCATCCTCACTCTTCACTCGATAACCCCAAGCACCACTCACAAGTGTCACGAGTACGGGAGGATTCACGGACCGTGACATTCTCCCCCACTCAATTTTGCAACGCCCTCGTTGCGATCTATTTTGTTGCTTCCTTGCGTCCCTTAACCATTGATGCGCCACTTTTGGGATTTCACATCGAATGGTCACACTCGCCCAATAAAACAGGTTTTGCTCCGTTGGTAGCCTCTTTTGATCTTAGCTGTTCGGGCCTTTCTTGGTCACCTGCACTTTCTTTGGCAAGTGTGGCATTTTTCGCCAATCACATCTTTTGGCAGCACCATTTTTTGCCTACTAAGCATCTTGACCCTAGCAAACCCAATGAAGGTTCTTTCCTTGTTGAAAACGTGGCAGTATACCTCTTCTTTGAATTCACCGATCGATCCAGGAATGTTATCCCTATTCAACGAGGATTCGGTTCTTCTCTAACTCGCTATCCGCTCGGCGAGAAACTGACTCTTCCTAGTGCCCCCATTGTCATCTAGGAGCTTTAGAGAGCCGCGCTTTGTCCAAGCACCTTTTGCCCCGGCGATTCACTCTCCACCCTCATAGGACCGGGTGGACCACTAGTACTTTCCAGCTCAACCCACACTGGAGCGAGGAGTTCGATTCTCCGACTCACCCACTTACTGGAGGGATTCCTACTTTGATACCATGTGTCACGGGCCGGCAGTTTCCTCGGCCGCGGAACGACTCGTGTGGCCTTGACGAGCGGAATTCACTAGGCCAATCTTCTTTCTATAGCTGTTCCAGCGAACAATACGGTGAATAGCTTTTCTGTACGAGATCGTACCACGCCCAGCTTCGCTCGGGCGTCTTGTCCATCGAGTGAGATAGCAAATCTCTTTAGGCTCAACAACTGGTTTCGGCCTACCATGACCTCGTCAGGAGAGCGGCATCGACTCCCGACTAGTTTGTGCACGGGAGGCCAACTCCGCCTTCAGAGCTCCTAAGTGATATAATCCTTCTATCCTAAAACTCCAAGCGCCAATCATCCTGACGCCACTACCACGGACCAGTTGTGTTTGTCCCCTCTGCATCCTCACTCTTCACTCGATAACCCCAAGCACCACTCACAAGTGTCACGAGTACGGGAGGATTCACGGACCGTGACACTTGCATCATATTATTCTGCCCAAAATGGAGCAATGCACATTTCTCTGCCTTAGCATAGGCGCATTGAATAAAGTGAGGACTAACCTCAAGGCCCATACTTTTCCATAACAAAGTCCTATTTATTGCATCTCTCACAATCCAATCGGTAGTTTTTTTTTTCTTCTCAAATGGTATTGTAGATATAGATAGTCAAGTTGCTTGTGGCAGTAATGACTGCTTTAGATTAGGATGGATAATTAGTTCCATCCAACTTGATAGTGGTTAACTGAAAGTGATCAAAAGGGGATCTAGAGGTTGATCTAATATTCGGCATTGGTGAATAATGAATGTGATCGAGCCAAAAAAAAAAAAAAAAAAAAAAGAAAAAAAAGATGAAAACTTCGCAGCAACCAACATGTAACTTCAGTAATTTCTGAAAAAGATAGGGCTTCATCCACAGTACTTCACCGAGACTTCATGAAATCTTGGAATCGATACACAACCTCAGAACGTATGATTCCATCAATCTCCTCCAAAATGAAGCACATTAATTCTTCTAAATCCAATTCAATATCATATCGTAATAACCAATACCAAAGTGCCGCCTAAATCAACTCCCATTGAGAAATAACTAGAATTAGTCTTCATTTAAAAATCATCACAAAACATTCTCCCCGTGGTAGAATTTTGCACCTCTATAGGATTTCGAAAAGCACCCACTGTCCTTCCTCCACGAGGATCCCGCACATAAATCTTGCCACGCTTACCGATCCCAACGATGGTCCAATATTCAATGTTTAATCGGAGACTTAAGGCATTTGTAGAAGTGAAAGTAATACAAGAGAAACCTTTTACAAATATATTTGCTTAACCCTACTAAATCATGAATTACTAATCGACCCCATTACTAAAATACTACCCAACATGATCCAACAGTGTTTCACTTCGACATGGCTGTCCAATTTCTAATCGATTTTTCCCCGTTTCACAGACATTGGATTAGATTGTCAAAAGGTAACTAAAATCATAAAGTTTTTCCCTATTTCATGTTTTGTTTTTCATTCCTACCAATCACATTTGGACCTTACAATTCCTATGGAGTTAACAGTTACAAATGCAACATGCTTTAGGCCCTCCCCACTAGGATGGAGTGGTTTTGAGAATTCAATTCTTCTTATTTCAGGTCAAGTAAATTGAATCAAGTGCAGATGACTTTCAATTCTTGAGCATGTAATTTTATTAACTTATTAAGGTTTGTTTAGTAAAATTTCTGTTTCTTAATTTTTCTATTATTTTATTCTTCCGAATAGAAAAAAAATATAATTTCATTTAGTAACGTCAGCTAATTTTTTATTTCCAAGAACAGATTAGTGGCCAATGAATTGATTTGGAATAGAAACAAAAAAAATAAAACATATACTTTTTTGTTCCCATGAACATAAAGAGAAACAAGGCAATTTTAGAAAAATAAGCTCAACGTAACCTAATACTTGTCTTTACACAATTGACACAAGATTTAGTCTCTTGACCCAATCCGAGTCCCCTTTTTTGGGAAAAAAATTAAAAAATATAAATATAAATATAAATAAAAAATAAAAAATTCAGAAAATTTAGGAAAAATTTAGAAATTAGATTTTGAGTAGTTTTACTAGATTTTAGTGTTAATTCTAGTTTAGTTTTAATTTAGAAAAAAAATAAAATGTGAAAGTCTCTTGATGAAAATCGGATTCAAAATTAAATAAGCTTAAGGATTTTTAAATGCTGTTTTCTTTTAGAGATAATGTTAGGTCGCGAAGACTTGGCGACTCTAGTCTTCTTCCCTTAATATTCTATTGGAGACATCATTTAAGTTCATTTGTAATTCTGTTCTAATAGAAAATTAGATAGCTTTGAACAAGTCTTTTGCATTACAATTTGTTTTATGTTCATAGCAGTCGAATAAGTTTGTGCTCCATGAATTTCCAATGTCATTTGCTTGGAGTTTGATAAGTTTGTGCAAATAAGCGCACCAAAGATCGCCTCCATCCTCAATTGTTCTGTCATTGCTCATTTTATAAAGCAACCTTTGTTCTTCTTCTTGCAACTAATAAAGCTTAAAAGATTTAGGCACCTGTTTATTGTCATGCTTAAAGTTCTACTATCAACCTTATCACATTGTGAGTTATAGACTGGTGGAACTCTCCACTGCTATTTCTAGCCATCCATCTTTGACTAACTATTATATTGGATTTTTTGAGGGCATCTTACAATATTTTAATCAATTCAATCCTTACATAAATCCGGTTTTATTCAAATATGAATTGTTAAGTCTCTACTATTTTTTATAATTAAATAAAAAAAAAACCTGGAAATTTTCTTTTAGGGTCACACCAAATACATTTATGTTTTTGTTTTCTATTCCTAAAATAGAAAATTTCTACAATTAACAAACACGCTCTTTTGCTCAAAAATTTTGTCCAGAGAATAGAAATAAAATAAACTATTTTTGAACAGAATTCATTTCAAGGAATAGAAATGATATCAAACACACCCTTAGTAGGTGGGTTCTTACGTTTAGGTCTCTTTCATGAGAATGATGTCATGCACGGTGGACACAAAAGCTAAAGGAAAATGATTTCACAAGCCGAAAATTGCAGTCCGAAGAAGAGAAACTACCAACGTGCCCTTTGTTGCTTGAATTGAAATTGCTCTTCTATAAATACCGTACATGTCTGGATTGAATTCATTAATCTTGTTCATGTTATGGACAAGCTGAGTAATTATTACAAGGAAATAAGCTTGTCTTGTGCTATTTGGCCCTTTGAGACCCATTTATATATGTTTGTAGACCCATGAAATTGCTCACACACATTTAGACATGTTTGGGAAAAGTGTTAAAAAAGTCATAAATCTTTTGTAGTTGTACTAATTTAGTCCTAATTCTTTTGATTTGGTGCCAATTCAATCATTATGGTTAATTTTGGCCGAATTTTGTTGACTAAGCACTGGTCGGCTGACGTGTCATGATTAGCGCTAATGTAGACAACTTTTAATAATATTTTAATTGTTTTTTGAATTTTTTACTTTCCTTTTCCTTTTCTTTTCTTTTTTTTTTTTTTTTTTTTCTTCTTCTCCTCCTTCCTCTAGCCCGGTTGCCGGACCTCGGCGACCGGCCGAGGTGATGACCGGCAAGGTCGACCTTGACCTCGTCGGCCTTTGGCAAGCCTCGCCGGCCACTAGCGAGGCTCGAGCCCTTGCTAGTGGCCACGGAGGCGGCCTTGCGCTAGGCTGCGAGGTTCACCCTTGGTCAAGCCTCGTTGGCCATGGCCAAGGCTCGACCTCGCCATATTTGGTGAGGTCGAGCCTCGCCCGCCTCCTCGGCAAGGTTGCTTGAGTTCTTGCAAGTGGTCGGCAAGCCTTGCTAGAGGCCGGCGAGGTTGACCGAGACCTTCCTGGTCGTCGCCTCTGGCTGGTCGCCGAGGTCTGGTGGCCGGCTAGAGGAAGGAGGAGGAGAAGGAAAAAAGAAAAAGAAAAGAAAAAAAGAAAAAGAAAAAGAAAAAAAAAGAAAAAAAAAAGAAAATAAGAAAATATTAAAAAATTATTAAAAGTTGTCCATGTTAACGCCGATCGTGCCACGTTCGTTAGTTGCCTAAAGCCTAGTTAGCAAAATTAGGCCAAAACTAGCTTGAAAGGACTGAATTGGCACCAAATGAAAATACTTAGGACTAAATTGGCATCAATAAAAAGTTTATCACTAAATTGACACAGACACAAAAGGTTTAGAACTTTTTGACAGTTTTCCTGACATGTTTTGGTACATATAATAACATCTCTACCTTAACAAACCCAAAGTACCAATGAATTAGGTCTCCCTAACCTATTTATACATGGCAGTTCCCTTCTTAAAAATAAACAATTTCATGTCTAGACCGCTTGATAGCTCACTTGTCATTGCCAGGTCCATGATGTTAGTGAGGTGCTTCATAGACTTGAGATTCATATAGATAAGATGAGTTTTCTTGTCATACTTAAAAAATTAATCAACATATCATGTTTATCACGTTATTTGTGGTATATACTAAAATTGTGATGAAGCTTACAATATATACATATTCAAGTACTAAAATTGTGATAAAGTTTTCTTAATGCTTGCAGGAAGTTTTCAGTTGCACCTTTTCATCTTAATTTTATTGAACTTACAGATTTTTTGCACATGTAGAAGGGAGAACGTGCAAATGTTGAAGAATTCCAATGATAACTTTACATGAAGCATGGGGAAAATTGCGACATAATTTAGCATTTTGACTATCACCATCTTGCACTTTTGATTTAACCATGTTCAAGAAAATTTCAGTTCAGGTTTTAATTGTGCTCATAATTGTCAAGATGTCATAAATAACAGACTTATACATGGTTGTGCGGCTTTGGTATCTTATTGAGAGGTTGTTTGTAATTCACGTCATAATGCATCGATGTTGTTTCTTTTTTGCTCAATTTTTAAGGACTATTCCCTAAAAAGCTTTCAACTCGAGATTCAGTCTTGATTCCATCCTAAGCTTTTTTTTTTTCTGAAAAAACCCCAACTTATTGTCCAATCCCAATTTTACCTCAAATTTTTTTCTTAAAAAACCTCCAAACTATGAGTCCAGTCTCAAATCTGCTCTAAATTTTTTTGTCTAAAAAAAATCAGCAACTTCAACTCTAGTCCCAAATTTACCTCGAACTTTTTTCATCTAAAAAAAGCACGAATTTTCAATTTAGTCTCGAATCTACCCTCATTAACCCTTCATCTAAAAATCATCGTTAGTTGTTTGATGTGACATTTCCATGTTGGTAACAAATCTGCATAAACAAGGTGACGTGGAAAATATTTGCAAAACCAAACCGTTCTTTCATATGTAAATTAGGAAAATTAGGGACAACTAATGACGATTTTGGATAAAGGGCTAATAGGGGCAAATTTGAGACTAAAGTTAAAGTTTGGGGTAGATTTGAGAATGAATTTAAAATGGGGGGGGGGTTAGACAAAAAAAGTAAAGGGCAAATTTGGATTGGACTTAAAATTTGAGGATTTTTTTAGATAAAAAATGTTGGAAACCGAATTGGGATTCTACATTTAGGAGATTAGGGCCAATTTTTAATTGTAAGTTTTGCATTTCTTTCCATCAATTATATGCTTTTGTAGAGGGTTTGTCCTAAGTCATATAATACTGTCCGAAGCATGATTTTTTTTTTTGATCGGAAATGGGATTACTATTGATTTACTTAACCAAGTTTCGAGTAAATACATCAAAAGCATCGGTGCATAATGAGTCTAGTAGATCGGGTGGGGGATTAGACAACCAATTAAAGGGGAGATAATTGAAACGACAAGCTTTTGCAAGCCAATTTGTTGATGGGTTTGCGTTTCTTTTGCAATGGGCCAAGGAAATATTTCCGAACTCTTGCAATTTTGCTTGGGCCCGGTCCATAAGAGGTTGTACCGCGTTCAGTTTGATCAAAGACTTTACCCCTTGCACGAGTGGAAGACAATTTGATTGTACTTGTAGAGAGAGTTCCGCTCGGTTAGAAAGGAGATCTAGGGTTTCAAGGAGAGCAAGAGCTTTTTACCTGAGTTGCCGAAGAAGCCTCCACGAGTTTCGCGAAGCCGTCAACAAGACCGCCTCTGTAATCCCTAGATGCACGCGATTGCTTGCTCTACTTTTACCCCGGTCATGTTTCTTCTTTGTACTCTGCTTCCGCTTCGTTGTGTTGGGTGAAAGATGCATCTATATTTATTTTCAACGTACCAGGGGGTGGAGGTTGCCATCGATCAGGTTTGGCTTCAGTCTTCTTGTCAATTATTGGTGGATGGCTCGAATAATTGAGATTGTCATATAGAGTAGTCGCTTGGAATAAGGGTTGCTGCGGGTGCAGGGGATGGTGCCCGAAGATGTGCTGGTTTCGGTTCTTCCAAATGCTCCAAAGAGTGACAACAACTTGGTCGAACTTTTTGGTATGTATGGGGTTGGTTTTAAGCTTATATAATTAGTCGTCGAGCCGAGTTAATCCAAATTTGGATATTTCGATCTGCAGGGGAGCGGCTCTCCATATCTGAGTTGTCCATGGGTAGAGCAATAGAATGTGTTTAGTAGTTTCAACTTCCTTTTTACAAATGGAGAATAAGGGATCAGGTATTATCTTCCTCCTGTATAGATTTTCCCTTGTAGGTAGAGCATTGTGACATGCTTGCCAGAGAAAAAATCTGATTTTGGGTAGGGTTTGAGAATGCTAAATGTGTTTCCAGAGAGCTGGATTTGTTTGATGCGATGAGGTTGCTGTTGTATTTTGATGCGATGAGGTTGCTATTGTAGTATGTGTGATAGCTAGACTCTCTCTTGTTGTGAAGTAGCCACTTTTCACATAATAAGTACCAGAGTTTGTATGTATCCAGACTAGCTTGTCTTTTGAATTAGGCAAACCAATAGGGGTAGCGAGTATTTCTCTGACGATTCTTTCATCAAACATCAACTCCACCCTTTCTACATTCCATTTTCTAGTCCCTTGTTCTATGAGATCTGCCATTAGAGCCGGTTCGTTTCTTGTTGTTGGACCGCCTATAGGACCGTTCTTTAACCATTTATCCGCTCTTATCGAGAGTTCTTTTCCATTCCCAACTAAGTACATAATATGTGGAAGTGTAGAATCTCTACCCCGAGTTATACTTTGCCAACCCCATGAAGGTCGGGAGCCTTTACCAGCTTTCCAGAACTCACCTTGTGGGTAATATAAACCTCTCATTACTTTGCTTAATAGGGAGTGAGGATTCTGTGAAATGCGCCACGCTTATTTCCCCAGCATAGCTGTATTGAATGCTATTAGATCTTTAAAGCCTAGGTCCCCCTCATCCTTTCTGAGTTTCAAGGATTCCCATTTCTTCCAGTGTATTCCAGCATTTCTACTATTCATTTTCCACCAGAAATTAGCGATCCTCATCTCAATAACTTTGCAAACAGAAACAAGGATCTTAAAGATGGACATAGCATATTGAGGGATAGCTTGTACCACTGATTTTATTAAAATCTCCTTCCCCGCTTTTGATAACAGATTTTCCTTCCAACTTTCTAGCTTTCTGTTAACTCTCGCTAGGATCCAAGCGAACATGTCTTTCTTCAAGGTGCCCCAATCCGAGGGAATTCCTAAACATTTCCCTATTTTCTCAATTTCTAGAACTCTCAATTTTGTGGCCATGTTCCTCCTTAAAGAAATAGGGCAGCATTTGCTAAAATATATGCCAGATTTATTGAGATTAATGGCCTGACTAGAAGCAAAGCAATATTCATGTAGGATAGCTGCCAAATTTTGACACTCTAAGATTGTGCCATTAAGGAAAAAGATAGAATCATCCGCAAATAACAAATGTGAGAGAGTAGGGCAGCTTAGTGTTCATCTTAATTCCTTTAAGTGTGCCATCATCTACTGCTTTTTTCATCATGGAAGATAGGACATTAGCCACTAATATGAAGAGATATGGGGATAGTGGGTCACCTTGTCGAATCCCTCTTGTAGGCTTGAAAGAAGGTAGAGCCTCCCCATTAAAGTTTACATTGAAAGTGACTGTTGAAACACACTGCATTATGCATTGTACCCATTATTCGTAGAATCCCATTCTAGTTAAGCATGCTCTAAGGAAATCCCATTCAATCTGGTCATACGCCTTATGCATATCTAATTTTAAGACCATTTGAAACTTCTTTTTCCTCTCCCGAGTTCGTAGTCTGTGAAGAACCTCCTGTACAATCAATATGTTGTCTTGTATTTGCCTTCCCCCGACAAAAGCGCTCTGTTCTTTTGCAATGAGGTGTGGTAGCAGTGGTTTTAATCTGTTTGTCAGCACTTTGGAGATGATTTTATAAATAAAATTACAAAGGCTGATGGGGTGAAACTGTTCTAGCTTTTCTGGATTTGGAATTTTGGGAACAAGGGTTATAAGTGTTTTGTTCATGTCAGGATTTAGGTAGCCTGTAGTGAAGAAGTTCTGTATTTCTGTAAATATATCCTGACAAATGTCTGGCTAATACTTCCTGAAAAAAAGCCCATGCATGCCATCTGGTCCGGGAGCTTTATTGGCTCCTAATTGTTGCATAGCTATCTTGATCTTCTCCATAGTAACAGATTCTACTAGGCGTTGGTTCATTCTTGCATCCACCGAAGCTGGAATCTGTTGTAGAAGGGATTGGAAATCTCGAGGCCCCGTAGACTCGTAGAGCTTTTTGAAATATGTACCCGTCATCTCTTTCAATTGCTATTCCTCACGCACCCATACGGCTTCTGAATTTTTCAGCAAAGAAATTTGGTTTCTGGTTCTCCTCTGAATGGTAGTGGCATGGAAGAATTTTGTATTTTTATCCCCCCATTTTAACCAATTAATTATGGATCGCATTCCCTAGTACGTTTTTTCTTGTCTCCACAATTGATCAATTTCTTTTGTTATTTCCTTGGCTACCTTGCTTTCTTGAGGAACTCCTGAGTTGTTCATTAAGTGTTGTAGTTCATTATTCAGCCAAGCAATCCTCTTTTTGGCATTTGAAAATTTATTCTAGCTCCATTTTAACAACTTTCTTGACACAATCTGCAGTTTCTCCACCACATTGAGCTGCTGGAAGTCAGATTCAGCCCAGGTGTCCTTGACAAGGTTTACACATTCCTCCTCCTCCAACCAAAAGGCTTCGTATTTAAAGCTCTTTCCCTTCCTTTTTTTCGGTGGGCTAGTTGATAGAATGATTGGGGTGTGATAAGAACCAATGGCTAGTAAGGCTATAGATTATGCTGTGGGATATTTAATACGCCATTCTGAGCTGCATAATACTCTATCAAGACGCTTCTTAACCAGATTTTCTCCTTCTTTGTATTTGTCTAGGTGTAAGCACACCATTTACATTCCAAATCCAACAAAGAACATTGATGGAGGAAGTCTCTGAAGGCCGTAAGCCGGTAGTTTTCTGCCCTTTTCTTTCCCACTTTTTCCAGTGATATAGGATTTCATTGAAATCACCCATACACAACCAAGGCAAATGATAACATAGACTCTCTCTGTGGATATTCTCCCATAACATAATTATCTCCTTAAATTCATTCGGAGCATGTATAAATGTGATGTGCATTCGCTGGTTGTTGGCTTGTAGTTGGCATTGAGTGAATATGACATGTTTCGTAGAAGAATCAATGGATAGAATTACCTGGTCATCCCAAAAAAGTGCTAAACCCCCTGCAGTACCTTCTGGATTCACTATGAAACAGTGTTGAAAATTAAGTCTCCGCCGTAATCTTAATACCTTTTGCTCATGATTTTTAGTTTCCATAATAAAAAGAACATTGGGCCTTTCTTGAGTCACTAAGACTCTCAAAGCTTGAACTGTCAAGGGAGTGCCCAGCCCTTGACAATTCCAGCTTAGAATCTTCATGGGTGAGTTGGTGGCTTATTAGGGCTAGCCACAAAGCCCACTGAGCAGACTTGTTTGCCACATGGATAGGGGTCTCCACTTTGAGTAGTATCCACTATTGCTGTCTTAGATGTTTGTGCCCCATAAGGGCAGAATCTTTTCCTTGACCTCTTACGATTCTGTTAATTTTATAAAATGTTCCGGTTCGAATTTGACTTCGTTCTCTTGATAAGATTTGTAGATAACATCTTGAGGAACAACATACTGAAATTTCAGAATAAATGAACCAGTAATGACTAAGGAAATTATTTTCTTCAACACGCCTTTTTTGAGGAGGAAAGTCTGGCACTTTTAGCTTTATCCCTTTTTTTAATCGGTTCTTTTCCCCTGCTAAGTTATCAACCATTTCTACTTCAACTTCCTTCATCTGTTCGATATAGCACCATAATTATTACATCAAATGATATTTTCCAATGCATATCATATGATTTTAAAAAGGCTGGATTTCAACCCTTGGCATTTTTGCAATCAAATGTGAATTGGAAAAATGAGATATATGGAAATATACATTGTGATGATGAGAAGGCCGTCGGAGGTGTGAGCCGACGATGCCCCGGGAGTGTTGGGATGCCCGGAGTGTGTGTGCCGGATGCTCGGAGGTGTGTGCCGGATGTCCTCGGGAGTTTTGAGATGCCCGGTGGTATACAATACGTAATTCCAGGGGGAATGCCTGGTGGTATGTCGGTACGTAATTCCGGAAGCCCCGGAGGTGTGTGTCGGGGGGATTCCTCGTGATGCTAGTTGGGATGCGAGATGCCCGGAGGTGTGTGCCGGATGCCCGGAGGTGTGTGCCGGAGGCTCCTCGCGATGCCCGGTTGGGTGCGAAATGATAAATGAGGGATGCAAACATTGGTCCCTAGAAGAAAATGATGAGATCCTTGTGAAAGATAAAAATTGAAATTGAATCATGTGCATGGGTGTATGCATATGGCATGATGCATGATCTGCTTATAAAAGTAAATTGATGCTATTTGACATTGAGAATGCAATCATGAAGGCTTGAATGGATCTCATGGGGATGTATACATGATAGCATGGATGATATGAATCATGCACGGTGAGATATGCATGATGGCATAGTGAGATATGCATGACCGCATGGTGATTTATGCACGACCGCATGGTGATGTATGCTCGATAGCATGGATGATATGTGCTTTACTCGTGATATCTTGATTGTCTTGCTTGTTGCATCATCATCAACTTTTTGAAGTATAGCCAAGTGTTTTTTGGATGTATCGTCGAACAATGTCCATCTAGTTACGTAAATAAAAAGTGTACGGCTTTTATCTATAAAAGTGTTTAGTTGGTGTGTGTTGTTCTTGAGTCCTTGGGGGGTTTTGGGGGCCCTTCTCTCCCAAGAGTACTAGTGCTGGAGAAGCAGAGGTATGGTAGCATTCCTTTGAGCGTGAGTTTTCTTCATTATTCAGCTCGCCAAGTTGTTGGGTTTGACGCATAAGTTGGTCATGTTGTTGCTGTTCTGTGTCAGGGGCCGGTGGAATGGGGGTTTTAGGCACACTCTCCTCTCCTTCTTGCTGTAATTCTTGTTTTCCATAAAAAATTTCCCCATATGGACTAAGCTCCCGCGCTTCCGCTCTTAGCCAATGTTCAAAATGACCTGGTAAATTCTCTGCTAGCCCTGACTGCTCATATGGTATTTCTTTACAAAAAGTGGCATAATGCTCGATTTTGCCACAAGAATAACAATAGTGCGGGAGTCTTTCATACTTAAACTCTACCCATAATTTTTTTCTATCAAGGTTCACAAGAACACCAGTTTTAAGAGGAGTTTCCAAATTCAGCTTAACTCTGGCCCTGTCAATCTTGTAATTGCTATTCCCTTTTGCTTCTAATCTTACCTCTACTACATCTCCGATTTTGGATGCTATTTCCTTGACGACTTCATATGTAACCCTCCCGAAAGGTAGGCCAAAGAGGTTCACCTAGAAATCACAGTGGTTAAATTCATAACAAATGTCAGGGGTATCAGGGTTGCACTGCTTTAGAACTAATAATTACTTGAGAATGACCACAGCCCAGAATCTAACACTCTCTGTTTTTTAGCCTCCGACTGGAAAGAAAAGGAGAAGTATCCAGGCTCTATCACAGCACATGTAAAAGTTTCATTACGCCAGGCTTTTTTCATCGTGTTGATAAATGCATTGAAGTTCACATTAGGTTTAGTGTAGAACTTCCCAACCAGTGTTTTCTTGCATGCTTGCAGATTTTCTTTAGAAATTTCACCTGGAATATCCACCACATCTTCCTCAGACCATAGATTACCCAGACTCTTGCAGAGGGCCGCCAACCTCCTCTCTTCTTCATGCTGATCTGCTATCTTCCTGTGTACAGAAATCGTAACAAAATAGTGAAGGTAAGCTGGCTTGAATGTGATGGAACCAGCTGATTTGAGACAAAGAAATCCAATGTGGTTGAAGGGAGCTCTGGGTCTGTCAGTGGGGACAGAAGGATATCGCACCAGATGGATGATGGTAGTGGGTGAGGCGATTGGAAGTGGTACTCTTTGAGGATCGGGGGGATAAACTCAAGAAATAGAAGGAGGGTTTTATTTCAATCGGGAAAGAAGAGGGATAGGGTTAGGGTTTTCCACCATCCTGAAACTCAAAATTGGTGGTACTAAGATGGAAGAAAGGTGGAATGAAGGATGGGAGGATGATGAGGGTTCGATTCTGCAGATGTAATACCTACCCAACAGAATAGAAGGGTGCTACACAGACAGTAGGGAGGAATCACCATTGTCGGGGAAAGGTGTTATCATCCATCCGCCCAGGTAAACTAATCGGGAGGAAATAGTGTGGGTGTAGCCATGGAATGGATTGAAGCAACATAGTTGGATTTTAGGGTTTCAGCTATCAACAAGGATAGGGAAGGATCTCACACCATGGTGAGAGGAGAGCTTGAAGCATGATGAATACGTTGTTCTTGCATCAGTATGATAGTAAGTTTCTACAAGAAATGTACGAACGAAAGTAATCGTGGAAGTGTGCAAAAGATTATAGCGAACACCGTTACACGATCGACTTATTAAGTGGGGCGACAAATTATAGGTGAAAGTCTAACTAAGTGAGCCCATTAAGTATCCAATACAATTTTATGGCATCACCTTGTAAATCATTTTTTTTTTATTTTTATTTTATTTTTATGTCGGATCAATTCTAGCATTCCTCAATTACAAATTGGAAGCCCACAATAAAGTAGAGAAAAAAGTTTTAATAGTATCAACAAGCATATACACATTTGGGGAAGGAATGCTTGCAACCATAAATTAAAATATAATTCATCTAATATTTGCATCTTAATATTACAGCGTACGAGTTCAGATGTGTTCATAAATTTTATGCGCCTTTATAAAACGTCTTTTACTTTTGTTTTGCACTCAAATCAATTGCCACACACGATTTACGTTTTCTTAACTAAGCATATCCATTCGACCGGATAGGATCGTCTTGTTTTTAGACCACCTGAAATTTCTAATGCGGTGGGGTTACACAGCCGCACTAATGTAATTCACCCTGTCCACAAGAAGAACTTGCAAATTTGGATTGGGGTTGACTTCATCAATAGGGTTCATACCTGAAGTACACGTGGTGGGTTATCTCCGGACATCTCTCCACTCCACTAGATCACATGAACCTTTCTATATCATCGTCTTCTATGTCGAAGACATTCTACGCACGCAGACACATCGAGCCTATTTTGTTTGGAAGATAGAGAAGAAAAAGAAAGAGATCGTGTGAGGATGATGTACGAACGGCAACAACCGGCGGAGGATGAGCTGAAGGCGGCGGAGAGGAGGAAGAGGGCGGTGGATGAAGAGAGGTTGGAGATTGTGGACTTGAGCGGATTGTCACTGGATTCTCTTCCAAGCCCTTCTCTCGATTTGGGGATCATCGGCAAGTTAGACCTCTCCAACAACAATCTTCAGGTCAGCCATAACACAAACATCTCTCTCTCTCTCTCTCTCTCTCTCTCTCTCTCTCTCTCTCATGCCCACTGCAAAGAAAAAGGAAAAAAAAAAGGGCATTACATACACGCGGGTAAAATTTAAAAGTGAGTATTTTCAAATATTTACCAGTTTATGTGAATGTTTGTTAGATTTGAGAACATACGCGTTTAAATTTGAAATGGGAATAATTTGTAGCGATTATATCATCATTTGATGATTTCAAATTGCTATTTTGTTTGTCGTACAATGTTAAATCATTATTATTTGTACTTCGATAGCATGCTTAGACTGGAATTGAACTTTTTATTAGATCTTAGCATCAATATCTTCGTCGATTATGTGCTTTAGATAACGGGGCATATGTTATAGAGAATTATCCTAGTATACAATGGATAATATTTTTCATTGGATTTGGACAACCGTTTGTGGTAGACCTAAGTGAAAGATTTTCTTTAACAAAAAACCTAATTTCAAGTGCGTTCATTTTACAGAAAACTCAAGATTTAGAAAACATTTTTAGAAAAATAATAGGTTATATCGCTTAAAAAAATTAGTCAACGAAAATATTTTTATTATCGATAACAATTTATAAATAATTATTTTCATGAGTGGTGAAAATGCTTTTCATTCATTCATTTTCGTAAGAGAACAAGAGCTCATTTTTCAGAAATTATTTTTCAAATCTTGAGTTTTTCAAGAAATAAATGTAACGGTTGTAAAAGTCCCTTATCCTTTCAAGAAGGGGAGGATAAAGCAGTCGTCCCTCAATAAGATATAGAACTATCAAGTGTACTTCGTTCCCAATTTCGTTCTATCTTTTTAAGAGAGATATTTGATGTTTCGACGCTTTTGGAAGCAATCATCATATTCTCGCAATGATAAATCGAATTGATACTCACTTCTTCTCATTCGCCTGTAGTTCCATTTCCATGCTATTTCTGATTTATTCCATTCCATCATTCAAACGTGCTGTGGTGGCACCAAGTAGAGGAAAGCAACAAAGAAAAAGTTAATGCATCTTTGCATCCTGGACCGAACCCCATCACTTAAATAATTCCAATCTCCTAATAATTTCCATGTCCATGGCCTCCACTGTTAAGTGGCGTCCTCGAGCCGCCATTTTCTCCCATGGATGACCTCGATCCATAGGCAAGGCTGAGGCACGTGACCTCCATTTTGTAGATCGTCATCAGCTGCGGCTTCCGGCCCCGCCATGAGATCTTCCAAGACCTCAATGGCAGGCCCCAGCCTTGGATCAAGGTTGGCGTCACTGTGACATGACCTTCACCAAGGTCGTTGAGAGAGAGAGAGAGAGAGAGAGAGTGGTGGCTACAACGAGTAAGGGGGCGTGGGGCGGGCTAGCCGGTACGGTCCTCACGGCAGTCGGCTATGAGTTGGTGTTTGAGAGGCGGGTCTGGCATATTTAGGTGGATGCATCCAAAAGGAATTCTTGGTGGATGGATGTAGTAAAGTGACTATAAGGGCATCATGGGTTGGGAAATAGTAATTTGGCAATAAATGTTTGTTGTGAGATGGAATGAGGTGTCTAAGAAAAAAAAAAGCAAAAAAAAGTTTCCACAGATGTAATTTTGAAAATGGAGAATGCAAAATTTTTTTTGGATGAAAATTCAATTTTTGGTACTTTTCCAAATACTAAAGATTTTGACACGTTTGTGTTGCCAAAATTTCTTTGAAGTTATGTTTGTTTTGCGAAAAATGAATGATTTTAATTTTTTTTTTCTTCTAAAAAGCGTAAGTGGCATGCACGCCACTTACACTTTATGCACACAATACTCATATTCACTTATGCTAGATTCAACTCGACTATGACGATATCGGAAGAGGCAACTTTACACGGTTCTCTTTGGATGAATGATATTTACTTCAAATTAGTAAGTAGATTTATTCACTTATCGACCGTCGGGCGACCACCTAAAGTTATTTAGAATTTATTTATTCCTCTTACTAAACATGGTTCGACCCATGAAAGTTTGTATTGCACTGTCCTGTGTTATCTTTCAAAAAAGATAAAATTGGATTTACAAGACCTGCTAAAACCTGAGGTTAGTAAACATGGGATTGCTTTGCATTTGGACACACAGATGATACCAGAGCCGCTGGTGGCGAGGCTGGCGAATGTGGCGGTGTTGGATGTGCACTCGAATCAGCTGAAGGCCCTCCCAAGCTCAATCGGATGCCTCTCTAAGCTCAAGCTCTTGAACGTCGCTGGAAACCTCCTCGTATCCCTCCCGGCCACTATTCTGAATTGCAGGTCCGTCATCTCTCATCGACGATTATTTCATGGTCTGCAGGTCACGAGGACCGATCTCATCTTATTCTTTAACTGCGTGGCTTCCATCATGAGGCTTACATGATTAGCGGTTTAGATGGACTTGGTCTGCAGGTCTACGGACCGTACGGTGGTTTCCCTCGTGGAGCTCACTCAATGAGTGTTAATGTTAGATAGGGTAGTAAATTAGACAAAATATTTACATCAACAGATTAAGGTCATTATGCAGAATAATTCTATCACCTATGCTCTCTAATCAATTATGGCCGTTCCTTAGATCCTTAGAAGAGCTGAATGCCAACTTCAACCAGCTGAGCAAGCTACCGGACGCGGTCGGCCTTGAGCTCATCAACCTCAAGAAGCTATCTGTCAACTCGAACAAGCTCGCGCACCTGCCTCGCTCCACCTCCCGCCTCACCTCTCTCCGCGTCCTCGATGCCCGCCTCAACTGCCTTCGCGCGCTCCCCGACGACCTCGAGAACTTGCTTAACCTTCAAACCCTCAACATCAGCCAAAACTTCCACCACCTCCAAGCTTTGCCTTACTCCATCGGACTCCTACTCTCCCTCGTGGAGCTCGACATCAGCTACAACAGGATAGCGGCCCTGCCCGACTCCATGGGGTGCCTCAGGAAGCTCCAGAAGCTCTGCGTCGACGGGAACCCTCTAGTCTCGCCCCCGGCTGAGGTCATGGAGCAAGGCTTGCACGTGGTGAAGGAGTACCTGGGTGAACGGATGACTGCCGGCTACGAAAGCCCGCCGAAGAAGAAATCGTGGATTGGGAAGTTGGTGAGGTACGGCACATTTAATGGGAATAACAACAGGTGGGTTAATGGAGAAGATAGGGAAGGGTTAGTCGCGACCGATTTCCAGTCCATCAATGGCCTCGCTACGCCGAGGCACGCGGGAATGTTCTCGCCGCGGCGCCTCTTCTCTCTTCGGAATTATTTCTCCAGGTAAACGAAGGAGCCACGTTGGACGGGCGGGGCATTGATTACGTCGTAGCGAAAGCAAATAGGAGAGTTACTTTTTTCTTGTTAATTTTGTATGTATGTATGTATGTATGTATGTATGTATGTGTGTGTATCATTGAAGAGAGCAACGAATTTGTATAGCTCTACACAGAAGATCGAAAATTTAAAAGATTGTAGTATGAAAACCAGATGGTTGTTTAGATTGTTTCCTTTTCCAGTCGATTTTCATGAATGACGCACCTTCTGTATCCCTAAAGAAATCTCATGCAGGGCCAAAACGTGGACGCATAATTTGGTCGTTTATATGAGTGAAAAACAAACGCATGATCTTTATTGTGTCGCTCCACAGCAGAGCAACGGCGACGAGTTTCGCTGCTTTTGGTTAGTTCCTCCCCTTCTTATCAAAGGCATTAAAAACAAAAGTGCGTCGTCGTGGTTGATGCTCATATCAAAAGGATCAACCTTATGGTTACATCGCCATTGCTGCATTCCTGATGAAACATTAAGTTTTGTCGACTAGAGTCTGCTCTTATCTGCTCAAAGACGACAACAATGATGTTTCGTTGCTCCAGGTTGGAGCAAAGCCCACGAAATATTTGTTCCGTTGCGTTTGGTATCGAAATGGCGACATATCTTCCGTCGTCGCTATTGCTTGGCCCCCCGGCATGGCAACTGTGTTTTCTTTTGCTGTCGGATATCCATGGTGTCGAATCTATTTTCCGCCGCATCCAAATTTTCGTCGCCGTATTCCCATTTCCCTGTAGTGACATGTGAGAAAGTAAACCGAGTTGGCATCTACGTTTACTGCTTCTGTGCTGAAATTTTTCGTTCCCAAATAAAACATCATGTGCTTATCTGGCCTGAATGTCTATTCGGCTGAAGATAAAAACAAGTCGTTCTTTTCAAATAAATGTTCGGTTTAGTTTTCTCGAGGGACAGCCTCCAAGACCCATAAGAGAAATCTAGCCTCCTAGGCCCCTTGGGCAAATGCTTAGGTGTTTGGCAAGAATTTCAAAGTATCTTTCGGCCAAATGTTGACCTTAAGAATGCTGAAAGTGCAATGTTACTCTCATCCAGCCTTCCCAAGTAACATTTGTCATTGTCGTTATCATTTTGTCAAAAATTGGGTATAATAGAGATGACATTAATCTTGCATCGCCATCATCGCAATTTGTGCTGACGAAATGTATGCATTCATTGTCACAGGCTGACACGATGGAGCATTCACAAGCAAACGTCGGCACATATTCCCTTGCCGTTGCTTTTGGGCGACGAGTTTTACAGCCTACGGCGACGGCGCCGAGTTGCCGTAGACTAGATTCCCTTGTAGGCGGAGCATCCAATTTGAGCTTCATCTCAAATTCAAAAGAAATAATTATAGGGACATCAAGAAACATGACGAGCTTCTAAAATGAAATTGCTCGACCAACGAATTTGTGTCTCTTTTTTAACTCAACGAACGTTACTCCAACCCCTCGATGACAACTACAAGAAAAAGAGAATTATATGGGGATGTGAAGAGGGCCCCGAAACTGTGGATGATTCTCAGCCAAATTGGACTTAGTTCATCATTTCGGGTCGCTACAGCATGAATCTGGCCTTCTCACAAAACGCCCCTGAAAAAATAATTATTTGTATCATTTAATACGAAAATGAACTATACAAAAAAATATATTTTTATCATCCTCGAAAGTGTGTAAATATAAATTGTTATCAATGATGAAGATATTTTTTATTGACTAATCATTTCAATTAATGCAAGTAATCGCTTTTAAAAAATATTTTTTAAATCGATCAATTTTTCGAAGCAGATGGAGCCTTGATCAGCATCACTTTCCCAAGAGGTGCTTGGAAGGAGAAGAGGTTTATTTGACGCAAAGTGAGATAAAAAAAATGTAAAATATAACTATTTTTTCTTGAATATGGTAGTTCTACTTATAAATGGTTGGACTATTCCACCATGTCATCATTACATCATAAAAAAAGCATTAATTATTCCATCATTGGTTTTATTTTATTTTATTGAAATACTTCTATTTGATAGAAAAAATATTTGCGGGTATACAACGATATGTAGTGCATCATAGATCGTCAGAGAATCGAAGCCGGTAAAGCCGTCAAGAATCAAGATGCTTGATACATGCCGATCAATCAATTAACTAAGAACCAGTAAGTAGACGTACCTTGACTCTAGGCCTTTCATAAGCGGGTGCTTTCTTGACTTGATACTCGATCTTTTTGGTGAAGAGGCGCGTATGACGCTTTTCCTTATAGCGTGATCTCGTGCCTTCCCTCTCTATTCCATTATTTGGAAATGAATCGAAATATGCCAAGTCGGCCTGCCCAATACAATTCAAAAAAATGAAATATATTGGATAGGCAATTATTTGGCATCGCCACATTTTTATCATAACACCAGACATAAAGCATATTTATAATAATATTTCTTTTGACATGAAATTCTCATCTTAGAAGTAACTCCATCTTAAGTACAATCTGCATCAAAACTCTTTGATAGATGACCTAAACATGAAATTATTTGAATATGTGAAATTAAGTTTGTATGGCATGGCACATAGGTAAGTATATGAGCCAATTTCTTTAGGGACCAAGCTAGTCTTAGGTTTCACTCTTTCATGTTCCAAAATTCCCAGACGTACCACTCGAGCATAGCATTAAAAAAAAAAAAAGAAAAAAAACAGAGAGAGATAGAAAAGCTAAACACAATAACAAGTTTACCGGTTTATAGGCAAAAACAAAAAAAGTAAACAGAATTCTGGGAAAGTTACAGGCCGTCTGATTGGGGAGGAGCGGCATGATCAGGTCCAAACTAAACACGGCAAAAGCCGAAACCGGCTATCTGCGGGTCCCACTCGGAAGCAAAAGCCATAGAGGTGAGGCCGGAGGCCATGACTTCTAAACTAAACTTTGGATGTGTCATGCTTGCACTTAGAAAGAACAATATATATTTTTTCTTCTATTTTCTCTTCAAAATTTAAAATATGTATTGATGATAAAATTTAAATTGAAAATTAAAAATAAATAAATGTAGGACTTATTTTAGCAAATTTGATAGTTAGAAAAATGGCATAAGTGGTCTCTAAACTTTATCTAAATATGCAATATCGTTTATGAACTTTTAATTTATTCAATATGGTTATTAAACTTTTAGGCCAATGTGAAATGTTGTTCTTAAATTTTAAGTTTGTTCAATGTAATCTTGAATTTTTTTATATGTGCTCAATTTAGTCCATAGAATATATAGAAATATTCAATGTCGTCACATTATTAATTTAAATTTAGAGAAAATATTAAATATTTTCATATAGTTTAAGGACTATGTTGAGCATAAATCAAAAGTTTAGAAATCACATTGAACAAATTAAAAATTCAAGAATGAAATCGCACATTGGAATAAAGTTGAATAAATTAAAAGTTTAGATATTACATTTATATTAAATTAAATTTAAAAATTATTATATTATTATCCCAATCTGGTTCGACGATTTTTTCTCTGGCCACTTTTAAAAATGTAAAAGCGATTTGCAAGGTGGACTTGCATTTTAGACTAGAATGGGACCATAGATTTCACGTGCTAAGGTACGTAATATAAAAAGAAAAAAAAAGCAACAAATGTCAATAACTCTAATTATTGTCGTACCTATTAATTGCAAGCAACTTTAGAAATCTCACTCCCCCTTTGTCGCGTGCTTTACACGCGCTACAAACTATGGTAAATTTCACTGTTTCAACGAACTAATCCATCTAATTTTCCACGGTTTCCCGGCGGGCGGGAGAGGAGAGAGAAACTCACCGGCACGTCGGGGACGGGCCTCTCGCCGGAAAAAGGCCGGCCGCGGCGGGACCAAGCGTCTAACACGCCGTCGTAGTTCAATTTCAGCATCAAACCGCCGGGATTCGGCTGCTCCCTCGCTGCTGCGTCGGCCGGCGCCGCCGACGACGTTTGGGTTTTGGGTTCCGACGGTGTCTTCGCGGCTTTCTTCTTGTTATTCTTCTTCTTCTTATCGACGGAATTCGAATCCGATGCTCTGTTGTTGAGCTTTGGAGAGATTTCGACGACGTTGACGACGGTGGAGAAATTCCACCAGTTCGCTTCGTCGGCGCGCTTCAGCGGCCTGATACCCCTCCTCGTCCCGAACCCCAGCCCGACCGGAATCCCGTAGCTCGCCGCCGCTTCGGCGGCTTCATCGCTGGCGGCGGCGCTCGCGCTCAGCTTCCCCAGGATACTGTCGATTCCTTCCCCGGTCTCTTCGTCGAGGATCGATTCCGCATCGAACTCGTCTTCGTCGAGCTCATCGTCCAGTTGGGGCGACTTCGATATGCTTTGGTTGTTGCCGCATTGACTCTCAGGAAACCGTAGAGAATACCTCGGTTCGATTCGGGGATCTGGTTTGGCCGGAATCGGCTGACGGAGTAAGAAGCTGGCCGTCTCGATGTCGGGAAGAGGTAACAGCAAATCGGAGGATTCATCGGAGAAATAGTCCTCGAAATTGGAGAATTTCCGGGGATTTTCCAGATACTTAGTGGAGAATATGGTGGGGAAGACGGTGGAGAGCAGAGCAGCCGCTTCGTTGTAAATCTGATTAGGCCGTTTTCTTGGGGTGCGTGCTTTTCTGGTGGAGATCGAGATTGGAGAATTGCTCGATTCCGAAAGGGTCGAAACGGGCGAAGAAGAAGAAGGAGGAGGCGACGACGATGCTCGAGAAGCCGATATCCGACGGGACTCATGGATGATTTCCAGATCGAACTGATACGTCCTTCCGCCCCCGCTCAAGCACGAAGACATCGCGGCAGTAGGCGAGGCGAAGAACGGACAATTCAAGGTCAGAGCAGAATACCCAAACTGCTGCTTGCTCTGAGTTTTACGGAAAGCAAGAATCCCAAATCTGCATGTGAGAACTTTGAATTGGGTCGGTTGGAAAAGCTGAGGCTGACTTTGAATTGGTTTGGTCCCTGGTTTTTTTAGTTTCTTGGCTTTGGCTTTGGCCTTGGCTATGACTATGAGAAGGGCATGGCAAGTTCGTGGGGGAGGAGAGGCCCCTAAAACCCTAAACCCAGAGAGAACACGCCAACAAGAAGTAAAGGATAAAAAAATATTTTGATTGACAAGAACAAGGAGGGGAGCCTAGAACCAACGAATTAATGAGGAACAGCACGACAGGGCCACCACTGCCAAGAAAGGCAAAGGCTTATACAGAAATGAATGAAGGACATGCAATTTCACGCTGCATAAATTCTATAATTGGAGGGCACACCCATCTCCCTCCTAAGGTAAATATACGTAAAAGGGTGTTTTCGTTCTGGTCACCATCATCATCCCTACGCCTCCCCTTTACTAATCTGAGCACACAGACAAAGATGCAAGACACACAAACTAGGAGCGAGGAAAATCAGAGGATTTGAATGCTGTTAGGAGTCTTTGGAGATGAGAACAGTGGAAGTGACAAAGGCTTTTTGTTTCATCGGCTCCACTACGTGGACCATTTCCTGTGGACAGGAGAAAATTGAGTGTTGTCCCCCCCCTCTCTCTCTAGCCGTTCAATAATTTTATCTTCTTCGTTTACTAGATTAAGTCCCATGCCCTGACTTTGTCGCTGGTGCGGAAGCACTAATGCAGCTTTTGTCGAGAATTAAAGACCGAAAAAATGATGCTTGAGTTGTGTTTGTAAAGTAAAGAGTAGAACTGTCCAAATTTAGAACATTTAAATTTTTAAAAATTTGTATCAATACTTAAGCATCGTCCTGCCAAGTATCATTTTTTTTTTTTTATGAAGATTGAGTGCTAGCTGCTGCTAATTTTATAATAAAATATCATCAAAACCTACTGTGGTACCTAGGAGTTCAAGCCACCCAGGAGAATATCTCGTTCAATATTAGTTTAATGGCACTGTTGAGCACAGCTTTGTGATCGTTGGGTATTTTAGGTGTACTAAATTATATAGATTTTATCCACTTGACTGCTGTATATTTTATCTAATTGACTAATATGATCACTTTGGCCCTAACTATACGTTACTATACCATACCATTGAATCGATCGACTTAGTAGTAGAGGGATCAACTATCTTTTACAAAGTTACAAGTTCGATACATCAGAGGATTCAATTCACGTTGTGATCAAACCTTGGAATTAGGCATATTGGATTGCCTAACCGCTATATAACTTGTGTAGAGTGACCTTCTCATAGATAGCACCTCGGTAGGGCTAAGGGCGAACTCGTTAATTTTGGAACTTTAGGTGACAAATGATGCAGAGTAGTTATAACTCAATCCAAATATTTTATAGCATGCATGAAATGCTTATACTAATGCCTAAAGGTGATCGCTAATGCTGGTCAACCTTCCTCACCTTTTTTTACTTACTAAATTTTTTTTTGTGGACCATGTTGCAAAATGGGAAAAAGGTTAGCGAGATTTCTCTTAATTTTTCAAACAATATCTCTTATTTAAATCTCAATTAATCTTCACAGGTGCATGTAAACTGCTTTATCAACGTAAAATGGAAAAAATAAATTATTTATTGGGTGTAAGCATGACACGTAAGTTATTGATTGAAGCATGTATTTTGTTAGAATTATTAAAACATTTTCCCTATACCAAAACTTTTCAAAAACTGTACTAATTTTCTTTTCTTGTGAGATAACTCCATAGGGGCTTATTACAAAATTTAAAGTTGCAAAACTCATAAATTCGTGACGTGAAACATTTTAATGTGGTATTCAAGTCACAAATGCAAGGCCTATGCATTGGAAACTCAAAGGGTGTCCCCAACGGTGCAAAGTCATTATGTCTTGGACCAAGTATTTGATAATGGGTGCGGGACTTTATCATAACGTTTAATGAGGTTGTTAGCAAAAGAAATATATATATATATAATTATAACGGATGGACTTACCCCCAAGTACGTCACCAACGTCACATTAATAAGCGACTCTTCAATATGTTCTGGCAAAGGTTTTTTATCTGATAACGTGGCTAAACCTTACTGAGCACCTTAGATTCCCAAGGCTGACGTGGCTGCTCTTTATTGGTTGGCGGGGCCGGTTCCATCTGCTTGTTGCTTGGTGCCTTTCGGCCGTAACTTGTGTGGTGGGTGACCATCATACGTTGAGCTCATTAGGTTCAACGATTTGTGATTTAGGAAATCAACCTACGTTGGCTTATCCACAGAATGATGCTCCTCGATTTCAAATTTGTGGGCGCATGACCCATGATGGACACCCTTTATGGTTCTTCATTTGTGATTGTAAACCCTCGATGATTACACCAATTATTTAGATTGTCTCTTGTCTTTTGAGGGTTTTGCCCCATTGTAAAATAGATATTTCCAAGGGCCATCACTAGCTTTTCAAACATTCATTTACACTGAGCTTAACATCTTAATCGTCCTAGATTGATTGGACAATTCACCTCTCATTAGCAAAGATCGGAACTTGCATGGATGGACACGTGTCGTCACGAATGATAATCCAC